>CM019694.1:26069940-27290302 GCA_009760885.1 Achatina immaculata | reverse complement strand
AGTTGATGATAGAAGTCGTCTTTCACATCATAATCTGCATCATTCGTGGGTGCATAACACTGTATTATTGTCATTCTTCCGTGTCGCAGGTTGTATCGTGCTCTTATTATACGACTGTTCACCGGTTCCCATTCTACAAGGCTCTTTGCAGCTACATTTGACATAATAATGCCCACTCCGTCTCGGAATTTATTGTCATTTCTACCTGAATGTATTATTAACTTACCGTTTTCCGCCGATCTTTTACCTGCTTCTGGCCACCGCATTTCGCAGATGCCCAGTATGTCTAGATGGTATCTCTCCATTTCTTTGATGACCTGCGTAGTTTTTGTTGGTGCTGCCATCGTTCTCACATTCCAGAATCTAATCCTTGTCACATGTTTGGGGCCGACGAATGAGCTCTTCGGAGTTGGCATCCCTGATGCTCGGATGGTTTCTCTGCGAGTTTCCATAACGATATCTTTTTTCCCATCTAGAGTTGACTCTAGATAGGTCCCAGGATAAGGTTGTTAGCCTTATGCCCAACTCCCGGTACATGATATATAACAGATCAAGCGGAATTCCGCTGATTTCTGCATGCCGGCGAGAGCGTTTTAAAAACGACCGCCATCTTGCACGTCACGCCGGAAGAATTATCGTAAAGATTTAAACCTTCCTTAATCAGTTCTGCACAATTCCATCTGAACCAGTTGCTTTGTTGTTTTGTAGAAACACGATACTGTAGATGTCTTCTTCTAAGTCTGGTTAACTCTATTTCAGGTTCACAAGTCTGTATTTCTTCTCGTAGTATTATGTTTATAGGCTCTTCGCAGTTTAGCAATTTTTCAAAATATTATTTCCATCTGGTACATATTTTCTCTTTATTATGTATCATGTTTCCATTACTATCCTTCAATCTCTGCAGATGTTGTTTATGCCTTGCTTTACTATTCGCAGTTCTTTATAGAATTCTCCGCTTTTCTTATTCTGATGGCATGTCTGCATCGCGCTTACCATGTTCTTCATAAATGTTCTTTTTTTTTGACGAATAACTTTTTTCGAGTTTATTTACACTGTGCGTGGTACTTCTCCTCATTTGTTATGTTGTTCATGTCTCTCTCTCTCTCTGAACCTTAAGTGCCCAGGGCACATGAGGCTTCCGCAAGGGTTTTCCACAAATGCCTGTCTTTCGCCTTTTTTTCTGCTCTTGCCCAGGTGAGCCCTCTATTGCTCAACATCCTTTCTGTTGTTCTTCTCCATGTCTCTTTTGGTCTACCCTTACTTCTGCTCCCCTGTGGTGTCCATCTTAGTGCTATTTTTGGTAGTGAGTTGTCAGTCATTCGGAGCACATGTCCCAACCATCGCCAGCGTCTTTCCTCAATAATTGTTGTCAGTGGTTTCATCTGCATTTCTGCCAATAAGATGTTATTTCTTATGGTGTTTGGCCAAAATATTTTTTTAATTCTACGTAAACATTTAGTCTGGAAAGAATTCAACTTGTTTTCTATGGTTTTGGTGATTTTCCAGCATTCACTTCCATAGAGTAGTACACTTAGAACATTACTCTTAAATTGTTCATGTCAATCAACCATATTTGTCTTGCTGTTCTTTTCTTTGTGACCGCCTCTCTGCAGACTTCATCGAACCAGTTCTTTTTTTTAGTTATGGTCTTGACTCCCAGGCATTCTTCGGTTGTGTTCTTTACAACTATTTTTATATCTTCCCATCAGTCATCAATGCTTCCATTTTCTTCATTCCCTCTAGTGTTTTATCTTATGTTTTAACTCATTTCTTAATTTTCCTTTAATGTCTTCTTTTTTAAAGCATCTCAATTTATTACTGAGCTTTTATTTAATTTACTATAAAAATATTTCTTCAGTCTGAATTTTAATTTAGCTTCAAGATAATTCAGCCCATCTGTAACTTCTGATCAGAAGTATGTTTGTTGTGTGCTTGGTATCATTAAAAACATGGTCTATCTGGTTGCATGTTAGATTATCGGGTGGTTTCCATTTTTGTTTATGGATGTTCTTATTTTGAAAACGTGTGATGCTTATTCTCACTCTATAAGCTTCTACCATATTTATTAGTCTCCATTCATTATCATTAGATGTTTGATGCGGACTTTGTTTTCCTGTGATGTGTCTGTGTGACTCCTAGTATTATCCGTAGATAAAGAGTTTATAATTATAATTCTAGTGTAGCATGTTTCTCTATGTAAAATTTAGAGGTTTTGGAAATGTGCAATGGTGGCCCATGCGTGCACATACATTACACATTGGTGAATTTTATGAATGTGTATGCTGCAACAATTATTGCCAATTAGTTCCTTATACTACATCAGATACTCAGTCATTCAATGATGAAGGTTAGAGATTTTGTATGAGACGATTTTTGTTACATCAAACTAACTAACATAAGCAAGATGTTAAGATGTCATCATCATCATTAGGTGCCGTGCCGACTGGCGTTGGCTATTATGCTTCTCCAGACTACCCGATCCTTCATGCAGGCCATCAGTTCAGTTGGTGATCTCCTCTCACACCATCCCGTTAGACTGTCCAGTATCATTTCTCTTGGTCTTCATCTTGATCTTCTTCCTTCTATTTTTCCTGTTGTTATAATATTTTCAATTCCCCCTCTTCTCATTGCATGTCCTATGAAAGTACATTGTCTCTCTCTTATCTTTCTGACAAGGTTTTTGTCTCTCCAGCTCTTCTCATACATTCTTCATTAGTTATTTTTGCTGTCCAGGGGATTCGCAACATTCTTCTAATAAACCACATTTCTGCTGCTTCCAATGATTTTTGTGCAGACTTGCCTATTGTCCATGATTCACTTCCATATAACAAGATAGGTTCAATATAGCATTTTAGGACTCGTTTTCTAACATTCATTGTTAAGATGTACAAGGGGTTAAATTGATTTTTTTTTAGAAGTTCCATTGTCGATCAAGATAATCTAGGAATCTGATTATATTTAAGGAAATCATTTTATGATTACGTTGTTAATGATATAAGCTGAAGAATAACAATATAAATTGATGATCCTGTGTTTGATTTTGCTAACTGCAACTGATGAATAACAACAACATAAGTTATGATTATTTGAAGAAGAATTGTTTGTATTTCTTTTCTTTTGTGTCGATGTGTAGCTGTATACCTTTCAACTATACCTTAAAATTTCAATACAACCTCATATAAACTATAGATTATTATTACTCCCATCAAACTATTAGTTATTTCTACACTTACGTGGTGACTACAGTCTGTAATTGCGTGTATTTGTTTCCATAGCATATAAAGTCTTGAATGGGTACAAAATTGGGAATAAGAAAGAGAGGAAGACGAACGCGAAGATGGTAGCAAGACATTGTTGATGATATGTGAATGGATGCATCTGCAGCAGGGCATCTTGCTTACAACCGAGAGGCCTTCAGGAGAGCTGTTAGAGAGGCAACGTTCCACAAGGAAGATGCAAACAACTGACTGACTGTAGCATAGAAACTTTTGTTTTCTCCACAGTGCCTCCAGAGAAGATAGAAATCAACTCAGTTTGAAACCTCTTCTCAAGGTAATATTGACCGGCCCAGAAGTAAGCTCGGTCAGTAAGAAAGGAAAATGTGCTTCTTAAAAAATAATTTATCGTCAGATTGCTTTAAGTTTTTTTTTTTACCTGTTCATCTAACTTTTCCCATTTTTGTCGTGGCCCCCCCCCCCCCCACACACACACACAAATTCTTATCTCCCCCCCCCCTCCCCCGTGAAAATACATGTTTTACACTAGTAGTAGGGCGTCTGTGGTACCAAACAACTTCTTTTCCAATTTATTTGTGCTGTATGATTTTGTATGAATAATGTGAAAGGTAAAACGTTACATCAATGTGCTCCGTGGTGAATAAAGTTGTTCTAACACTTCGCTAACTCTAAAGAGGACATTGTTAAGAGAGGCCAGCTTAGTAGGAATAACATAGATGGTAGAAAAGCCCGCCGAAAACAGGAAATCCTGGCAAGCTACCATGCGAGCCCTATGTGACGTTTAACGGCATGGGAAGGATGTAGGATGTAAGACCACTTCTCTACAATTATCTAATTGTTTATTATGGTAGCTTTACCGCAACGAAGTTGAGTATACTTATATAACTGGCTCTATATACTCACTGTTGCTTGTGCAACGAAAACTTTGTTTACACTTCTCTCCAGCTTCAGCAAAAGATGCTTTTGTCTGCTTGGTCTGATTAAGTTTAAACTGAAACCAACAGTTTGTCTTTATATTAACGTGCGATCTGTGAGAGGAACAATGTCTAGCATAAAATAAAATCTTGTGCTTTCATAAATTAATGTTAAATTACTTTTCCTTCCTGTGCACGTAAAGAAGATTAGAACTTTTTTTTCTATTCCTGAAATCGATGGTTTCAAGCTGCTGCATGGACATAAAAGATTTAATGATACTTTTATGATGCAAATCAGGGCTCCTTTTTACAGAAAAGTGCTAATTTAAACAGTAAACGCTTTATTTGTCAAATAATCCCCTCTTCTTAGCAATACACAGTTCTCAACATTTCTTACAGTGCTGGAGTGCTTCCTCGAACGCATTTTCTGTCATGTTACCCAGTTCTCTAATGTCATTTTCTGTGGTGTCGCGCAGTTCTCTTATGGTATTTTCTGTGATTTTGCCCAGCTCTCTTATTGTAGTTTTTCTGTGATGGCGCATAGTTCTCTTATGGTATTTTCTGTGAAGGCGCACAGTTATTTTATGGTATTTTCTGTGATAGGGCAAAGTTATCTTCTAGTATGTTCTGTGGTTGTGAGCAGTTCTCTGATGGTATTTTCTGTTGTGGCGCATAGTTCTCTTATAGTATTTTCTGTGGTGTCGCACAGATCTCTTATGGTTTGTTCTGTGGTGGCGCACAGTTCTCTTATGGTATTTTCTGTGGTTGCGCATAATTCTCTTAAAGTATGTTCTGTGGTGACTCACAGTTTACTTATGGTGTTTTCTGTGATGGCACTCAGTTCTCTTATGTTATTTTATGTTGTGGCGCACAGTTATCTTATGATATTTTCTGTGGTGGCGGACAGTTCTATGATATTACATAAAGTGATGGCGCACAGTTCTCTTATGGTATTTTTTGTGGTGGTATATAGTTCTCTTATGGTATGTTCTGTGGTGGCGCACATCTCTCTAATGGTATTTTCTCTAGTGGCGCACAGTTCTCTTCTGTTATTTTCTCTAGTGGCGCACAGTTCTCTTCTGGTATTTTCTATAGTGCGCACAGTTCTCTTATGGTATGTTCTGTGGTGGCGCACAGTTCTCTTACGGTATTTTCTCTAGTGCCGCACAGTTCTCTTATGGTATGTTCTTTGGTGGCACAGTTCTCGTGTGGTATTTTCTGTGGTAGCGTACAGTTCTCCTATGTTATTTTCTGTAATGGGGCGCATTCCTCTTTTAGCGTTTTCTGTAATGGGGCTCAGTTCTCTTATGATATTTTATGTGATAGCGCACAGTTATCTTATGGTACTTTACATGGTGACGAGCAGTTCTCTTATGGTATTTTCTGTAACAGTACGCAATTCTCTTATGGAATTTCCCTGAATCTTTTCTGTGTGTTGGAAACGAAATCTTTGAATAGGTCTTTTAAGTTTGTTTAACAGAAAAAAATTATCTGGAAATGAGTTCAAAGAGTAAGGTGGATGGTGCATAACAGATGTCTGATGTGCGAGATAACTGCGGATGAGGAGCGACGTGCGAGCCGCAGAAATGATACAACATCCAAGTCTAGTTCTCCCACAGTTCAGGCCTTCTCCTGCGAACAGAATCCTTCATACGCGCTGGAACGTCGTAATACAACTGTTTGTTTACTATCACAGCACGTGATACAATGTTATAGTGGATAATGCCTTTGCAATTAAAAAAAACAACCAACAAGAACTTGATCTTTGTCCGACTTGTCATTGCTTTTATTAGATCCAGAAGACCCTTTCCCCAACCACTGCGAAGACTGCATCTTAGTTTCAACATCGTACCCATAAACCCAGTCTCCGGTTATGATGTTGTTAAGAAAGTTTCCATGATAATTTTCATATGCAAGCAGGTCTTGAATGATTTCAGCATATTTTTTAAATCTGATAATCAGTCGGCAAATGCGGTAAAACTTTTTCACAGACGCAATGCATCTGGATTTTCTCAGTTAAAATTTGATGGCAAGATCCTAAACTGACGCTCACTTGGTCAGCCACTTCTTGGACAGGTAAACGACGATTTACAAGAACCACGGCACGAACTGTCTCGACATGGTGTCGTCCGTTGATATGAAAGGTCTCCAGGCTTGAGATCTTCACCTACCGACCTTGCGCCCTCGTTAAAAAGCTTAAACAACTTATAGCCTGCCTTTGGCTCATGCTGTCCTCTCCGTATGTTTGGCGAAGCAATTGCCGTGTCTCTGTAAAAGTTTTCCCAAAATTGCAGCAACGTTTCACAGTTTCGCACACACGCACACATTGCTCTTCAAGCTCATAATTGTCATTATTCCGACGAACAGCTCGTGCACGTGCTCACTTCAGTGGATGTAGCACGACGACTAATGCTCCTTATGGAATAGGAAAAATAGAAGTTTGGTGTCAAGACCTGCCGCTAGGTGCGCTTAGTAGCCGTACCGTGACCTCTTTGTCGATCAGCGCGCTATTTAAAAAGTTCGCCTTTTTTTTTAAAACACACTTCGTAAGTGTGATATACATATATTTTATATTTTATTTTCCTTTTTTATTTTGATTTGATTTCATTTGATTTTCTTCCCCTCTGATTTTATAATTTTAACATTTGCATATCTGAACTCGAAAGAAGGTAAAATATTAATGGGAAAAGAAGACATTGTGGACAGGTGGACAGAGTATATCGGTGAGCTATATGGAGGGGAAAGACCAGAATTAACACAAGATACTGAAAACTGTGATGGACCGCCAATACTTGAAGATGAAATCATAGACGCCATCAAACACATGAAGAAAGGAAAAGCGACTGGGTCTGATAATATAACAACAGAAGAAATAGAGGCACTAGAGAGGGTAGGAATAAAAATAATAACCAAGTTACTGAATGACATTTACAACAGTGGTTATATTCCCAGTGACCTGATTAAATCCACGTTTATAGCACTACCAAAGAAACCAGGTGCAAAGGAATGTGACGACCACCGGACTAACAGCCACTCATGTCACATAACGAAGCTACTTCTGAGAATAATTATGAGAAAAACAAGGAAAAAAATAAAAATGGAAATAACAGATGAACAGTTTGGATTTGTTGAAGGAAAGGGAACACACAATGCCATTTATGCTTTACGAACACTAACAGAAAGAGCTTTAGAAGTACAGAAAGATCTCTACTTATGCTTCATTGATTACACCAAGGCACTCGACAAGGTGAAACATAATGAAATTATTAAAATGCTTGAAGACATCAATATAGACGGCAAAGACCTGAGGATTGTAAAACATCTATACTGGCAGCAAGAAGAAGCAGTTCGAGTTGAAAATAGAACTGGAAATATCAACCTATAAAACAAGGGGTGCGACAAGGATGTGTACTATCTCCAGACCTTTTTTCTCTGCACAGCGAGAATATTCTAAGAACGATCATCACAGAACCAGGCATAAAAATTGGAGGATACAATATTAACAACCTTCGGTATGCTGACGACACAGTACTGATAGCTGAGAACCAAAAGGACCTGCAAAATCTCTTGGATAAAGACGATAAAGAAAGTGAACAGAAAGACCTTACTTTGAACATCAAAAAGACAGAGACTATGGTTATATCTAAGAAATAGAATCCACCAGCATACAGTATAAAATTAAACGGAACTATTATAAAGCAGGTGCAGAAATTCAAATACTGTAGAGCAGTAATAACTTCAGATGGGAAATACAGAACAGAAATTAGGAACAGAATAGACCAAGCGAAGACTGCATTTCAGAGAATGAGAAACATATTAGCCACCATATCCTTATCAATGAATGTTAGAAAATGAGTCCTAAAATGCTATATTGAACCTATCTTGTTATATGGAAGTGAATCATGGACAATAGGCAAGTCTGCACAAAAATCATTGGAAGCAGCAGAAATGTGGTTCATTAGAATAATGTTGCGAATTCCCTGGACGGCAAAAATAATTAATGAAGAATGTATGAGAAGAGCTGGAGAGATTAAAAAACGTTGTCAAAAAGATAAGCGAGAGACAATGTACTTTCATAGGACATGCAATGAGAAGAGGGGGAATTGAAAATATTATAACAACAGGAAAAATAGAAGGAAGAAGATCGAGAGGAAGACCAAGAGAAATGATACTGGACAGTCTGACGGGATGGTGTGAGAGGAGATCACCAACTGAACTGATGGCCTGCATGAAGGATCGTGTACCCTGGAGAAGCATAATAGCCAACGCCAGTTAACAGGGGGAAAATGGGAAAAAAGAAAGAGAGGAAGACCAAAACAAAGATGGCTGCAAGACATCGTTGACGATCTGCAAATAGATGTATTAGCGGCAGGCCATCTCGCTCACAACCGAGAGGCCTACAGGAGTGCTGTTTGAGAGGCAAAGTTCCGCAAGTGACATGCAAATGAATGAATGAGTCAACACGGCACATTATGATGATGATGATGATGATGATATTGATGATGATGATGATATCTGAACTAAACATATAAACAGCAACATCAACAAGAACAACAACAACACCAACAAAACTTTGAAATAGAATTTAATTATTATTTTTATTAAAAAAACTTAGCACTAATCTCCATTTTCCTACTCTTATCTATATTTTATCCACCCTTCCTCCACATCGTGGTGGTTGAAATTATGCGAGGGTCATACCGAAAGTCGTCAGCAAATATTGTTTAAAATCCTAATTTATAGACAGATAAAATATAAATGGATCATCTTAATCTGCATCCATAGCACTTCATGCTGAGGTTACATGACGTCACCATCATGTGTCACGTGACCACGAGGAGCATAAACAAAATGGAGGATGCTGAAGTTTTGTTCCTTCAACGTGCTGTTATTGAATCCCTTGTTGAAGAGAAAATCCCCGTTGCTGAAATTCACCAAAGACTTCAACTTGCTTATGGAGATGTATGTATGCTTGGTAGCAGTGTTAGGAGGTGGGTGAAACATTTCAGAGATGGAAACGCGAGCATCCAAGATATGCCTCGCAGCTGTCGCCCTCGAACTGCCTCCACTGAGCGGAACGTGGAAAGGGTTGACGACATAATTAAACAAGACATACATGTCACAGTTTCTGAAATCGCTGTAAATCTTGGAATAGGACACTGTGCAATACAAGAAATGATTTTAACCCTAGGCTACAGAAAAGTTTGTGCCAGCTGGGTCCCATAAGAGAGAACGTCCAAAAAGCAGCCCGTCTGTGATGTCGGTGTGTTGGAACGGAATTCTACCGGGAGAGTTTTTTTTTTAATTTACAGAGCAATTGGAAAAATGTGTGCAGAGAAATGGAGATTATGTTGAAAAGTGAAGAAAAGGATGCAGGTTAAGATGATAAATTTATATTTTCTCTATCTATAAATTCTGATTAAAAAACAATTGGTCAAGACTTTCGGTATGACCCTCGTAGTTGTATTTTTTTAGCGGCCTAGGTGTAATATAGATAATGTATATTTGTCTCTCTTCTCTTCTTTCAAAATATACCTAGGAAAGTTTTATACTATCTCTCATTAATATACCATTTCGGCTGTGAATGATGAAACTTAGATCTAACATAATATTCCTTTATTCTTCTCAAAATCTGTGCAAAGCTTTAACTGTGAAAGATGGTTAATAATTGCACAGAAGATCTTGGAATTATTTCCTCACTGTGCTTTCAAGTTTCATTTTGATCGTGAAATGAAACAGTTCGGCTAGTCGTGGGAACAACACCTACCAAGTGAAAATAACATCTACCATGTGGGAATAGCACATACTAAGTTTGAATAACACCCATCTAGTAGTAATAACACATACCAAGTGGGAATACAACTTTCTTAGTGGGAATAACACATAGCAAGTGGGAAAAACACCTAAAAAGTGGGAATAACATCTTCCAAGTGGAAATAACACTTACCAAATGGAAATAACACCTACTACGTGGGAATAACGCCTACCAAATGGGAATAACACCTACCATGTGGGAATACCATGGCGGTGTTAGTCGTCCGGACATTTTTTTACAATCATTGTAATTGTTCCCATCAGTTTACACTCCACATATATGCAACACACACCGATAAAACGGAATTCATAATTAAACATTTGTTGATTGTTTTCTGACTGCTGAATTATGTGATTATTGGATTCTTGTTAAGCTGTGGTGTTGAGTTAGTCGATTACATGTAATTGGTCATGTTGTGAATTGATGTGTAGTTGTACGTTATCGTTATCTGGGTTGTCTTGTTACACGGCGTATACCAATGTAACGTCTGTTGTGTCACTGGGTCAAATGCTCATGTTAACACGTAATAGACACAGTACAAAACCCGTTTTTAGTATTTAGTAATACAAATACGAAATCTGCTTCAGTGGTGCCGAATCAGGCCACTCGTCAGGACCAGTGTGTTTGTTTACACGTTGACCAGTTCATGCATGTATTTTGTAGCCCACAGTTGTGTTTGTCACTGGCGTGGTACCCAGGATCTGCAAAGAATAGGACCACTGCGTCCTACCACGCATGATCGTAAAAGGCGGCTAAGGACGGTTCGGCATAGGGCCAGCAACCCTATCTGGTAAAAAAAAAATATCAGACTGCTACAGAAACAGAAGCAAGGGAAAAACAAATGCAGGTGGATGGAGAAATGCTTATCAGGAAACTGAGCCCTTGAAGGTTGTGGATGAAAGCCAGCCTCTGGAAGTCCGCAGCCCGATTGCAGGCCTCCTGGAACCTAAACACAAGCTGCAAATAGGCAGCTGGAATGTAAGAACACTTAATCAGACTAGAAAACTAGCACAAACCATCAAGAAAATGCACGGATACAAACTAGAGATACTAGGAATACAAGAAGCAGGATGGACAGGACAAGGCAGAAGGAAATTAACAACACAGCACGCAGAAGATACAATAACGTGGACAGGTAAAGAAGATCTTCATGAAGGAGGAGTAGCATTGATTATAACAAAAAAAAAAGCATCAAGAGCATTGCTGAAGTGGACCTCTATAAATGAGAGATTATTATATGCTCACTTCAACTCAAGATTCACGAAGCTGTCTATTATAGTTTGTTATGCACCAACAGAAGCCGCTGAAGAGGAATTAAAACAAGATTTTTACAACAGCCTCCAAGCCACAGTAGAAACAATACCCAAGCATGATATGCTACTCATTATGGCCGACCTTCAATGCAAAAGTAGGTGAGGGAAATGAAGATAGAAGAAGAATCATGGAAAGAGAAGGAATCGGAGAAATAAATGAAAATGAGAAATACTGTGGTGTTTCTGTGAAGAAAACATGATGATCATCGGAGGGACAATTTTTCAACATAAAAACATTCATAAAGTTACTTGGAGGTCCCCAGATAAAACCACAGAAAAACAAATCAATCACATACTAAAAAAACAACTAGTGGAAACGGTCACTACAAGATGTGAGAGCAATGAAAGGAGCAGATGTAGGAAGTGATCACAACCTTCTGATATCAAAATTAAAACTAAAATTAAGGAAAGCCAAAATCGGAGAACACAGAAAGACACATTTTGATACAACAAAACTGAAAGACCAGCAAACAAGGAATGAATTCTCAATAGTACTTAAGAACCGCTTCAGTGTCCTACAAGACGAAGCAGAAATGTCCATACTAGAGTTCAATAAAACACTACAGGAAACAGCAAAAGAGGTGCTGGGATGTCGGAAGCGGAGAAAAGAGGAATGGATAAGCAAGACCACAAGGGAAAAGATAGAGCAAAGAAAGGAAATCAAGAAATAATTACTGAACACCAAATCACAAAGGCTAAAAGAACAAATTTTTAAGTAATTATGTACAAAAAGACAAAGAAGTGAAGGAATCATGCCGTCAAGATAAACGTCAGTACTATGACAACTTAGCAGAAGCTGCAGAGAAAGCAGCATATGCAAATGACATGAAAACAATACACAAAATCACAAAGCAGGTGACAGGTAACTTCAGTACAAGATGTGAGAGTGCAATAAGGACACATAAGGGACAACTGGTCAGTGGAGAAAGAGAAAAAAAATTGAATGATGGAGGGAACACTTTAACACCCTACTAAACAGAACACAAGCAGCACAAACAATAGACATACCTGAAGCAAAAACAGAACTAAACATCAATACAGGACCAACAGAAAACACCAAAACAACTCTGCCGGATGCTACAACAAATCTTGGATCTAGAAAAAGCTCCAGAAGAGTGGAAAACTGGCCTTATAGTAAAACTACCAAAGAAGGGTGACCTCAGACTGCGGGAACTGGAAAGGCATTAACCTACTGCCACTCATAAGTAAAGTATTTTGCAGAATACTCATCAACAGAATTGTACCAGCACTTGAGGGAAAACTTCAGAAAGAGCAGGTAGGATTTAGGAAAGGAAGATCATGCATAGACCACATATTTGTACTTAGACAAATATTAGAACAGGCAAATGAGTGGCATAGCACAACATGTTCATTGTTTATAGATTTTGAGAAAGCCTTTGTCAACAGAGATGCACTGTGGAAAACCCTAAGATTGCATGGCCTCCCCCATAAGATAGTGAATGTAATCAAAGCCCTATACGAGGGTTTTCAGTGCAAAGTTATCTGTGGAGAACATACCTCTAGCAGCAGTTTTAGTGTACATACAGGAGTGAAGCAGGGATGTGTACTATCACAAACATTATTTATCTTGGCAATAGACTGGTTAATGAAGGAAGCAACATCAGACAAACGCAGAGGATTACAATGAACCATTGACATTGACGACATTTGTCTACAATCAAGCAGTCACAAAGATATGCAAAGATAAAATAAACAAGCTAACTCAGAATGCAAACAACATAGGACTAAAGATCAACGTAAAAGAGATGGCGACTGCAGTAAAACTGGTTTAAATAATAAAAGTAGATAGAGGTGTATGGTGCAATTTTGCAAAGTGAGTGAGGGAGTGAGTAAAGTGAGAAAAAACGAATAGAATGTATGAGAATGTATAACTGAAAATCATACAACGTCCGATATTTCGGTGTGAGCCTTTTTCGAGGATTGCATGCACAACGAGACACACACACACACAAAACCGAAGAACTTATCTTAATGTGGCCTCCTCCAGAAGTAAGAAATGTGTGTCTAGTCTTAGAAAGACCATGCGGACCACAACAAAGGGATACCCGATAGAGTCAATCATAAAGAAGAGGTGGAGAGAGAGGAGGAAAACAAGTGGTAAAAGGGGTGGGAGGAAGGCAATAGAAACATGATAGCCGCTAGATGAGGTGTCGAGGGGGGGGGGGGAAGAGGGAAAAGAGGAAACGGAGAGATAATGAATGAAAAACATAAACTGATGAATTGGACAAAACCCTACAAACACCAATATGTTGCCGGGGAAGAAAAGAGGGTGGTGGTAGGGAAGGGTAGCTAGGAGAAAGAAGGTAGAGTTTTAAAAAAGGGAAGTGGAAAACTAAAGAAGTTACAGAAAGCTGAAGACACTGTTAATTCCAGCTGGGTGGAGACAGCCAGTCTGGAAAATAAGGCGCTGTTCTAGGACCCTCCGAGATCGTACATCAGCAGAACAAGAGCGGATCGCACTAACAGAAATGTATTGTTTTCCCAAGTGGTTGCTGAGGCAAAAATGTTTAGCCACAGGTGTCCAGCCCTCTTAGAAATATCATTAAGATGCTGGCGAAATCGATGTCCTAAGTGTAAGCCAGTCTCCCCTATGTACTTAAAACCGCAACGTTTGCACATAATAGCATAAATAACATTGCGTGAAGTGCAGGTGAAACCCTCCTGAACTGATAACGTGGACTTAGGGAAGGAAATCTGGCTAGCCTCGACAACAAACGGACAAGTGTTGCATCTACGGCGTCCGCAACGTCTGGTACCTTAAAAAGTGTCATCTGTCTTAAGATGACTATGAATTAAAAGGTCTCTGAGGTTCTTGTCCCGTCTGTAGGCTACCAATGGTGGTTCCCCAAAAAGTTCACGTGTATCAGGCCCGGTCTGGAGGAGATGGAGATGACGAAACAGTATGTTTTTAACTGCCAAACTATGAGGGTGGATTTCCAGCTGAAATTAACAATGTCTTCAGGTTCCTGTAACGTCTTTATTTTTCCACCTCCCTTTTTTAATTCTACTTTCTTTCTCCTAGCTACCACTCCCTACCACCATCCTCTTTTCTTCCCTGGCAACATATTGGTGTTTATAGGGTCTTGTCATATTCACTAGTTTATGTTCTTCAATCATTATCTCTCCGCGTCCTCTTTTCCCTCCCTCCGCCCCGGACACCTCCTCCAGCGGCTATCATGTTTCTATTGCCTTCCCCCACCCCTTTCTACTACTTGTTTTCCTCCTCTCTTTCCACCTCTTCTTTACGATTGATTCTATCGGGTATCCTTTGTTGCGGTCCGCGTGGTCTTTCTAAGACTTGACACACATTTCTTACTTCTGGAGGAGGCCACATTAAGATAAGTTCTTCGTTGTTTTTTTTTTGTCTCATTGTGCATGTAATCCTCGAAAAAGGTTCACACCGAAATATCGGATGTTGTATGTTTTTCATTTATATATTCTCATACTCATACTCATTCTCATTCGTTTTTTTCTCACTTTACTCACTCTATCCCTCACTTTGTAAAACTGCACCTTACACCTCTATCTACCTTTATTAAAGATCAACGTAGGAAAGCCAAAGTTAACGAAGCAAAATGTGAACAACAGAAATGTACTCAGAGTAGATAGCAAGTTAGTGGAGGAGGTCAAGGAATTTGTATATCTTGACAGTAGAGTAGTAGAAAATTGAGACAGCACAGAGGACATCAAAAGCAGACTTACTAGAGCAAACCAGGCTTTTGCAGTGCTGCAGATAATATGGAAATAAAAAAAAAAACTAAGCATGAAGACGAAAATCGGAATATTGAAGAGTAATGTTCTAATTGTACTATTCTATGGAAGTGAATGCTGGAAAATCACCAAAACCATAGAAAACAAGTTGAATTCTTTCCAGACTAAAATTTTGCGAAGAATTAGAAAAATATTTTGGCCAAATACCATAAGAATAACATCTTGTTGGCAGAAAAGCAGATGAAGCCACTGACAGCAATTGTTGAGGAAAGACGCTGACTATGTTTGGGACATGTGGTCTGAATGACTGACAACTCACTACCAAAATAGCACTTAGAGGGACACAACATGGGAACAGAAGTAAGGGTAGACCAAAAGAGACATGGAGAAGAACAACAGAAAGGATATTGAGCATTAGAGGGCTCACCTGGGCAAGAGAGAAAAAAAGCAAAGGACAGGCATTTGTAGAAAACCCTTGCGGGAGCCATATGTGCCCAGGACACTTAAGGTTCAGAAAGAGAGAGAGAGAGAGAGAGAGAGAGAGAGAAAGAGAAAGAGAGAGAGAGAGTTGTGTTTGTGCAGTCTGTTTTCGTCAGTGGTTCTCAAGTTTTACTTAGGGAGTTGTATTTCTGTTTACTGTTAAGGATAGCTAGAGTAGGAGTTGTTCAAGGCGGCGATGATGTCCGGCTTGCCTGAAGGTTTGGGGCACCTCTAGATCCTGGGCCCTTGGCAGCAAGTGCCTAAGCTTGTCTGTACTTGCAGACCGGTCCTGTGAGCCTGACCTCGGACCTGTGAGCCTGATCCTGAACCAGTATCTGAGGAACCAGATCAGCTTGTTACATCGCATCTCAACCATCTCTACGCAGACAGGAGGAGTTAGTTTGGTTAATTAATAGTACATTGCTGATGTTGATGATTGTTATTGGGCAAGTCTGGCGTGATATTTATTCGGTAATATTGATATTTTTCAGTGCTATTGATTTTGTTTAGTAATACTAATAATTGTTTATTGATTTTTGATAATTATGAAGCTAACAGTGAAGGTCGTACAATGACTTCTGCTCAATCCACATTAGATTTGCTGGGTATGTTGCAGGGCACCCTGTCACAAGTCAGTGATGACTTGAAGTTCGCCCATGTACTCTCAGCTGTAGAAAAATTCGAAGGGGACCCAGCAAAGTTGAAGCAGTGGTTTTTGGAGTTAGATAAACTCATGGAGGTCAGAGCTGCGGAAATGCTCGTGAAGAAGAACTTGGTGTATCTCCGCACCACAGGTCATATGGCAGAATTTGAATTTGTCAAGCAGCGCCTCCATCTTCAGGAGTCACGGGAGTGGTTTGTTACAGTGTTATTACCACGTTATGGTGTGCTAGAAACTCCTCAAGAGGCCTGGCATAAGCTCGCCGGCATCACACAGACTCCTGAACAGTCTATTCAAGCACTGGCTGACCGAATCAGCGAGGCAACCAAAGTTGCCTATTCTACAGCGGAACTGGTATCTCCGTTGGCGTAGAGGCAACTGGTACAGACCTTCATTGACGCCCTAATACCACGTAGTGTTACAGCTAAGTTAATCAGCGATAAATCTGCAACATTTGACAGGGCGACAGAATTAGCTTTGGAGGAAAATGTAATTACTCAGTCGGTGAACCTCAGTTGTAGTTCCCGAGCGAGAGTTATTTCAGATAGAGCAGCAACCAATGAGCTGGCAGCAGCTTATAGGTCACGTCATCCTACACCCCAGAAGATGCAGCTGGTTTCTCTACTAGAGAAGTCACCAGGGCCTGCATCACACATTGAAACAGATAGGGTCGACCAACAGAGGTTGAACACAAGACCCAAAATACTTGTACATGCACTACCACACGAAAATAGGTCCTGTAACTAATGTGGATAACAGGGCCACATTGCCCGTTTTTGTCTGCGGAATTCTCGGAAGGGTCACCCAGGGTTAGATCGTATTTTCACACCATCTAGGCCTGCCTAACGATTAGTCTCATTTTCATATGCTATACCACCACTCTCGGTGGCTCAGAACACCCCTATTCCAACTTCTGTCCTTGTTTCTACTGGTTCTTGTAGAGTTATGGCATTATCAGACACAGGGGCTAGTGTCTGTCTTCTCAAGGATTCTGTGTACAGATCCTTACCTTCTGCTTCTACTGTTTCTCATTGCTTCTATGCGGTTTGTAACAAGAACCGTTGCGCCAGTCTTGGGCGTGATTTTCTGTCTCGATCTGGTGTTGTCATAGATAACAAATCTAACAATTGAAACATTCACAACAAGAAGTTTCCATTAGAGTTAGACGCACACATTGCTTCTATTCTTCGTGTCCAGCGTTATTCTCGTCTTTCTCCACGTTCTGTCAATCCTGTTACCCTTAAACTGAAAACCCAACCATGTTTCCTCTTTGGAAGTTCTTATATGATTCAGGGTATTGACACACCATTCTTAATGTCACAAGCGGAGATAGAGTTGGTGGATTCAGTTTGTGAGCTCCACATTAATCACTATCTCGTGTTGATAGTAATTAATCATTCTGGAAAGTTTATCAAACTAAAACGAGGTTGCGTTTTAGGCAAGTTGACTCCACTCACAAAGTCAGTAGACTCTGTCCAGCAAGATTCTGGTACTGAGGAATCAACAACTGAAAATCGTTCTGAGATAATCGTTCGACGAGTTCAGTGCTCTGATGTGCACAAGGACATTATTTCCAGTTTGTTAACACAGAATATGAATGTCTTTGCCTTGACCTATTCCGAGATTTCTCACACCTCGACAGTTCAGATGGAGACTGATATAGGCGATCACCTGCCAATGTCCAGGAAACCATATCGTACTCCTTTGGCGAGTAGAGAGGTGATTGAGAAGGCCGTCGAGAATATGTTGCGTGATAGAATCATTTCCCGCGCGATCTCAAAGTGGTCACATTGGTGACTACGAAAGATGGTACGCATCGTTTCTGTTGCGACTACCGTGCACCCAATGCTGTGACACGTTCACTATCATATCCTTTGCGGCGCATTGAGGATATTCTGAGCACGATAGGTA
Source organism: Achatina immaculata (assembly GCA_009760885.1). Classification (NCBI taxonomy): domain Eukaryota; kingdom Metazoa; phylum Mollusca; class Gastropoda; order Stylommatophora; family Achatinidae; genus Lissachatina; species Lissachatina immaculata. The sequence continues at coordinate 27,272,240 of CM019694.1, read as the reverse complement.
AAGCCAAATTTTTCGACACTTTGGATGCTCAATGTGGCTTTTGGTGCATTCCCTTGTCCGTTTATGCACAGCAGAAGTCAGCTTTTAGCTGCCATCTTGGCTGTTTCATGTTCAATTTTATCAGCTTCGGTTTAAAAGGGGCACCATATACCTTTGTCGCACTCATGGACACACGTTGACGCACGGCTTAGGAAGGTTTGCACAATCCCACATCGACGACATACTGGTGTTCACTAATGGAACGATCGAAGACATTGTTCGCGACCTTCAGACGGTATTTAACCGGTTGCGCGAACACAAGGTAAAGCTCAAACCATTGAAATGCCACTTTGCAGCCCCAGTGAAAAAGTGTCTCGGATATGTTATCAGTCAGTCAGCCACATCTCCTCATCCAGAGAAAGTTAGAGCCATTGCCGAAATGTCATCTCCCTTGAACGTAAAGGAGCTGCGCTTTTTTCTGGCCACGTGTAGTTATTACTGACGTTTCATGCCCCATTTTTCGGAGATCGTGGCGCCCGTTGTTGACCTCACCAAGAAGAGTCATCGATTCAAATGGTTTACAGACTGTCAATTGGCGTTTGAGTTTCTGAAGGATCGCCTTGCAAAGATACCGCTGCTCTCGCATCCTGATTTTGCAGAAACCACTTACCATGTATACAGACATGCCTCCAGTGTTGTGGTTGGAGCCTATTTAGTGCAGACTACTTCCACTTTTGATGAGCTCTCTGTTGAAGACCTAATTTATTTTCTTTTGCAGAAGCTGTCGCGCTCTCAGACTAAGTTGTCGACTTTCGAGAGAGAAGTGTATGCTGTCCATTACGCCATGCAGAAGTTGAAATATTTTCTGTGGAATAGACACTTTGTGGTAGAATCTGACCATACCCCTGGTAGATGCATTTTTCTGTAAGCAGGAAATTTAGAACGCCAGGGTACAACGATGGATAATGTCAGTCAGTGGAAGAAATTTCGTTGAGAATATGATGGTAGTATTATGGTTTTCAAGGAGGCGCAGTATATTACATTTTTCACATTGAGTATGTGTCAGGGAACGTGTGTGATATATCTTATTGTTGCAACTGAAGATAAGAATCGGAAACTTAGCCAGTGAAAATTCATCACAAGGTTAATAAGGTGATTTGTTTTGAGGTTGGGCCTCACGAGTTTTGACACTATTTTTGTCATTTGAAAGAATGTATGTTTTTTTCCTCTTTTTCTTTAGTGTGTATGTGAAGACACTTTGATACAGAATATGCATCATCAAAAGAACAAAAATAGATTCATGTTTTATGGGCATTTTTTAAAAAGATGTAAATATTATCGTGCATGTTTTTCTAAAATGTATGTAGCACGACCTTGTAAGTAACAAGTATTATTATTATTATTATTATTATTATTATTATTATTATTATTATAAATGAATATGATTATGAAAATATACTGTAAAGAAAATAGTAACATCGAATGGCGACAGAGAAAAATGGAGAGGAAAGGAAAAGAAAGGTATAGAACTTTCATGACAAGACGCGGACAAAAGTAAATAGTTGAAGCAGTGAATAGAAAAAGACGAGACTCAGTGACGCTGACATGTAGGTATTACAAAGGAAGGACGCCAAAAAAAGATGGTCCAATGATAACAAAACGGTGACTGGACTTTGACACGTGTAAACGAAATAGAAAAGACGAATGGAAAAGGTAGACACAATGAAAAACGACGACACAATATAACCTCCGACATGAAATAGCAAGATAATGACTTAGGTAAATAACAATTGTATAGACGGGGTTGACACTTTGATGCCTGTTAGGTGACGGGCGTTAGGACGCTATTGCACACGGTTTTTAAATAAAAGAGTGACCAACTCGGCCAGCTGACCAAATAAATATTTAGAGGCGTGGGCTATTGGACAACTGACTTATGACATTCAAGTCAAGGGGCAGTTTGAATGACGGACAATCAGAACGGTCATGGGAACTAGTGGACATCTGAAGGGTGGAACCAAATTACTTATTGGTTAATCCATCAGGCTGCACTTGAATATAAAAATGAGAGAGGAGAGACAGGAAGGGGGAAAAAGGAAGAAGGGGAGACTGAGGAGGGGGCCTGAAGACGGAAGAACAGACACTCAGAGAACGAAGAAAGAATAAGAAGTAGAGGAGAGGAGACAGAGGACGGAGCCCCGAAGTCGAAAGAACAAGGACTGTCAGTGAACTGAGACTGGTCCAGGCAAAAGAAGGAGAAGAATAGACAATCAGAGAAGAACAGCAGAAGGAGAACACACACCATAGAAGACACGCGAGAGAAAGAAGACGTAGGTAACGACTGTTGGAATAGATGGACAATTAGAGCAATAGATACTCAGGGAAAACAGTCTTGCAGATGTAGTTCTAGACCACATTGAAGATGTGTTTCAAGTGATTATGAAGAAATGAAACTTTTGAAACTTCGAGTACAGTGATTTTAGACGAGAAACTAGTTGACCACATGTTACTCACCTGATATAATACAGAGTAAGGAAATGTTCTCGTATCAAGTGTAGAGTATTCTGAAGTTGAGAACACTGAGAAATGCTGTATGTAGAATCTGATAGAGTTTGATATTGTGAACAAATGATTAAGTGAATTAATGATTGACCATGTGTTTCAGTGGAATATAGTACAGAGTTTAGAAATGTTCTGGTATCAAGTGTTGAGTAATGTGAAGTTGAGAACATTAAGAAATGCTGCGTGTAGAATATGATAGTTTGATATTGATGTGCTTTAACGACGAAACTAACGAAGATTATGTCATATTGCATCTTAGCACAAGTGATGTTGTGAATTCTAAGTCGAATATCTTATTTGTCAGAATTAAATGAATTCCGTAGAGAACATTTCATCGGACTTCCTCTGATTTAGTGAAGTGTAATATTTGTGAAACATCGATGAGTTATGATCAGAGAACCAAAGAACGCTTCTACTATCAGTCATTAAAAGAGAAATACTCAATTGTCAATATTATATGAGTAATTTTTGTTGGTGTTGCCGTCGTTCTTACATTCCAGAATGCAATCTTTGTCACATGTTTGGGGCGGACGAATGAGCTCTTCTGAGTTGGCATCCCTGATGCTCAGTTGGTTTCTCTGCGAGTTTCCTAACGATATCTTTTTTTTCTCATCGGGAGTTTCCTCTAGATAGGTCCCAGGATAAGGTTGTTAGCCTTATGCCCAACTCCCGCTACACGATATGTGACAGATCAAGCGGAATTCCGCTGATTTCTGCATGCCGGTGAGAGCGTTAAAAGAAACGCCCGCCATCTTGCATGTCACACCGGAAGGAGATACTGAAGTGGAAACCATAGCAGCTAATGGTCTTTTCTAACTAACTTGAATGTCTGATACATTGAGCAAATTTTGAAAGCCGGGAATTAACACATCTCATAAAAACAAAAGCGCTGGACTGAAAAAACCAAATAGAAAAGCATGGTTATCAGATTATTAAATTAAACGGAACTGTTCTAAAGCAGGTGCAGAAATTCAAATACCTTGGAGCAGTAATAACTTCAGATGGGAAATGCAGAACAGAAATTAGGAACAGAATAGGCCAAGCAAAGACTGCATTTCAGAGAATGAGAAACATATTGACCAACACATCCTTATCAATGAATGTTAGAAAACGAGTCCTAAAATGCTATATTGAACCTATCTTGTTATATGGAAGTGAATCATGGACAATAGGCAAGTCTGCACAAAAATCATTGGAAGCAGCAGAAATGTGGTTTATTAGAAGAATGTTGCGAATCCCCTGGACAGCAAAAATAACTAATGAAGAATGTAGGAGAAGAGCTGGAGATACAAAAAAACCTTGTCAAAAAGATAAGAGAGAGACAATGTACTTTCATAGGACATGCAATGAGAAGAGGGGGCATTGAAAATATTATAACAACAGGAAAAATAGAAGGAAGAAGATCAAGAGGAAGACCAAGAGAAATGATACTGGACAGTCTGACGGGATGGTGTGAGAGCAGATCACCAACTGAGCTGATGGCCTGCATGAAGGATCGTGTACTCTGGAGAAGCATAATAGCCAACGCCAGTCGGCACGGCACATGATGATGATGATGGATATCAGATAAAACATGGAGGTATATACATGAAAGATGAGCAGTCAAATTAGACATGGTGAATGCAAAAACAGATCTTGGAAAAGATCTGGCGAAAGCAACATACAAAGAAATAGACAAGAAAGTAAAAAAGTTCAGCCAGAACGGATAAAAGAAAATACATAGACAATATAGCGAAAGAGGCAGAAAAAGCAGCAAAAACAGGAGACATCAAAACTTTATATAAGATACAAACGAGGCTAACAGGTACTATTACATCTAAAGAAAGACCAATCCTTAGCAAAACTGGAACAATATTAACATCAACTAAAGACCAAAAACAAAGATGGGCCGAAGACTTTCAAGAAATACTTAATCGACCACACCCAAAAGAATTGTTAAACATTGAAACTGACTTATCAGCCTCACAACTAAATGTCAACCTAGGTGAAATTAAACTGCATGAAATTGAAACAGCAGTGAATTTAATGGCTAACAACAAAGCTGCAGGTGAAAATGAAATAACAGCCGAAATGCTAAAAGCTATCAATAGTGACAACATGAGACAACTACAGAGAATGTTTAACAAGATGTGGAAAGAAGAAAAGGTCCCTTCTAATTGGAAAAAAGGAATAATTGTTAAAATACCCCCAAAAAAAGGCAGCCTTAGTGACTGTAACAACTGGAGAGGAGTAACCTTAATATCAGTTGTGTCAAAAGTATTTTGCAAGGTCATTTTGAATAGACTTAAAGATACAGTGGATACTTCAGTAAGAGAAGAACAAGCAGGATTTCGAAAAAGGAGAAGCTGTCTCGACCAGATCTTTACTCTCATAATAACACTTGAAGAACATATTGAAAAGCAGAAACCATTAATATTGAACTTCATAGATTTTAAAAGGCATTTGATAGCAAACACAGAGATTCATTATGGAGAATTTAAGTCTATATGGAATACCATCTAAAACTGTCAACATCAATAAGGACTTCTACAATGGATACGTTTGTGCAGTCAAGACAGAAGAAGGGATGAGTGAATGGTTCCAGATTGAAACAGGTGTGAAACAATGATGTATACTGTCTTCTTTACTTTTTGGAATTGCAATAGACTTGATAATGAAAAAATGCTGTACAGGTAACACAGGTATTGACTGGGTACATGGGACCCAACTAGAATACCTTGATTTTGCTGATGACATAACTCTTATCAGTAATACTGTGAATTCCATGTAAGAAAAAACAGATAGCCTGTCTTCACTGGCTAACAAAATAGGACTTGAAATTAACAAGGACAAAACAAAAATAATGAAAATTCCTCTCAATAAAAATGGAAAAATACACATAGAAGGGACAGATATTGAAGAAGTCAATCAATTTGTATACCTTGGCAGCTACATAGACCAGGATGGTGACACTAGAAAGGAAGATAGGATCAGAATTGCAAAAGCAGCATCAATCTTCAAGAATCTTGGGAACATATGGCATTCAAAAGTTATAAGCACAAAAACCAAGTTAGGACTATTCAATTCAAATGTAATATCCACCCTCATTTATGCAAGCGAAAGCTGGAAAACAACTAAAGAAATAGACAAGAAATTAGACTCTTTTGAAAACAAATGCCTAAGGAAAATACTCTGCATCAAGTGGAACGGCGACCTACCGTGCGAGCCCTATATGACGTTTAACGGCACGGGAAGGATATAAGATATAAGATAAAAACAAAAACAAAAAAACTCTTTTTCAAAGAGTGACTATAAACACTGCGGTATATTTTGCATAAGCCTCATTTCTTACTTGACAGACTCTTTAGTAGAGCATTTTTTTCTCACTGCTACATCTATCCCAAAGTTTCTTTGCAGGCGTAGCTGAAATTACCACTGCCTCTTTCAAACCTTTATTACGTCTACTTACTTAATGGGGAAAAAGAAAGAGAGGAAGACCAAGGCGAAGATGGCTGCAAGACATCGTTCAGGACCTGCAAATGAATGCTTCAGCAGCAGGCCTCTTGCTCACAACCGAGAGGCCTACAGGATTGCTGTTTGGGAGGCACAGTTCCACATGGGACATGCAAATGAATGAATGAATGACTTACTTAAGGTTTACTTCTGAGCTAAGCTTGTAGCTTGCTCAAATTGTACTTTTTTGGTTCCTGTTGCTTTTTGCTTGTATAGTGTTCCTAATGCCTTGCTATTTATCCCATCCACCTTCTATCAGTGAATTCTTCTTCCTTGGTTAAGGATAAGGTTTGGAACGACTTTTTAACAGCTCTCGTAAATTTTTTTATTTTATTGTATTGAACTTATCTGTACATTTGAAAGTTCAAATAAGCTGATACAAATTAGACTGAATGGGATTGTTTGATTTTTGTCTTGAACCCTCATTCCATTGTTTGATATCATCTGATAATCATGATGCCAAGAAACTTAAAACAGCTCTCCTTATAGTGGGGTATCATTAATTTAAGATTTAGTAACTTGTTTTATTGTTCAAACTTAACAGTTAGTATTTGTTTGTACCTGTCTTTATATTTACATAACAGTAAGCCATTCATGTTTGTCTTGTATTAAAGTTTGACAGAATTTATTTTTTTTAGCCAAAGATTCTAGATCAGTGGTTCCTAGTGGGTGGTCTTTGGACCCCTGGGGGTCCATGTAACCTGCCGTAGGGGGTCTGTGACAAAAGCTCAAGGTCTCTTTTTTAATTGTTAATTGCTGTCTATTTTTTCTTAACTACATTATTGTCATTTTGAGAACTTGGCAAATTTGTACTGTGTTTTTTAGCGCAATGCAACATTTACTCACTAAAGGTTACCCATATTTTCTGAAAAAAAAAATCTTTTTCATTTAAAGCACATAGCTACTGTACAAATATGAAACTTTTCCACAGTATGAGGGTCTTTGACCTGGATATTGAAACAGTAGGGGGTCCATGGACTTTTGTAAACTGGGAACCACTGTTCTAGGTAACATTAGGTTCACAGTAACTTCAAAATGTTTTACAGAATTAAGACCAAAAAAATGGTGCCTTATTTCCTGCACAGCAATTTTATTTTACCCCCAAGTCAGTGGAAGTATAATATGTCTGATGTATGTTTAATTCGCCAGCAGCTGCATGCAAGCAGAAATATAAATGAAGATTTATGGTATGCCTGTACTAAAGGCGGGATTGTTACACCCAGCTTGATGGACTGAATGTGGGATGAACTATGTGAGGTTGGACACAGTGCCTGCACAGAATGGTGGACAGGGCTCCAGATTTACCAAGACCTAAAACTTGGAAACTAAATAAGAAGATAAGATAGAAACACAAAAAATTGAAGATTAAAAGCAAGAAAAACAGTCAGTATTTCAAGTAGGGCCTACATCAGAGTTGGCATCAAAAGGGGGCATGTCTTGCAAATTCAGTATATCAAATTGCAGAATTGTTACACTTAAAAAAAAAAAAACACTGAAAGAAATTTCACGGGAGTATTCAGAATAAGGAGAGATAAAGGTAACCCAGTCATGCCTTAGAGACACATAAGGATATGTTATTGGGTGCCCATATTTTCCTTGACCTTTCAGCGCACTAGAGGGTGATGTAGGGTGATCATGCCTGGCCGCCTTTTCCTTCCCACATTCCAGAAGTCGGGTACTCATTTCTACTTTTGGGTGACATGGGCACCTTCAGCAAGGTTCAAACCCTTGACCTTCACTATGAGAGACTAGTGCAATAGCCACTTTGTCATGCAGACAAAGGGGACATAAGACATAAGAACATGATAAATTACTATGTAGTAATATGGCAACCTGGTTAGCTGGGTGGTTGGGTGTTCAGTTTACTAATCTGGTGGTACCTGGTTCAAGTATCGGCAGTGGGGGTTTTTTCTAGTACACACCAAAAAAGTTCCAGGGCCCACCCATTCTCCAAAAATGTGCACCAAAGAATTCTGGGAAGATAAATGTGGTCAAGTGTGACACTGACCATCACACTTTCATGTGCCGAAGTTGTAGGAAATACAGGCCTTACACCATATCCCCAATATGCCTTATGGCATGGAAACAGGGATTTTATCCTTTTATGTAGTTATATGTGGTCTCTTATCATGCATTGATCAAGATTTCAGAAGAAATATCTGTACGAAATATCTCTATTTTCACATCCTCTAGTAAGGGGATATAATTCAGGTGATGTTCATGAAAGAATAGTCGGGTGGCAGTGCAGTCGTATGCTAGCAGAAAGGGGAATGAAGCTTCATGGTGCTTTTCTCTAAACGCCACAAATAGTTAGCTAGACCTGTAATGATGCTAAACCACATCTATTGTCTCCTATCTTAATATTTATTGCTTGATAAACTTGGGACCATGAGAATTACTCATGAGCTCAGGGATGTTCATTTTTGTGCAATAAAGTGTCTTTGTGTTCATTTTGTCTCACATTGTGTGGTACATGTGGAAGCGTGTGCTGAAAGAGGTTTCAGTTTAGAAATGTGCCTCAAAAGTTAAAAAATCAGGCCAGATTTAAAACTGTTCAGTAAGTGAGATCTACAGATGTAGCAATGAGTAGTGTGTTTAATGTAGCAGTGAGTAGTGAGTTTAATGTAGCAGTGAGTTGTAGTTTTAATGTAGCAATGTGTAGTGAGTTTAAGTATTACAGTGCTGCATAAAAGTTTAATATCACTCATTTTTTGGTGAGATTTATTGTTCAGTAATTGTATTTTACAGATAAGCACAGTGATAAAAGAGGTATTACAGTAGTGTATAAAGTTAATATCACACATTTTTTAATGAGATTTATTATTCAGTAAAAGAATTTTACAGATAAGTTCAGTTCAAGTGCCATGCCTCGTAGCGTAGGCGATCACTTCTCTCCACAATTCCCTGTCTTTGGACTTGATTATGAGATCTGCCGGTGACTTTCTTCCTAACCACAGAGACAGCCCATCCAGTAACTTCTCTCTCTATCTTCCTATGCTTTTCTTCTTACAATTTTTCCAGTTGCCACAATGTATTCCAATTTTCCTCTTCTCAGGAAATGTCCTATAAATCTCGTTTGTCCGCCTCTGATCTTTTCTATAATTTGCATTTTTACCTCCAGCCTCTCTGAAAACCACTTCATTGGTTTTCTTGGCTGTCCATGGTACCTTTAACATCCTTCTTATAAACCACATCTCCATGGCCTCCACTTCTCACTGTACTCTCTTATTCATAGACCATGCTTCACACCCATAAAACAAAATTGGCTCGATGTAACATTTAAGTGCTCGGAATCTTGTTTCCATTAATATGGATCTGTTGCACAAGACGTTTCTCATTTTCTGGAATACTGACTTGGCTTTTTATTTCGTTGTGAGATTTTCCATTAGTTGTTATAATCGTTCCTAAGTGCTTGAATCTATCAACTTGTTTCAGATTTGTGCCATCGATGGTAATGCTACATTTTGGTGGTATTCTTTTCTTTGAGATGATCATAACTTCAGTCTTATTTTTGTTCAGCCTGAGACCTTTATTTTTACTTTCACGAACCATGATGTCCAGAAGAGCTTGTAGCTCCCCTTCACTTTTAGCAATCAGGACTGTGTTGTTTGCATATCTTAAGTTGTTAAGGTTGTACCCACCAACTGATATTCCTGGCATGTTCTCTATATTTCTCATTATGTTTTCGCTGTACAAGGAGAAGAGATCAGGAGATAAAGCACATCCTTGTCTCACCCCAATTGTATGTCTTGGAATGCTCCTATTTGGTTCTCAACCCTCATTGCTGCTGATTGCTGTCAATATATGTTTTTGATAAGTTTCAGATCTTTCCCATCAATGTTTATGTTTTCCAGCATTCTTATAATTTCTGTGTGTCTCACTTTATCAAATGCTTTACAGTAGTCTATGAAGCATAATTATAGGTCAGTCTTTACTGCTGTTGATCTCTCCATCAATGTTCCTATTATATATATGGCGTTACTTGTACCTTTTCCTTTGACGAAGCCGCACTGTTCTTCAGCGATTTCTGGTTTTACTTTCCTCCTGACTCTTCTCATAACAATACGAAGCAGGATTTTGGTAACATGGCTCATAAGACTAATGGATCGATGGCCTTCACATTCAACAGTTAAGTACAGTGATAAAAAAGTATTATAGTATTGTATAAAGTTAATATCACTCATTTTTTGATGAGACTTATTAGACAATAAATAAGTAGGTGAACACAAATTAGAAGCAGTAGACTTAGTGTAATGAATATACAGCTTATCCAATGTTGGCAAAAAGAGAAATGAATTTTTAATATGTTGCGGAACATTAAAAGCCTGGATAAAACTACAACTCTAAATAGTTTTTATTTATGGAACCAGAAAATAATTTTTGTTTTGTTTTCTAAAATATTGCATAATATTTTTTTTACTGCTTTTGTTAACTGAATGTTGTCTTTGATTTATGCTCATTATTTTTGTTATCATCTGTTGTGATTTTTACAGAAAACTCCACAAATACTAAAATGCTAAAAGAGTTTTATTAAAGTTTACTCAGGACAAACTGGCAGATGGGTCATGATCTCCTGCTCAGAAAGTGAAGTCTTAATATGGTTTGTGAACTCAGTAGAAGTCCATGATTGAAAGAAAGAGGATTTCAGAGTTCATTAACTTCAGTCTGAGAAGCTATGGCAGTGTTGATGTGGCCTTTCCTGCTGCCTAATAAATACTGCATCATGTTCACATCTTGTTTTATTTTTGTGAATGCTAGTTTTGAATCACTTTGTGTGAAAATTGTTTTATTGATGCTTTTCTGAGGAAAGTGATTAAAAAAAAACAAACTATACGACTAGGAGGAAACCCAATTAAAAAAAAAAATTGTGAGGAAATTACTTGCTGATTTATATAAATTGATTACTTAGCAAGGAAATTGATGGGCTTAATGAGAAAATCACTTGACGCTTCTGTTAGTTTTGACTACAAATCACCAGATCTGTTATTATTTCTCAGATTCATCTGCTGACATCAGAACAGTTACTGGTGATTCATTTGCAAAAAAATGCCTGCATAACTTAATAGATGTCCTTGTAGTATATGAAAATGAAAAAAGAGAGGGTAGGACAGGTCTAACCTTAGCTTCAACTTTCCTTGCCTGTCTCATTCTTTATGAAGAGGAACATCTCATTCAGGCAACTGTGCGGTTTTTTGTTTCGCTCTTCATTAATTTATAATATTTTATATTATAGTTTAATAAAGGATATGGTTTCTTCCTAGTAAACTTTGTAATAGTTATCACCTATGGTCTTTTCCTTGTTTTAAAATGATGTGCTCATTTTGTTGCTCTTATTGACCACGTGAAACTCTAAAGAGGACATTGTTAAGAAAGGCCAGTTTAGTGGGCATAAAATCCTTTGATAAGGTTGAAAAGCCCTCCAAAAACAGGAATAAATGGCAAACTATCATTTGAGCCCTATGTGACGTTTAATGGCATGGGAAGGATGTAAAATGTAAGGATGTAAGATTGATGATGAATGAGTTTATGAGTTAGTTCATTTATTTTTGCACAATGTTCATTGTCATTTAGCAAATATGGGTGTTCTTGAACTTGAGAAGTTGCTATGTTTTGTTTTTCTTGCAGTATTCATTTATTTATTAGTCACCGTATTGAGATTGTGAAGTTGTAAAGGCTTATTCAGTTTATATGGAAACAAGAACACAGATTATGCAATACAAGTGTTCTCTCATGTTCTTTGTAAACATTGGTAAACTTTTATGCTGCAATATGAACCTAAGGTTACCTGGATGTTATCTTTGTTATCTGAAGGTTCACACTGTTTTCCTTTGAAGAATAAAGTTCACAAATTTGTGTTCTTCTTTAGTGATGAGAGTTCCTTGCAGTAAGAGTGTAGCTGTGATCTTTTTGGTATGTGACACACTGCATATTTAAATACAAAAAAAAACTATTCATGTCAAAGTAATACACATAATTCACATAATTACTGAAAACAATTCATTCAGTCTGACTGGTCAATATCAGTTTAATAACACTGCAAAAATAAGATGAAAATAAAGATGAAATGAAATTGCTGAATAAAACTGTGGATATATTACATTTGAAAACGTGTTTCCACTAGTTTTAAAAGAGATAGGAAACAGTTTACACATTATCCTACAAATGAGACTCATACAATTTAAAAGACCTACTTTAGGACAAAAAGGACCTTTACGACAAAAGGGATTTGCTTCAGAACAGTTCCTCCATTTTAACATTCCAACTTCAGAAGAGTATTTTTTTCTCAGTTTCTTTGTGTATGCAATATTCTCAGTTTCTCTAGTTGTCCAGTTCTTATGTGTATCAAATCTTCTCAGTTTTTCTGTCTCTAGTTGTCCAGTTCTTATGTGTATCAAATCTTCTCAGTTTTTCTGTCTCTAATTGTCCAGTTCTTATGTGTATCAAACCTTCTGAGTTTTTCTGTCTCTAATTGTCCACTTCTTATGTGTATCAAATCTTCTCAGTTCGTGTATGTCATTGTTCTCAATTCCTCTGTCTTTTCTCAGTTCCCCTGTGCATCTAATCTTCTCACTTCCTCTCTTTCCAGTTCCTCTGTGGTATATAATCTTGTCAGTTCCTCTGCCTCTAATCTTTCCAGTACCTACGCATCTCTAATCCCAGTTCCTCATTTTATCTGATCTTTGACATATAATATGACTCTTGGAACTATTTTGGCTAAGCTCCATTTTACATCAGAATTAATATAAAAATTAATATTGTTTTTTTCCCAGCTTTGAAAAATCTGAAATTTATCCAGTGTGACATTCAACTCAAGCAAGTTTGGCTAGCTCTGGTATATGGTCTAGACTAAGCTTTTACTGTCTTTCAGTCCAAGAAGATGTCTTTCTGGTGAAAGTTTCAGTTTTTGTCTACTTAACTGCTTATTTAGGTTTTACATACTCTTGGACGGATGCTGCAGCATAGGCGGAGCATATATGGGGCTGTCCTGAGAGCAGTGATGCTGGAGTCTGATTTTCAACCTTTCAGTTTTTGAAACGTTTAAAATCAGAGAATAAATGCATCGTAACACTACAGTTTACTGCCATGAAATACCCTTGGTGTATGTTTTAAATTCTGTTGATTTTCGCTGATTTGATTTCCACATTATATATTTTATTCATTAAAGCACGGTCAGTATTTGAAACACATTTTTGTTTGATTCCTGTAGACTAATTCATATACATCGTCATCTCGTTCCTTATCCCTACGGAAGGGTGGCTTCAGTGGATCTCCACTCACCTGCGATTCTTGTCTTCGTAGTGCACTCAGCCAAGCTGGATCCTGTCCATCTCTCGATGTTGTGCACCCATCTTAGTTGCTGTCATCCTCTTGTTCTATTCCTCTCCATCTTGCCCTCGAGAAGGTTCTTGAATACAGCATTATGTCCCTTGACATCCCCAAGATACCTTAGATGCCTTGTTTTTTATGATTTTCAATATTTCTCTTTTCTCTTAAAGCAGGTTTAGAATTTTCTTTGTATCCTTTTCTGTCCTTGGCTTACGCCCTATTTTTCTATATGTCCACATTTCAAAGGTCTCGATTTTCTTTTATTCAGGGTCCTCGCTTCCACACCATAAATTCTATGAGTTTGACTCTCTCTCTCTCTCTCTTTCTCTCTCTCTCTTTCTCTCTCTCTCTCTCTTTCTCTCTCTCTCTCGCTAGTCCATGACAATCAGACGTTGGTCATCATTGATTTCTACAACCATCAATTCTTTGCTCTTTCTATATACTGTTCTGGACGGTGCTAAGTTAAGCTGTATAAGTTTAGTGTCTGCCATGTTTCAGCCTGCAGAGTGTTTATAACTTGAGAAACAGTTGCAGTACTGTGGTCTGCCGTATACTATTTCTTGAGAAAGTGTTATTTTCGTATGCTAGGCCTTTCCTGGACAGCTAAATTAATAAATGAAGAATGCATGAGAAAAGCCAATGAGAGATGAACCTTAAAAAAAAACAACCAAAAAACGGTGGAGACAGTCTAGGTTCATTGTCCATATAGTGAGGAAAAGAAAATATCGTGACAACAGGGAAAATTAGAGGCAAGAAAGGAAGAGGTAGACCATGAGAGGAAATCATAGATTGCTTGATAAAATGGCATGGGAGAAGCACAACAAGAGAACTGATGGAAAACATGAAAATATCGGAAACTGTGGAGAGACATTGGTTGCTGACGCCTCCAGGTAGGGCACATGATGATGATGTCTTTTCTCAGGTGGGTATAAACTTCATTTTCTAACCAGGTTCAGTATACCCCATCATCATAAATAATTTTAAACGTAAATAAGTTTAGCACGTTGTTACTGTCTTCTCAGTTTTTCAAAACCTGCTTTTGTCAAAAAATCGCAGTAATCTGTGATGACTGGTGAGTTACAAGAGAAGGTAGGTTTGTCCTTAAAATTCTAGTTTATGAACTGCCTATAATCTCAGGAAGAATTCGACTTGACAGTCAGATCTAGTATAATTTGCTGCTGTAAATTACTTTTAGGGGAACAGAACATTTTCAATATTTTCAAATTGTGAATTTTTTTACTGAGTTCAAAATAAGCTTCATGATCTAGTACGCTTTGGCAGCTTACAGAAAGTTTTGCAGAAAGTTTAAACTGACGGAAACTTCCCAAATCATAACGGTCATTCAGCTTTTTCAACAGTTGTATTCACGAATCAGCTCCATTATATATATCTTATCTTATATCTTATATCCTTCCCGTGCTGTTAAACGTCATATAGGGCTCGCAAAGTAGTTCGCCAATTTGTCCTGTCTTCGGCGAGTCTTTCAACCTCATCAAAGGATTTTAAGCCTGTTAATTTGGCCTCTCTTAATCTCCTCTTCAGAGTTTCACACGGTCTGCCTCTTTTTCTTTGGCCTGTTGTGTTCCACTTGATAGTTTGTTTGGGATTCTCTGATTATTTCTTCTTATCAAGTGACCAACATATGTCCATCTCCTTTTCCTGATCACCTATGAGACTGGCTGTTGTTCAGTCATCTGTCTTATCTCTGCATTGTTCTTGAATTCATTCCACTTGATGCCGAATATTTTCCTTAGGCATTTGTTTTCAAAAGAGTCTAATTTCTTTTCTATTTCTTTAGTTGTTTTCCAGCTTTCGCTTGCATAAATGAGGGTGGATATTACATTTGAATGGAATAGTCTTAACTTGGTTTTTGTGCTTATAACTTTTGAATTCCATATGTTCTCAAGATTATTGAAGATTGATGCTGCTTTTGCAATTCTGATCCTAACTTCCTTTTTAGTGTCACTATCCTGGTCTATGTAGCTGCCAAGGTATGCAAATTGATTGACTTCTTCAATATCTGTCCCTTCTATGTGTATTTTTCCATTTTTATTGAGAGGAACTTTCATTATTTTTGTTTTTTCCTTTTTAATTTCAAGTCCTATTTTGCTAGCCAGTGAAGACAGGCTATCTGTTTTTTCTTACATGGAATTCACATTATTACTGATAAGAGTTATGTCATCAGCAAAATCAAGGTATTCTAGTTGGGTCCCATGTACCCAGTCAATACATGTGTTACCTGTGCAGCATATTTTCATTATGAAGTCTAGTGTAATCCCAAAAAGTAAAGGAGATAGTATACATCATTGTTTCACACCTGTTTCAATCTGGAACCATTCACTCATCCCTTCTTCTGTCTTGACTGCACAAACATATCCATTGTATAAATCCTTAATGATGTTGACAATTTTAGATGGTATTTCATATAGACATAAAATTCTCCATAATGAATCTCTGTGTATGCTATCAAATGCCTTTTTAAAATCTATGAAGTTCAATATTAATGGTTTCTGCTTTTCAATATGTTCTTCAAGTATTATTCTGAGAGTAAAGATCTGGTCGAGACAGCTTCTCCCTTTTTCGAAATCCTGCTTGTTCTTCTCTCCTTGCAGTATCCACTATATCTTTGAGTCTATTCAAAATGACCTTGCAAAATATTTTTGACACAACTGATGTTAAGGTTACTCCTCTCCAGTTGTTACAGTCACTAAGGTTGCCTTTTTTTTTTGTATTTTAACAATGATTCCTTTCTTCCAATTAGAAGGGACCTTTTATTCTTTCCAAATCTCGTTAAACATTCTCTGTAGTTGTCTCATGTTGTCACTATTGATAGCTTTTAGCATTTCGGCTGTTATTTCGTCTTCACCTGCAGCTTTGTTGTTAGCCATTAAATTCACTGCTGTTTCAATTTCGTGCAATGTGATTTCATCTAGGTTGACATTTAGTTCTGGAGCAGGTAAGTCAGTTTCAATGTTTAACAATTCTTTTGAGCGTGGTCGATTAAGTATTTCTTGGAAGTGTTCGGCTCATCTTTGCTTTTGGTCTTTATTTGATGTTAATAGGGTTCCAGTTTTGCTAAGGATTGGTCTTTCTTTAGATGTAATAGTGCCTGTTAGCCTCTTTTGTATGTTATATAAAGTTTTTCTGTCTTCTGTTTTTGCTGCTTTTTCTGCCTCTTTCGCTATACTGTCTATATATTCTCTTTTATCCCTTCTAGCCGAACTTTTTACTTTCTTGTCTATTTCTTTGTATGTTGCTTTTGCCAGATCTTTTCCAAGATCTGTTTTTGCATTCAACATGTCTAATTTGACTGCTCGTCTTTCATGTATATACTTTCATATTTTATCTGATATCCATGCTTTTCTATTTGTTTTTTTTTTCAGTCTAGCGCTTGCTTTTGCTGCTGTGATTATGGCTGTGCTGTAAGAATTCCATAATTCATCTATACTTATCTTCTCAACTTCACTGTGTGTTTTGGAATGATTGGCAAGTTCCTGATTGACAATAATGTTAGTATTTTCTTCTTGTAGGCTGTGGCTGTTTATCTTTCTGTGTACTGATTTCTTGTGTTGGCATTTCAATTTTAGTTTTATTATCGCTATGCACAGGTTGTGATCACTGTTGACATCTGCAACCCTATAAGCCCTTACATCTTTGAGAGATGTTCTGTATTGCTTTCTAATACAAAAATGATCTATCTGGTTTCTAGTTCTATCATCTGGAGATATCCACGTTGTTTTATGTATCTCTATGTGTGGGAATATTGTGCCTCCAATGACCATGCCCTCTGTTAGACATATTTCAATTAATCTTTCTCCGTTCTGATTAACCATGTCAATTCCTTCTTTCCCCATCACTTTTTCATCGTCGGTATTATCCTTCCCTACCTTAGCATTGAAGTCCCCCATAGCAATTAGGATGTCGTGTTTAGGGACTTTGTTGATGATTTGTTGTAGTTGGTGATAGAAGTCATCTTTCACATCATCATTTGCATCATTCGTAGGTGCATAACACTGTATTATTGTCATTCTTCCGTGTCGTAGGTTGTATCGTGCTCTTATATACGACTGTTCACCGGTTCCCATTCTACAAGGCTCTTTGCAGCTACATTTGACATAATAATGCCCACGCCATCCCGAATTTTACCATCATTTCTGCTTGAATGTATTATTAACTTACCGTTTTCCCCCGATCATTTACCTGCTTCTGGCTATCGCATTTCGCTGATGCCCAGTATGTCTAGATGGTATCTCTCCATCGAATGAGCTCTTCGGAGTTGGCATCCCTGATGCTCGGTTGGTTTCTCTGCGAGTTTCCATAACGATATCTTTTTTTCCCATCTGGAGTCGCCTCTATATAGGTACCAGGATAAGGTTGTTAGCATTATGCCCAACTCCCGGTACATGATATGTAACAGATCAAGCAGAATTCTGCCGATTTCTGCATGCCGGCGAGAGCGTTAAAAAACGTCCGCCTTCTTACACGTCACGCCGGAAAAAAAAATATATATATAATATTTGGTCCTGTACGTTTCAAAAGGCCATTTTTTGTTGTTAAGGTTTCAATGTATGAAATTCTTTTAAATTTGAAGATATATTCGACTTGTTAGCCAGTTCCAGTACTGTGGGAAACTACGTTATTCCTTCAGGAAGTGTAAATTACAGATATTTTCAAATGGTAGCTTATTTCTGACACTAGCGTGAAGCTGATATATATATATATATATATATATATATATATATATATATATATATATATACATCCAGTATTCATCAGTTCTTGTGGTTTTGAACATTTACATTTGTCAACCCGTTTTGGTATTCTGTAGTTATATAAACTATTACTGACGGAAATTGGAGGTTATGAAATACCAGAGATTAGACATGCTGATGACACAGTGTTACTGTCCACAACACAAAAATTAATGGAAAAACTAATTATGTCAGTCCGTAAGAGCAGCGAAGAGCAGAACCTCTATCTTAATGCAAAGAAAACTAAGTTGATGACAACTGATAAAACAAACAAGGCAGCTGAAATATATATAAATGAGGAAAAAGTGGAAGAAGTGGAGAGTTTTGAATATCTTGGATCACTACTAACTAATAATGGAGATACATTGAGGGAAATTAAAAGGAGGACATCTATTTCTATTCAGAAAATAAAACAAATAAAGAATCTGTGGAGAGGAGCAGACAGAACTAAAAAAATAAGATTTTTAAGGGCATGCATCTTTCCCATCGCAACATATGCCTGTGAGACCTGGACACTTAACAAAACAGCTGAGAAACACATAAATGCCTTTGAATGTAAATGCTACAGAAGAGTTCTCCAGATATCGTGGACACAAAAAAGAACAAATATAACTATACTACAAGAGCTTAATATTGAAGAAGGCTGGCTAGTAAAGAGGATTAAAGAGAGAAAACTTAAATATTTTGGACACATTAAACATCATGATAATTTAGACTGTATTGGAAGGATACATAATGGGAAAAAGAAAAAGAGGAAGACCAAAACGAAGATGGCTGCAAGACATCGTTGACGATCTGCAGATGGATGCAGCAGCAGCAGGCCATCTTGCTCACAACCGAGAGGCTGTTTGGGAGGCAATGTTCCGCAAGGGACATGCAAATGAATGAATGAATGAATGACCGTAAGTACTACAGATGATTTCTACAGGAGGTTTAAACTGTGGAAAGTTTACTTTCTTGTTGTTTTTAAACTTTTCTCTAATTGTATTTATCAACAAGTTATAACATTCTATAGTACTACTACATTACAGGATAAGATGCAGTTGTCACCAAACATTTATTGTGCCAAATGTTTATAATGTGGGAGTAACTTCAATTTGACAACCAGTACTGTGGGTTACTGTAAATTTTTCCTTCCAGAATTTTGAAGTATTTGATGCCTTTAACTTCTGGGTTTTCCCCTGAGATAAACTTCATTTCTTAACCATGTCTGGTTTTCTTCGCTCCATTAAATGACGTGTGCAAGAGGTTTTAAACTGAGTTAGTTTGACCAGGTTTGTACTTTGTTTGAAAAATTTCCAAAGTTTCTTTTCTCAGCCAGTTCCAATATTCTGTAGTGTCGTAACTGATTAAAAGTGAGGAAGGTACAAGATTCATTTAGTGAACAGTTTAAAATGTGAGAATAAATTCAGTGTGACAACCAGTTCATGTACTTTCAGATGCTGTAAATTATCCCTTCGTGAGCTGGCAGTTGCAAATGTTTTTACACTAAAGTCAGTTTTTCCCAACCTTTTCTGGATCATGTCCCATCTCAACGCCCCCATAGCGTTTGATGCCCAGGTTCTCTCCCCCGCCGCAGCCTACTAATCAAGCAAGTTGTGAAAAAAGTATAATATAAAGATATTCTAACTGCCCTCCCTTCGAGAAAAAAAAACATAGTCGAATTACCTTCCTGTGGGACGTAACCCTCCCTCTCCACATTGGGAAACACTGATGTAAGTATAACTTCACTTTCTGCTGTTCAGTACTCCTCAGTACATAAATGTTTTCTACAGGAGATTTAAACTGTGGAAAGTTTACCAGGTTGTCACTGTTATTCAGCTTTTCTATAACTGTATTTGTCAACAAGCTGTAATATCTTGTAGTAGTAGTAACCATTTCTTGAGTACATTACATCCAGTTTCGTAAATTATTCCTTGTGGAATTCTGAAACTACCAGCATTTTGAAGACTGTTGGTTTTGCCTGAGAGAAGTATCATTTTTATTTCTTTGTCATGTCTGGTAATCTTCAGTTCCATAAATGTGCAGGAGGTTTAAATCCATGTAGGTTTTTCAGCTTTTTATTAACCGTATTTGTTAACAAATTTCATTATTACGTAGTACCATTAATCATTACCTGAGAAGGTATCGTTCTCGTCAAAGACTCAGTGCATAAATCATGTGTAAGTTGAGAATAAATTCCATTTGACAACCATAATCAGTAAATCAGGCTACAGCAAATTATTCATTGCAGACTCCACAGATTTCCTATAACTTAAAACTTAAGCTTTGGTTTGAGAGTTGAATATCTTTACTTTTTATTTGAACCATGTCCTGTACGCTTCAATACTTTTTATGAATTTTGGAGGATGATTAATTTGCAGTAAATTTCCAATGTTTTGATTGTTTTCCTGTTGTTCAATCTGTGTTTCCGCTTTTGGAGGATGATAAATTTGCAGTAAATTTCCAATATTTTGATTGTTTTCCTGTTGTTCAACCTGTGTTTCCGCTTTTGGAGGATGATAAATTTGCAGCACATTTCCAATGTTTTGATTGTTTTCCTGTTCTTCAACCTGTGTTTCCGCCAAAACGTTCCAAGATTCTGGACTAACCGGAGCGATGGACAGAGAAGATGGACCAGTAATGGAAGTATTCACAGCAAAATTATTTATCACTTCAGAATAAAACAGATCTAACAGCCAGTTCCAGTACTGAGGACTTTCATTAATTATTCCTTCCGGAATTGTGAGATTTCGAAAGTTCAGAAATTGTGGACTTTTTGAAAGATAAGTATAAACCTTATTTCTTAACCATGTCCAGTAGTCTTCAGTATCATAATTCATTTCTCCACGAGGTTTAAATTGCGGCAGATTTATGACACGTCTATTGTTCCTCATTTTTATTACAATAGTTTTTGTCAACCAATATAAAAGTGGTGTAGTACTGGGGCTGATTGACGGAGAAGGTGTAATAGTAGTGCTATCATCAGTGGTTGAAGTGTTTAGAATGTGAGAATAAATTCGATTTGGCAGCCAATTCCAGTACCGAGGGCTTTTATTAATTTTTCCTTCTGGAAATGTAAGATTCCCAATAATTTTAAATTCTGGATCAGTCGAGAGAATATTATAAAACTGATTTTTAAACCGTGGCGTGTATTTCTCGATGCGATAATTGTTTTGTTTAGGAGGTTTAAATTGTGGTAAATTTACTAAGTTTGTACTGTTTTTTAGTTTTAAAACAATTGGTTTTGTCAACCACTTCCAGTTTTCTATAATACCGGGGTTGACAGACGTAGAAGGTGAAACATTTTTACCATTGTCAGTGAGTGAAGCGTTTATAATATGAGAATAAATTCGATTTGGTAGCCAATTCCAGTACTGAGGACTTCCATAAATTATTCCCTCCGGAAGTGTAAGATTACCTACCGCTCGAAATTCTGGATTAGTTGTGAGAAGAGTATAAACCTTGTTTCTTAACCATGTCCAGTATTTTTCGGTGCCATAATTGATTTCTCCAGGAGGTTTAAATTGTGGTAAATTTACTATGTTTGTATTATTTTTCAATTTTGTAACAATTGTTTTTGTCAACCAGTTCCAGTATTCTATAGTACCGGGTTTGATAGATGAAGAAGGTGTAATACTCGTACCACTATCTGTGAATGAAGTATTTACAATTTGAGAATAATTCGATTTGGAAGATAATTCCAATACTGAGGGCTTCCATAAATTATTCCCTCCGGAAGTGTAAGATTCCCAATAGCTAGAAATTTCGGATTAGTTGAGAGAAGAGTATAAACCTTGTTTCTTATCCATGTCCAGTATTTTTCTGTTCCGTAATTGATTCCTCTAGGAGGTTTAAATTGTGGTAAATTTACTATGTTTGTATTATTTTTCAATTTTGTAACAATTGTTTTTGTCAACCAGTTCCAGTAATTTTTAGTATCGGTGTTGATAGATGGAGAAGGTGTAACATTCGTACCATCATCAGTGAGTGAAGCGTTTATAATATGAGAATAAATTCGATTTGTTAGCCAATTCCAATATTGAGGCTTTCCATAAATTATTCCTTCGGAAGTGTCAGATTCCCAATATTTTTAAATTCTGGATTAGTCGAGAGAAGAGTATAAACCTTGTTTCTTAACCATGTCCAGTATTTTTCTGTTCCGTAATTGATTTCTCTAGGAGGTTTAAATGTGGTAAATTTACTATGTTTGTATTATTTTTCAGTTTTGTAA
Organism: Achatina immaculata; assembly: GCA_009760885.1. Lineage (NCBI taxonomy): Eukaryota > Metazoa > Mollusca > Gastropoda > Stylommatophora > Achatinidae > Lissachatina > Lissachatina immaculata. The sequence continues at coordinate 27,249,917 of CM019694.1, read as the reverse complement.
CAATTGTTTTTGTCAACCAGTTCCAGTAATTTTTAGTATCGGGGTTGATAGATGGAGAAGGTGTAACATTCGTCACAACATCAGTGAGTGAAGTATTTACAATTTGAGAATAAATTCGATTTGGTAGCCAATTCCAATACTGAGGGCTTCCATAAATTATTCCCTCCGGAAGTGTAAGATTACCAATACCTTTAAATTCTGGATTAGTCGAGAGAAGAGTATAAACCTTGTTTCTTAACCATGTCCAGTATTTTTCTGTTCCGTAATTGATTTCTCTAGGAGGTTTAAATTGTGGTAAATTTACTATGTTTGTATTATTTTTCAGTTTTGAAACAATTGGATTTGTCAACCAGTTCCAGTATTCTATAGTACCGGGTTTGATAGACGGACTAGGTGTAACAATCGTACCACCATCAGTGAGTGAAGTGTTTACAATTTGAGAATAAATTCGATTTTGTAGCCAATTCCAGTACTCAGCGCTTCCATAAATTATTCCTTTCGGAAGTGTAAGATTCCCAATAGATCGAAATTTGGGATTAGTCGAGAGGAGAGTATAAATATTGTTTCTTAACCATGTCCAGTATTTTTCTGTTCCGTAATTGATTTCACCAGGAGGTTTAAATTGTGGTAAATTTACTATGTTTGTATTGTTTTTCAGTTTTGTAACAATTGTTTTTGTCAAATACGTCCAGTAATTTTTAGTATCGGGGTTCATAGATGGAGAAGACTTAACATTTGTCACAACATCAGTGAGTGAAGTATTTACAATTTGAGAATAAATTCGATTTGGTAGCCAATTCCAATACTGAGGGCTTCCATAAATTATTCTTTCGGAAGTGTAAGATTCCCAATAGCTCGAAATTTGGGATTAGTCGAGAGAAGAGTATAAACCTTGTTTCTTAACCATGTCCAGTATTTTTCTGTTCCGTAATTGATTTCTCTAGGAGGTTTAAATTGTGGTAAATTTACTATGTTTGTATTGTTTTTCAATTTTGAAACAATTGTTTTTGTCAACCAGTTCCAATATTCTATAGTACCAGGTTTGATAGACGGAGAAGGTGTAACAATCGTACCATTTTTAGTGAGTGAAGTGTTTACAATCTGAGAATAAATTCGATTTGGTAGCCAATTCCAGTACTGAGGACTTCCATAAATTATTCCTTTCGGAAGTGTCAGATTCCCAATATTTTTAAATTCTGGATTAGTCGAGAGAACAGTATAAATCTTATTTCTTAACCATGTCCAGTACTTTTCGGATTTTCAGTATCGGGGTTGATAGATGGTGAAGGTGTACCAAACGTACCATCATCAGTGAGTGAAGCGTTTATAATATGAGAATAAATTCGATTTGTTAGCCAATTCCAGTACTCAGAACTTCCATAAATTATTCCTTTCGGAAGTGTAAGATTCCCAATAGCTAGAAATTTCGGATTAGTTGAGAGAAGAGTATAAACCTTGTTTCTTATCCATGTCCAGTATTTTTCTGTTCCGTAATTGATTCCTCTAGGAGGTTTAAATTGTGGTAAATTTACTATGTTTGTATTATTTTTCAATTTTGTAACAATTGTTTTTGTCAACCAGTTCCAGTAATTTTTAGTATCGGTGTTGATAGAAGGAGAAGGTGTAACATTCGTCACAACATCAGTGAATGAATTATTTACAATTTGAGAATAAATTCGATTTGTTAGCCAATTCCAATACTGAGGGCTTCCATAAATTATTCCATCCGGAAGTGTAAGATTACCAATACCTTTAAATTCTGGATTGGTCGAGAGAAGAGTATAAACCTTGTTTCTTAACCATGTCCAGTATTTTTCTGTTCCGTAATTGATTTCTCTAGGAGGTTTAAAGTGTGGTAAATTTACTATGTTTGTATTATTTTTCAGTTTTGTAACAATTGTTTTTGTCAAATAGTTCCAGTAATTTTTTGTATCGGGGTTTATAGACGGAGAAGGCTTAACATTCGTCACAACATCAGTGAGTGAAGTATTTACAATTCGAGAGTAAATTCGATTTGGTAACCAATTCCAGTACTCAGCGCTTGCATAAATTATTCCTTTCGGAAGTGTAAGATTCCCAATAGCTCGAAATTTGGGATTAGTCGAGAGAAGAGTATAAACCTTGTTTCTTAACCATGTCCAGTATTTTTCTGTTCCGTAATTGATTTCTCTAGGAGGTTTAAATTGTGGTAAATTTACTATGTTTGTATTGTTTCTTAATTTTGTAAGAATTATTTTTGTCAACCAGTTCCAGTATTCTGTAGTATCGGGTATCATTCTTTTAGAGGATTTAACAGTCTTGATCATTTCAGACTCTTCATTTTGTGGATAAAGATATTTGAATGGATTGTATAAACTGTTTTCAGTGTGCTGTTGCTGCGATTGAAACCAATCATTAATTGAAATTTGCCTTCTCTTAATTCGATTCCAGTATGGTGTATTCTCAAAGAGAAATTGTTTATATCTGAAAGGGTTTATTCGGTAGAAATTGCGAGACTGTGTAAATCCCACTGTATGACGATTGCTTTTCTGTGGAAAATCATTCGATGATGAAAGCAATAACTTTCCTTTATTATGTAGTAATCTCTTCCACCAGTTGTCATGATGTGTTTTACCTTTGAAATCTGCTGATGACATCTTGTTCTCACTTTTCTGTGACACAATATTAAATTCTGAGCAAGCGTAGTACACTGTGCTGCATCCAATACAGATCGTTGAATGAGATGAACTGAAATTCATACCTGAGTTGGAAAAAAAATGTAAAAATCTGGAAAAGGGTGACATTTAAGAACAGGATACTGAATATATAATTTTAACTATATATATACTGTTACAAAAACAAAACAAAAAAACAAACGCAACAAATACGATGTTGCGATTTAACCTGAAGTTTACTAATCAGACAAGGGTAAATTGCTTGAAACATTCACTTGGACATCAACTTTACGTGCTGACCTGAACTGTACTCAGTAGATGATTCATGAGCAGAGAAAAGCGACACTAGTCAAAACAGAAGTTTTGGCAATAACTTATAACAGATTCACGAGAATCCCATGAAACGTAAAGAACGCAAAAATCACTGACCATGTTATTGAATGATTATAAAAGATTGACGCTCCTCGAATCAATTCATTTGACAATTCAATGCACAAGTATGGCTCATCTCACTTCAGAACAACGACTCACCATCATTGGACGTTTTCAGACAGGACAGTCACAAAGTATAGTGGCCAGACAATTTAATGTGGTTAGAAGCACCACATCGTCAATGGACCGTTGCGAATGCACTGAGGGAAGAGTGGGCAGCCATCTCTCAACAACAGATCCAACGGCTAACCGGATCCGTGTCAAAGAGATGTCGTTCTCTGATACAGGCCAGAGGAGGCCATACACCTTACTGAAACGGAGGTCTCAGTCGCAAAGAATAAAAGGCCAAACCAAGTTTAATGAATATCATTTCGTTTTTAAAGTCTTAAAGATTCTTCATGCCAAGATTGAAACATTATTTCCATAAAATAAAATTTTGATGCAAGTTTGAAATTTGTTGTCCATTAAGACTACAGTAGTTTTGCCTTTCTTTCTTTCTTTTTTTTTTTTTTTTGTTTTTTTTTAACAGTATGTATAAAGTCCTGCATGGATTATGTTGTAAGTATATGTGATATGTGGTTGTTGGTTATAGCGCCATCGAACCCATCGGACTCAGTTAAGTTGGTTATGTATGAGTTTAGTGGTTCTAAGGACTGTTATTGCCGGAGGTGGGGTGGAGACGGCGTGCGTCTCAAACAGCCTCTGGCAGTCAAGTCCAGCTCCTGGCCAACCCGTGGCAGAACTGTTTAAACTGACAGGAGAAGGGGCGAGGGCGAATATCTGGCGCCTGAAAACCAGATACTTAGGGTAGATGAGTGGCACGTTTGGTAGATTCTTCAGCTGCCGTGCGTGGAGCGGTGCTCCTCCCCGCCAATGAAGAAAAGTGCAAATGGGGTTGCCGCGCAGCACCACTGCGGAAAAGGTGGTAGAGAGGATAAAGCGAAGCAAACAGTCAAATCACGGCACCTCTAGTCTGGAGGTCGGCCACGTCCTGAGTGCAGTTATATCGGGTGAAATGTATGAGCCGGCTTATCCCAGAGGTTAAGACACTGCTGGCGAGACTCTTCGAATGTCGCGCGTGGAGTGAAGCTCCTCCCGGTCAAGGAAGAAAATGCCTTGTTTCTTAACCATGTCCAGTATTTTTCTGTTCCGTAATTGATTTCTCTAGGATGTTTAAATTGTGGTAAATTTACTATGTTTGTATCGTTTGTTAATTTTGAAACTATTCTTTTTGTCAACCAGGTCCAATATTCTATAGTACCGGGTGTCATATACAGAGAAGGTGTACCAATCTTACCATCATCAGTGAGTGATGTGTTTAAAATTTGAGAATAAATTCGATTTGGTAGCCATTTCCAGTACTCATCGCTTCCATAAATTATTCCTTTTGGAAGTGTAAGATTATCAACTCCTTTAAATTCTGGATTGGTCGAGAGAAGACTATAAACTTTACTTCTTAACCATGTCCAGTATTTTTCTGTTCCAGAATTGATTTCTCTAGGAGGTTTAAATTGTGGTAAATTTACTATGTTTGTATTGTTTTTCAGTTTTGTAACAATTATTTTTGTCAACCAGGTCCAGTATTCTGTAGTATCGGGTATCATTATTTTAGAGGATTTAACAGTCTTGATCATTTCAGACCCTTTTTCTTGTGGAAAAAAATATTTGATCGGATGGTATAAATTGTTTTCAGTTTGCTGTTGCTGCGATTGAATCCAATCATTCATAGAAATTTGCCTTCTCTTAATTCGATTCCAGTATGGCGTATTCTCAAAGAGAAATTGTTTGTATCTGAAATGGTTTAATGGGTAGAAATTGCGAGACTGTGTAAATTCCACTGTATGACGATATCTTTTCTGCGGAAAATCATTCGATGATGAAAGCAATAACTTTCCGTTATTATGTAGTAATCTCTTCCACCAGTTGTCATGATTTGTTTCACCTTTGAAGTCTGTTGATGACATCTTGTCCTCACTTTTCTGTGACACAATTTTAAATTCTGAGCAAGCATAGTACACTGTGCTGCATCCAATACAGATCGTTGGATGAGATGAACTGAAATTCATACCTGAGTTGAAAAAAAATGTGAAAATTTGGAAAGTGGTAACATTTAAGAACAGCATACTGAGTCTATAATTTGAACTATATTTTACTTTAAGTATAAATTTTATGTGTATATATATATGTACAATATAAATATGAACGATGTGTGTATATATATGTGTATATATATATGTATATATATATGTATATATATATGTATATATATATGTATGTATATATACTGTTACAAAAACAAACACAACAAATACGATATTCCGATTTAACCTGAAGTTTACTAATCAGACAAGGGTAAATTGCTTGAAACATTCACTTGGACATCAACTTTACGTTCTGACCTGAACTGTACCCAGGAGATGATTCATGAGCACAGAAAAGCGACACTAGTCAAAACAGCAGTTTTGGCAATAACTTATAACAGGTTCACGAGAATTCCGTGAAACGTAAAGAACACAAAAATCACTGACCATGTTATTGAATGATTATAAAAGATTGACGCTCCTCGAATCAATTCATTTGACATTTCAATGCACAAGTATGGCTCATCTCACTACAGAACAACGACTCACCATCACTGGACGTTTTCAGACTGGACAGTCACAAAGTATAGTGGCCAGACAATTTAATGTGGTTAGAAGCACAACATCGTCAATGGACCGTTGCGAATGCACTGAGGGAAGTGTGGGCAGTCATCCCTCAACAACAGATCCAACGGCTAATCGGATCCATGTCAAGGAGATATCGTTCTCTGATACAGGCTAGGGGACGCCATACACCTTACTGAAACGGAGGTCTCAGTCGCAAGGAATAAAAGGCCAAACCAAGTTTAATGAATATCATTTCGTTTTTAAAGTCTTAAAGATTCTTCATGCCAAGATTGAAATATTATTTCCATAAAATAAAATTTTGATGCAAGTTTGAAATTTGTTGTCCATTAAGACTACAGTAGTTTTGCCTTTCTTTTTTTTTTGAACAGTATGTATAAAATCCTGCATGGATTATGTTGTAAGTATATGTGATATGTGGTTGTTGGCTATAGCGCCATCGAACCCACCGGACTCAGTTAGGGTGGTTGTGTATGAGTTTGGTTAGTAGAGATAATTTCGTAATGATAATATTATATATACTGGGTGCACTCAGAAGTATGTATGGCAAGTTTGTAGTATGAGTTAGGATGATATTAATATATACTATCTAAATATATACAACTGACATGGGCTGTCATGCAATAATGCTTTTGGTCTATGCTGACAACATGGTATAATTTATTTATGTAAGAGAACTTGAACGATGGTTCAGTTATGCATATTTCTTGCTATGAGTTTTGATGTCGTTGCCATGCACATGTGGTATACACGTAGTGTTGATATGATGTTTATTACAGCTGTTCAGAGAGACAGGTGTATATGTTCTAGTGTTCATTAAAATGCTGTTAGAGGGTCCTGATTCTTTTGACGATGCCTTACTTGTGTGCGATGTTTATATTCAATACATTACTGAACGTTATATATATATATATTCTGTGGTCTTTATATATAGAATGTGGTCTGAACACTTATTGATATTGTGTGAGTTCATGGCGAGGGTTTTGACTTTGTCGTAATAAGCTTATTTTGTTAGTTGTTTTACACGCTGAGATATTTGTTTTGTAACGTATATTAGAGATGATGAGAAAGTAGAGTAGACACAACATCCTCAGTTTGAACTGTTGGCTAACAAGGCTCCGGGAACAGGGATGGTTGGGGTCAGATATTTTTTTAAAAAATGTAGAGCTGGGGGTGGCAGTACGTTTGTACCATTGGAAGAATTTTAATTTCTTACTTACCACTCTCACAAGTCCCCCACTCCACTCACTCTCTCCCTTTCATTTGGTATCGTGAACATTCCGGGTCTTGATCAAGCTAATGGTTCACTGCTTAAAATTATCCACTCTACGATCCCTTAAAATTTCTTAATTAATAAGAATATCTTTGTTTGAGTTTGTTTTCCATCAGATCTAGCACAGCCCAGTGAAGGAAAGTTAAGATGAACGAAGAAACTGGAAAGACGGAACTGAACGAGGAAACAGAGATTTTTCTTTCTTTCTTTCTTACTTTATTTATTTACTTATTTTAGCGGAAAAAGGAGTAGCGTGTGAACTGTGAAGCAGTAAAGATCGTCAGATTGTGCTAATTAACTTCATATGCACCAAAAATGCAGTCTGCCATCTGAATCATTGTGATAAAACACATCAAGAACTTAGTATATCAACTGCAATCAGTCAGTGGATTAGTGTGCAGAAAAGTCAAATAATTCATGTGGAATATTATGTGATCAATTAGTTCTTGTGGATTATTACAAAAGTGTTTTTGTAACAAAGTGGATACTAAATCTGGTGCTTCATTCGTACATCAATCCAGAGAGACAGTTGATCCAAACATGGATATAAATATATTACAAGAATTGAAGGATTTATTAAAAAGATGCACATCTCATGGTGTAACCTGAATGAAAAGCATTTATTTCCTCCTGTGATGGTAATCCTGAGAAGATTCAGTCATTGCTAGAGGAGCTAGGTAAATTTGCTGTCATTTACGGCCATGACGATCAAGCAAAGAAGCACTGTTACTAACGTCTTCAGGTGTAGTGTCAGAAGTTATTCCAAGACCGTTTCTGAAGTGTAAGAACTTGACATATTCAACGCTTAGAAAAGAACTTTTGCAACGTTATGGGAACTTTGTAGACTCTCATGTTACATACTATCTGCCAAAACGAGGGTAAAATATATAGATGCTGGTAGAAAGGCTTATGAAAATTGCATTGTAGGCGTTCCTTGAAGACGGACTGAAGCCTTGCTACGTACAGTCTCAACTTCTCAATTATTTTGTCAATGCGGTTGTAGACATAAAAGACATACAAGTAAAACTGTTATGAAAAGGTCCCAATAATTTAGAGGAGATATATTACAGGAGAGAGATTTCAACAAAAGATTAAGTTGCGATCAAACTTCAAGGATCAGACAATCAGTTTAAAATCGGAGATAGTTTGTGCTGCCTCCAAAGACATTCCAAAAACATTTACAAAGTCCAGAACTGTGATACACAGAGACCTGAACAATGTACGGTCTTTCAATTGTGGAAGAAACAATCATGTGTTTGACAATATTGGTTCAATTCTGCTAAACCAAACAGTAAACAAATAGACTTTAAGAAAACAAGAACCAGTGAGTTTGCTTCTCCAACTTTTCAAACACATAAAACTGGGTCTTCAACCTGTCAGGTTATTCAGAAAAACTAATTCAGTGGGTCTGTTTCTCGACCCACCAAACCTCCAGCGACGTACAAGGGTCGTAGAGAGTGTAATTTTGACATAAACTCATTGGGCTTAGCATGTACCATTCCGGTGGAATCAGAAAATATAACTGTTCACACTCCCATTGATACAGGCAGTAATGTGGGCTTATAATGAGAAAGAGTTCATGCGACACAGATACCCCACGCAGTTCCCTTCTCGAACTTTGGTATCGGTGAATAACAAAAGACTTAATGTGGCTGGAGAAACAAGACTGCCGTTCACTATCGGAAACCAACAGTTTTCACACACTGTGTACATTGTAGTTGAAATAAACCGCCCCTTTATCCTGGGCAGAGGCTTTCTACAAGATAATAGAGCCACACTTGATTTCGAGAAAAAGACTTCAGCTATAAATAAAACAACTACAGCCATGAAGGACGAAAGCGAAATTAGTTCAACAACCAGAAATGCAGTCGACGTGGTTATGAAACCACACACATTGAATATTATTCTATCACGCCTCCAAAGACATTTGCCTGGTATAAATGATGGTGAAATATTGATCTCAACGCGTAAGTTAAGAGCAATTCAAAAAGGGCCTCTGGTTGAACTGCTAGATTTCACTGTGAAAACAGACTCTTACATTTGAACTACTATCTCCACAGTGAAAACAGACCTCATAGCAGGAGTACTAGACTTCATGGTGAAAACAAACTCTCATATTTTAAGTACTAGACTCCATGGTGAAAACAGACTCTCGAAGTTGAACTACTAGATTCCATAGTGAAAACAGAAACTTATAGTAGGACTACTAGACTCTATGGTAAAAACAGACTCTCGTAATTGAACTACTAGATTCCGTGGTGAAAACAGACTCTTTTAGCAGGACTACTAGACTCCATGTGAAAGCAGACTCTCATATTTGAACTACTAGACTCCACAGTGAAAACAGACATTCATAATTGAACTACTAGACTCCATAGGAAAACAGACATTCATAGTTGAACTACTAGACTCCACAGTGAAAACAGACATTCATAGTTGAACTACTAGACTCCACAGTGAAAGCAGACAATTATATTTGAACTATTAGACTCCATAGTGAAAATAGACTTTCATAGTTGAACTGCTAGACTCCAAAGTGAAAAGAGACTCTCGAGGCAGAGTGCTAGTCACTCTCCTCAACAATACCGACAAATACATTTGCTTGCACAGAGACGAGATCATTGTGTAAGGCGAAAAGTGTGATGAAATGAACTTTACGCAAGTTAAGGAAGCTGACAAGGTCCCACCTAAGACAAATGTAGGAATTACAGAATTGTTAGAACAACTAAGGATGGATGAAAAATATAACAAAACAGTGGAAAACTTGATTACACAAAACCATGATCCTTTTACCCTAACTGACCTCGAGCTGGTGTGGCAGTATTCTGTCTGGGTTAGCTATTCTTGAGATAGCTCCGAGTAAATCGCTTGAAGATAGAGTGATTGTACTTGTTTTATAGAGCTTTCTAGAGCATCTGCATTACTTTACCATTCATTTTCTGACTGGCTGGCGGAGAGGAGAAACTTTGGATCATATGATCTGTGGCATTCGGAGTTTGACTGTTGAGAACGTGTATTCTTGTCGGTGACAGAAATGTTAATAGTGATAGTTAGTAATTGTGAGTCAAATATGTTATAGTTGATAGTTTGGTTGAATTCGTATAATGCTATCTCAGTGACTTAGCTAGTTAGCAGCCCGGAATTATATTGTGTTGTAATTGTATATGTTGGATTCATCTTATGATATAATTTCGTCGTCAATCATCTTCATTAATCAGCAGGCTCCACGAATAAACGGTTGTGAGAGTTTGATAAAATGCGGTCTTCATTGATAATCCTATGTGCCTGTTTGTATTCTTCCTGTGAGGAGAATATCATTGTAAGGAATGTTCGTCATGAGTTCTGAGTACTACAACCACAACAATAGAAACACACATAACACCATTCTGTTTCAAGTGGTGCTGTAGCATATACTTGTAAGTAATGGTTATTGCGGTTATTATTATTAATAATGAATATGATTATGAACATACACAGCAAAGAAAATAGTAAGATCGAATAGCGACAGAGAAAAGTAGGTCGAAAAAACAAAGAGAAAGGTGTAAAACTTCCATGACACGAGAACAAGACGCGGACAAAAGTAAACAATGGAAATAGTGAATAGAAAAAGCAATGACTGGACGTTGACACGAGTAAACAAAACAGAAAAGACGAATAGAAAAGGCAGATACAATGAAAATCGAGGACACAATAAAACCTCCGACAGGAAATAGCAAGATAATGGCTTAGGTAAATAACAATTATATAGACAGAGTTGACACTTGACACGCGTTGTGATGCGATTGCATACGGTTTTTAAATAAAGAAGTGACCAACTCGGCCAGCTGACTAATTAAATATTTAGAGGTGTGGGCTATTGGACAATTGACGTACGACATATAAGCAACGGGTCAGTTTGAATGACGGACAATCAGAACGCGTATGAGAACCAGTGGACATCTGAAGGGTGGAGCCAAAATACTTATTGGTTAATCCACCAAACTGCACTTGAAGATAAAAAGGAGACAGGGAAGAACGACGAAGAAAGGAGGAGGAACCAAGAAGGGGGAACAAGGAAGAAGAAGAGACATAGGAGGGAGCCCGAAGAGAGTAGGACAAACAATCAGAGAAGAACAGCAGAAGGAGAACACAAGCCAGAGAAGACACGAGAGAGAAAGAAGACGTAGGTAATGACAGTTGGAATAGATGGACAATTAGAGCAATAGATACTCAGGAAAAGCAGTTTGAAGCAGTAGTTTTAGGACAGATTGAAGATGTGTTTCAAGTGTTTCATCTGATTGTTAAGAATTGATACGTTTTGAAACTTCGAGTAAAGTGATTTAGTCGTGTAACTGATCGACTACGTGTCTCAGATGGAATATAGTACAGAGTTTAGAATTCTCCTCTTATCAATTGTGAAATAGGAGAACATTGGGAAGTGCTGCATGTAGAATAAGATAGTTTGATACTGATGTGCTTCAACGACGAAATTAACGAAGATTATGTCATATTGCAACATAGTACAAGAGATGTTGTGAATTCTAAGTCGAAGAACTTATTTGTAAGAATTAAATAACGAAGGAACATTTTAGTAGACTTGGCTCTGATTAGTGAAGTGGCAATGTTTGTGAAACCTAATATAAAACAACAGAAAGCTGGATGTGTGTGAAGATAAAGTCGGTATTAAATAAGAACATCTTTGGTCAGAAATAGATAATTCACACCTTTACATTATTATAGTGACGTAAAATAAACCATTTCTGCTATACAGAGCAGCACTGAGACTGTGCAACTTAAAACTGATACAGGCGATCACCAGCCTTTGTACTCATATCCAACGACGCTTAAGTACACAAGTGTTATAGAAAAGGCAATCGAAGATAAATTGGAGGTTAAGGTCAGTGAAAGAGCCCCATTTTCACTCTGGATTACACCCATCGTCATGATAACTAAGAAAGTCGGGTCGCTTAGATTTTGTTGCGACTTCAGAAAGGTGAATAAAATTACCCCTTCATTTGGGGTACAAGATCACTCAGAAGAGCATAACACCAGACCCACACAAGGTGAAGGCCATGCTTGATATGCAATCACTAAAGACGATACGTCATATAAGGAGCTTTCCAATTACCGTAGATTTATCAGCAATTTCTCACAAAAAGCAGAGGCTTTGATTGTTCTTACTCGAAAGAATGCCAGATTCAAGTAGACAAAAAGTTGCTAGGAAGCTTTCATGCAATTGAAAGAAGATTTACAAAAGACGATAGTGCTGACTTACCCACATTTGTCCGTACCAGTGGTACTCCATTGTGACGCATCGTCAACCACAACTGGGGCAGTGTTTTTGCAGGAGGAATCACAAAACAAAGAAAAATCTACTTCCTATATATTTTGTGTCACATCGGTTAAGCAAATCTCAGGAAAAGTGGAACACGAACGAAAAAAAGAGTTATGAGTCGTTTTTGCTCTACAGAAATTACATAATTGTAAACTCCAAACTGACTGTACGTACGGTCAGTAAAGGTCTCTTAAACCTACTGAACTCAAATCACAAAAGTAGAAAGATACAAAACTGGAGGAAGTTCATTTATTCATACATCACAGACATTCGAAACATACCAGGTTAACAAAACGTGGCAGACATGTTTTCTCGACCTGTGACCCTTATTGAGCCTGTGCAGTCGGACGACGAAACATCCGTTTACTAGGATAAAGACAATAAATGTCATAAATTCGTCTGTATTCCATCCCCAAGACTTCCCCATATATGACCCCATTCACAAAAGCCGAGATATCCCACATAGCCTGTCACAGGGAGAGCTAATCATCGACAGCGAACTTGACATGGCTGTAGAACAAGACAAAGATCAAGTCCTGGTGTAGTTAAAAAGAATATTTATTCAATACAATACCGATTCTTTGAAAAATGACTTTTTCATAATGAGAAATACTGTCTTGTTTGGGAGCTGAAGAATACAGAGCTGTTGTATTTACCAGTAAAATGGAGAAAACATATTCTGGAACAGTACCATGAAAATAACGGACATAGGGTACAGAAAAGGTACGCAACTGTTGTCCTCTCGTAACTAACCCGGCGTTTATTTCAGACCCAGTCTTTATCTAAGACAAAACTCCGTACATTCCCCTCTCCCCCTTCCTCGGGTTTAACTGACACACGAAACTGTTTCAGACCCGGCGTTTAATTAAGGAAATACGGAATATGAGTGTGTGTATGTTTTAAATATATGCACATTACATTGAATAATGTCAGTATGATTCTTGTAACTCACATAATATACGTTATTTTTTTACATAAATTCATAGAATTCATTTATTTCCAGAATTAATCTCTCGTTATTTTCGCCAGGAAATAGTTTCACGTTAACCACCAAGATCGGCAGCAGTTATTACTGTTGGAAGTGAACAGTACCCACCAAGGTTACTTAACAAAAGCAGACGAAGACATGTTCTACCTGTACGCCACTACTAAGGGAAATGTTTACCCGGACTTGCTCATCTGACCTGGTTTAACATCTTACTGGTTAATATCTGTACGAAGCAAGAACGATCAATCTTTTGCTGGTAATGGAAGGAAACGTACCTGTATAGTAACGCCACTGCAGAACGCAGAAGTCGCACAGCAGGTCGGGTGGAAGCAGGACATCAACCCCCACCAGCCGGTGGCCGCCTGAGACGTACTTCCTGGTGCCTGAACCGTCGGCTAAAGCGACAGGATGTCCATCAAAGCATTCCTGGGTTTCTTCTACTTTTGGGTCGTTAGTCGGACAAATTCGGAACTCAAAATAACCTGGGGAACAGAGTAAACAGTATTTTAGTTTATTTTTAGTGAACAGTATAATAATAATACCAATAATAATAATAATAATAATAACAATGGTAATAATAATAATGGCAGTACCAATCATAATAATAGTAACAACATTAATAATGATACTAACAATAATAATAGTAATAATAGCAATAATAATAGTAAAATATTGATAATAATAATGATAATAAAAGTGATAACGATAATAAAAATAATAATGATAACATTATTAATATTATTATTATTCATTGATCGCGATAAGATTTTCTGAGACCTGCCTTTCACTGTGCGTGAAGTATTTTCTGAAATACCGGTTCCTCAGTACAGCAGTCAGTTCTTTGTATGTTTTTTCTTCCCCGTGTAAAATGAAGCACACTTGACAAATATCAACGGAAATGACAAGTTTGCGTGACATTATATTTCTTATTTTCCGCCAGGTTTAATCTTTACGTAATGCTCACTTGCTGGACTAAAGTCAAAACTGACTTATTCTCCTCCCTGCAAAACTGAACATCATCATCCTACTGGCCCGATTATCCTCCAGCTGATTTCGCTGGTTCCTCTTTTTTAGTTCGTTTGTGATAATATAAACCGATTACGGTAACCGATGACCTCCAAGACTTTCGGTTTTTCTCTTTTTCTTAATCAGGTAATTTACCGGAAACAGCAGGTTAACGCGATCACTGATTATTGTTACTTTTATTGTTATTATTATGCTTCTTTCTTCTGTATAGTTCTTTGGCTTGTCTAAAAAAATTCTGTTACCTGTTTGATCTTCAAAGCTTGACATGAAATGCTGCATCACATAAGACTGTACTGCTTTAATATCAATCTTTGATCAGTTTTTCTGTGGCTAACCAGTCTGCTTGCCTGGTTCTATTACTTCGGTATGTCGGTGGTTCCAACCTGGGGTATTCGTACCCCTGGGTAACGCGGCAGGACGTTTAGGGGTACGCGAGAAGAAGTGGATATTGGCGGAAAACAAATAAATAGTACAGCAACTATAATAGTAACAAACGATTGTGCTAATATGAAGGGGTACAATTTGTGGAAATAGACTGCCAAAGGGATAAACAAGGGAAGTAGGTTGGGAACCATTGTGATATCTAAATGTCTGTATCGGAGGATTATCACTCGTTCTACTTACATTATTTCAATCAGTCAGTCAAGTCAGTCAGTCAGTCAGTCATTTGTATGTCCCTTGCGGAACTTTGCCTCCCTAACAGATCTCCTGTAGGCCTCTCGGTTATAAGCAAGATGCTCTGTTGCTGATGCATCCATTTGTAAATTATCATGACGTTTAATGTGTCCAAAATATTTAAGTTTTCTCTCTTTAATCCTCTTTACTGGCCAGCCTTCTTCAATATTAAGTTCTTATACTATGGATATATATGTTCTTTTTTTGTCCATGATATTTGAAGAACTCTTCAGTAGCATTTACATTCAAAGAGATGTATGTGTTTCTCATCTGTTTTTTTAAGTGCCAGGTCTCACAGACATATGTTGGGATGAGAAAGATGTTTGCCCTTAAAAATCTTATTTTTGTAGTTCTGTCTGTTCCTCTCCACAGTTTCTTTAGTTGGTATATTTTTTGAACAGCGATAGGTGTCTTCCTTTTAATTTCCCTCATTGTATCTCAGTTATCATTTAGTAATGATCCAAGATATTCAAAACTCTCCACGTCTTCCAATTTTTCTTCATTGATATTTATTTCATCTGCCTTATTTGTTGTGTCAGTTGTCATCAATTAAGTTTTCTTCGGATTAAGACAGAGGTTTAGCTCTTCACCATTCTTAAGGACTGACATAATCAGTTTTCCATTCCTTTTTCTGTTGTGGACACTAATACTGCATCATCAGCATATTTAATCTCTGATAGTTCATAACCTCCAATTTTTATAGCATCTTAATATTTTTTGTCTACATCTTCTCTAATATTCCTCAATATATTTTCAACACACAAGTTAAATAAGTAAGGCGACAGTATGTACCCCTGACGGACGCCTTGTTTTATGTCAAACCAAGTTGTCAAACCATATCTACATATGGGCTAAAATCTGCTTGTAATTGTAATGTTTTATTTCTTTCGTCTTGTCTCTAAGATGTGTATAATCAGCTGCTACTTAATATACTGGGCTTTTTTTCTTGCTTATTTTTGTTAAATCTCTTTTTACGGCCTGCACATTATCATTTCTTATATAAACTTCGTTATCATCTACGTTTAAAACTGAAGCATATGATTTTAAATGTTAGCACTTGATAAATACCGTTATAGTTCCATAACTTTGTACAGATGTACTGACTGTCATGAGGGTTTATAAGTTTGCTTATTGCTCAGAATGGAATGTTAACCTAAGAAAGTAATTAGAAATTATTGCATGCCACAATACCTCCATCAGTTCCTATGAGTTCAACCACAAATTTGGCTTTCTGGCCTTGGGTGTAAGTTCTGGTTGCTGTCCAAGTAGCCCCATTAATACCAGTCTCATCCGTTCCACAGATTTTACATTTGCTGTCACTGTGTCGTTGGTCCTAGGGATATCAGAACTCCATTAGAAATGTAATCGATTGTATACAAAGATAAATGCAAGAGTCATTTCCAGCATAAGCCTTCATATGGATAGTCTGTCAGGCAAAGAGAGGGGAGAGTGAGAAGTAATCCAAAAGAATTAGGTACATCGAAGTTCGTAGACTGTGACATGAATATGATGCATGTGAATATGGTTTATGGGGTGATGAGCTGTTGTAACTGCACACTCGAGCTTTCTCTAGCTAGCGCCGGAGTGAAGATAGAGGGCGTAAGCATTCGACTGGTTAACGTGACTTTTCTTAGTGTCTAACGTGAACCTTAAAGAAAGTAACAAAACCAGACATTTAAATAGTCTGGGGGAGAAATAAAGCTGTCAATTTTTAGCAGTCAGTGACTCATAGCTGACACGCTGGCGTCAGGGTTCGGGAACGGTAACTGACCAAGACCCTGCCCCACCTTTCCGTTGGTACCCCCCAGTAATAGCCCTAGCCCGACTAACGGTGCAGGGATCGTCATAGTCCCCATGTTGGTGGAGTCTGCTACAGAAGTACTGCGCGTATCCTGCTTTTTAGATGGACTCAAGGACTGAAAAAAAAATAAATCTGCTATGATCCCTTCAAAATCCTACACGATGCTGTGCAAAAGAACACATGTTCCAGGGAAATTGAGGAACAAGAAGATCACAAAGGCCTTAAGAACGCACACCCATTTTTTTTATCCAACTGACCTATTAAAGTAAGAATGTATAATTTAGGAAAAATGTAGGAACAGCTTTATTACTTAATAACTACAAAGTTGTGACGTTTCTGCGTGAGCCTTCTTCTTACAAAAACAAACAGGACGAAGAAATAGAGAGAGGAGATAAACTATAGATTCACATGAATACTATTAGAACATTTTTCTAAAAAGAGTACTTAGCTATAAATTGTAAGGTGTGACTTGTCCGGCGGTGTGTGTCAGGAATGGGTTTAGTAGGTGGAGACTGTTTAAATAGAGACCTGTGATATGTGGTCGGTGGGTTGTAACTGGGGGTGGTGGATGGGGAACCGGGGAGGGGAGAGAGAGTGATAGAGTATTGACTAGCCAGGAGAAGCTGAAATAGATGATTAGGGAAGAGGAGTTGCAAAGTGATGCTCTGAAGAGTTTTGAAATGTAAGAAGGGGTGGAGCTTAGTGGAGAGGTACTATAATGATTGAAGAGAATGTTGTAGCTAAACAGCGAGTTTAACCCATGTTGCTCCAGCGTCTCATAATTTTGAATGTAGAGGTTCTCAAGCGCCAGGCGGTTGTGTCATCTGCGTGACATTGTTTGATGGCTGTTACCAGAAAATCAGATTTGCCTCTGTGGTTGGGGCCATTGAAATGATTTGGGACTGGTTTCGAAGCATGCTTGGCGATGTCGTACAGATTTTTTTTGCATGCGGTACCCTAATCTGAGGTCAGTCTCACCAATATACGTTATCCTGCATCTTTTGCAAACGATGACATATATCACATTACGGGACTCGCATGTGAATCCCTCATGAAGAGTGAGGATAGTTTTGGGAAAGGTGATTGTTTTAGTTTCTCAGACTACAGGGCAGGTAACGCAGCGGGGGCGGTTACATTTTATGGTGCCAACATATGTAAGGCTCTGCTTCAAGTGGCTGTGTGTAGTTATATACTGATACACTAATTATTTTGTGTATCAACTAAAATGACACCCACTGCCATGAACAGAACAAGGACATAGGATTACATTTTTTGTGTGTAAAGCTGCATTTTCCAGCGTGACAACTGTGCTCATCGTCTACGCAATACATTCTAAATATCACATATTACAGGATCACATATTCATTCTACTGTTTATATAAGGGGCCCATAACACTTTATAGTAGGAAATGAGATGTAAGACTGATCCTACGTGAAAATGTAGTGACAGCGAGAGGCAATGAGGTAGCAGATAATGTTGCCCGAAGTCTATTGCATTAGGTATAATTCTTATGAACAGGACGGATATACTGAAGTCGATGACAGAGTAACTTAGACAGGTATAGGAAAGACACACACACACACATATATATGGGTGTGTGTGTGTATGTACATGTGTATATATATATATATATATATATATATATATATATATATATGGTCCGGCATAAAGCATAGCTGGATTTTAAAAATGGAAAATAAATAAGCGCTATATATGTTTTTGGTAAAAATAAAAGTGAAATGAAACTCAGGAAACTGTGTATTTTTATTATTACTGACAATCATATTTAGTTTGGGAAAATTTCGCCGGTTAGACGACCACCATTACATTTGATATATTCAGCCAGGCGTTTGGAAAATTCATGCATAACACCATTTAACATGTTCAAAGGGATATTTTGAAAGCAGTGTCGGATTCAATCTTTTAGGTCTGCAATTGACTGTGGTCGACTAGCATACACCGTGTTCTTGAGATACACCCATAAAAAGAAGTCTGCGGCCGATAAATCCAGCGACCTTGCCGGCCAATGAATATCTCCAAATCTGGAAATAATACGATTGGGAAATGCTTGTCGCAGCATGGCCATTGACTGACGGGCTGTGTGGGTAGTTGCTCCGTCTTATTGAAACCATATTAGTCTCTTATTTCTATTGGTCGAGTCTGGAATGCAGTATTCAGTTAGCACCTGCATATAAAGATTACTATTAACAGTAAGAGGATGCCAGGTGCCAAAGTGTCCCTAACAGCTGATCGCGGAGGGCTACTCAGCAATGCGCTGCGGACATTTTGAATTCGTTCAGGTGTCTGTTGAGTTCTTGGACGACCAGTAGACTTGTTATTAAGGCAATTAGCGGTTTCCTTAAATTTTTTGACCCAGCTCAAAATTGTTTTGTCCTCCGATCTGGAACATTATCACGGGGATGCAACTCAAAATGGCCATGAAACCTTCGTTGTACAGTAATAGACGATTCTCTACTTTAAAAATAAGTTTCAACTGTGAATGCGCGATGTTATATTTCCCAAGAAGCCATTGTTGAAAATTATCGTTTGTCTGCTTCATCTCTGACGTCATGTTTTTTTTTCACACGTATTAAGTTTCTGCGCACTACGTCAGTTAAATCCAGCTATGCTTATGCCGGGCCCTGTATATCTGGTCCGTGCCATTCAGGCGGTGGTCATTAATTGATTTCCACAACTATCTTTCCTTTGGTCTTTCTATAATCTGTGTTTTGGACTGTGCTCTGTGACACCATTTTAATCCATCACGTATCTTGTTTCTTTGTCTTCTTGCTTTTTAGTTCTGTATTTTTTACTGTGATGCTACATTTTGCTGGTGTTTCTTTCTTGGATATGACCACGACTTCTGTCTTCTTATTATTTAAACTAAGTCCTTTCTCCTCATCTACTTCGATTTTGTCTAACAAGTCTCGTAGCTTTGGGTTATCAGTACCGTATCATCTGCATATGATTGTTTAGGTTGTATCCACTCACTATTATTCCTGACATGTTTTCAGTGTGTCTCGTAATCTTTTCACTACAGATAGAGAAAAGGTCTGATAAATGTATGATGACATATATCACATTACGGGACTCGCATGTGAATCCCTCATGAAGAGTGAGGATAGTTTTGGGAAAGGTGATTGTTTTATTTTCTCTGAACGTTTTCCACATTTTCCCCTTGAAGTCTCTCTATCTTGATTCTTTTGTTATGTAGCATTCTTATATAACAAAAACCAGAGCATCTGAGAAAATATGCATAATCTCATTCTGCAATCCATGTATAATTCATTATGTGTAGGTATATTTCACCTGACAGTTCCCAGTTCTCTTAGGGGATATTGTTGGCTTTTCCTTCCTCATAAGGAGCTCATTTATGACAATATTCAAGCAGCACCATCATTTATAACTATTTTTTCCAATGTTCATTTACCTTTAGAAATAAATCAGCTACTCCTTACTCAGTTATAGACATCTAATAAGGACTCAGCTATACGTTACATTCCACATCATCATCATCAGTCCTCTATTATCCCAATGAAGTATAAGGCACCAACAAATGTTCTCCAGCCAATCCTGTCTTGAGCAAGTCGTGGATACCTCAGACCATGTCTTAACTGCTTCCTTTAGTTCTTCCTGTATTGTGCATCTACATGTCCCCCCAATGACCTTCACCTCTTTCTTTTCCCTGAGGTGTCCAAGTCATGGCGTTATAGGGGTGTCTTGTTCTTTCCGTTTGTAGTATTCGTCTTTTGACCTCTTTAGTGAAGTTCTTGTAGTCGTTAAGTCATAAAGCTGTTCCTACTTTTTTCCTAGTTTATACATCAATGCCCTTTCGTCTGGTTATTTATATTTCACGGTTGTCTGTAACTATCTTCTTTGTATTCACCTTTCATAAGCTTTCTTTCACTTAGTAAATAATGTTTCAGAACGTTAACATTCCATTATAGCTACTTCTAAAGTTACAGAAGAAATGGTACAATGAGAACAGTAATAACAACTCTTTCGAGTAGTATATTTATTTGTCTGGACAGATCTACAGTTTAATCATTTGGTAGTCAATGAGGTGTTACTGACTGTACTGGATATTACTTTATTTGCCGATTTCTCACTGACGCTTTAAAATGATTTATTATAATAGTATATGGGATTTTTTAACATTCGAATGGAAGTCACTAAGTAACTCGCAAACTGAAAAATTTTTATCATTGGCAGTTATCAGGTAGTATTTAAATATATCCTTAGTTAGTACCATAATGTTATAATAGTTGTATTAGGGGGCCCTGAGAATTACGTACGCATGCACAAAGCAATAACAAAATGGCTATCCAATTGTTAGTGTGTATCAAAGAAGAATAGAGAAGTCTCACCACGAGACAGTGTAGCAATCGGATGTTCACATGGCTTAGCCTACATAATAATGCATGAGCAACTGAATTTTCGGAAAGTTTGCTCACGTTGGGAACCCAGAGATCTGAATGATGAACACAAAATGAATCGATTTGGTTTGTCATTGCAGCATCTCTATCATTACGCATATGAAGGTGAAGAATGCTCCAAAGAATTATTACTGGAGACGAATCTTGGGTGCACCATTACCAACCCGAATCAAAACGTGCCTCAATGCAATGGAAACACCCGTCATCGCCATGCGCAACAAATTCAAGATTACGCCTTCTGCTAGGAAGGTTATGCTGACAGTATTCTGGGATTATCAAGGAGTGTTGTAAACCAAGTTCCATAAGTATGGTGACAGTGTGAATTCTGTATCGTACCATGAAATTCTGTCGATGCTACGGGATGCAATTCGAAGAAAACGTCCTGGTCTGCTGACTAGAGGTGTGCTTGTCCTTCATGACAATGCCAGACCACATACGCCTCGTTTAACACAAGAGAAATTAGCCAGTTGGGTTGGGAAGTTCTTGAACAGCCACCCTATAGTCTTGACTTTTGCTCCAGGTGATTTTCACCTGTTTGCTCCATTGAAAAACCACCTTGGTGGGAGAAGATTCTAGAGTGACGAAGAGGTGGAAACAGAAGTTAAAAAATGGTTCAGAGATCGGACTCCCGATTTTTACGCCATGGGTACTGCATCACTGATTACACGATGGGACAAATGTATCAATGTTGGTGGCGATTACGTTGAGAAATAAGGAAATAATATAGGTTCAAAAATTAAAAGTTTTCAAATTACTGTCGCATTTAGTTTTTTTTTTTTGTTTTTGTTTGTACCAGGCATTTGAGAGTCACTTAGTGACTTCCCCTCGTAGTTAGATACGTCATTTTGGAACTAAAAGTTGGTTAAAACCAAAGTTATGTCCCACAGAATGTGTTAACTACTTGTTTACATTTCATTCCCTCTTAAATCAGTTTCTTGTACATCATATGTTTACCATGGAGCTCGTGGAAGTAGAGACTGATCAGATGATCAAGAGTGGCAAGTTAGACTTTCGGTGGGGTCAGTCTGAGTCTTAGTTTTGTTAGAGTAGGATGTAGTTTGTAGTGTAGAAACTTAGTCTGTGCCTTAGTTGTCAGCAGTGCTTTTTGTAGTATAGAATAGTGAATCTAGTATGTGGTAGGATTCTGTTGGCTTCGAAGTCTTCTTGACGTTAGTAGACGCCTTGAATCATATGTTGTCTTGTTGGAGTACCGTCATGTCGTGTTAGAATGTCATTGTCACTGTTTTCCCACTCATCGTCATCGCAAATATGTCAACACTTGCACTAAATAAAGCCGTTATAATCTACACAGCTGCTACTTGCGTTGCCACTGAGTGCTGGGAAAGCTGGTCTGAAGCGTATAGTAAGCAGACACCAGGTAAACCCCATCAAACACCCACTAGACACCAAATAGACACCAACAGACACCCACTAGACTCCAAGCAGAAACCAACAGACACCCACTAGACTCCAAGCAGACACCAACAGACACACACTAGACTCCAAGCAGACACCAACAGACACCCACTAGACTCCAAGCAGAAACCAACAGACACCCACTAGACTCCAAGCAGACACCAACAGACACACACTAGACTCCAAGCAGACACCAACAGACACACACTAAACTCCAAGCAGACACCAACAGACAGCCACTAGACTCCAAGCAGTCACTAACAGACACACACTAGACTCCAAGCAGACATCAATAGACACCCACTAGACTCCAAGCAGACATCACCAGACACCCACTGGACTCTAAGCAGACACCAACAGACACCCACTAGACTCCAAGCAGACACCAACAGAAACACACTAGACTCCTAGCAAGCACTAAAGCCGACAACGAAACAACGACGAAAGATGTGGACCTCGACTGTTTGAAAGAGTGAAATCTTAACTGTCTGTCGTTGATAAATGCTATGGAGTCAAATTATAGTGGAAGTTTAAGCTCAGAGTCACTATGGTATAATACTAGTGAAATGTTGGGCTGAGACGTCAGACATACGAAACAAGCAGGTATAATAAACAGAACAGAATTAGAATACTAGAAATAATTCTACCCATATATTAAAAAGTGGATAACCAGCACCAAAACATGTGTTTAATGAATACGATCCGAAAGAAGTAACTTTATGAGGCGAAGCTGTCTACCCCATACCTCTCTGTCTCTTGTGAAGAGTCCAAAGAACCACCCACCTTTCACGCTCTATATCTCTCTCATTTTTAACAAACTCAAATTTGTTCACATAATGTTGTCCCACAATGCTCCGCCTTACTTGTGGCCATTGTTTACGTCCAGCATTAAACCTAGCCAACGTTTAAGAAACTGTCTTCTTCCTAAACACAGGCTAGATCTGTACAAGAAAAGCCTTGAATATTCTGTGGTACATCTCTGGAACTCCCTCACCTACCATCTTAAATCTATTAGTAATGCTTCATCCTGTAACTGAAGCCTTTTCAATATTTACTGGCTTGTAACTATATGCCTACATAGAATATCTAATAGCTTTTCATACCTTGACTCGCCAGCCACCGAGTTCTGTTCTAAAAGAACATAATTATAAACATAATTTGTTAGATCTTGTATCTTGTTAGAAATTATCTTAGTAAATATGCGAGAGTGGAATGTCAGAAGACCTACATTGAAAATATCTTTGTGTGTGTGTATCTACATGTGTGTGTGCGAGAGCTATCTTATTAGTTACCTCTTATGTAGTTCATTTTCCTATATTTGTGAATGAAATATTTTCGTCTTGCATTATTAGATTTCTTTTCATGTAATGTGTATAGTTATATTTCACATAATGTCATCGTGCAATCTTATATATATATATATATATATATATATATATATATATATATATATATATATATACACACATACGTATCCATGTAACTTAAACCATCCTCTAGAAATATACCAAGAAACCCAAACAGCAACTTGAAAGGGTACATAATGGGAAAAAGAAAGAGAGGAAGACCAAGGCGAAGATGGCTGAAAGACAACGTTGAGGATCTGCAAATGGATATATCAGCAGCAGGCCATCTTGCTCACAACCGAGAGGCCTACAGGAGAGCTGTTAGGGAGCCAAAATTCATTAAGGGACATGCAAAAGAATGAATGAATGATCCATGTAATTTTGTATACTTTATTAAATCGAGTGTGTGGGAAGAATGAAAGATGGAGTGATTAAGGGCAGAACGTAAGTCGGGCCTGCGCGCCCAGCTCTTCACCCTTTTAAAATAAAGATCATTCATTCATTCTCAGCACCTACTTACCACTGAAGACAATGACTTTCCAAATATCTCAACTAAAGAAGCCACCACAGTATGTTTTCTGAGCAGCTAAAATAATTCTAGCACACGACTTTAAAAAATATTTGAAAAGTTGTTTGTTTTCTACTTATTTTTCTCTTTTTCTCTTTTTCTCTTTTCTTTTTTGACGAGTCAAAAGCTAACTTTAAAAGAAATACTAGGAGTAAAATCTGCAAGTATGAGGGAAAACTCCTAACCATGTTTCAACACAGTTTCCATCCTAGTTCAGTACTTCTCTGTCATCTATTACCTGTCTGTCACCTCTTAATAATCTGTTACCTCTTACTTGTCTGTCACCTCTTACGTGTCTCTCACCTCTGAGTTGTCTGTGACCACTTACTTTTCTGTCATCTCTGACTTGTCTGTCACCTCTTACGTGTCTGTCATTGCTTACTTGTCTGTCAATTCCTACTTGTCTACCACGCCCTATTTGTCTGTATCATCTTACTTGTCTGTCTTCTCTTATTTGCCTGTTACTGCTCACTTGTCTGTCGCATTTTACTTACCTGTCGTCTATTACGTGACTCTCTCTCTCTCTCTCTCTCTCTCTCTCTCTCTCTCTCTCTCTGAACCTTAAGTGCCCAGGGCACATGGGACTTCCGCAAGAGTTTTCCATAAATGCCTGTCCGTTGCCTTTTTTTCTGCTCTTGCCCAGGTGAGCCCTATATTGCTCAACATCCTTTATGTTGTTCTTCTGCATGTCTCTTTTGCTCTACCCTTACTTCTGTTCCCATGTGGTGTCCATATTAGTGCTATTTTTGGTAGTAAGTTGTCAGTCATTCGGAGCACATGTAGCAACCATCGCCAGCGTCTTTCCTCAGTAATTGTTGTCAGTGGTTTCATCTGCACTACGTGACTGTCATCTCTTATTTGTCTGTCTCGACATACCTGTCTGAATCCTCTTTACCTGTCTGTCAATTCTTAGATGTCTATTATATCCAACGTATCTGTCACAGCCTACTTGATCGTGACGTCTTACCTGTCTGTCACCTCTTACTTCTCTGTCACGTCCTACTTGCCTCTCACCGTTTACTTGTCTGTCATCTCGAACGTGTTTGTCACCAATTACTCGGCTGTCACTTCTTACTTATCTGTCACCAATTACTTGTCTGTCACTTCTTACTTTTCTGTCACCACATAGTTGTCTGTCACATCTTACTTGTCTGTCACCGCTTACTTGTCTGTCAGTTCTTGCTTGTCTGTCTCCTCTTACGTGTCTGTCAACTATTACTTGTCTGTAACCCCTTATTTGTCTGCCTTCTCATACCTGTCTGTCAAATGTTTTACTTATCTGTCAACTCTGTATATTCCTATTTGTCTGTCACCGCTTGCTTATCCGTGAACTATCACCCGTCTGTCACCTCTTACTTGTCTGTAACAGATTAATTGTCTGTCACCTCTTACTTGTCTGTCACCTCTTACATGTCTGTCACATCTTACATGTCTTTCTCCTCTTACTTGTCTGTGACCTCTACTGTGTCTGTCACCTTTTACTTGTCTGTTACCCTTTATTTATGTGTCTCCATTTACTTGTATGTCACCTCTTACTTGTCTCTCACCTCTTACTTGTCTGTCTAATTTTACTTTTCTGTCATCCCCTGCGTGTCTGTCTCCTCTTACTTGTCTGTTACTGCTTATGGGTCTGTCACTTCTTATCTATCTGTTAACGTTTAATTGACTGTCATCGATTACTTGTCTGTCACCGCTTACTTGTCTGTCACCTCTTACTTCTCTGTTACTTCTTACTTCCCTGTCACCTCTTATTTGTCTGTCATCTATTACACGTCTGTCACCGCTTACCTGTTTCTCACATCTTACATGTGTGCCACAACTTACTTGTCTGTCTACTCTTACTTGTCTGTCACCGCTTATTTTCTGTCAATTCTTACTTGTCTCTGACCGCTTATTTTCTGTTACCTCTTACTTCTTTGCCATCTCTTACTTGTCTTTTACTTCTTTCTTATCTATTACATCTTACTTTTCTATCACCTCTTACTTTTTTGTCACATCTTACTTATCTGTCACCTCTTATCTGTCTGTTACCACTATATTGCTTGTCCCAATTTACTTGTCTGCTATCTTTTACTAGTCTGTCATTACTTACTTATCTGTCATCCCTCAGATTTCTGTTAACTTTATCTTATCTGTCACCTTTTTCTTGTCTGTCACTAATTACTTTTCTGTCACCGTTTACTTTTCTGCAATTTCTTACTTTTCTTGTCATTTATTATTTGTCTTTAACCCCTTACTTGCCTGTCACCGTTTAATTTTCTGTCACTGTTTATTTGTTTGTTACGGTTTATTTGTCATTAACCTCTTACTTGTCTCTCACCTCATATTGTGTGTCACCGTTTGCTTATCTATCACATCTTACTTGTCTCTCACCGCTTACGTCTCTGTCATCTCTTAATTTTCTGTCATTTGATATTTGTATGTCAACGCCTACTTGTCTGTCACCTCTTACTTCTCTGTCATCACTTATTTGTCTGCCTGTGTTTACATGTCTGACACCTGTTACTTGTCTTCAACGTTTACTTGTATGTCCTCTCTTACTTTTCTATCATCGCCTTTTTGTCTGTCAATTCTTACTTTTCTGTCACTTCTTACGTCTTTGTCACCGCTTATTTGTCTGGAACCTCTTCCTTTTTTTGTAACCTCCTACTTGCATGTCACCTTTTACTTGTCTGTCACCTCTTATTGATCTGTCCTCTCTTATGTGTCTTTCACCGTTTACGTGTCTGTCACACTTTCTTGTCTGTCACTTCTTATTTGTCTGTAACCACGTTCTTCTCTGTTGCCACTTACTTGTCCGTCACCTCTTATTTGTCTGTCACTACTTACTTGTCTGTCACCTCATACTTTTCTGTCAGGTGTTACTTATCAGTCAACTCTCATTCTCCCCTTTCACTTGTCAGTCACCTTTTACTTGTCTGTAAGTTCGTACTTGTCTGCCAGCTCTTACGAGCCTGCATGGTTTACTTCTTTGTCTCCGCTTACGTGTCTGTCAAATCTTACTTCTCTGTCTCCAGTTACTTGTCTGTCACCACTTACTTCTCTTTCTCTCCCTTCGCGAACAGTCTCCTCTTTCCTGCATGTCTTCACTTATCTGTCTCTGACATCTTACTTCTCTTTCTTCTCTGTCAACTTACTTTTCTATCACCTCTTGCTTTGTCTGTCACCTCTTATTTGTCTGTCATCTCCTACTTGTCTCTCACCGATTACTTGTCTGCCAGCTTTTACTTGTCTGTCTGCTCTTAAATGTCTATCAAATCTTACTTGTCTGTCTCCTATTAATTGTCTGTCACTACTTATCTATCTGTCATCGCTTATATGTTTACCACAACTTATTGGTCTGTCACCTCTTGCGTCTTTGTCATCCGTTACTTGTCTTCGTCCTCTTACTTGTCTGTCAGCTTTTATTTGTCTGTCAACTATTACTTGACTGCCACCTCTTACTTGTCTGCCACCTGCTACTTGTCTGTCACCTTTTACTTGTCTGTTACATCTTACTTGTCTGTCACCCTTTAATTCTCTCTGTCCTCGTACTTCTCTGTGAGCTCTTACTTGTTTGTCACCTGTTACTTGTCTGTCACATCTTATTTGTATGATACACCTTACTTATGTATCACTTCTTACTGGTCAGTCACCTCTTACGTGTCTGTCACTGCTTACTTGTCTGTCATATCTTACTTTTCTGTCACTACTTTCGTGTCTGTCACCTTTTACTTGTCTGTCACTTCTTATTAGTCTCTTACCTCTTAGTTATCTGTCACCTCTTACTTGTTAATGACCTCTTACTTGTCTATCACGACTGACTTATCTGTTCTTGCTTGTCTGTCTCCTCTTTCGTGTCTGCCACTTTTTACTTGTTCGTCTCCTCTTGTCTTCTAACTAATATATGTCTGTTTTGTCTTCATTATCTGTCACCGCTTACTTGTTTGTCACTCCTCACTTGCCTGTCACTCTTTATTTGTCTGCCACAGCTTACATGTCTTTCATAATTTATGTGTCTCATTTCGCTTGCTTGTCTATCACCGCTTACCTGTCTATCACATTTTTCTTCTCTATAACCGATTACTTGTCTGTCTCTTCTTACTTGTGTTTCTCCTCTTACCTGTCTGTCTCCTCTTCCTAGTCTTCACTGCTTACTTGTTTGTCACCTTCTATTTGTTTATCTTTTCTTACTTCTCTGTCATCGCTCATTTGTCTGTCACCTCTTATTTGTCTGTCACCAGTTACTTGTCTGTCACTGTTTACTTTTTGCCACCTGCTACTTATCTGTCACCTCTTACATGTCTGTCACATCTTTCTTGTCTGTCAACTAATATTTGCCTGTCACTCCTACTTTTCTGTCAACTCTTACTTGTCTGTCATCCCTTACCTTTCTGTCTCCTTTTACCTGTCTGTGAATTCTTATTTGTCTATCACCAATTACTTATCTATCACCTCTTTCTTATCTCTCATCTCTTATTTGTCTCTCTTTTCTTTTACTTTTTTGTCACTCTTATGTTGTCTCTCTCCTATTACCTGTTTGTCACAGCTTACTCGCCTGTCACCTCTTACTTATTTATAACCTAATAATTTTCTGTCACTGCTTACTTGTCTGTTACCTCTCACTTGTTTGTGACCAGTTACTTTTGGGTCACATCTTACTTATCTGTCATCTCTTACTTGTTTGTCACCTCTTACCTGTCTGTCATTTCTTATTTTCTGTCACTTCTTTCTTGTCTGTCATTGCTTCCTTTTCTGTCACCTCTTACTTGTCCGCCATCTCTAACTTGTCTGATACCACATACTTGTCTGTCTATAATTACTTGTCTGCTATCTCTTTCTTATCTGTCACTACTTCCTTATCTGCCTTATTTCACTTGTCTCTCATTACTTATGTGTTCTTCACCACTCACTTGTCTGTTACCTTTTACTTGTCAGTCATCTCTTGCTTGTCGTAAACCCTTACTTGTATTTCACCGTTTACTTATCTGTCACCTCTAACTTGTCTGTTACCTCTTATTTGCTGTCAACTCTTATTTGTGTGTCAATAATTGCTTGTGTGTCACCGGTTACTTGCCTGTCACATCTTACTTGACTATCACCGGGTACTTGTCCGTCACCTCTTATTTGTCTGTTACCTCTTTCCTTTCTATAACACATTACTTGTTTGTCTCCTCTTACTTGTATATCTTTTCTGACCTGTCTGTTTCCTCTTCCTTGTATTCATTTCTTACTTGTTTGTCAGTTCTTACTTGTCTAACTTTTCTTACCTGTCTTTCACTGTTCATTTGTCTATAACCTCTTATGTGTCTGTCACTGATTACTTGATTGTCATTTTTTAGTTTTTGTCATCTGCGGCTTGTCTGCCACCTCTTACTTGTCTGTCACCTCTTTCTTGTCTATTAAGTATTATTTGTCTGTCACCTCCTACTTGTCTGTCAACTCTTACTTGTTTATCACATCTTATTTGTCTATCATCCTTTACCTGTATGTCTCCTCTTACTCGTCTGTGAACACTTATTTGTCTGTCACCTCTTACTTGTCTATCACCTCTTACTTGTCTCTCATCTTTTACCTGTCTGTCTCCTTTTACTTTTCTGTCTCCTTTTACTTTTCTGTCACCCCTTTCTTGTCATCCTCCTCGAACTTATTTGTCATCACATACTCGTCTGTCACCTCTTACTTGTCTATCACCTCTTAATTGTTTGTCACTGCTTACTTGTTTGTTACCTCTACTTGTCTGTCACCGTTTATATGTCTGTCACCTCCTACTTGTCTGTCACCGATTACTTGTCTATCAGCTTTTACTTGTCTGTCTCATATTATTTGCCTGTCAATCCTCAATTCTCTGTCACAGCTAAATTGTCTCTCACACAATACTTATCTGTCATCCTTACCTGTCTTTAAGCGTTTACTTATATGCACCATTTACTGTTCTGCCAGCTCTCGCATTTCTATCATCCCTTCTTTGTCTTTATCCTTTTACTTCTCTGTCAACTTTTATTTGTCTGTCTTCTCTTTCTTATCTATCACCGATTACTTGACTGCCACCTCTTACTTGTCTGCCAATTGCTACTTGTCTGTCACATCTTACTTATCTGTTACCTATTACCTGTATGTCATCTATTACTTGTCTGTTACATCTTACTTGTATGTCAGCATTTACTTCTCTGTGTCCTCCTACTTTTCTGTGAACTCTTACTTGTTTGTCACCTGTTACTTGTCTGTCACTTCTTACTTGTATGTTACACCTTACTTATGTGTCACCTCTTACTTCTCAGTCACCTCTTACTTGTTTCTCACCTCTTACTTGTCTGTCACCGCTTACTCGTCTGCCATCACTACTTGTCACTGTTTTACTGTTTGTCACTTCTTGTTTGTCTGTGGCCACTTACTTGTCTATCATTGATTACTTGTCTGTTACCGCTTACTTGTCTGTCACTTTTTATTTTTCTGTCATCACTTACGTGTCTGTCACTTTTTACTTGTCTGTCACTTCTTACTTGTCTCCTATCTTTTAATTTCTGAAACCTCTTACTAGTCAGTCACCTCTTACTTGTTTGTCACGATTTACTTTTTTGTCACTTATTGCATGTCTGTCTACTCCTACTTGTCTGTCACCATTTTCTTGTCTGTCACCTCCTCTTACATATCTGTCTTCTCTTCCTTGTATGTCACCGCTTACTTGTTTGTCACTCCTTGCTTGACTGTCTTTATTTTCTTGTCTGTTACCCATTATATATTTGTCTCAATTAATGTGTTTGTTTCCGCTCACATGTCTATCACCTGTTACTTGTCTGTCTTTCCTGTTTATAACCCATTACTTGTCTGTCTCCTCTTACTTGTACTTCTCCTCTTACCATCTCCCAAATTGTTAACGAACCTACTAGAGTTGCTGAATCATCATCAACACTAATAGATCATATTTATGTAGCTGATCCAGGAAACATTACTGAATGTACTGTCCCTCATGTGTCGCTGAGTGATCACTACCCGGTCTGCTGTACGTGGTCACATAAGGGGTATAAAATGCCTAAACACAAACATACCAGCATCAAATATAGGAACTTTAAAAACTTTAACTTGGAATTATTTTGAACTGATCTAAAAGCTTCGCCTCTTACGTAGGTTTACCAGTTAACCAAACCAGATGAGACTATCGAATACTGGATCAAGATATTTCGAAATATTTTGACAAGCATGTCTCTATCAAAGAAATGAGATTGAAACACATAACAAAATCCCCGTGGATAACTCCTGATATCTAGCAACTCATGAGGAAACGGGATGAAGCTCATAAAAGCAGAAATTTCAGTAGCTATCGTTTACTTAGGAATAAGGTGTAGTATTTAATTACGCAGGAAAAGAAAAATTACTTCAGAAATTTAGTGAAAGACAAAACTGATAGTAAATCAATTTGGAAAGCGATTAATTCTCTTGTAAATAAAAGGAAGCAACATGACCCACAAACACTTAATGGTGAACATACATGCACTAACTTCAGTGAACATTTTAGGGAAGAAATTATTATTCTAAAATCTTCCATACCGACTCCTACTTGCGACCTGAGCGTGTTTTACTTTTCTGTCATGCCTTTCTTGTCAGCCTCCTCCTAATTGTTTGTCACCACTTACTCGTCTGTTACCTCTTACTTGTCTATCATATCTTACTTGTTTGTCACTTCTTACTTGTCTGTTACGTCTACTTGTCTGTCACCGCTAATTTGTCTGTCACCTCTACCTTGTCTGTCACCTCTTACTTGTCTGTGACCTGTTGCTTTTGTTTCACAGTTTACCTGTATGTCACGTCTCACTTTTCTGTCACTGCTTACGTCACTGTCATCTCTTACTTGTTTGTCACCTCTTACTTGGTTGTCATTTCTTATTTTACTGTCACCTCTTTCTTGTCTGTCACTGTTTCCTTGTCTGTTACTCCTTACTGGTCTGTCATCTCTTACTTGTCTCATACCACTTACTTGTCTGATTCTTTTTACTTGTCTGTCATCTCTTAATTATTTGTCATTACTTCATTGTCTGTCTACTCCCACTTGTCTCTCATTTCTTACTTGTTTCTCACCACAAACTTATCTGTTAGCTCTTATTTATCTGTCACCTCTAACTTGTCTGTTAAATGTTATTTATCTGTCACATCCTATTTGTCTGTCATAACATACTTGTGTGTCACCTCTTACTTGTCTGTCACCTCATACCTGTCTGTCATCTCTTACTTGTCAAATACCACAACCTTGTCTCTCCCCACTAGCTTGTCTGTTAACACTTACTTTTCTGTTACCACTTGGTTTCCTTTCACCTATTACTTGTCTTGTCACCTCTTATTGTCTGTTACCACTTAATTGTCTGTAATCGCTTATTGATCTGTAACTTCTTACTTACATGTCATCTCTTACTTATCCGTCACCTCTTACATGTCTGTCAAGTGTTACTTGTCTGTCACTGCTTACTTGTCTGTAACCGCTTTCTTGTCTTTCGACTCTTACTTCTCTCTCATAAACTTACAATTCTGTTACTTCTTACTTGTCTATAAACCTTTATTTGTCTGTTTCTGCATACATGTCTTTCATCTCTTACTTGTCCATCAGTTCTTATTTTCCTGTCACCGCTTATTGGTCTGTCACTGTTTATTTGTCTGTTGTCTCTTCTTTCTTTGTCATCTCTTAATTTTCTGTAACCAGTTATTGGTTTGTCACCTCTTCCGTGTCTGTCATCGTTTCTTTATCTCTCACCTCCTACTTGCTTGTCAGCTCTTATTTGTCTGTCACCAATTACTTGTCTGTCACCTCTTCTTCGTCTGTCAACTTTTACTTGTCTGACAATTATAACTTGTTTGTCACTTCATACATGCCTGTCACCTCTTACATGTCCGTTACCACTTAATTTTCAGTTATCCCTTACTTGTCTGTCACCGCTTATCTGTCTTTCAACTTTCACGTCTCGGTCAATCCTTACTTGTCTGTCTCCTATTACTTGTCTGTCTCCTTTTACTTGTCTGTCACCTTTTCCTCATCTGTCACCTCTTCCTTATCCTGTCACACCTTACTTTTCTGTCACCTCTTAAGTGTCTGTCACTGCTTATTTGTTTGTCACCTTTTACTTTGCCTGTTTCTTCTAACTTGGCTGTCACAACTTAATTGTCTGTCACCACTTCCTTTTCTATCACCTCTGACTTGTCTGTCACTACTTACTTGTCTGTTACCGCTTACTTGTCTGTCACTTCTTACTTGTCTGTCTCTTCTTTTTTGTCTGCCACCGGTTATTGTAACCTCGTTACTATATGTCTAATCAGTAACGTCTGACACCTCTTACTTGTTTCGTTCTTCTTACTTGTCGGTCACCACTTATTTGTCTGTCATCGCTTACATGTCTGTCAATTCTTACATGTCTGTTCACTCTTACTTGTCTGTCGATGCTTAAATGTCTGTCACTGCTTATTTTTCCGTCATCTGTTACTTGTCTGTCATCTCTTACCTGTCTGTCATCACTTGCGTGTCTGTCACATTTTACTTATTTGTCACACCTGACTTCTATATCACCGCTTACTTGTCCATCACCCCTTACTTTTCAGTCACCCCTTACTTTTCTGTCACCCCTTACTTTTCTGTCACCCTATAGCAGTATATTGAATGTTAGGATTTTAGATGGATAACTCATCTGAGAATTGTAAAAATTAATATAAAACTAGTTATCTTCTAAAGTAATCAGCTGTTTGTGAGTAGAGTCCATCTGCTTTCTCTCGGACTGCACGAGGGTCACGGTTGGGGAATGATAGGAAAGAGGTCAGGTGATAGAGAAATCATATGACTGAGGGACAGTTGTGGTTTGTGTATCGTCTGAGATAGACGTAGATAAGTCTGTTAGAAATATTGTTTAATGAAACAGATCTAGAACTGAGTGTATTAGGATGTTCTGATGGCGACAGTAGTCTGCAGGGAACATATATCGTGGATATGTCCATTCTTGTGTCCATGGATTTTGTTGATGCCTTTTGTCGTTCTCGTCATATCCCTCATCGACTCATCGTCACCCCGTGCATCATTAAAGTCATTTCAACTGTAAAGTTGCTGCTTCTGTATTACAATTTCCACTGAGAGAGAATGAACCTGAGAGCAAGTAAGTCTGTGAAGTGAATAACAAAACATACGCAAAACAACGTAGAATAGTAATGTAAGAAAGAACATTATTCCAGTGGGCAACAGTGGAAATATACACATAAATGAATAGCAATACATCTACACATAGAAGAGCAGAAGATAGAAACACTGAGTATCCTGCCTTAACCCCTTACTTTTCAGTCACTCCTTACTTTTCAGTCACTCTTTACTTTTCAGTCATCCCTTACTTTTCTGTCACTCCTTACTTTTCTGTCACCCCTTACCTTTCAGTTAGCCCTTATTTTTCTGTCATCCCTCATTTTTCAGTCACCCCTTACATTTCTGTCACCCCTTACTTTTCTGTCATCCCTTACTTTTCTGTCACCCCTTTCTTTTCTGTCACACCTTAATTTTCAGTCACCCCTTACTTTTCTGTCACCCCTTACTTTTCTGTCACCGCTTACTTTTCTGTCATCACTTACTTTTCTGTCACCCCTTACTTTTCTGTCACCGTTTACTCGTTTGTCTATTTTTTTGTTTGCCGTCGCTTATTGTCTCTTACCCTGTTTTTGTTTGTCACTCTGTACGTTTCTGTCACCTCGTGCATGTCTGTCACCCATTACGTTTCTGTCACCTCGTGCATGTCTGTCACCCATTACTTCTCATGTATGCAGTTATTTGTTTGTCAACGATTATTTCTCTCTGACCTCTTACTTGTCTGTCACCTTTTACTTGTCTGTCACGGCATACTTGTCTGTCATATGTTACTCTTCTGTAACCCTTTATTAGTCTGTCACCTCTTACTTGTTTATCACCGATTACTAATCTGTCACATCTTTGTTTTCTATTACATCCTACTTGTCTGTCACGTCTTATTTGTCAGTTAAGATTTATTTGTCTGTTACCTCTTACTTGTCTGTCACTGCCTACTTGTCTGCCACTCTTTCCTTCTATGTCTAACCTTACTTATCAGTCTTCGCTTACTTGTCTGTGGGGTCTTACTTGTCTGTCTCCTCTTATATGCCTATCCGTCCTCAACTGTCTATAATCGCTCAATTGTCTGTTACCCCTTACTTGTGCATTACCACTTACCTGTCTTTAACGGCATACTTGTCTGCCACCGATTACTTATCTGTCACCCTTCGCGCATCTTTCATTCCGTACTTCACTGTCTCCTATTACATGTCTGTCTCCTCTTCCTTGTCTGTTATCCCCTATTTCTCAGTCTAATCTTACTTGTCTGTCACTCCTTACTAGTCTGTCTCCTATTACTTGTTTGTTACCGATTATTTCTCTGCCACCTCTTAATTGTCTGCCACCTTCTACTTGTCAGACACATCTTACTTCTCTGTCACATCTTACTTGTCTGTCATTTCTTATTTGTCTGTTATATCTTACTTGTCTCTCACTCTTTACTTCTCTGTCTCCTCTTACTTGTCTGTGAACCCTTATTTGTTTGTCACCTTTTACTAATGTGTCACCTTTTACTTGTCTGTCACGTCTTACTTGTCTGTCACTTATAACTTGTCTGTCACCACGTATTAGTCTGTCACCTCTTACTTGTGTGCCAGTTTTTATTTGTCTGTCAAGATATATGTCACGTCTTGTTTGTCTACCTTCTCTTAATTATTTGCCATCGCTTTCTTGTTCGCCATTTCTTACTTGTTTGACTCCTCTTCCTTGTCTGTCACCACTTCCATTTCTGTCACTCCTTATTTGTATGTCACTATTTACTTTTCTGGCACTCTCTAAGTTTATATGTCTGTCATCACTTACTTGTCTATCACCGCTTACTTGTCTGTCACCTCTTCCTTTTCTGTAACCCCTTACTTGTTTGTCTTCTCTTCCTTGTCTTTCTCCTCTTCCCTCTCTGTCATTTTTTTATTCTGTTTGAACTTTTACTTGTCTGTCATCTAATACTTATCTGTCACCTCTTACTTATCTTCAACTCGAACCTGACTATCATCGCTTACTTGTTTCTGAACTCTTACATGTCTGTGAACTCTTATATGTCTGTCACCCGTTACTTGTCTGTCACGTCTTACATGTCTGTCACCGCTTATTTGTCTTCACCTCTTACTTGTCTGTCACCTCCTACTTGTCTGTCACCGCTTATTTATCTTTCATCTGTTACTTGCCTGTCACCTCTTATTTGTCTGTCACCGCTTACTTGTATGTAACCTCTTATTTATCTGTCTCCACTTACTTGTCCGTCAAATCTTACTTGTCTGTCTCTGCTTACTTGTCTGCCACGTCTTAATCGTCTGTCACCGCTTACTTGTCTGTCATCTTTAGCTTGTCTGTCACCGCTTACTTGTCTTTCACATTTTCCTTTTCTGCCATCGCTTACTTCTCTGGTCACTAGTCTGCCCACTTATCTCAAGGACACCAATCATGCTCTCATTACTTTTGAGACCCTTACACTCCTGCCTGGTCACACCTACCATATCTTCACCCTTGATGTAGCATCCTTATACACATCCATCCCACATGACCAGGGACTTCAGGCCGTCAAGTTCTTTCTGAACAAAAGACGCAATCCCTCTATTCCTACTTCTACTATTATGCGCCTTACACAACTTGTCCTCCAACTCAATTCTTTTGAATTCAGTGGCCTTTCCTTTGACCAGATTAGTGGTGTAGCCATGGGTACCAAGATGGACCCCAGCTACGCGTGTCTGTTCATGGGCCATTTCGAACACAAGATTCTGAGAGCCTTTAGAGGCCCTTTTCCCGCCTTCTATAGACGCTACATAGACGATGGCATTGGGATCACATCAATGCCAGAGGAAGACCTTAACAACTTTATCAGTTTTGTTAAAGAACACAATCCTGTCATTTCTTTCACCTCCCATATCTCTGCTACTTCCGCTAATTTTCTTGACATTGCCGTCACTATCGGCCCCTCCGGGCTTACTACTTCTATCCACTATAAACCTACAGACTCTCACAGCTACCTCCTGTACTCTTCCTCCCATCCCAGATCGTGTAAGGACTCTATTCCTTTTTCCCAGCTTCTTAGGTTGCGACGATTGTGTAAGGAGGATTTGGATTTCCAGGATCAAGGCCACAAATTACTAGATTTCTTCCGTCAACGCGGCTATCCAGACCACGTTCTCTCGTCGTCTTGGAACCGCATTAGCCACATATCGCGGCAACAAGCCCTCACCCCTAAACCGCACTGTAGCTCGGACAGGGTGAAACTAGTACTCACGTATCACCCCCATAGCTTGGCAGTTAAAAACATACTGTTTCGCCATCTCCACCTCCTCCAGACCGAGCCTGAGACACGTGAACATTTTGGGGAACCCCCATTGGTGGCTTACAGACGTGACAAAAACCTCAGGGACCTTTTAATTCGTAGTCATCTTAAGACAGATGACACTTTTTATGGTACCAGACGTTGTGGACGCCGTAGATGCAACACTTGTCAGTTTGTTGTCGAGGCCAGCCAGATCTCTTTCCCTAAATAACTTATCAGTACAGGAGGGTTTCACCTGCACTTCACGAAATGATATTTATGTGCAAACGTTGCGGTTTGAAGTACATAGGGGAAACTGGCTTACGGTTAGGAGATCGATTTCGCCAGCATCTCAATGATATTTCTAAGAGGGCCTGGACACCTGTGGCTAAACATTTTTGCCTTGGTAACCACAGGGGCAAACAGGACATTTCGGTTAGTGCGATCCGCTCTTGTTCCGCAGATGTACGATCTCGGAGGGTCCTAGAACAGCGCCTTATTTTCCAGACTGGCTGTCTCCACCCAGCTGGAATTAACAATGTCTTCAGCTTTCTGTAACTTCTTTATTTTTCCACTGGCCTTTTTTATACTCTAATTTCTTTCTCTATGCTACCCCTCCCTACCACCATCCTATTTATTTCTTTCTCTATGCTACCCCTCCCTACCACCATCCTATTTCCTTCTCTGCCAACATATTGGTCTTGTCCCATTCACCAGTTTTACATTTCCTCCCTGTAGGTGTTTAAGTTCTTCATTCATTATCTCTCGCGTCCTCTTTACTCTCCCCTTTCCCCCCACCCCCCCCCCCCCCCCCCGACACCTCTAGCGGCTGTTTCAATTGCCTTCCCCCAACCCCTTTCTCCCACTTGTTCTGCTCCTCTCGCTCCTCTCTCTCCGCTTCTTCGCTATGATTGGCTATATCGGGAATCTTTTGTCTGTAGGCAACATTTTTTTTGTTTGTTTTTTTGTTTTTCCTCCTCCTCCTTCTTCCACACACATTTCCGCTTTACTGAGAGCAAGACGCTTCAGATAAGTTATATATGTTTGTATTTTGTTTTTGCATGTATCCTCGAATAAGGCTCACGCCGAAATATCGGATGTTGTATGTTTTTCATTTATACATTCTCATACTTTATATTCGTTTTTTTCTCACCTTGCTCACTTCCTCCTTCACTTTGTAAAACTGCACCATACACCTCTATCTACATTATTTATATTAACCAGTTTTACTGCAGTCGCCATCCCTTTTATCTGTTACTTCTCTGTCACCACTTACTTGTTTTTCATCTCTTTCTTGTCTCTCTCAGCATATCTGTCTGTCACTCTTTTACTTATCTGTCAACACTTACTTATCTGTCACCTCCTATATGTCTGTTACCGCTTACTTGTCAGTGACCTCTTATCTGTCTGTCAACTCTTACTTTTCTATCACATCTTACTTGTCTGTCACTCTTCTCTGTCTCTTCTTATTTGTCTGTGAAGTTTTACTTGTGTGTCACCTTTTACTTGTCTGTCACCTCTTACTTTTCTGTTACTTCTT
Organism: Achatina immaculata; assembly: GCA_009760885.1. Lineage (NCBI taxonomy): Eukaryota > Metazoa > Mollusca > Gastropoda > Stylommatophora > Achatinidae > Lissachatina > Lissachatina immaculata. The sequence continues at coordinate 27,210,453 of CM019694.1, read as the reverse complement.
GTTTGTTTGTCTCTTCTTTCTTGTCTGTGACCGCTTCCTTGTCTACCACTAATTACTTGTCTGTCTCCTCTTCCTTGACTGTCATCTCTTTATTGTCTGTCACTCCTTACCTGTCTATTACCATTTACTTATCTGGTACCCCTTACATGTCTGTTACTGCTTAGTTGTCACCACCTTCTTGTCTATCACCGCTTACTTGTCTGTTACTTCTTTTCTGTAACCCACTATTTGTCGTCATTGTCTTTCTCCCTTTGTCTGACTGTCACCTATTTTCCTGACTGTCAATTACTATTTGTCTATCACATAAGTGTCTGCCACCGCTTACTTGTCCGTGACCTCTTAACTGCCTATCACCCCTTACTTATCTTTCAACTCGAACGTGTCTATCACCGCTTATTTGTCTGTGACCTCTTACCTGTCTGTCAACTCTTATTTGTATGTCACTCAATACCTGTCAGTCATCTCTTACTTGTCTGTCACTGTTTACTTGTCTGCCACTACTTGCTTGTCTGTCATCTGTTATTTGTCTTCATATCTTACCTGCTTGTCAGCTCCTACTTGTCTATCACCGCTTACTGGTCTCTCATCTGCTACTTGTCTGTCAACTCTTTCTTGTCTGTCATCTTTTCCTTTTCTGTCACCTCTTATTTATCTGTCATCTCCTACATGTCTGTCACTGGTTACTTGTCTGTCACCTCTTATTTATCTGTTACCTCCTACTTGTCCGTCACTGGTTACCTGTTTGTCACCTCTTAGGTGTCTGTCTGTGCTTTATTGTCTATCACCCCTTACTTCTCTGCCACATCTTACTTGTCTGTCTCCACTTACTTGTCTATCAACTCTTGCTTTTCTGTCTCCACTTACTTGTCTGTCAACTCTTGCTTGTAGGTCTTGATTTACATTCACCTACTTGTCTTTTTACGCTCACTTATCTGTCATCTCTTATTTATCTGTCTTTGCTTATTTGTCTGTCGCCTAATACTTGTATGTCACCTTTTATGTGTCTGTCACCACTTACTTGTATGTTAACCTTTACTTGTCTGTCACCTAGTACTTGTCTCTTTCCGCTTACATGTCCGTTACCTCTTAGTTGTCTGTAACATCTTACTTGTCTGTCACTGCCTACTAGTCCGTCACCTACTAATTGTGTGTCACCGCTTACTTGTTTGTCACCCCTCACTTGTTTGTCACCTCCAACTTGTCTGTCCGTCTCATTGGTCTGTCACCTTCTTACTTTGACTGGATTGTACGTCTTACTTTTCTGCAACCTCTTACTTGATTGTCACCTCTAACTTGTCTTTCATCATTTACTTTTCTGCCACTACTTCATTGTCTGTCACCTCTTACTTGTCTGCCACCCTTTTCTTATGTGTTACCTCATACTTATCTGTCACCTCTTATTTATCTGTCACCTCTTACTTGTCTGCCACATCTTAATTATAAGTGAAAGCCTACTTATCTGTGTTACCTGTTACTTGTCTGCCACGTCTTTGTTGTCAGTCAAGGCCTATTTGTCTGTCACCTCTTGCGTGTCTGTCACCTCCTTCTTGTCTGTCAGCGCTTACACGTCTGTCACACCTTATTTGTCTGCCACTTCTTATTATCTGTCATTCCGTTCTTATCAGTCTCCTCATTCTTGTATGTCTCCGCTTACTTATCTGCCTTCTCTTACCTGGTTGTCTCCTCTTACTTGTCTGTCAATTCCCACTTGTCTGTAACCGCTTAATTCCTTGTCAGCCCTTATTTGTCTATCACCGCTTACCGCTCTGTATCTCTTCTTACTTGTCTGTCTTCTCTCACTTGTCTTTCACCCCTTTACTTGTCTCTCTCCTTTTACTTGTCTATCACAGATTTCTTGTCTGTCATCTCGTTCCTGTCTGCCACCTGCTACTTGTCTGTAACCTCTTATTTGTCTGTCACTTCTTACTTGACTTTCATTACTTACTTGAATGTCACCTCTTACTTGTCAGTCACATTTTCCTTGTCTGTCACCCCTTACATATCTGTCTCGTCTTGCATGTCTGTGAACCAATACTTGTCTGGCACCTCTTACTTGTTTGTCACCACTTAAATATATGTCTCGTGCTACCTGTCTGTCACTACTTACTTGAATCTCGTCTCTTATTTGCCTGTCTCCTACTACTTGTCTGTCACCGCTTACCCGTCTATCATCTCTTACTTGTGTGTTACTGCTTACTTGTCTGACGCTTCGTAATTGTCTGTCACCTCTTATTTGTCCGTCACGACGTCCGTTTCTGTTAGCACTTACTTGTCTGTCACTGCTTACTTACCTGTTACCTCTTACTTGTCTGTCACCTCTTACTATAATGTCACCGCTTATTTGTCTATCAGTTCTTACTTGTCTGTCGCCACTTACTTGTCCGTCACTGCTTACTTGTCTGTCACTTCTTACTTGTTGTATCCTCTTATTTGTCTGTCACCTCTTATGCGTCTGTCATCCCTCATTTGCATGTCTCAGTATACCTGTCCGTCACCTCTTTACATGTCTGTCACTCTTACTTATCTGTCACATCCTACCTGTCTGTCACCGCTTACTTGTCCGCAATCTCTTACATGTCTGCCACCTCTTACTTCTCTTTTACCGCTTACTTGCCTGTCACCACTTACTTCTCCGTCACTTCTTACATGTCTTTCACTGGTTACTTGTCTGTAAACTCTTACTTTTCTGTCACGTTTTACTTGCCTGTCACCGACTATTTGTCCCTCAGATCAAACTTGTCTGTCACTTGTTAATTGTCTATCACATCTTATTTGTCTGTATGCTCTTACTTCTCTGTCTACCTTTTATTTGTCTGTTACATCTTACTTGTCTATCACTGCTTACTTTTCTGCTATAGCTTACTTTTATTTCAACTTTTACTTCTCTGACATTAGTTAATAAAATGTTACCTTTTACACGTATGTAACCTTTTACTTGCCTATCTCCTCTTATATGTCCGTTACCTTTTACTTGTCTGTCACCTCTTATTTGTCTGTTACCTCTTACGTATCTGTAACCTCTTTCCTTTCTATAAACCATTACTTGTCTGTCTCCTCTTGTATTTTTTTCTTACTTGTCTGTATCCTCTTCCTTGTCTTCATTCCTTACTTGTTGTCACCTCTTACTTGTCTATCTTTTCTTACTTGTCTGTCACCGTTCATTTGTCTGTGACCTCTTATTTGTCTGTCACTGATTACTTGATTGTCACCTTTTACCTTTTGCCACCTGCGGCTTGTCTGCTACCTCTTAGTTTTCTGTCACATATTTCTTGTCTATTAAGTATTATGTGTCTCGTACCGCCAACTTGTCTGTCACATCTTACTTTTCTGTCATCCATTATTTGTCTGTTTCCTTTTTCTTGTCTGTCAGCTCTTATTTGTCTGTCACCTCTTACTTGTCTATCACCACTTACTTGTCTCTCATCTCTTACCTGTCTGTTTCATTTTACTTTTCTCTCTCTTTTTACTTTTCTGTCATCCCTTTCTTGTCTGTCTCCTCCTAATTATTTGTCACCACATACTCGTCTGTCACCTCTTACTTGTCTATCACCTCCTAATTGTTTGTCACTGCTTACTTGTCTCCTACCTCTACTTATCTGTCACCTCCAACTGGTCTGTCACCGGTTACTTGTCTGTCAGCTTTTACTTGTCTGTCGCCTCTTATTTGTCTGTCAATCCTCAATTGTCTGTCACAGTTAAATTGTCTCTCACACTTTACTTGTCTGTCACCCTTCCTTGTCTGTCACCGCTTACTTATATGCATCACTTACTGTTCTATCAGCTCTCGCGTTTCTATCATTACTTACTTGTCTTTCTCCTTTTACTTGTCTGTCAACTTTTATTTGTCTGTCTTCTCTTTCTTGTCTGTCACCGATTACTTGACTGCCACCTCTTACTTGTCTGCCACCTGCTACTTGTCTGTCACATCTTACTTATCTGTTACCTCTTACCTGTCTGTCACCAATTACTTGTCTGTTATAATTACTTGTCTGTTAGCATTTACTTCTATGTGTCCTCTTCTTTTCTGTGAACTCTTACTTGTTTGTCAGCTGCTTAATTCTCCGCCAGGTGGGTACCAAACAAACTCAACCCTGATCTGAAAATACAGTTCTCTCTCTCTCTCTCACTCACTCTCTCTCTCTCTCTCTCTCTCTCTCGATATTTTAGATCCTCTCCGTGTCCTGTTAAATGTGCAGCTGGCGTGACCTAATTAGGAATATGCTTCTTGGCAATTGAAACACAAAATCTTCATATGTTTACCAGCCAGCGAACTAACTAGCAGAAATTTACTTCACTGAGTACAAATGTACTTACATCAGACAAGTCACATCCCAGTTTATTGTCATGAATGTTGACTGACGTTGTGCTGCTTCTGCCGGGTGGCTCCCATAATCGTCCCTGACCGATAACTCTGCAGAGTCGACATGCGAGAATGCTTGTTAGCAAGGTAATCACAGCCGACTTGTACACCATTTACGATATGCCTGATTCAGAACAAAATAAATAATAATCTTGTACATATACTTTGTTGCAGATATGTTGACATATAAAACACAACACACGATTTCATTGCTTAATAAAGATGTCTTGTCTGGCGGAGATGTGTAGTTCAGTTCTGGTCAGATATTACACCTGTATTATATGGGTCAGGCCATTGGGGACAAGGAGACGCACAACACAGGAAGAGCTGAAGGAAGCGGGAAAGACATGGGTTGAGGTATCCCGACTTGCTCAAGACCAGGATTGGCTGGAGAACTTTTCCTGACGCCTTAATCTCCATTGGGAGTACAGAGGACTGATGATGATGACAGGTTAAGCCAATACTGACGGCTGTAAAACTCATTGACTTATGGATGACTCCAGAGAGTCAGCGTCTGAAAGAAAAACTACTCTGAGCGAGTAAGGCACACGCTAATAGTGATTGGGCTCTTTCCTATTCATCTTATGATCACTCCTTTCCAGCTCTGCTAGATTTTCAAATACATAAGTCTCGTCTATACCTTCAGTAATGTGACCAGATTCAGCACTATAAGATTCGAGAACCTCTTAAATTTTGAAAAGAAGCTTGAACAAAAAGCTGAAAATGTCTGCGGTGTGTTGAAAACGTGTCTTTCCCTGAACTGTTAGAAACACACAGTGTACAATCATGAGCATATAACGAGAGCAAAATGTAGGAAAACACACCCCCAGAAATAACACAGTTCCGTTTAATTTCAAGTCACTGACGATATCAGCGAAAGAGCACATCACAACCACGTATGGTTAACAGAAGGCAATGGCTAACATTCTGCAGGCTCTCTTGCTATCACAGCTAATTTTCTGTGATTTCATTAACAAGTTTCTTGTTATGTCGTGACTGTGATAACATTGGTATGGTACCTGGAACAATTTTTTTTTATAAATAGGAAACAACGAAGCTTTCGTACCTTAAAGAAAGAGAACACAGTTTTGTAGGATTAGACCTCGAAAAAAATCGTAGACAAAGCACTTTAGTGAGACGTCAGAGAAAGAAAAATCCCACCTGGGATTCGAACACGGACTTCCGGTAGGACGAGCAGCCGTCTAGCCAAGAGAGAACAAGTACTAACGAACTGCGCTAACCTTAGGCTAGTTAGCGCAGTTCGTTAGTACGTTGTAGGAGGTCTAATTCTACAAAAACTGTGTTCTCTTATTTTACCATTGGTTTAGTAGAGACGACACATTGTTAGTTAACATTCTAGAACAGTTCACACATGTGCAAGCACTGTTGTTTAGCGTAGATCTATTGTAATGGACCAATTGGGAGCCGCTGCTCTAGAGGCATTTTTTCATCAATCTCTTGTGATAACTAACCTAACATTCTGTCTTAAGGTTTTAATTAGCCTAGATCAGTGGTTCGCAATTAACAAAAATCCGCGGGCCATACCTGTTTCAAAATCCAGGCCACGGACACTCTCCCTCATACTTTGGAAAAAGTTTCATATATGTATGGTAGTATGTATTTAAATGCAAAATAATTTTTTCAGGAAATGTGAGTAACCTTTAATGTGTAAACGCTATACAACACTAAAAACACAGAATAAACTTATTGACTTTTCAAAGAGACAGTAATGTAGTGAAGAAAAAATAGACAACAATTAACAGTCACTTGTTCTGACAAATGAATAGAATTATGTGACATCTAAGCGGCCTAAATAAGGTGAGATATCATGTCTCTTTATATTCCGAACAATCGCTTCCATGTCTGGTTCAATATTTCACTTTTTTAATATCAAATCTAGATCAACATCAAGCAGATTCCTGTGCATGTTCTTCGTGTAACAATGCGGTCTAAAACGTTTGATCATAATCATAAAGGTATGTGGAACAAAAAGAAAGAAGATGCTTCAACGCTTTCTCACCAAACTTCTTTTATTAAAAAAAGCCACACAGAATTGGTCCTGCTTGCGTCCTCCGAAAATTCTTTTCAATGAACCATCAAAAGATATGCCAACAACTTCATCTTGCTCTTTTACGGATAAACTCATTACCTGTACACCATCACTACATGCGAAAGAATTCTTTAGTCACGAGTTTTCAGAATTTGGCAATCTCTGAAGGTGGTCGCTAAATCACACAGACGTTAAGTGATGTTATGTTGAACTTGTGATTCTAGTTCTTCACTGGACTCCAGAAATGTCTGCAGTCTTGGAATGTTGCTGAACTTACCACCTTCAACTTGGTCTGCCTAGAACTTTTTTTGTAATAACTTTCCAGTAACATCAAAGTCTTTCTAGCATCCTCCTCGTTCTTCTCGCAGTTGCCCACATTTAAGACACCGCCATGTTAGTTTCTCACCGATGCTACAAAACCACGCGCATCAGAAAAAAAATCGTGAATTTCTGTTCCCGCTCCACACTGCATTCGCCGAAACATCGGTTGCTAAACATTTCACACTGAACATTTTAAAAAAGGACCTTGAGTTTTTGTCATGGACCACAAGGGGAGTTCGCGGATCACCAAATGGGAGCCGCTGCTCTAGAAGCTTTTTGTCATCATTCTCTTGTGATAACTAACCTAACATTCTGTGTTAAGGTTTTAATTAGTTGTGCCTCATCTCAGGGCCGTCTTAAAAGCATACGGGGCCCCTGGGCAAAGTAATAATAAAATAAAATAAGACGCCTGCCTCCACGCACGCACAGCACATCCGCCATATACGAGTACATTGACATACGTTCATAGATTTCCATGGGCTGTTTGGGCCACCCTCTCCACACGCACTTGGGGCCGTTGGGCAGTGCTCAGGTGGGGTCCATGCGTTAAGACGGCAATGCCTCATCTTACTTGTTTGTGCTGTCCTGCTCATAACGGAAAATCTCTCACCTCTAACTAGAGGTGCCGACGGTTCAGTTCCTCCCACTCAAAGAGCATTAATGTCGATCAAAAAAACGGCCGGCCTTCTTATTGTTTTTAATATTTCTTTGATGTCTCTGCCTTCCCAGAAGCCTTCGCTTAAATTATGTCAGTGACTCATCAATCCCCCTGTCTTTCCACGTTTATTCCCTCCTTTCTTTATCACAAGACATTAATCAAGTAATTATTCAACTTTGCTGATAATTTTTTGGTTGTCTTTGGCCTATCTTCATTCTCGTTTTCTTGTGTCTTGACGAACTGATGGTGCGTTGTGTTGTTCTTTTCGGTCTTTCTTTCTCTCCCAAGCCTAATTTACTCATGTTAATTCCTCCACGATTGTTCCACGACACTCATTTTGGTATGACAGTTAGTTAAGTCAGTATGACTTTTGTAATGGTATGTCATTGCCTCATATTTACTCTGAAAGGATGGTATGTTATTGCCTCATTCTTACTGTGACTAGATGTTACGTCATTGTCTCATCCTTACTGCGACGAAATGGTACGTCAACGTCTCATATTTACTTTGAAAGGATGGTCTTTTCTTAGAAGTTGATTCCTGCTCCACCGTATCAAATGACGTGTTCCGGTCTGTATTTTGTGGGTCGTGTTTTGGACAGTATCATTGTCATCTCCCTTCCCCCATGTAGATCTTCTTCGTCGACCAATGTCTAGTGGGACTGATATCTTCCGTTCATGTTCTAATCGTGTAATGTCTTGAGTGTGTACCCTCTCTACCGCCCTTGGAAACCGATTTTGTTTTAAAAATTAAAATTTACAGGACTCAGAACTTCAGTACCACCACACGAAGCGTGATTGATAAGTTCTCGGCATAAGGTACAGATACTTGAAATATGCAATTGATATTATGTGCGTTTGTAGATCAGGTTAATGTAAGATTAAACATCAAGTTTCAAGAAATTAACTACAACCAATTTTTTACGGGCTACTGAAGTGGTAAGTGGTGGCAGAATTTGAGAAAATGGATAACATTTGTCATCGAGAAGTCATTCGCTACCTTGCATCAAGGGGATCCATGAGGATATGGTGGAGACTTTAGCGGAAAGTGTCCCTTCTTACAACACAGTGAAGAAATGGGCAGCTCATTTCAAACATGGAAGTGAGAGTCTGGAAGATGATCTCCGTCTAGGAAGACCAAGAACTGTAACCACCGACGAAACCACTGGCAGAATCCATGACATGATAATAGAGGATCGACGACTAACTGAACGGTGCATTGCTACTGAGTTGGGCATTTCCCGTGAACGTGTTCATGCCATTATTCACAATGATCTTCAAATGACAAAAGTCTCCGCTCGATAGGTCCCGAAACTTCTTGGAGCTGATTTTTCAAATTTTTGAGCAACTTTCGTGAACTTCGCCCACGAGACAGCCAAGTCTCGTGCAAATCCATGTTTTACAACTTTCTGGTGTCTTAAACAAACATGTCACCAAAACTTTTCACAAGCCTGACTTTAATTACTCTGTTGTGTCAATACCGACGGGCTGCCTACGCATTTCACGAGCTTACTGCCCAAAATCTGTGAGCTGTATGGAGGAGAAAGACCAGAATTAACACCAGATACTGAAAAATGTGATGGACCACCAATACTTGAAGATGAAATCATAGATGCCATCAAACACATGAAGAAAAGAAAACCGACTGGGACTGATAATATAACAATAGAAGAAATAGAGGCACTAGAGGAGACAGGAATAAAAATAATAACCAAGTTACTGAATGACATTTACAACAGTGGTTATATTCCCAGTGACCTGATTAAATCCACGTTTATAGCACTACCAAAGAAACAAGGTGCAAAGGAATGTGATGACCACCGGACTGTCAGCCTCTCATGTCACATAACGAATACAAATGAAATAGCAGATGAACAGTCTGGATTTGTTGAAGGAAAGGAAACACAAAATGCCATTTATGCTTTACGAACACTAACAGAAAGAGTTTAAAAGTACAGAGAGATCTCTACTTATGCTTCACTGATTACACCAAGGTATTCAATAAGGTGAAACATAATGAAATTATAAAAATAGTTGAAGACATCAATATAGACGGAAAAGACCTGAGAATTGCAAAACATCCATACTGGCAGCAAAAAGCAGCAATTCGAGTTGAAAATAGAACTGGAAAATATATCAACACATAAAACAAGGTGTGCGACAAGGATGTGTACTATCTCCAGACCTTTTTTCTCTGTACAGTGAGAATATACTAAGAATGATCATCACAGAACCATACATAAAAATTGGAGGATACAATATTAACAACCTTCGGTATGCTAACGACACAGTACTGATAGCTGAGAACCAACAAGACCTGCAAATTCTCTTGGATAAAGTCGCCAAAGAAAGTGAACACTAAGGCCTTACTTTGAACATCAAAAAGACAAAGACTATGGTTATATCTAAGAAACAGAATCCACCAACATGCAGTATAAAATTAAAAAGAACTATTCTAAAACAGGTGCAGAAATTCAAAAACATTGGAGCAGTAATAACTTCAGATGGGAAATGCGGAACAGAAAATAGGAACAGAATAAGCCAAGCAAAGACTGCATTTCAAAGAATGAGAAAAATATTAGTCAACACATCCTTATCAATGAATGCTAGAAAACGAGTCCTAAAATGCTATATTGAACCTATCTTGTTATATGGAAGTAATTCAAGGACAATACGCAGGTCTGCACAAACGTCATTGGAAACTTCTGAAATATGGTTTATTAGAAGAATCTTACGAATCAACTGGACAGTAAAAATAGCTAATGAAGAATGTATGAGAAGAGCTGGAGAGACAAAAAAATCTTGTAAAAAAATAAAAGAGAGACAATGTACTTTCATAGGACATGCAATGAGAAAAGGGGCATTGAAAATAGTATAACAACAGGAAAAATAGAAGGAAAAAGATCAAGAGAAATGATATTGGACAGTCTGACGGGATGGTGTGAGAGCAGATCACCAACTGAGCTGATGGCTACATGAAGGACTGTGTACACTGGAGAAGCATAATAGCCAACGCCATTCGCACGGCACCTGATGATGATGGCTGCCCAGAAGTTGCAGGTAAGCTTTTTATTTTTAGAAAATTACGTAGACAGGTAACAATAAACAAGGGCCTAACTCTGACTATCTTGACTATAATATCGATTATATCCCTTTAACCATAGTAAGCTAACTAACAGAAAACCAATGCTGTTACAAGAAGACGGAAAATCATGGTTTGCCCTGCCAAATTACAAGACATACGAAGACACGCTCAGTCCAATTTTAAAACATTAATTAATTAACTTTTCATAAACCATTTAATAGTTTCAGCTCCTAAAGCACGTTTAATTTCGCAAATTGAGATTCATTAAGTTTAAAACTCCATTTCTTCAGCAATAAATCAGAATAAGGCAGGTATATAAAAATACTGAGGCAAGAAATAAAACGTAAAGGGAATAAAAATTTGACAAGTACATCTTCCTTTGATAAATCACTGGTCCATTAACGCATAAATATTTATGCTTATAAACATATTCTAGATTAATCAGCTAGTCCTGCCTGCAGAGGCGTACGGAAGAGAGGCTCAGGGCAAAGTATTAATTGAGGGGGGGGGGCGGGTTTAAATCGTAATTCTTTATTTACTAAAGTTGCTGGAGCTTCAGATACGAGTTCTGAACCAGCGCCATTGCACACACACAGTCAAACCACAAGTGCTCTGCTGACTAGCCAGCAGTTGACCAAAAACTATCGACTAGCCTCGCCGTCAGCACGAACTCCGTAGCTATCCGCGTCATTTCTCTTCCTTCCCAGAGCCCTGCCAATGTTAAGAAGATGGCTTCGTCGTTTCGTTTTTCATTTATGCAACATGTCCATGTGTCTGTAAGGTTGTACCTGGTTGTCGCAACGTTTGTACACAGAAAAAGCACAGCGTAACTCAAGTCTAATGGCCACCAGCTCGCACCCGACACGAGCACGTGACAACCATGGGATTCCTTTCTCCCATTCTTGCTTTCTCCATCATTTTCTTCCTCTTTTACTGACGAGCCAATCAGATTAGAATCACAATCCATAGGTCTTAACGTAATCATTTTTAATCTTTCCTGCGCTCATTTTTTTACAAACATTATAGAAAGGCCAAGTTAACTTTATGTAAATTAAGTTCATCTATTCTTTTATAGGCAGGGAAGACGGATGGTGTTGACAGTTATAAGGTATGCCTAATTTATTTCTTTGCATTTAATTATCTTTGCTTTTGGTTATCTTTGAATCTAATTATCTTTGAATTTATTACAGCCATTCGGGCGTGCTTTCTTTGAATTTAATTACTTTCACTTTTTGTGAATTATATGTCCAATCTGTGCTTTAAATTTTTCTTTATTACAGCAGATTAAATGAGCATTCACTGAATTTAATTTGTTTGCTTTGTCGTGGTGAGAAAGTTTGTGTGTCCTCATGACTCAAGGAGCTATGCTGACGGGAGCAACAGCTTCAGGTAGGGATCACCCAAGCCAGACAGGTCTGAAGGTAGGGGCCAGACAGGTCTGAAGGTAGTTGCCAACAAAGTCTGAAGTTAGGGGCCAGACAGGTCTGAAGGAAGTTGCCAGAAAAGTTTGATGGTAGGGCCAGACAAAGCACAACTCAAACTCTGTTGCCCTGCAGAATGGCTGGGAACAATCGAAAGCTGCAGAGGCAAACCCGAAAGAAATTGGCTGTGAAGACGGATGTACTGAGTTCAGGGCGTAGAGTGACGCAGCAATGCAAAGAATTAGACTACAACACAACTTGTGCTCACAGAACATTACAGGCAGTCTTAAGCAGATGTGATGTTCTATCTGTGGAGCCACGCCAGGAATGAAGAATACCTGGCTCCAAGCCTCGAAAGGTCCGCCCAGAGTGACCTGTGGACACCCCTGTTTCGTGCCTTGCAATCAGGACGCGGGGACTAAAGGGAAACGCTACTGAACAAAGGACAACACAAAGAGACAAACAAGAAATAAATTCAGTTTCCTACAATGGAAAGCTGAAGGAATCAGAAATAAACAAAAGATCGAACTCACCAAGAGCACTCACGGAAAAGGTGATAGGTCTTGCATGTATACGGAAAACACCCTTGAAGCCAGACAATAAATTCAGACTATGAGGACACCAGATTCACAAACATGATAGAGAAACGGATGAGTTACGACACTGTTTCAATATCAAATAACAGCCAAAGAATAAAACAACAAAGACGAAAAAGCACAGAAATGATAAGATTAGATATAATAAAAGATAAAACAGTTAAGAGTCCACAATATATGTTCGCCCCTTCCTCTTTTCCAGAAAAGCCCATGATGCTTAAAGAAATAGGAATCACACAGTCTCAGTACATAATCATAGGTGAATTCAACAGTCGCTCAGAACGATGGGAACACAACGAAACAGACAGCAGAAGTATGGAAATAGGAAAGAGATAACAACCTACTACTAATCAATCAAGCTGATGACAAAGCTAACCTTCTACTCCTTATGGAGAACTACCAAAATCCCAGACCTACCATTCGTAACAGAAGATATAGCACACAAAACTGAACTAGATGTCCTGGAACAGCTAGGAGAAAGCGATCGCAAACCAATACAAATAGAGGTGGACCTTAACTACAGAACACCAACACAAAAATCACTGCCCAGATGGAAGTACAAAACAGCTATTTGGGAGAGTTGCAACAGGTTTACAGATCTGTTTTGTGAAAGCTATAAACACGCCACCACAAGGACATGAACCAAACAACTCAAAGAAACAATATTAAAAACAGCTTTTGAAACCATACCACAAGGAGGAAGGAAAAACTACCAGCCATACTGGACAGAAGAGCTCCAACAACTCGAAGATAGCTTGACAGCTGCAAGAGAACAAGCTGAAATTAAACAACAAGATATTGAAAGCAACATCAGACTAAAAGAAGCAAGTGCTAGATACAGAAAAGAAGCTAATCAGGCAGCGAGAATAAGCTGGATAGAGAAAACCGAAAATTTAAACACAGATAAAAGTGGCGGCGCCAAATTTTGGAACGTACAAAAACACTGACCCTCTAAGATTTAAAAGCAAGCCAATATTCATTGACAGCAATGGGAAAACTTTACACGTAAACAAGCAGCAAATCCCCTCAAGACAGTTACAAGAACATCTGCCAAGTCAAAGCACCACTCCTGCTGAATGACTGTGACTGAGTGAAAGCTATATGTTGAAGGACAGAATGTCAGACGGGCCTGCGTGCCCAATTCTTAACCCTTATGAAAATAAAGTATGTTCGTTCGTTCGTTCCACAGAAGAAAAGTACGCTAGAAGAAAGTCAGTCAATAAATATAACCACCCTAGAGCCCTCGGACTGGCAGAAAATCCCCAGGCGAGGGCGCTATCATAGATGGAATGTTACAACACGTGGGGCTCAGAGATAAAAGCAAACTTATTAAAATACTAAACATCAGCTGGAAAGCAGCCACAGTCCCACAGATTTAGAATACTGCTATAAGGATTCCAGCACACAGGAAAAACCAGGAGAAATAACAAATAGCTCAAACGGTTACAGACATTTTAACCTGCTAAGCACGTAGGAAAATTAATGGAAAGAATCATAAACACAGGACTTGTATGGCACCTAGAAAGTAAAAATCTGATAAAGAGACAGCAAGCAGGTTTCAGACAGCTGTGGGCGGGCGTGACGTAGTTGACGTGATACGGCCGGTCACGGCGATTATGTCACATGGATCGCTCTCAAATTCTAATTTTATCATGCGGTATGCTAATAAAGGGACGATCACGTGATCAGGATGATCACGACAGTGGGACGTGTAGATTCTGGGTAAGCACAGTTATCGTTCGTCTGGCATATTGCGAGCATGCAGGAATGTGTCTGATGGAGCTATGTGTCTTGCCGTAAAAAGGGCAGATGTGTATTTAAGTTAATAAAGGGGGTCGTGAGTATGATTGTTTCGTCAACTATGATCTCCGTGTACTGCTCAGCCGCCTCGTTAGTGTGAGTTATATTTGTCAATGATTGCCAGTGTCCGGTAATGTCATGTCATATTTAGTGTCCGCCGTCAATAAGTAGAAGGTTTTAGGTAAAATACCTGCAGTACTTTTATCGGCAGTAGTATGTAGCTATCAGACTCATATTGTGTGAAGGATATATGATTTATAGGATTGAAGATTATATATATATATATATATATAATATATATATATATCTGGGTAAAGCTGCAGCGACCATCCCCAACCCAGCGCGTCACAGGTGGCGGATGGTGAAAGTCCTCCAGATATAGAGGACCCCTGTGAATAAGGAATTGTCCAAATAAGCAGGCGCGGACCAACTGGCGGTAGACTCAGAGAGCGAGGTGGGGTAGTAGGTGGCTCTACTACTCCTATAAAGTGCCTCAGGTGCTCAGTGAAGGGAATACCAGGCGGGTCAGAGGCGCCTTAAAACCTCTCGCTCCCGCTGCCTTGCGGGTAGGACAGGGAGTCCAAAGGCTAGCGGAGAGTCCGTACACAAACCGACAGAAGACAACGGGAAACCACTGTTGTAGTTTCCAAGAATAGTTATGCTTGAACAGAATAATCGATTCATCATGAACGACGTTAATGGATGTTCCTCTGGAACAGCCTCGCCCGGTAGGGCAGCTCACGAGCCACAGGTGAGGTCAGATCGACATCAAGCTACTGGTGGCAAAACTAACAATTTCAAAATAGCAACATGGAATGTTAGAACTTTATTCCAGGCTGGAAAATTAGAAAATGTAAAGATGGAAATGGAAAGGATGAAGATCAACATATTAGGAATGAGTGAAGTTAGATGGACAGGTGCAGGAAAGATAAACTCAGATAAATATACAATAATACATTCAGGAAGTGAGAAACATGAACGAGGAGTAGGAATTATATTTGGTGAACAAACGGCAAGGACAACTGTAGGATATTTGAACATCTCGGACCGAGTCCTGCTAGCCCAACTGAAAGAACAACCAATAAACATAAATATTATACAAGTGTACGCTCCAACATCTGAAAGCTCTGAAGAAGATGTACAGCTATTTTATAATGACATAGAGACAGCCCTAAAACACACAAAGTCACATGAAGTTACCATAGTCATGGAAGATTTTAATGCCAAAGTTGGTAAAGGAAGAACTTCAGACATCGTTGGTGACTATGGACTGGGGGAGAGGAATGACAGAGGTTATAAATTAATTGAATGGGCAAGAATACACAGCATGGTTGTAGGAAACACCTGGTTTAAACAACATCCTTGAAGACTGGCAAAGTGGTGCAGCCCAGACAAAAAGAATTTTAACCAGATAGACTACATATTAATCAACAAACGATTCCGCAATGCATTACTGACAACAAAAAACATGCCAGGAGCTGACTGCAATAGTGACCATGATCCACTCTGTGGAAAAGTTAGAATAAAACTAAAGAAAGCTGGTAGAAAAATGAGAAACATCAAACTGAATACGGAACTTCTTAAAAATGACCAAGAACTGCGAGAACAATACAAAGTTATTATAACAAATAGATACAATGCAATAGCAAAGATAAATAGTATAGATGAACAATGGGAAATGTTAAGAGATTCCATCCACCAAACGGTTAAGGAGATAATACCACCGAAAAAACTAGCCCCTAAAAAATAAATGGATGACAGATGACATCTTAGGACTGATGGACAAGAGGAGGAGGAGTAAAAATAACGGGGAAAAATATAGCAAGATAAATAAAGAAATAAGACGCAAATGCAGAGAAGCAAAAGAAGTGTGGTTAAATGAGCAGTGCAGAGAGGACTCTCATATTAAAGACAGCAAAAACATGCACAAACGAATTAATGAACTCACAGGCAGGAAAACAAAATATACCACAGGATACCTGAAATCAAAAGAAGGTAAAATGTTAATGGGAAAAGAAGACATTGTGGACAGGTGGACAGAGTATATCGGTGAGCTATATGGAGGAGAAAGACCTGAATTAACACCAGATACTGAAAACTGTGAGGGACCACCAATACTTGAAGATGAAATCATAGATGCCATCAAACACATGAAGAAAGGAAAAGCAACGGGTCTGATAATATAACAATAGAAGAAATAGAGGAACTAGAGGAGACAGGAATAAAAATAATAACCAAGTTACTGAATAACATTTACAACAGTGGTTATATTCCCAGTGACCTGATTAAATCCACGTTTATAGCACAACCAAAGAAACCAGGTGCAAAGGAATGTGACGACCACCAGACTATCAGCCTCTCATGACACATAACGAAGCTACTTCTGAGAATAATTATGAAAAGAACAAGGAAAAAGATAAAAATGGAAATAGCAGATGAACAGTTTGGATTTGTTGAAGGAAAGGGAACACAAAATGCCATTTATGCTTTACGAACACTAACAGAAAAAGCTTTAGAAGTACAGAAAGATCTCTACTTATGCTTCATTGATTACACCAAGGCATTTGACAAGATGAAACATAATGAAATTATTAAAATGCTTGAAGACATCAATATAGATGGCAAAGACCTGAGGATTGTAAAACATCTATACTGGCAGCAAGAAGCAGCAGTTCGAGTTGAAAATAGAATTGGAAAATATTAACCTATAAAACAAGTGGTGCGACACGGATGTGTACTATCTCCAGACCTTTTTTCTCTTGATAGCGAGAATATTCTAAGAACAATCATCACAGAACTAGGCGTAAAAATTGGAGGATACAATATTAACAACCTTCGGTATGCTGACGACACAGTACTGATAGCTGAGTACCAACAAGACCTGCAAAATCTCTTGGATAAAGTGGCCAAAGAAAGTGAACAGAAAGGCCTTACTTTGAATATCAAAAAGACAGAGACTATGGTTATATCTAAGAAACAGAATCCACCAGCATGCAGTATTAAATTAAACGGAACTATTCTAAAGCAGGTGCAGAAATTCAAATACCGTAGAGCAGTAATAACTTCAGATGAGAAATGTAAAACAGAAATTAGGAACAGAATAGGCCAAGCAAAGACTGCATTTCAGAGGATGAGAAACATATTAACCAACACATCCTTATCAATGAATGTTAGAAAACGAGTCCTAAAATGCTATATTGAACCTATCTTGTTATATGGAAGTAATTCAAGGACAATACGCAGGTCTGCACAAAAATCATTGGAAGCAGCAGAAATGTGGTTTATTAGAAGAATGTTGCGAATCCCCTGGACAGCAAAAATAACTAATGAAGAATGTATGAGAAGAGCTGGAGAGACAAAAAAACCTTGTCAAAAAGATAAGAGGGAGACAATGTACTTTCATAGGACATGCAATGAGAAGAGGGGCATTGAAAATATTATAACAACAGGAAAAATAGAAGGAAGAAGATCAAGAGGAAGACTAAGAGAAATGATACTGGACAGTCTAACGGGATGATGTGAGAGGAGATCACCAACTGAACTGATGGCCTGCATGAAGGATCGGATACTCTGGAGAAGCATAATAGCCAACGCCAGTCGGCACGGCACATGATGATATATATATATAAAAGAACAAATATATCTATACTACAAGAGCTTAATATTGAATAAGGCTTGCTAGTAAAGAGGATTAAAGAGAGAAAACTTAAATATTTTGGACACATTAAACGTCATGATAATTTAGAGAAGACCGTATTGGAAGGATACATAATGGGAAAAAGAAAAAGAGGAAGACCGAAACGAAGATGGCTGCAAGACATCGTTGACGATCTGGAAATGGATGCAGCAGCAGCAGGCCATCTTGCTCACAACCGAGAGGCCTACAGGAGTGCTGTTTGGGAGGCAAAGTTCCGCAAGGGACATGCAAAGGAATGATGATGATATATATATATATATATATATATATATATATATATATATATATATATATTCAGATATTAATTGAGCCTTTGAACCAGGAAGAATTGATGTAATGTACTTTTACTGTGAGGCTCCTGGGTAACATGTTATACGCTTGAAGGGAGGAGGACCATGTAGAATGTTAACAATATTATTTTGAGTCTTATGTTGTCATGTCTTTCTGATATAAACATATCTGATATGAGACTTTAAGATTTTGTTGTGGGTTGCAGTGACAGGCAATTTTTTATGACGATTAAAAAATTACATAGAACTACATATAATATAATGTATAACATCGGCACAGCTATTGAGTACATATCTCTCTCTCTGAACCTTAAGTGCCCAGGGCACATGGGGCTTCCGCAAGGGTTTTCCACAAATGCCTGTCCGTCGCCTTTTTTTTCTGCTCTTGCCCAGGTGAGCCCTCTATTTCTCAGCATCCTTTCTGTTGTTCTTCTCCATGTCTCTTTTGGTCTACCCTTACTTCTGTTCCCCTGTGGTGTCCATCTTAGTGCTATTTTTGGTAGTGAGTTGTCAGTCATTCGGAGCACATGTCCCAACCATCGCCATCGTCTTTCGTCAATAATTGTTGTCAGTGGCTTCATCTGCATTTCTGCTAATAAGATGTTATTTCTTATGGTGTTTGGCCAAAATATTTTTCTAATTCTTCGTAAACATTTAGTCTGGAAAGAATTCAACTTGTTTTATATGGTTTTGGTGATTTTCCAGCATTCACTTCCATAGAATAGTACACTTAGAACATTACTCTTAAATATCCTGATTTTCATATTTATGTTTAGTTTTTTTTATTTCCGTATTTTCTACAGCATTGCAAAAGCCTGGTTTGCTCTAGTAAGTCTGCTGTTGATGTCCTCTGTGCTGTCTTCATTTTCTACTACTCTGCTGCCAAGGTATACAAATTCGTTGACCTAGTTTATAATAAATAGTTTGTGTGGAATTTGTATACATGTTGTTGGATTTATGATTTGTCCGTTAGAGATGGATGACAGGATGATAAGGCCATTATCAGAATCTATATGATCACAGGGTAGTGGACCCAGGCAAGAGGAACATCCATGGAGGAAAAGAACTTGGGTGGAGAAATAGTGGGTGGCAACAGTATGGAAGCGGCCACGCGGTTGCTGTAACGCTGGCACCACCCCCTTATATTGTAGGCTAAAGATTAGCCGTGCTCTCTGGCATAGTATAAAATGGTTGGATGGTTGGGTTGTGAATAAAAAGGGGAAAATAGAGATTTTTGCCCTGCCACAGTGTGGTTGTCACATACCCACATTCATAATGATAACATGTAAGACCCTTGGGACATTGTCCATTTTAATAAAGGTTAAAGTTTGGGGGAGGGGGGCACAGTATAAAGTCATACCAACATATATTACAACCCTGAGGAATAACTAAAAGACCCAAAGATATAAACAAAATTAAAATATTTCTTACACAACATTGGTCAAAAGAAGACCAAGTAGTCCACATAATAGAGGAGAATGAAAACTCGTTCCAAGAAAAGAAAAGCACAATAGCAACATGGATAAACATGGAAGAAGCATTTGACAAATTCTGGAGAAAAAGCTTGCTGCTAAAACTCAGTCAATGCTACAAAGGAAAGAATGTTCAAAGTTCAATGTTTAAAATTCAGACTCCGGCTTCACTACATTTGGGAAAACCCTATATATGTTTCGCCGCATGTCGAAGCATCCATCCAAGAGTATGTTTGCTAGTAGTTCATGTCAAATGTTGATTGTTACAAAGCGCTTTCTGCTACACAGTTTGGATTTCCTGCCAGGACCTTTAATTTGTCCTAGCTCCAGCAGTCTCCTCACAGCTAAATTGTTCATCCATTCCCGCTTTTCATTTTCCCGTAGTCTGTCCAGTACAGCTCTAGCATTGTCGGCCTTGTCCATTGAGAGTCTGCAATTTATTTTAGCCTGTCCAGCTAGTCTGTCTGTCACATCATTGCCATGTACTCCCGTATGGCATGGACAGTAAAGCCACGTTAAGCTTGTCACAGCTGACTCGCTTAACAGTTGAACCCATTCTTTGTGGAGCAAATTCTTCCCAATCCTACGGAGCATTCTCTGTGAATCCATCACAATGACACCGTTAACCACATCATGAGCAACTAACCATTCCATTATCTCCGACACAGCCTCAGTTTCCATTCACATGCTTGATGTGCTGATTTCAAAGGCTACCGAACCCTGTGTCACGACTCTTCCATTTCAGTAGGCAACAAAACCCCAAAATCTTCTGCTATTTCGAGTCACTGAGCCATCTGTACACATTACCATGTCGGAAGACCCGCAAAAGTGGATGCTGGATGAGATCTTGAACCCGAAGTTCAGCTGCTCCATGCATCCAGTCTCGACATTCACGGCCCTTCTGTATGATCACCTTTGTTAGCGGAGTCAGTCTTGTACCCGTAACCAGTCATCACCTTTAGGCACTTAGACTGCAAATTGACTTTATTGTATCCTCCGCCTCAGCCATCCAAGATCTGTCCCGTTTGATGCGTCTTCCCTTTATCAACCCCAGCTCCTTGTGGAGAGGATTGTCCTTCCTGCCAGAAACTATGACATATGCCTTTATCTGAGCATATTTATGTTTAGACCTCACTCAGCAGATCGCACTGTTCTTTGACGGAGATAAAATATTTGATCTATGATTGATCTATTCTTCCTAAAATCTGCTTGATAGTCTCCCAGTATGTTCTCGCTGTATGGTTTCAATCTACTTAATGTATAATAGATAATATTTTGTAGGTTGTTTGTAGTAATGATATTCCCCTGTAGCTTTCACACTTGCTCTTATCACTTTTTTTCAATACTGCGATCAGCAATGATTCTCTCCATTCACTAGGGAGTTTTTCTTCTCTCCATATTTGTTGTTCGTGAAGATTTAAACCTCCTTCCTTAATCAGTTCTATTTCGTAGAAAAATGATACTGTAGATGTCGTCTTCTAAGTCTGGTTCACTCTATTTCAGGTTCACAAGTCTGTATTTCTTCTCGTAGTATTATGTTTATAGGCTCTTCGCAGTTTAGCAATTTTTCAAAATATTATTTCCATCTGGTACAGATTTTCTCTTTATTATGTATCATGTTTCCATTACTATCCTTCAAGCTCTGCAGATGTTGTTTATGCCTTGGTTTACTATTTGCAGTTCTTTATAGAATTCCCTACTTTTCTTATTCTGATGGCATGTCTGCATCGCGTTTACCATGTCCTTCATAAATGTTCTTTTTTTTGACGAATAACTTTTTTGAGTTTATTTACACTGTGCGTGGTACTTCTCCTCATTTGTTTTGTTGTTCATGTCAATCAACCATATTTGTCTTGCTGTTCTTTTCTTTGTGACCGCCTCTCTGCAGACTTCATCGAACCAGTCCTATTTTTTTAGTTATGGTCTTGACTCCCCTCAGGCATTCTTCGGTTGTGTTCTTTACAACGATTTTTATATCTTCCCATCAGTCATCAATGCTTCTATTTTCTTCATTCCCTCTTATGTTTATCTTATGTTTCAACTCATTTCTTAATTTTCCTTTAGTGTCTTCTCTTTTTAAAGCATCTCAATTTATTACTGAGCTTTTATTTAATTTACTATAAAAATATTTATTCAGTCTGAATTTTAATTTAGCTTCAACAAGATAATTCAGCCCCTCTGTAACTTCTGATCTGAAGTATGTTTGTTGTGTGCTTGGTATCATTAAAAACATGGTCTATCTGGTTGCATGTTAGATTATCGGGTGGTTTCCATTTTTGTTTATGGATGTTCTTATTTTGAAAACGTGTGCTGCTTATTCTCACTCTATAAGCTTCTATCATATTTATTAGTCTCCATTCATTATCATTAGATGTTTGATGCGGACTTTGTTTTCCTGTGATGTGTCTGTGTGACTCCTCCTTTTCTATCTCTGCATTGAAATCTCCTAGTATTATCCGTAGATAAAGAGTTTATAATTATAATTCTAGTGTAGCATGTTTCTCTATGTAAAATTTAGAGGTTTTGGAAATGTGCAATGGTGGCCCATGCGTGCACATACAATACACATTGCTGATTTTGCTAACTGCAACTGATGAATAACAACAACATAAGTTATGATTATTTGAAGAAGAATTGTTTGTATTTCTTTTCTTTTGTGTCGATGTGTGGCTGTATACCTTTCAACTATACCTTAAAATTTCAATATAACATCATATAAACTACAGATTATTATTACTCCCATCAAAATGTTATTTATTTCTACACTTACATGGTGACTACAGTCTGTAACTGCGTGTATTTAGGTTTCCATAGCATAGAAAGTCTTGGATGGGTACAAAATTGGGAACAATAAAGAGAGGAAGACCAAGGCGAAGATGGCTGCAAGACATCGTTGATGATATGCGAATGGATGCATCAGCAGCAGTGCATCTTGCGTACAACCGAGAGGCCTACAGAAGAGCTGTTAGAGAGGCAACGTTCCGCAAGGAACATGCAAATGACTGAATGACTGACTGACTGACTGACTAACTGACTGACTAACTGACTGACTGTAGCATAGAAACTTTTGTTTTCTCCACAGTGGCTCCAGAGAAGATAGAAATCAACTCAGTTTGAAACCTCTTCTCAAGGTATTATTGGCCGGCCCAGAAGTAAGCTCGGTCAGTAAGAAAGGAAAATGTGCTTCTTAAAAAATAATTTATCGTCAGATTGCTTTAAGTTTTTTTTTAACCTGTTCATCCAACTTTTCTTATTTTTTTCGCGCCCCCCCCCCGCCCCCAACACACAAATTCTTACCGCCCCGTGAAAATACATGTTTTGCACTAGTAGTAGGGCGGCTTTGGTACCAAACAACTTCTTTTCCAATTTATTTGTCCTGTACGATTTTGTATGAATAAGGTGAAATGTGAAACGTTACGTCAGTGTGCTCCGTGGTGAATAAAGTTGTTCTAACACTTCGCTAACTCTAAAGAGGACATTGTTAAGAGAGGCCAGCTTAGTAGGAATAACATAGATGGTTGAAAAGCTCGCAGAAAACAGGAAATCCTGACAAGCTACCATGCGAGCCCTATGTGACGTTTAACGGCACGGGAAGGATGTAGGATGTAAGAACACTTCTCTACAATTATCTAATTGTTTATTATCGTAGCTTTACTGCAACAAATTTGAGTATACTTATATAACTGGCTCTATATACTCACACTAAAGTGTTGCTTGTGCAACGGAAAACTTGTTTACACTTCTCTCCAGCTTCAGCAAAAGATGCTTTTGTCTCCTTGGTCTGATTAAGTTTAAACTGAAACCAACAGTTTGTCGTTATATTAACGTGCGATCTGTGAGAGGAACAATGTCTAGCATAAAATAAAATCTGGTGCTTTCATAAATTAATGTTAAATTACTTTTCCTTCCTATGCACGTAAACAAGATTATAACTTTTTTTACTATTCCTGAAATCGATGGTTTCAAGCTGTTGTATGGACATAAAAGATTTAATGATACTTTTATGATGTAAGTCAGGGATGTTTTTTTTAAAAAGTGCTCATTTAAACAATAAGCGCTTTCCTTGTCAAATAATACCCTCTTCTTAGCAATACACACTTCACAACATTTCTTCCAGTGCTGGAGTGCTTCCTCGAACGCATTTTCTGTCATGTTACCCAGTTCTCTAATAGCATTTTCTGTGGTGGCGCGCAGTTCTCTTATGGTATTTTCTATGGGGGCGTACATTTCTCTTACGATATTTTCTATGGTGGCGCACATTTCTCTTACGGTATTTTCCATGGTGGCGCACCGTTTTCTTATGGTATTTTCTGTGATTTCGCCCAGTTCTCTTATGGTATGGTCTGTTTTGGAGCACAGTTCTCTTATGGTGCTTTCTGTGATGGGGCAAAGTTCTCTTCTGTTATGTTCTGTGGTTGTGAGCAGTTCTCTAATGGTATTTTCTGTGTCGGTGCACAGTTCTCTATGGAATGTTCTTTGGTGGCGCAGAGTTCTCTTATGGTGTTTTCTTTGGTGGCGCATAGTTCTCTTATAGTATTTTCTGTGGTGGCGTACAATTCTCTTATGGTATTTTCTGTGGTGGCGCATAATTCTCTTATAGTATGTTCTGTGTTGACTAACAGTTTACTTATGGCGTTTTCTGTGATGGGTTTCAGTTCTCTTATGGTATTTTCTGTGGTGGCGCACAGTTATCTTGTGGTATGTTCTGTGGTGGCGGACAGTTCTATGATATTACACATAGTGATGGCGCACAGTTCTCTTATTGTATTTTCTGTGGTGGCGCAGTTATCTTATGGTATTTTCTGTTGTGGCGGACAGTTATCTTATGGTATTTTCTGTGGTGGCGAAAAGTTCTATGATATAACATATAGTGATGGCGCACAGTCCTTTTATGATATTTTTTGTGGTGACGCACAGTTCTCTTATTGTATTTTCTATAGTGACTCACCGTTCTCTTATTGTATTTTCTATAGTGACGCACAGTATTATTATGGTATTTTTTTACAGTGGCGCACAGTTCTCTTATGGTATGTTCTGTGGTGGCGCACAGTTCTCTTATGGTATTTTCTCTTGTAGCGCACAGTTCTCTTATGGTATTTTCTGTGGTGGCATACATTTATCTTATGGTACTTTCTGTGGTGGCGGATAGTTCTATCATATTCCTTTATGTGATAGCGCACAGTTCTATTATGGTATGTTCTGTAATGGCGCTCATTTCTCTTATGGTATTTTCTGTCGTGACGAACAGTTCTCTTATTGTATTTGCTCTAGAGGCGCACAGTTCTCTTACGGTGTTTTCTTTAGTGGAGCATAGTTCTCTTATGGTTTGTTCTGCGGTGTCGCACAGCTCTCTTACGGTATGTTCTGTGGTGGCGTACAGTTCTCTTACGGTATTATCTCTGGTGGCGCACAATTCTTTAATGGTATGTTCTTTGGTGACACACAGTTCTCTTATGCTATGTTCTGTGGTGGCGCACAGCTCTCTTATGGTATGTTCTTTGGTGACACAGTTCTCTTGTGGTATTTTCTGTGATGGCGTACAGTTCTCCTATGTTATTTTCTGTAATGGGGCGCATTTCATTTTTAGTGTTTTCTGTAATGGGGCTAAGTTCTCTTATGATATTTTCTGTAATAGAGCACAGGTATCTTATGGTAGTTTACATGGTGACGCGCAGTTCTCTTATGGTATTTTCTATAATGGGGCGCAATTCTCTTATGGAATTTCCCTGAATCTTTTCTGTGTGTTAGAAACGAAATCTTTGAATAGGTGTTTTAAGTTTGTTTAACAGAAAAAAATCCTCTGGAAATGAGTTCAAAGAGTAAGGTGGATGGTGCATAACAGATGTCTGATGTGCGAGATAACTGCGGATGAGGAGCGACGCGTGAGCCGCAGAATTATCGTGATACAACATCCAAGTCTAGTTCTCCCACAGTTCAGGCCTTCTCCTGCGAACAGAATCCTTCATACGTGCTGAAACGTCTTAATACAACTGTTTATTTACTATCACAGCACGTGATACAATGTTATAGTGGATAATGCCTTTGCAATTAAAAAAAAACAACCAACAAGAACTTGATCTTTGTCCGACTTGTCGTTGCTTTTATTAGATCCAGAAGACTCTTTCCAAAACCACTGTGAAGACTGCATCTTAGTTTCAACATCGTACTCATAAACCCAATCTCCTGTTATGATGTTGATTTTCTTTCCCTTTGATTTTATAATGTCAACATTTGCATATCTGAACTAAACACAAAAACATCAGCAGCAACAAGAACAACAACAACAGCAACAAAACTTTGAAATAGAATTCAATTATTATTTTATTTTAAAAAAACTTCTTCTTTACCTGCATCCTACACTAATCCCCATTTTTCTACTTTTATCTACTTTTCCTCCACCCTTCCTTGCATATCTTGGTGGTTTAAATGATGCAAGGGTCATACCGAAAGTCGTCAGCAAACATTTTTTAAAAATCCTAATTTATAGACAGAAAATATAAATGTATCACCTTAACTGCATCCATAGCACTTCATATAGAAGTCACATGACATCACTATCATGTGTCACGTGACCACGCGGAGCATAAACAAAATGGCGGGTGGTGAAGTTTTGTTTCGTCAACTTGCTGTTATTGAGTTCCTGGATAATGAGAAATCCAATTTGCTGAAATTCACCAAAGACTTCAACGTGCCTATGGAGATGTGTGTATGGGTGCTGGCAGTGTTAGGAGGTGGGTGAAACATTTCAGAGATGGAAACGCGAGCATCCAAGATATGCCTCGCAGCTGTCGCCCTCGAACTGCCTCCACTGAACGGAACGTGGAAAGGGTTGACGACATAATTAAACAAGACAGACATGTCACAGTTTCTGAAATCGCTGTAAATCTTGGAATACGATACGATGCAGCATAGAAAATGACTGAAACCATAGGCTAAAGAAAAGTTTATGCCAGCTGGGTCCAACAGGAGAGAACGTCCATTAAGCAGTCCATCTGTGCTGTCGGTCAGCTGGAATGGAATTCTACCGAGAAGGTGTATTTCAAACTTGCAGAGCAATGGGAAAAAATGTGTGCAGAGAAACGGAGATTATGTTGAAAAGTGAAGAAAAAGATGCAAATTAAGGTAATAAATTTATATTTTCTCTATCTCTAAATTCTGATTTAAAAGAATTTAGTCACGACTTTCGGTATGACCTTCGTTGTTGCGTTTTTTTTTTAGCGGACTAGGTGTAATATAAATAATATATATTTGTCTCTCTTCTCTTCTTTCAAAATATACCTAGGAAAGTTTTATACTATCTCTCATTAATATACCATTTCGCCTGTGAATGATGGAACTTAGATCTAACATACTATGCCTTTATTCTTCTCAAAATCTGTGCAAAGCCTTTACCTGTAAAAGATGGTTACTAACTGCACAGAAGATCTTGGAATTATTTCCTCAAAGGAGCACACTGTGCTTTCAATTTTCATTTTTAGTGAGAAATGAAACAGTCCGGCAAGCCGTGGGAATAACACCTACCAAGTGAAAATAACATCTACCATGTGGGAATATCACATACTAAGTGAGAATAACAGCTACCATGTGAGAATAACAATTAATAAGTAGGAATAATACATACCAAGTGGTAATAACACCTACCAAGGGGGAATAACATCTTCCATGTGGGAATAACGCCTACCATATGGGAATAACACCTAGAAAGTGGGAATAAAACTTACCATGTGGGAACAACACCTATCAAGTGGAAATAACACCTACCAAAATTTGAATAACACCTACCAAATCGGAATAACACCTAGAATGTGTTAATAACACCTTCCATGTGGGAATAAAACCTACCAAGTGCTAATAACACCTACCAAGTGCTAATAACACCTACCAAGTGGTCATAACACCTACCAAGTGGGAAAACCACCTACCAGGTGGGAATAACACCTACCAAGTGTACTTCTCACAACTGAAGGCCTACAGGAGTGTTGTTAGGGAAGCAAAGTTCCTCAAGGGACATGCAAATGAATGAATGAGTGGGAATAACACGTACCAAATGGGAATAACACCTACCAAATAGGAATAACACTTACCAAGTGGGAATAACATGTTCCAAGTGAGAATAATATCTCCGAATTGGGAATAACATCTGCCAAGTGGGAACAATACCTACCAAGTTGGAATAACACCTAACATGTGGGAATAACATCTCAGAAATGGGAATAACATCTGCCAAGTGGGACTAATACCTACCAATGACTACACAGAAAACAAACCAGAAAGTTAAGTGCGCGTCCATGCAAGTCGAAAGATCTGAATGTAGGGAGCGAGGACGACCAAGGAAAAAATGGAATGGTGGGGTGAATGTGAGGAAACATAACATGACAGCTACCCAGACCTCTCGCCTTGCTCTGGACTGATGTCTGAAACTCCCTGCGACGATAATGGCATAAGCAGACAGACAATAATAAGAATAAGAATAAGCATTCTTTTACATACTGTCTACTAGGTATGGGAAATGAGTCTGATCAGAGAGTTAGACAACGGACAAAGTGTACGATATACCTATCTGTAGCATTGTTCCATCGTATGTCCTGAAAAATGCATATTGGTCTTGGCTGAAGCAGGGCTTCTTGCTTACAACCGAGAGGCCTACAGGAGAGCTGTTAGGGAAGCAAAGTTCAGCAAGGGACATACAAATGACTGACTGACTCCTAGTTGTTTGTTTGTATACTTTGCATTTTTCCGTGCTTAAATATTGATCATAAAACAAATACGACCAATGATATTTTGAAACAGTTTTAAAAACTTCGATGAAGTGTGCAGATGTGCGCTGCGGGAAGAAAATCTCCAGAAAAGAGTAAAGAGAAAGGTATCCAGGTCGACAAGGTGCTGTCTCAAGAGTCAGCAACAAAGCACAAACACAGCAAAGTTCAGTAGGTGTCTACGCCTCACAATTAGGCCACACCACACACAGGATAGTCATGCAATGAGTGATTATTCAAGGAAGACCCCAACGATATTTTCGTTGCGGAGAAATAAACCACACAGTTCGAGAATGCCGGACATGAACAAAACCTCATGATAAAAGGGATGCCAACTGCAGTAAAACTGGTTCTAAAAATAGACAGAGGTGTATGGTGCAGTTTTACAAGGTGGTAGAGGGGGTGAGTAAAGTGAGAAAAGGGAGAAAACAAACGAATAGAAAGTATGAGAGCGAGATGAAAATGTAAAAACGAAAAACATACAACATCCGATATTTCGGCGTGAGCCTTTCTCGAGGATTACATACACAAACGAGACAAAAAAAACACATAACTAAACGAAAAACGTATGTTAATGTAGCCTCCTACAGAAGTAAGAAATACAGAGAAATGCGTGTCCACTAGACGAGGCATAGAGACCACGCGGGCCACACAAAGGATAAGTTGGTAGAGCCAATCGTAAAGGGGAGGTGGAGAGAGGGAGGAAAACAGGTGGGGGAAGGGGGAAGCGGGAAAGAGGAAGCAGAGAGATAAAGAATGAGAGAGAGAGAGAAAGGGGAGAGAAGGAGAGAGAGAGGTAGGGAGAGAGATAAATATGAGACCACCATGTTTCTTCCACGGACAACTTTATGATGCTTGCTCAAGGGAGAGAGAGAGGGTGAAAGAACGAGAGAGAGATGAGAGTGGGAGAGAGATAAGGACAGAGAGAGAGGGAGAGAGATAAATTTGAGATCACCATATTTCTCCCACGGAAAATTTATTTGCTTGCTCAACAGAGAGAGGGAGAGAGAGGAAGAGAGAGGGAGAGAGATAGAGAGGGAGAGATAGAGGAAGAGAGATAGGGACAGAGAGAGGGAGAGAGTTAGATTTGAGATCGCCATGCTTCTTCCACGGACAACTTTATGTTGCTTGCTCAAGGGAGGGAGAGGGAGAAAGAGAGCGAGAGAGAGGGAAGGAGGGAGAAAGATGTAGCAAGAGAGATAGAGAGGGAGGGGAAGAGAGAGTGAGAGAGAGGGGGAGGGAGAGAGTGAGGTAGTGAGAGAAAGAGAGATTGACTGATCTTTGATTGATCTTTATTTCAAAAGGGTTAAGAGAAATAGGCCTAGAGATTGGGAGAGGTAGATTTGAGATCGCCATGTTTTTACCACAAATTTATGTTGCTTACTCAACAGAGAGAGACTGATTGATTGATTGATTGATTGATTGATTGATCTTTATTTCAAAAGCGTTAAGAATTTGGCACAGGGGCCCGTCTGCCGCTCTGCCCTTTATCATACATCTTTCACTCTGTTCCAGACGTTCTACAAATATGCTGTTCATGTAACAAACATAATTAACATTGAAGCTGAGAGACATAAAATATAACATTTACGTTTCGCTCTTATCCATTCACTCAGCACAGAAGTAACTGCATACATATATAAATGACTGTCTACTAAACAAAAATGTCAGGACTATCCACAATAAACAATTAACTGTATTCGGTGTTTTTAAGAGCAGTCTAAAATAACTTTTTTTATGATTCATGGAGTATTGTAGTCGACATCAAATAGATATTGGGAAATCTGTAGTTGTAGGAAGGAGTATAATTTATATTTTTTATACAGGGTTGAACGGTATTCCAAAGATGAGCAGCAGAATAACTAAAGCTTTTCTTGTAAAGACCAAGTCTAGGTTTTGGAAGTCATATGTCGTTCAAGCGTTGGCTGCACTTTGGGGTAAATTTAAACAGGTTCCATAGGTAAGGTGGGTCATGCCGTGAAAGAATTTGATGTACTAACTTGACTTTGTTGAAGAGGAACCTGTTCTTAAAAGACAGTATTTTGATACGTTAATGCTGGAAAATGTCACAACGAAATAAAAAGCAGACGTGCTCAGGCCAAGTCAGCATTCCAGAAAATGAGAAACATCTTGTGCAACAGAACTGTATCTATGGAAACAAGCTTCCGAGTACTTAAATGTTACATCGACCCAGTTTTGTTTTATGGGTGTGAAGCTTGGTCTATGAATAAGAGAGTGCAGTGAGAAATGGACACCATGGAGATGTGATTTATAAGAAGGATTGAGAGGATACCATGGACAGCCAAGAAAACCAATGAAGAAGTCTTATGAAAGGCTGGAATTAAAAAGCAAATTATAGCAAAGATCAGAGGCAGACACGCGAGATTTATAGGACATTTCCTGAAAAGAGGAAAATTGGAACAAAGTGTGGCAACTGGAAAAATTGAAGGAAGAAGAGACAGAGAAAGACAGAGAGAGAGAGAGAAGTTACTGGATGGGCAGTCGGTGTGGCTAGGAAAAAAATCACCGACGGATCTCATAATCAAGTCTAAAGACAGGAAATTTGGAGAGAAATTATCGCCTACGCCACTCGGCAAGGCATTTGAATTGAATTGTGCTGGTTAGTTGTTTGTGCTTGACCTTTGTCACTAATAAGCTTTACTGCTCGCTTTTGGAGTGAGCAACGTCTTTCTGTATTTGACACTGAGCAACCATCCCAGAGTGTTGAGCAACAGTCTAAATGTGCTTCTATATGTGATATGTAGTATGTTTTCCTTGTGTCTTTATCGATGACTGCTTAATTTTGGCTAACTGATATACTTTTTATGCGATGGGTTTTGTTAGACCTTGGACATAAGAGTTCCAGGTCAGATGTTGGTCAATAATAAGACCTAGTGTTTTGTGCTCGCTAACGTTTTCTATCTATGGTGTTGTTTTTGTTGCGTTTTGTAGTTTCTGTCTTGTTGTTATAATCATTCCAATGTTTTTGCCCCATTTAATTAAATTGTATAACTCGATCTGAAGAGTTGATTCTAGATTAATACAATCCTAGTCACTGGTGTAGACTGTTCAATCATCGACAAAAAGGTCACAAGAAGAGTGTTTAAGATGAAGTAGAAGATCATTGATATAGATAGCAAAGAGCAACGGGCCTAGAATAGAACTTTGCGGAACATCAGTGTCAACTATAGCAGAATTTGATAGAGAATTATTGAAGAATACTACCTCTTGTCTGTCTGAAAGAAACGATGCAATAAATTTTATTAGGTCAGGGTGCAATTTATAAGTCTTTATTTTTCTTACAAGAATATCATGATCAGTCATATCTTCTTCTTTCGCATTGTCTGTCTATATCTGCAGTCCTGTCTCTTGGACAAAATTCACTGTTTTTGTAATTCATGTATGGAACCATAGAGCTTATCTTCTTTAGTGGTTGCACTGGGCCAGTAATTATTTCTCAGTGTCTCATAGTTGGTGCAGTTTTGGAGGATATGTTCCACAGCTTGGCCCTAGCACATGTACATAGATTAGTAGTACCAACCTTAAACTTTGTATACATATGACTTCGGAGTTGGCTGTGTCCTGTTCGGAGATCAGTCATATCAAATACGTTTTTAAAGTCGACAAAGATGGCACCACATAGTCTGTCGTCATTTATGTTTATTAACCAGTTTTTTGTCATATTGGTAAGAGCTGTGTGGCAGGAATGATTGGGTATAAGGCCTGACTGACTGTCTATGAGTAAATTGTTCTCTTGCATGTGTCGTAGAGCTATTTTGTGTATGTGTTTGTCGAGTGGTTTTGATAATGACGATAATATGAATCTTGGTCTATAGTTGGTAAGATTGTTGGATGAACCAGATTTAAAGCGAGGATACACCTTAGCAGTTTTAAAAGCCTCAGGGAAATAACATTTTGCAATGCACTGATTGTAAATGTATGTTATTGTATGTGAAATGACAGGTGCAGGATAACGTAAGATCTTATTACTAATATCATCAAGCCCAGTTATATTGTTGTTTTTTTAAGGTTAAGAGATAACTGTGAACTTCACTGATTGTTAATAATGGAATGCGTAACTGTTTAATATCAGTACATCTGCTGTCCAGAAATGTTTGTGGTTCATGTAAGTAGCATACGGGAGCTGATATTGATGATTTAAGAACGTTGATTTCTTCTTTGAAATGTGTCCTGATACGTGCTAGTGTATGCACGATTGATGGCTTGAAAATCAAATTATTTTATTTTAAATAATAGGGTATTTATTGCTTTCCAAATTGATTTACTGTCTGATTTATTCTGTACTAGATTCCTAAAGTTATTTTTTTCTCTTGTCTTATTAAGTATTGAACTTTGTTTCTGAGTGAACAGTAGGTCCTAAAGTACTTGGTTTTGTGCACCCAGTCAAGTTTAAGGGCATGCATCTTTCCCATCGCAACATATGCCTGTGAGACCTGGACACTTAACAAAACAGCTGAGAAACACATAAATGCCATTGAATGTAAATGTTCCTCAAATATCATGGACACAAAAAAGAACAAATATATCCATACTACAAGAACGTAATATTGAAGAAGGCTGGCTAGTAAAGAGGATTAAACAAAGAAAACTGAAATATTTTGGACACATTAAACGTCATAATAATTTAGAGAAGACCGTCTTTGAAGGATACATAATGGGAAAAAGAAAGAGAGGAAGACCAAGGCGAAGATGGCTGCAACACATCGTTGATAATTTACAAATGGATGCATCAGCAGCAGGGCATCTTGCTCACAACCAAGAGGCCTACAGGAGTGCTCCCAAGGGGGCAAAGTTCATGCAAATGAATGAATGAATGATCACGTTCTCTCATGGCATGTAATATTTCAGTTGTTATCCAAGGTGACTTCGTCTGGTGTTTTACTCTCACCTCTTTAGTGGGGACATGTTTATCTAATATATCTCTGAAGATCTTTAGCCAATATTCTATTGCCTCATCAGGGTCAGTTAGTTGGTACACGTGTGTTAGTAAAGATGCTTGCAAGTCATTAAGGAATAATTCTAGGTTAAATTTTCTGAAGCTTTTACATTTCATACTGGTGTGACTGTGTTTAGGAAGTGTATACCCCTTTCTTGTCCACGTACAGCAGACTGGGTAATGATCACTTAACGAAGTATGAGGAATTTTACATTCAATGATGTTTTCTGGGTATATGATCTAATAATAATGTAGATGATGCTTCTGTTACTCTAGTAGGTTTGATGACAATTTGGCAAAAATTGTAGGGTAATATAATATTGCTCAAAGTTGGATTTGACTGTGTTAGATCTATGTTAAAATCTCCACGAATGATAATATATTTGAACTTTAAGGTTGAAACCTCATCCATTATAGTCGTGAAGTGGTCATACCACAGGGATGATGCATTTGGATTACGGTACAAAACTCCAATAACTAATGGACTCTGGTTTGGCAATTTAACTTCCGCCAAAATACACTCTACCTCTGATGATTCGAGGTCTGCTCTACGACTAAACTGGATAGTTGTGGAGACATACATTACTAGACCTGTTTCTAGTTTTAAAGTTGGGTCACGCCGGATCAGATTAAAACCGTTAATTCTAATATCTTCATCGGTTATGTTCCTATTTAAACGGCTTTCGGAGAAGCCAAAACTATGGACGTTTTGATTTAATATGTATGTTACTTCAGGAATTTTACCTGTTAGGTGATATACCTTCAGATGGCTTGTTCGAAGTCCTTCTTTATGTAACGATTTTATTTTCCTGTCTGCTGCTTTTTGTTTGAAAGTAATTCCTATTATTATACTTAACACTGAAGTAAATAAACTTTTAAATACTACACAAAGACACACTTTGTATATTACACTTTCAACTGGTACATAACTCACCAGCTGAAATAACTGAAGTTACTGGGTAACTTTACAACTTCCGACTTCATGTCACTGATTCCCCTGGGAACAACTGTGTTAAGAGCACACTTATCTTAACATAGTGTTTGTGAGACAGGGAACATAGATCTGTTTGCTTAAAAACTCTGACCTACCTCTGTAGCCCAGAAACTTGTAGCAATCAACACTAATTGTAATTGTAATTGTTATTTTTGCAAAATGTAATGTCAGGTTGGTGGACGGATGGGGACATGGAGATCTCTGGCGGGGATGAGGGAAGTCTGGTGTGAAACCAATGAATCCAGGACGTGACAAGCCTATGGGTCTTTACAACAATGGCTATCAGAATGATGTAAACAAAACAGAGCCAGTAGACTATAGGTGGCGGGGAATGGATATCGTTGAAGCACTCATCAGATTCCTCATCTCAGAGTCAGAGTGTCTTTGTGGAACTGTCTCAAACCATCTGACATGGAGAAGGGGCTTAAGTACAGCCACCAGAGGCTGGAAAACAAAGTTTTGGCCAGGCCAGCCACACTGTCTTCATGGCAGTCCGAGCAAGACCACAGTCTGCCCTAGCAAGGAAAGGTGCTGAAGTCGGAGTTACCCAGCCAAAAGGCGCATCGCAAAAATCAGGGTAACACGCATTATCGCTAATGAAATGTCTATATCTACAGTTTTCAAACATGGTGCTCGCCCTGTGAAGACTAACCAGGCAGGTGCAGTGCCGGGCCCCCTGCCTCGAAAGGGTCCACCCAATGCTACTGGAGGTCCTCTCAGTTCGTCTTGTGGAGTCAGGAGACATGAGAGTAGAGCTACTGGCCAAAAAATACAACAGAAGAAAACAGCCAAAAAGCAAGAACTTAAAATAATGCAGTGGAATGCTGAGGGTGTCAGCAGTGTTAGAGATGGCTATAGCAAAAAGGTTGAACTAGAGAACATACTTTTTGCAGAGCAGGTAAGTATATGCTGCATACAGGAGACACACCTAACCAAAGATGCCGCCTTTAAAATCAGAGGCTACCAGTGTTTTAGATCAGACCGACAGAACAGAAGAAAAGGAGGAGTACTCACACTTGTTAAGAATAACATCAGCGCATGTCAGGTGGGAGTGTACATGGAAGGAGCCGAATACCAGATGATCCATCTAAAAAGTAGTAATACAGATTTCCACCTCCTTAACTATTACTGTCCTAATGACCGCCCACTTGCTTTAGGAACAATCCCACACAAAGAGAGACTGATGGTCTGTGGTGATTTTAACAGTCATTCCCAGAGCTGGGGCTATGACCACATAGACAAGAGAGGAGAGGAAGTTGAGAGCTGGCAGGATGATAATGGACTTCTCCTGATCAACCAGCCAATGGATGCCCCAACATTTTACTCAAGGGCTTGGCATACAAAATCAACACCAGATCTGGCATTCCACTCTCCAGATCTGAAGTGGAATATTACACGTGAAGTTGGAAAACAACTTGGAGGTAGCGACCATCGACCAGTCTTCCTGACAATAGAAAATGAACTCCTTAACACCAGTAACCCTCTCCCCAGATGGAACTATAAAAAAGCAAACTGGACAATGTACAGACATCGTACAGGTACCCTGGTGGGACAGCTGTCCATAGAAGGTAAGGATATTAACAGCATAGTGAAGGAATTCAATGCTTGTATCCTTCAGGCCGCTCGTGAAACCATTCCCAGAGGAGCTCGCAGGGACTATAAACCATACTGGTCTAGTGAGCTGGGAAAACTCCATGATGACGTGGAAGCAGCTCGAAAGCAAGCAGAAAATAGACCATGCCAAGAACACCACAATAATTACCAACATTCTAAGGCCAAATTTCAGAGAGCAAAGCTGCAAGCCAGACGGGAAAGTTGGAGAGAGAAAACAGAGTCCCTAAACTTTGAAAAGGATGGAAGGAAACTGTGGAAACTAATCAAACAGTTAAATGATGAGAGTACTGGAAGAAGTACAAAGATTACACTAATAGAGGATGGGAAAACTCTTACAGGTAAGCAGGTAGCAGATCACTTTGCTCGCATGTTTGCACAGGACTGCAACATTGATATCCATCCAGAGAAGGAGCGTACAGTGCGCATCGAGCCACAGAAAGAGGAGGAACAAGTCAGAAAAGTGGAGGTCATGGATGCACCAATCACACGCAGTGAGTTAGATCTAGCAGTTAGTAAACTGAAACCAAGGAAATCACCAGGACCAGATGGAGTGTCCAATGAAATGATCAAGAACCTGGGAATGGCAGCAATGGGAAAGCTGTTGGATATTTTCAATATGTGCTGGAGCACAGGTAAGTTACCTCAAATCTGGAAGGAAGCAAGCATGGTACCACTGCTAAAACCAGGGAAAAACAGTGATACTGCCTCCAGCTACAGGCCAATCAGTCTCACTAGCTGCCTATGCAAAACGATGGAACGCATCATTGACCTGAGGCTAAAATGGTACCTAGAAAGTGAAAACCTTCTCGTTCCACAACAAGCAGGATTTAGGCAGTACTACAGTACGGAAGATCAAGTGACCTATCTCTCTCAAGAGATTGAGGATGCATTCCAAGAGAAAAACCTTGTACTAGCAGCGTGGATAGACCTAAAGAAAGCCTTTGATAAAGTATGGAAAAAAGGTCTGCTGTGGAAACTAAGAAACTGCAATGTGAATGGAAGACTGTACAACTGGATAAAGTCCTATTTACACAATAGAAGAGCTAGAGTAGTAATGGATGGACACAACAGCCAGAAAGTACTTCTGCGACACGGTGTACCACAAGGAGGAGTCCTTTCGCCTACACTATTCCTTGTATTCATTAATGACCTGGTCAAGGAACTTCCCTATGGAATCAAAGCGGCACTGTATGCAGATGATCTGGTCATGTGGTGTACAGATGAATATGCGACAGTTGCTACACAGAGACTCCAAAGAGCAGCAGACATCTTGACATCATGGACAAACAAATGGTGTGTAAGTATCAACACAGAGAAATCAAGCACCACTCTGTTCACCCTCTCATCTAAACAGAAAGCAGGTAAGATCTTTGTAAATGAAATACCCTTAAGGATGGACAACCAACCCACTTACTTAGGAGTGACTCTTGACTCAAAACTAACTTGGAAGCAACACATCAACAGTGCAGAAGCAAAAGCCAGAAGAAAACTAGCCATATTAAGAAAATTGAGTGGGACTACATGGGGAGCTAGTGAAAGAATCCTCAAGAATGTATATCAGCAAAGTATTCTACCACATTTAGAATATGGCTCAACATCTTGGTGCACAGCATCAAACACTACGCTGCATAATCTAGACAAGGTTCAAAATCAGTCACTACGGATTATCACAGGTGCCATGAGGTCCACACCAATAGTAGAAATACAGAAAATAGTTGGTGTTCAGCCGCTAAAGGAACGTAGAGACACAAAGGTCATGACCATGGGAGAAAAATTCCTTAGCTCTGTAAGCCATCCCCTGAAGGAGAGATTCAATAACTTGGCATTAGGACGGCTTAAAAGAAGCAGCTTCATTCATCAGGCCAAGCGTATGCGTAAGCTGATACCTGACCTTCCAACTGTAGTCACTCCATTATCATCTGTACCAGAGCATACACCATGGAAAGAAGCAGATTATACACAAATAACTATTCAGACTGAAGTGAAAGGTGTGCAGAATGGTGAGATGCAGAGCAGTCTTGTAAGATCAACAGCCACACTTAGTGTTCTAGATGACAAATATCCATGTGACACCTGGATACGTGTGTATACAGATGGATCTGCACATAATGCCATAAAGAATGGTGGGGCAGGAGCATATATTGAATATCCAAACAACACCATTGACAAGATTTCCATACCCACTGGTAAATACTGCAACAACTTTGATGCAGAAGTTAGGGCAATTATTGCTGCAGTTGAAAAACTATCAGACTCCAGAATTGATACATGTCCTGTAGTAATTCTCACAGATGCAAGATCAGTACTGGAGGCTCTTCAGTGCAACAAACTACCAGACCTTAAGGATGCCTTGTCAAAAATTGGCTTACAACATGGAGTCACTTTGCAATGGATTCCCTCCCACTGTGGGATACCAGGCAATGAGAAAGCTGACCATCTGGCCAAAGAGGGCACTGAAATGGAGCAACCAGACATACC
The DNA here is from genome assembly GCA_009760885.1 of Achatina immaculata. Taxonomy (NCBI): domain Eukaryota; kingdom Metazoa; phylum Mollusca; class Gastropoda; order Stylommatophora; family Achatinidae; genus Lissachatina; species Lissachatina immaculata. The sequence goes on along the minus strand of CM019694.1, from coordinate 27,171,905 downwards.
AGTCACCTATAATCAGAAGAAAAGCATGATAAAAACCTACAGGAAGCCACAAACACCACCACATGATGACTATCACATGCTAAACAGAAAGGAACAAGTCACCATCTTCCGTCTCCGAACAGGACACAGCCGACTCCGAAGTCATATGTATACAAAGTTTAAGGTTGGTACTACTAATCTATGTACATGTGCCCAGGTGCCCCAAACCGTGGAACATATCCTCCAGAACTGCATCAACTACGAGACACTGAGAAATAATTACTGGCCCAGTGAAACCACTAAAGAAGATAAGCTCTACGGTTCCATACATGAGTTACAAAAAACAGTGAAATTTATCCAAGAGACAGGACTGCAGATATAGACAGACAGTGCGAACGAAGAAGAAGAAGAAGAAGAAGATGTCACTGATGGCTTATTTTCACGAAGTCTTTAATAGCTTCTGTGAAGTCATGGCCACAGAGACAAGTGATTTTGTATCTGTACCAACAGCTTGATGAGAACTGACAGTCACACTAAGTCTAGGAATATTACTCTGCAAAGAATTTTCAGAGTTTGGTTTCGTTATTATATCAGTTTCGCTAGAACTGTTAGCTGAGTTGTCTTTTTGAGTGAAGGTGTCTGAAGAAAGTGGAGCTTTCTCGGTAGAGGCTGTTGCTTCTTGTTCTCCAGCAGTATCTGGGATTACTGATTCTTCTGCAACAAGTGTGGATAGTGATTCATGTTTGCTGGAGGCTTCTTTGCTGGTGATAATAACAACGTTTTCTGGCACAGACTCTTCTGCTGTCATGATTTCCATTATGTCGCCGACTATGTTAATAGACTTCTTTGCAGAACTTGCAAAACTTTCAGCTATGTGTGTAACTGATGTGTTTAGTTCATCTGGTTTATCTGCTTGAGGGAGCTGACTGGCCATTACTTCCTTGACTGTGTTTAGTTCATCTGGGTTATCTGCTTGAGGTAGCTGACTGGCCATCACTTCCTTGAATGTGTTTATGTTTCCTTCTGGCAGCCCCATAGACTGTTTTGTTAGCCAGGATTCAATGGCCTCGGCGTCACAATGTACCATCACTTTGGTCTTCGTATGGTAAAGGTGTATTATGAGGACTGGTGTTTTTATGATGTCCTCAACATTAGCGCTTTGCTTGTACTACCTCTCCTCTCTTTCTGCTTGACAGCTCTTCCTAAGTCCTTGCCTCAGAGACTCGTACTGAAGTGGATTGTGACATGTCACAAAGATACATTGTCCCTTGTTGGTGTATTTTATTGTTAGGTCCAGTGGGTTACTGCATTTTCTTTAGCTTTGTTCCCCCGGCCTTTTCTTTGTTTAGGGTCTAGTTCTTTGTTGTAGTAGACCGGAGACCATCCCGCCGGCTGGACTTGTTCGTCACCTCACAGATTAAACCTCCTATCCCACATTCTATCATTGTTGCATAATGTCCAGATTAAACAAATAAAACATTTTGGCTGACACAGGGCAGACCGCGTGGATTATCGAAAACTGGTGATAAAAACTGATGACCGCTGTAAACTCAGAGAAAGAATGTCTGACACGCAATTTTATGAAATAACTTTACAAATTCACATATTCTGAAGAATTTTCGTAATCCAGTGAAAACACAGTTTCTTCAGAAATTCACCAGTATAAGTAATGAATTATTTGAATTATTATTATTACTAATATTTTATTTTACTCTTTTTATAATATTTTAATATTTTTTATAATATTTAATCCGTTAAACGTGACATAGGGCTCTCAAGGTAGTTCTCCAATTTTTCCTGTCTTCGGCGAGTCTTTCAACCTCATCAAAGGATTTTATGCCTATAAATTTGGCCTCTCTTAACACTGTATTCTCAGAGTTTCACGCGGTCTGCCTCTTTTTCTTTGGCCTGTTGTGTTCCACTTGATACCTTGTTTTGGGACTCTGATCGTTTCTTCTCATCAAGTAACCAACATATGTCCATCTCTTTTTCCTGATCACACATGAGACTGGTTGTTGTTCAGTCATCTGTCTTATCTCTGCATTGTTCTTGAATTCATTCCACTTGATGCCGAGTATTTTCCTTAGGCATTTGTTTTCAAAAGAGTCTAATTTCTTTTCTATTTCTTTAGTTGTTTTCCAGCTTTCACATGCATAAATGAGGGTGGATATTACATTTGAATTGAATAGTCTTAACTTGGTTTTTGTGCTTAAAACTTTTTAATTCCATATGTTCTCAAGATTCTTGAAGATTGATGCTGCCTTTGCAATTCTGATCCTAATTTCCTTTCTAGTGTCACCATACTGGTCTATGTAGCTGCTAAGGTATGCAAATTGATTGACTTCTTCAATATATGTCCCTTCTATGTGTATTTTTCCATTTTGATTAAGGGGAATTATCATTATTTTTGTTTTGTCCTTGTTAATTTAAAGTCCTATTTTGCTAGCCATTGAAGACAGGCTATCTGTTTTTATTGCATGGAATTCACATTATTACTGATAAGAGTTATGCCATCAGCAAAATCAAGATCTTCTAGTTGGGTCCCATGTACCCAGTCAATACCTGTGTTACATGTGCAGCATTTTTTCATTATGAAGTCTATTGTAATCCTAAAAAGTAAAGGAGACAGTATACATCCTTGTTTTACACCTGTTTCAGTCTGAAACCATTCACTCATCCCTTCTTCTGTCTTGACTGCACAAACATATCCATTGTAGAAGTCTTTAATGATGACAATTTTAGATGGTATTCCATATAGACTTAAATTCTCCATAATGAATCTCTGTGTATGCTATCAAATGTCTTTTTAAAATCTATGAAGTTCAGTATTAATGGTTTTTGCTTTTCAATATGTTCTTCAAGTATTATTCTGAGAGTAAAGATCTGGTCGAGACAACTTCTCCCTTTTTGAAATCCTGCTTGTTCTTCTCTCATTGCAGTATCCACTATATCTTTAAGTCTATTCAAAATGACCTTGCAAAATACGTTTGACACAACTGATATTAAGGTTACTCCTCTCCAGTTTTTACAGTCACTGAGGTTGCCTTTTTTTTTTTGGTATTTTAACAATGATACCTTTTTTCCAATTAGAAGGAACCTTCTCTTCTTTCCAAATCTTGTTAAATATTATCTGTAGTTGTCTCATTTTGTCACTATTGATAACTTTTAGCATTTTGGGTGTTATTTCATCTTCACCTGCAGCTTTGTTGTTAGCCATTAAATTCACTGCTGTTTCAGTTTCATGCAATTTAATTTCTCTAGGTTTACATTTAGCTGTGGGGCTGGTAAGTCATTTTCAAGGTTTAACATTTCTTTTGGGTGTTGTCGATTAAGTATTTCTTGGAAGTGTTCAGCCCATCTTTGCTTTTGGTCTTCATTTGATGTTAATAGGGTCCCGGTTTTGCTAAAGATTGGTCTTTCTTTTGATGTAATAGTACCTGTTAGCCTCTTTTGTATGTTATATAAAGTTTTGCTGTCTAATGTTTTTGCTGCTTTTTCTGCCTCTTTCGCCATATTGTCTATGTATTCTCTTTTATCCCTTCTAGCTAAACTTTTTACTTTCTTGTCTATTTCTTTGTATGTTGCTTTCGCTAGATCTGTTCCAAGATCTGTATTTGCATTCAACATGTCTAATTTGACTGCTCGTCTTTCATGTATATACTTCCATGTTTTATCTGATATCCATGCTTTTCTATTTGGTTTTTTCAGTCCAGCGCTTGCTTTTGCTGCTGTGATTATGGCTGTGCTGTAAGAATTCCATAATTCATCTATACCTATCTCCTCAATTGAGTGTTTTGGCAATTTCCTGGTTGAAATTAATGTTAACATTTTCTTAACATTTTCTTCTTGTAGGCTGTGGCTGTTTATCTTTCTGTGTACTGATTTCTTGTATTGGCTTTTCAATTTTAGTTTTATTTTCCCTATACACAGATTGTGATCACTGTTGACATCTGCACCCAGATAAGCCCTTACATCTATGAGAGATGTTCTGTATTGCTTTCTAATACAAAAATGATCTATCTGGTTTCTAGTTCTATCATCTGGAGATATCCACGTTGTTTTATGTGTCTCTTTGTGTGGGAATATTGTGCCTCCAATGACCATGCTCTTTGTTAGACATATTTCAATAGACATAGTTTCATTATTATATTATAATTATATTGAATTATTTGAAATAACACGCAAAGTAATTGAAAAAACAGGAGCGAGAAATAGGTAGGTACAGAGATAGAGGGAGAGAGTTAGATTTGAAATCGCCATGTTTCTCCCACGGACAACTATATGTTGGTTGTTCAAGGGAAAGAGAGAGGGAAAGAGAGGGAGAGAGATAGTGAAGGATAAAGATAGGGACAGAGAGAGAGAGTGAGAGACGGAGAGATAGATTTGAGATCGCCACGTTTCTCCCACGGACAACTTTGTTGCTTGCTCAAGAGAGAGAGAGAGAGAGAGAGAGAGAGGAGAGGAGGTAGGGACAGAGAGAGAGAGAGAGAGGGAGAGAGATAGATTTGAGATCGCCATGTTTCTCCCAAGGACAACTTTATGTTGCTTGCTGAAAGGTGGGTTCACCCAGGAATTTATTTCTTTTAGCTCCTGGAGGTGAAACTAAAAATGGTGTTTATAATCAAATCGTCTAGACTCTGCAGAACGTTCTGGAAGGTTGCGGCAATGAATAGAACTTTGTAGAACCGTCTAGGATATTGTGGAAATGATTAGAACTTTGTTGACTGGGAAAAACAAATACCCGGACAACGTCAGGTACTCAGTTAGTACAAGAATAAAATAACACATACATCAACACAAAAAACCCCCACAACTTAAGGATATTAATCAAAAGAAACGAAACTCGAATCATCTGTGGATAAGAAAGAGAAAAAAAAAGAAACAAAGAAAACCTAACACTCAAATTTTTATTTTAATAATTATTGTTGTCGTTCTTGTTTAGAGGTTGGTTGTGATGTCTAACTTCATATGTGAACTCGCTGACTGTGTCGTTGCTCGGCGTTTAATAAACGTTTAAAGGAGAGATTTCCTAGACCACAAAAAGTATATAATTTTCAGAATGATTATTTTACGTGTCATATTTGTGTTGTGATCTATTTATGTGAGAACAAATACGTTTTCTTATCTATTTGAAATTGGTATTGCATAGAGTTGTTGGGTGGCCAGATTTGGACGGAGTTGGAAGAGGAAAAAGACCTGGGTTCAAGTTAAATAAATTGGGGTCCTATCTTTCGTGCTGCTGCACACATAAAGTATATGAGACTGTGTGTAGCGACTCGTGATCCCCTAAAGTGATCTTCATCTCCCTCTCGTTTGGAGAATACATATCAGTATTTGATAACGTTCATATGAAAGGCACCAATTCAGTAATATTTTACACACACCTTTCACATATACTGTTTCTCTCCCCTACACAACCTTCGCAGTCACACCCTGTTGATTAATCATTCTCTCTTCATTCACTAAAGTCCCTACTTAGAACAAAAGAAACGGCACTCTGGGTCCTGCAACTATGTACCGGCTGAATAACTGAACTGGAAGTCTCTCGTTCAAAATATTGACTAACAATGATTAAAGCAATTTAACCATGGTTGACCTATTATTCTCATCCTCTAATCCATGTGATGGTATAATACAAAAAAAAATTACTCCAATACAGCGGCTGAAATCTGACGGAAAAGAGTCTTGAAACGATTTTCTTTAACACAATTATTACCATATGGGAATAAATCATAGTCATTAACAAAAACAAGAAAGAGAGCTTTAGAGGCAACTGAAATGTGGTTGCTACGAAGAATGTTAAGAACACCACGTACACATGATGAACGCGTCATGAAATCCAATGAATAATGAACATTAATGAAAACACAACGGGGGGGGGGGGGGGGAACAGGCTAGGCTCATTGGCCATATAACGAGGAAGAGAAAATGTCGTGACAACAGGGAAAATCAGAGGCAGGAAAGGAAGAGGTAGTTCAAGGGAAAATTAGAGGCAGGAAAGGAAGAGGTAAATCAAGGGGAAATTAGAGACAGGAAAGGAAGAGGTAGATCAAGGGAAAATTAGAGGCAGGAAAGGAAGAGGTAGATCAAGGGAAAATTAGAGGCAGGAAAGGAAGAGGTACATCAAGGGAAAAAAAAATCTTAGTGGCTTGACAAAATGGTATGGGAAACCACAACAACAGAACTGATGGACAACATGAAACTGGAGGACATGGTCGTCTACGTCTGCAGGTATGGGACATGAAAATGATAATAATTTAGAAGGAAAAGCAAACAAACAAACAAACAAACACAAACACACTCTCTCTCATTAACAAACGCTGAATGACTGTGAGTGAGTGAAAGCTTTATGATGAAAGGCAGAATGTTTGACGGGGCTGCGTGCCCAATTCTTAACCCGTTGAAAGTAAAGTCTGTTCGTTCGTCCTTTCATCACCTCTGTATAGGCCATCTTTGTCTATCCTCTATTCTATCTAAATATCCGAGCCACCTCTTTTAAGAAGATATACGCTCTCTTGGAATCGACAGTTGGCAAGAAAAGATCAAGAACAGAGAGCAATGGAGACGTGTCTTGTCTACAGAATGAACCTCAGCGGCTCCGAAATACTGCTGAATTCAGTTGCTGTTCAAAGAAGAAGAAGAAGAAGAAATATTAAGAGAGCGGTGGAGAATTCATGGCACAGTTGCACGCGTGACACGCAAGCAAAACTTTTTTTTAAGGCACGTGGAAAAAAAACGAAACAAAAATTAAAACGACTATGGATAAACAACTGTGCTACACGCTAGAAGATAGGTTTACCAAACATTTCTTTAAAAATAAGGAAGATTTGTCTAGATTTTACAGATTTTCTTGAATAAAAAAACAAAACAGGAAGACATGTTTTTACAAAATATTCAAGTAAATAAAATTTGTTGACAATTTATTGGATATACCATGACATTTTTTTTGGTTTATTTCCAGTAAATATTCATCGTGTTCGACATACTGACATATATCTTTAGACGTGAAATACAATGTGTTATAGGTAACTCTGTCTGAATTAGTTCTCCTTGCTCTCTGTTCCCTGAATGTATAAACTATGAAAAAAGTAAGAACAGCTTTATTACTTAGGGACTACAAAGTTGTGTTGTTTCGGCGTGAGGCCTGATCATACAAAAACATACAGGACGAAGAAACGTCACAACTTTGTTGTCGTTAAGTAGTAAAGCTGTTCCTACTTTTTTCCTGATTTATACATCTTGGTATTAAATTTTTATTGCAGTGCTTCGTGTATAGTTGTATATTTATACACAAATTATTGCGTATCTGTTTCCTGAGGTCTGTCAAACACCAGTTTCGTTAAGACAGCAGCTCTTTCTGCAGCAATATGTGAGCCAGGAACACTTTAAAATATTCTGTTATTCTACTAAAATTAGGTACCTATCTTCAGAAACTTAAAGCCACATCCACACATCACTTTCTAATCTAGAAGAAGAAATGATTAGCTTTTATATTTGAGTGAACAACGATGAATAAGAAAAAAAAAACATATAGCCCCTTTCAGGAACTATGCTCTCTTCTCACCAAACTCTTCGTTCGCAGAGCTGAACAAAAATGCCGCTTGCTGTTTCAAATTCTCTTGGTAAATTTTATTTCTTCTCTTTCCAAATTCTTCTTCTTCTTCTTCTTCTATCTCCTTGAAACTGGTAGCTAGTTGTCTTTGCAGCGATGCTATTGAGTTGTTGAGGCACAGCGTCGTGTCATCTTGATATTGAGTTGTTGAGGCACAGCGTCGTGTCATCTTGATGTTGAGTTGTTGAGGCACAGCGTCGTGTCATCTTGATGTTGAGTTGTTGAGGCACAGCGTCGTGTCATCTTGGTACTGAGTCATGGCAGCTGTTTTTTTTTCCAGTCCATGAATGCAGTAAAAAGTGTGTGTGTGTGGGGGGGGGGGGGGTTTCATTACTTCTTCAGCAGATTCCACTACCATGTGAACTATGGCGATCCCTGCCAGTTTGGCAGGCTGGTCCTGTTACTAGGGTGGGTACCAGCGGAGAGGTGGGACAGAGTCTTGGTCAGTTAATGTTCGCCAACTCTGACGTCATCATGCCAGCTAATGTTCGCCAACCCTGACGTCATCACGTCACTTATGGTTCGCCAACTCTGACGTCATCATGCCAGCTAATGTTCGCCAACCCTGACGTCATCACGTCACCTATGGTTCGCCAACTCTGACGTCATCATGCCAGCTAATATTCGCCAACCCTGACGTCATCACGTCACCTATGGTTCGCCAACCCTGACGTCATTATGTCAGCTAATGTTCGCCAACCCTGACGTCATCATGTCAGCTGTGGTTCGCCAACTCTGACGCCATCATGTCAGCTATGGTTCGCCAACCCTGACGCTATCATGTCAGCTAATCTTCACAAACTGACGCCATCATGTCAGCCATGAGTCGATGATCGTCAATCACTGACGTCAAATTTTTTTTTTCACATTTTTTCCATAGATTTGAATTTTTAAAAATCAGGATACTCATACATATAGACATCTTACACGAAGCAAAATAACTTAACACTAACATTAAGTTCCTTCCATCTCCCCCCTCCTTAGCACTGAAAGGTAAGTGAGACAAGAGACAAGATAAGGCAAGACGAGATTCATTTGCAGTTTTGTTTTTTGGAGTCCGCAGGTAAAAAAAAATTGCTTTTCTTAATTTCCAAGAATGCTCGTCCGGAATTCTTTGAGGCATATTACAAGTCTATAAAGTTAAATATTGCACACTATAAGATATTTTTAAACAAACCATATTCTGTGCTTCAGAACATGATAAACCACATTACATTTTCTTCCAGAGAGATGACAATGAAAGAACAATAACTGTAATCTTATCTTATATCTTATATCCTTCCCGTGCCGATAAACGTCATTTAGAGCTCGTAAGGTAGTTCACCAATTTTTCCTGTCTTCGGCGAGCCTTTCAAATTCATCAAGGGATTTTACGCCTATAAATTTGGTCAATCTTAACAATGTCCTCTTCAGAGTTTCACGCTGTCTGCCTCTTTTTCTTTGGCCTGTTGTGTTCCATTTTATAGTTTGTTTTGGATTCTCTGACTCTTTCTTCTCATCAAGTGACCATCATATGTCCATCTCCTTTTCCTGATCACACATGAGACTGGTTGTTGTTCAGTCATCTATCTTATCTCTTGAATTCGTTCCACTTGATACCGAGTAATCTCCTTAGGCATTTGTTTTCAAAAGAGTCTAATTTCTTGTCTATTTCTGTAGTTGTTTTCCAGCTTTCGCATGCATAAATGAGGGTGGATATTACATTTGAATTGAATAGTCTTAACCTGGTTTTTGTGCTTATAACTTTTGAATGCCATATGTTCTCAAGATTCTTGAAGATCGATGATGCTGTTGCAATTCTAATTCTAACTTCCTTTCTGTTGTCTAATCCTGGTCTATGCAGCTGCCAAGGTATGCAGATTGATTGACTTCTTCAATATCTGTCACTTCTACGTGTATTTTTCCATTTTGATTAATGGAAGTTTCATTATTTTTGTTTTGTTCTTGGTAATTTCAAGTCCTATATTGGTAGCCAATGAAGACAGGTTATCTGTTTTTTCTTGCATGGAATTATCATTGTTACTGATAAGAGTTATGTCTTCAGAAAAATCCAGATCTTCTAATTCGGTCATATGTACCCAACCAATACCTATGTTACCTTTGCAGCAGTTTTTCATTATGAAGTCTATTGTAATTCCAAAAAGTAAAGGAGACAGTAACCATCCTTGTTTCACGCCGGTTTCAATCTGGAACCATTCACTCATCCTTTCTTCTGTTTTGACTGCACAAATATATCCATTGTAGAAGTCTTTAATGATGTTGACAGTTTTAGATGGTATTCCATATAGACATAAAATTCTCCACAATGAATATCTGTGTATGCTACCAAATGCCTTTTTAAAGTCTATGAAGTTCAGTATTAATGGTTTCTGCTTTTCAATATGTTCTTCAAGTATTATTCTTAGAGTAAAGATCTAGTCGAGACAACTTCTCCCTTTTTGAAATCCTGCTTGTTCTTCTCTCATTGCGGTATCCACTATATCTTTAAGTCTATTCAAAATGACCTTGCAAAATACTTTTGACACAATTTATATTAAGGTTACTCCTCTCCAATTGTTACAGTCACTGAGGTTGACTTTTTTGGGTATTTTAACAACGATTCCTTTTTTCTATTTAGAAGGGGCTTTTTCTGCTTTCCAAATCTTATTAAACATTCTCTGTACTTGTCTCATGTTGTCACTATTGATAACTTTTAAACATTTAGGGTATTACTTCATGTTCACCTGCAGCTTTGTTGTTAGCCATTAAATTCACCGCAGTTTCAATTTCCTGCAGTGTAATTTCATCGAGGTAGACATTTAGTTGTGGGGCTGATGAATCGGTTTCAAGGTTTAATAATTCCTTGGGGTGTTGTCGATTAAGTATTTCTTGTAAGTGTGCAGCCCATCTTTGCTTTTGGTCTTTATTTGATGTTAATAGAGTTCTAGTTTTGCTAAGGATTGGTCTTTCTTTTGATGTAATAGTACCTGTTAGCCTCGTTGTTTGTATGTTATATACAGTTTTGCTGTCTCCTGTTTTTGCTGCTTTCTCGGCTTCTTTCGCCATATCGTCTATGTATTCTCTTTTATTCCTTCTAGCTGGACTTTTTGTTTTCCTGTCTATTTCTTTGTATGTTGCTTTCACCAGATCTTTTTCAAGATCTGTTTTTGCATTCAACATGTCTAATTTGACTGCTCGTCTTTCATGTATGTACTTACATGTGTTTACTGATATCCATGCTTTTCTATTTGCTTTTTTTTTCAGTCCAGCGCTTGCTTTTGCTGCTGTGATTATGGCTGTGCTGTAAGAATTCCATAATTCTTCTATATCTATCTCCTCTACTTCCTTGGGTGTTGTGGAATGATTGGCAAGTTCCTGATTGAAATTACTGTTAGTATTCTCTTCTTGTAGGCTGTGGCTGTTTATCTTTCTGTGTATTGATTTATTGTATTGACTTGTCAGTTTTTGTTTTATTTTCCCTGTACACAGGTTGTGATCACTGTTGAAATCTGCACCCCTATATGCCCTTACATCCATGAGAGATGTTCTGTATTGCTTTCTAATATAAAAATGATCTATCTGGTTTCTAGTTCTATTATCTGGAGATATTCAAGCTGTTTTATGTATCTCTTTATGTGGAAATATTGTGCCTCCAATGACCATGCTCTCTATTAGACACATTTCAATTAATATTTCTCCGTTCTGATTAATCATATCAATTCCTTCTTTCCCCATCACTTTTTCAACGTCGGTTTATCTTTCACTACCTTAGCATTGAAGTCCGCAATAGCAATTAGGATGTCGTGTTTAGGGACTGTGTTGATGATTTGTTGTAATTGGTGATAGAAATCGTCTTTCACCTCATCATCTGCATCTTTAGTGAGTGCTTAACACTGTATTATTTCCATTCTTCCGTGTATTAGGTTGTATCGTGCTCTTATTATACGACTGTTCACAGGTTCCCATTCTACAAGGCTGTTTGCAGCTACATTTGACATAATAATACTTACCCCCTCCTGGTGTTTCCCGTTCTCTCTACCAGAATGTATTATTAACTTACCGTTTTCCGCCGATCTTTTACCTACTTCTGGCCATCGCATTTCACTGATGCCCAGTACGTCTAGGTGGTATCTCTCCATTTCTTTGATGACCTGAGTAGTTTTTGTTGGTGCTGCCATCGTTCTTACATTTCAGAATCCAATCGTTGTCACATGTTTGGGGCCGACGAATGAGCTCTTCGGAGGTGGCATTCCTGATGCTCGGTTGGTTTCTCTGCGAGATTCGTAACGATATCTTTTTTTTCCCCATCTAGTGTCCTCTAGATAGGTCTCAGGATAAGGTTATTAGCCTAATGCCCAATTCCCGGTACAGGATACGTGACAGTTCAAGCGGAATTCCGCTGATTTCTGCATGCCAGCGAGAGAGTTAAAAGAAACGTCCGCTATCTTGCACGTCACACCGTCACAATAACTGTAACAGATTCTTTCATTTCTCGCCTTTTTTATGATAAAATCTGCTGCAGTCCGTTTCTGAATGGTTGCATTTTACGTCAATGGTTTATGTCTACATCGAAACGTCTAAGTGTTTTACATATTTACCAATACGTTTAGAAGATTTTTTAAAATAAGACCCGAGGAAATCTGCCGAGAAATTATGAAGTAAAATCAAACAAAAGAGTAAGAAAACGTAAATAAGAAGACAATGTAGAACTTTGCAAAGCTGTCTTTGTGATGGTGGTCTTGCATAAAGCGATCTCCTGGTGATGGTAGTCTATTATAAAGCGCTCTCCTGGTGGTGGTATTCTTGTATAAAGCGCTCACCTAGTGATGGTAATCTTGTATAAAGCGTTTTCCTGGTGATGGTAGTCTTGTATAAAGTTATCTCCTCCCCAGTGCAGTGGAACAAAAAACTACACAAATCAAAAGATACTAAAAACAAAGGGGTCAGACAAAGATGTGACGATTTACTATGTCTGATTAACCATTAAATAGAGAGTGCATTCCAAGAAATTAGTGATAAGCCTGGATTAAACATTAATGCAATCGGCAATCAATAACCTAAGATATGTAGATGACACCGTGCTGATGGCAGACAACCAAAAAAGGCTTACAGAATTTAGTTTTGCAAATAAACATGACACGTCGAAAGTACGGACTGGAAATAAATATCAGAAAGATAAATGTTATGGTAATCAGCAACGAAGAAAGAGAGCCAACCGTAAATATAAAAATAAATGGAAAATTACTTGAACAGGTGAAAAGCTTCAGGTATTTGGGACACATGATAACAGAAGATGGAAAATGTGAAATGGAAATGAACAGAGGATTAGGAGTGGCAAAAATCGTCTTCAGCAGAACGAGGAAGATCCTTAAATTAAACCAAACATCACAGTAACTGAGATTACACATCGTAAAATGCTACATATACTCAATATTCCTTTATGATACATAATCCTGGAAGTTGAATAAGAAACGATAATCGAGGTCTTTGAAATGTGGACATACAGAAGAAAAGGGCGTATCCCAAGGACAGAAAAGAAGAAGAAGAAGAAAAGAAGTACCAAACCAACTATGAAATGATACATATTGAAAATCATAAAACAAGACAGCTAAGATACTGTGGGTGTCTCAAAAGACATAATACTGTATTGAAGACCTTTCTTGACGGTAAGACCGAAGGGAACAAGAGGACGAGAGCGACATCAATGGCTGGACAACATCGAGAGATGGACAGGAATCAGAATCTGAAGACAAAAAACAGAGTGCAGATTTATTGCATTCGCCAACCTACCTTGAGGAGATGGCACAAGATATTGTTGTTGTTGTTGTTGTTGTTGATGACGATGATGATGATGATGATGATGATGATCTGTCTTGACATTAGCATGAGTAGAAGACGATGGCGCTGACGACTGACTTCCCCTTTCAAGTTTCATCAGTAAAATATTATCAGCCTTGGTGAGAACAATAATGGAATACAGGATAGTTTCTGGATATCACCGAAAGTTTAAACACTGTCCTCACTTTAGCAGGCGTTGTAGTCGCACAGTGAAGTTGTTTCACACTGGCTATTAGAGAACAACGTTCTGCGAAGACATCACGTAAAGTCTGTCAAATATGTACGAGGAAAAGATGTCTAAAATATGTTCAGGACACCTGCAACTCCAATTTGAGTCTCTAGTTTAGTAAACAGCTCACATTATTAACAGCCAGTGACAGGACTTCAGACATCAACATTAAAACCTAAAGACAAAATGTCAGATTTAATTTAGTCTGACAACTTTGTGAATCTTTGTTAGTTAATTAGCCTTGCTTAGCGGTTTAGTGGTGTAGAGAATAGATAAGCTCATAGTTGCATGGGCTGGTTGGCAGCCCTATGATTAGGAATAATGGGTCAGTTATCGGTCATTTTTTTCGAAGTGCACAACTCTGAGAAAAATCGGCTTACTGGCCCAGTGTATAAAGATAGTATGAGAGAATTTTAATCTGTCCGGATTTTGTAAGCTGAGGGCGTATGAGGCCAGCGATCGGGGGAGCCATGTTATTGTTCAAACGAGAATGAGAAATTTTATTCGTCGGATGAGAACCAATATGTGTTAGGTTAGTATGGGTTGTTATTATGTGATGTGGATGAATACAAGTTGTGTTGTGGGCTATCTCGATCAATCCTGATCCACTTAGGTAAATATTTTGTTAGTGATTGTGTTATCTGTCCTCCAGATATGGGATCCCTGTGAATAAGGACTTACCCAAATAAGCAGGCACGGACCAACTGGCGGTAGATTCAGAGAGCGAGGTGGGGTAGTAGGTGGCTCTACTACTCCTATAAAGTGCCTCAGGTGCTCAATGAAGGGAGTACCAGGCGGTTAAGAGGCGCCTTAAAACCTCTCGCTCCCGCTGCCTTGCGGGTATGACAAGGAGTCCAAAGGCAGCGAAGATTCCGTACACAAACCGGCAGAAGGCAATGGGAAACCACTGTTGTAGCTCCCAAGAACAATTATGCTTATTAATAGATTTGTCATGAACGACGTTAATGGATGTTCCTCTGGAACAGCCTCGTCCGGTAGGGCAGCTCACGAGCCACAGGTGAGGCCAGATCGTCATCAAGCTACTGGTGGCAAAACTAACAAGTTCAAAATAGCAACATGGAATGTTAGAACTTTATTCCAGGCTGGAAAATTAGAAAATGCAAAGAGGGAAATGGACATTATGAAGATCATCATATTGGGAATGAGTGAAGTTAGATGGACAGGTGCAGGGAAGATGAACTCTGATAAATATACAATAATATATTCAGGAAGTGAGAAACATTGAACGAGGAGAGGAGTAATAATAATATTTGACGAACAAAAAGCAAGGACAATTATAGGAAATCTGAACATCTCGGACCGTGTCCTGCTAGCCCATCTGAAAGGACGACTAGTAAACATAAATATTATACAAGTGTACGTTCCAACATCTGAATGTTCTGAATAAGATGTACAGCTATTTTATAATGACATAGAGACAGCCCTAAAACACACAAAGCCACATGAAGTTACTATAGTCATGGGAGATTTTAATGCCAAAGTTGGTAATGGAAGAACTTCAGACATCGTTGGTGACTATGGACTGGGGGAGAGGAATGATAGAGGTAGTAAATTAATTGAATGGCCAAGAATACATAGCATAGTTGTAGGAAACACCTGGTTTAAACAGTATCCCCGGAGACTGGCAACGTGATGCAGCCCAGACAAAAAGACTTTTAACCAGATAGACTACGTATTAATCAACAAACGATTCTGGAATGCATTACTGACAACACAAACAATGCCAGAAGCCGACTGCAATAGTGACCATGACCCACTGTGCGGAAAAATTAGAATAAAGCTAAAGAAAGCAAGCAGAAAAGTGAGAAACATCAAAGTAAATACAAATAAGGTAGATAGAGGTGTATGGTGCAGTTTTACACAGTGAGGGAGGAAGTGAGCAAGGTGAGAAACATCAAAGTGAATACAGAACTCCTTAAAAATGACCAAGAACTGCGAGAACAATACAAAGATATTATAACAAATAGATACAATGCAATAGCAAAGATAAATAGTATAGATGAACAATGGGAAATGTTAAGAGATTCTATCCACCAAACTGTTAAGGAGATAATACCACCGAAAAAACTAGCCCCTAAAAAATAAATGGATGACAGACGACATCTTAGGACCGATAGACAAGAGGAAGAGTAAAAATAATCAAGAAAAATACAGCAAAATAAATAAAGAAATAAGACAAATGCAGAGAAGCAAAGGAAGTGTGGTTAAATGAACAGTGCAGACAAACAGAGGACTCTCGTAATAAAGACATCAAAAACATGCACAGACGAATTAGTGAACTCGCAGGCAGGAAAACAAAATATACCACAGGATGCCTGAAATCAAAAGAAGGTAAAATGTTAATGGAATAGAAGACATTGTGGACAGGTGGACAGAGTACATCGGTGAGCTATATGGAGGAGAAAGACCAGAATTAACACCAGATACTGAAAACTGTGATGGACCACCAATACTTGAAGATGAAATCATAGATGCCATCAAACACATGAAGAAAGGAAAAGCAACGGGTCTGATAATATAACAATAGAAGAAATAGAGGCGCTAGAGGAGATAGGAAATAAAGCAATAACCAAGTTACTGAATGACATTTACAACAGTGATTATATGCTCAGTGACTTGCTTAAATCCACGTTTATAGCGCTACCAAAGAAATCAGATGCAAAGGAATGTGATGACCACCGGGCTATCAGCCCCTCATGTCATATAACGAAGCTACTTCTGAGAATCATTATAAGAAGAACAAGGAAACGGATAAAAATTTAAATAGCAGATGAACAGTTTGGATTTGTTGAAGGAAAGGGAACACACAATGCCATTTATGCTTTACGAACACTAACAGAAAGAGCTTTAGAAGTACAGAAAGATCTCTACTTATGCTTCATTGATTACACCAAGGCGTTTGACAAGGTGAAACATAATGAAATTATTAAAATGCTTGAAGACATCAATATAGACGGCAAAGACCTCAGGATTGTAAAACATCTATACTGGCAGCAAGAAACAGCAATTCGAGTTGAAAATAGAACTGGAAAATATCAACATATAAAACAAGGGGTGTGACAAGGATGTATACTATCTCCAGGCCTTTTTTCTCTGTACAGGGAGAATATTCTAAGAATGATCATCACAGAACCAGACATAAAAATTGGAGGATACAATATTAACAACTTTCGATAAGCTGACGACACAGTACTGATAGCCGAGAACCAACAAGACCTGCAAAATCTCTTGGATAAAGTCGCCAAATGAAGTGAACGGAAAGGCCTTACTTTGAACATCAAAAAGACAGAGATTATGATTATATCTAAGAAATAAAATCCACCAGCATGCAGTATAAAATTAAACCCAACTATTCGAAAGCAGGTGCAGAAATTCAAATACCTTGGAGCAGTAATAACTTCGTATAGGAAATGCAGAACAGAAATTATGAATAGAACAGGCCAAGCAAAAACTGCATTTCATAGAATGAGAAACATATTATTCAACACATCCTTATCAATGAATGTTAGAAAACGTCCTAAAATGCTACATTGAAGCTACCTTGTTATATGGAAATGAATCATGGGCAATAGGCAGGTCTGAACAAAAATCATTGGAAGCAGCAGAAATGTGGTTTATTAGAAGAATGTTGCGAATCCCCTTGATAGCAAAAATAACTAATGGAGAATGTATGAGAAGAGCTGGAGAGACAAAATATCTTGTCCAAAAAAAAAAGAGAGAGAGAGACAATGTACTTTCATAGGACATGCAATGAGAAGAGGAGGCATTGAAAATATTATAACAGGAAAAATAGAAGGAAGAAGATCAAGAGGAAGACTAAGAGAAATGATACTGGACAGTCCGACGGGATGGTGTGAGAGGAGATCACCAACTGAGCTGATGGCCTGCATGAAGGATCGTGTACTCTGAAGAAGCATAATAGCCATCGCCAATCGGCACGGCACCTGATGATGATGATGGTGATGATGTGTTATGAAGGGTAATGAATAATCATAACTCAGTCAAGGTATTATTGTTCTATGTAGGGTTTATAGTGGTAAAGTGGATGTGATGCTAAGTAGGGCACTTAGTTTTTATATTACTGATTTTTATGCACATGCATGTGAATATATTCTTGCCAATTAGTTACCTTTGTTACAAGCTGAATCGAACCTAAATATTTAGAAAATTGTTATAGTGATTTATGTTGATAACAATATAAGCTGATAATTAATATCATATGTAGGATTCTTGCTTGATTTTGCTAACTGTGTAACCTGATGATTTATGTCAGTATAAGTTGTATGATTATTTGAAGAAGTATTATTGACTGCGCCTGTTTTCCTTCATTGGTGTAGTTGTGAATGTGTAAATATTTGTAACCTTCAACCTTTGATTTACCTATAAAGATTAAAAAATACCAAGAAAAAAATACATATATTACATCCTATATATGAATCACAGACAATAATGGCCATTTTAAAATCTAAATGTTTCTTACAGGAGACAAAACAGACTACCATCTTCCCGTTCTTTCATTTTATTAGCAGTTTTCTCATTTATGTCCATTTATTTCTCAAAACGGAAAAACTTCGGAAAGAGCAGGCAGGATTTAGGAAAGGAAGATCATGCATAGACCATATATTTGTACTTAGACAAATATTAGAACAGGCAAATGAATGGCATAGCACAACATATGCATTATTCATAGATTTTGAGAAAGCCTTTGACAGTGTCAACAGAGATGCACTGTGGAAAATCCTAAGATGGCATGGCCTCCCCCATAAAATAGTTAATGTAATCAAAGCCCTAAACGAGGGTTTTCAGTGCAAAGTTATCTGTGGAGAACATACCTCCAGCAGCTTTAGGGTACAAACAGGAGTGAAACAGGGATGTGTACTATCACCAACATTATTTATCTTGGCAGTAGACTGGTTAATGAAGGAGGCAACATCAGACAAACGCAGAGGATTACAATGGACCCTTAACACAGTGCTGGAGGACCTTGACTTTGCGGACGACATTTGTCTATTATCAAGCAGTCACAAAGATATGCAAGATAAAATAAACAAGTTAACCCAGAATGCAAACAACATAGGACTAAATATCAACGTAGGAAAGACAAAGTTAATGAAGCAAAATGTGAACAACAGAAATGTACTCAGAGTAGATAACAAGTTAGTGGAGGAGGTCAACGAATTTGTATACCTTGGCAGCAGAGTAGTAGAAAATGGAGACAGCACAGATGACATCAACAGTAGACTTACTAGAGCAAAACAGGCTTTTGCAATGCTACAGAATATATGGAAATCAAATAAACTAAGCATAAATATGAAAATCAGGATATTTAAGAGTAATGTTCTAAGTGTACTACTCTATGGAAGTGAATGCTGGAAAATCACCAAAACCATAGAAAACAAGTTGAATTCTTTCCAGACTAAATGTTTACGTAGAATTAAAAAAATATTTTGGCCAAACACCATAAGAAATAACATCTTATTGGCAGAAATGCAGATGAAACCACTGACAACAATTATTGAGGAAAGACGCTGGCGATGGTTGGGACATGTGCTCCGAATGACTGACAACTCACTACCAAAAATAGCACTAAGATGGACACCACAGGGGAGCAGAAGTAAGGGTAGACCAAAAGAGACATGGAGAAGAACAACAGAAAGGATGTTGAGCAATAGAGGGCTCACCTGGGCAAGAGCAGAAAAAAAGGCGAAAGACAGGCATTTGTGGAAAACCCTTGCGGAAGCCCCATGTGCCCTGGGCACTTAAGGTCCAGAGAGAGAGAGAGAGAGATTTCTCAAAACTGAATTTTATGATTAAAATTCTATGTGAAGCAGCTTATCATCATCATGTGTCATGCTCGGATCCACCTTGTCTCTCCACAATTTCCGATATTTTCATGTTTTCCATCAGTTCTATTGTTGTACTTCCTCCATGCCATTTTGGTCAAGCCATCTAAGATTCTCTCTCTCCGTCTACCTCTTCCTTTTCTGTCTCCCATTCTCCCTGTTGTCATGATATTTTCGATTTCTCCTCTTTTCATATATGGCCAGTATACCTAGACTGTCTCCTCTGTAGTGTGTTCATTAAGGTTCGTTTTTGGTTTGCTTTTCTCAGAGATTCTTCATTTGTTATTTTAACTGTTCATGTTTAACTGTCTAACTTAATACTCTACGTAGGAGCCACATTTCAGTCGCCTCTAATACTCTCGTTGTTGTTTTTTATAATGACCACGATTACCTCCCATTTATTAATCATCATTCATTCATTTGCATGTCCCTTGCGGAACTTTGCCTCCCAAACAGCACTCCTGTAGGCCTCTCGGTTGTGAACAAGATGGCCTGCTGCTGTTGCATCCATTTCCAGATCGTCAACGATGTCTTGCAGCCATCTTCGTCTTGGTCTTCCTCTTTTTCTTTTTCCCATTATGTATCCTTCCAATACGGTCTTCTCTAAATTATCATGACGTTTAATGTGTCCAAAATATTTCAGTTTTCTCTCTTTAATCCTCTTCACTAGCCAGCCTTCTTCAATATTAAACTCTTGTAGTATAGATATATTTGTTCTTTTTTGTGTCCACGATATTTGGAGAACTCTTCTGTAGCATTTACATTCAAAGGCATTTATGTGTTTCTCAGCTGTTTTGTTAAGTGTCCAGGTCTCACAATTAATACTGACTCGATATAGCATTTCAAGAAAATTTTCCTAGTATCTATTGACAAAGATGCACTACGCAAAACAGTTCCCGTTTTCTGAAATGCTACCTTAGCTGGTATAGTCTGTTTGTGACCTCTGTGATACACCTACCAACTGATGTTACCGTTGTACCAATATTCTTGAATCTGCGCACTTGTTTTAAAATTATTCCTTTGATTTTTACATTGCGTTGTGGTAGAGATTTCTTTCCGGACACGACCATCGTTTCTGTTTTCTTACAGTTCAATGATAGCCTTTTATAGTCACCTTCCTGCACTGATGTATCTAGCAGTTCTTCTAGGCCTTTCTCTTCGTAAACCAGATCGTGCCTAGTTATGATTCCCACGTCACGCGGCCATTTCACGGATTTGTCCATCTTAAAGAAAAAAAAAAGAAGTCCTCGTTGTACTGCTGAAGGAGGGGTGGAGTGAGATCTTCTTATAGAGAACTTGTTTAACGACTGAGCCAAGCGTCTTCAGTAATAAACTGCCCCAGAAGATAAGTACGGAAAAATTCCCCAGCAAAAACGTACACGAGTGATAGCCAGTAACTGGTGACACGAAATACCACGGAGATCATCTGTGCAGGAAGCTCTTTACTGTACAGAGAGGAACAACAGCAGGATACCCCAGATCATCAGAGGAACTCACTCAGACAAGTCTTTCGACTCTGTGAAACTCCTGACACTCCTATGAGTTGTTTTCTTCTTCTTCTTTTATTTGTCGCGCCTGAGAATTGAACTACGGTCCACCTTGGAGTGCACCTTAGCCATTATGCCACGGGGGACCGGTACTAGATGCAACAGCTGAGCTTATTTAAGTTCTCAAAACTTATTTCCTGTGCTCCATAGCCAGCAGGAGGCTTTTCCAGCTGTTTCTGAGAGGCTTTTCAGTGCCCTCACTTTAGCTTATCCTTTTATGCCCAGTCGTTTGCACAGGTCATATGCTGGATTGTTGCTCCCACATCTACAGCTATCATTTTTGGCCTGACTCCTGCCATCTGACTTAGCTGCTTGAACAGATCATTGTAGGTGTCACTCTTGAATAAATGCTGTTCCTCTATTCTTGTTTCACGTGAAACCGTAAGTTAGTTCCTGTTTTACTGTGGTGTACACTACAATAGTGTGTCCCCCCCCCCTCCAAGAGGGCCGTTTAGCAAAATGGTTAGAGCACTCGTCTAGCAACCGAATTATCGAGGGTTCGAATACCCAGCTGAGCTGGATTTTTTTTCCGACCAACATGGCCCAGAGGTCGACCCAGCCTTGTAAAATGGGTAACAGAGAAAATCTGGGAAGGAAAGGCAGAGAGGAAAGGAACTGGCCACCCTACCTCATACTCTGATGGCCCTGCATAATGAGGTCTCTAACGCTTCGTCCCTTACGGCATTTGCCATGGGACTATATTTATCTATCTATCTTTACACTACAATATCCGGTCGCATTCCTGTGTTCTTAAAGACAGTCGGGTATTCTCTTCTTCCTGGTAGGTCCGCTATCTCATATCATTCGTTTGGTACTGTCAGCAGTGACACGAAATACGAGATGGATAAGGTGGCAAAAAAAAGAAAACATAAAACTGTGGAAAATGAGAACGCGTAGAGACTGACTGACTGGGGAAGTAATGGGCAATCTAACGTGACAAAGACTCTTTTGAGGTTTCAGGTCAAGATAGTGACGGGCTGTGAACTAGTGGAACAATTCTTGATATTTCGGACTTAATTCACACACGGATTATAACCTAGTGATACTACCTAGACGCGACCTGGCCAAAATATAATCTTGTGGTGAAATTCCTAATCAGGTTTAACAGATAACTCAAAGCTTCAGCGCTGATGAACGGAGTGTAATTAATGTGGAGCACCGGCAACGCGAGCATCTGTATGATGTAGCCCTCTCGTCCTGGACCCCCCCCCCCACCCAGCCTACCGAAGACGATGGTCATGATAGACTCCGATCTCGTTGCATGGCTTCCTTCCCGCCTCTTCTCCAGCGGGAATGACAAGGGATGAATGTCACGCCTCAACGCTGTAGAAAGATTCCTGTGTTCAAACAGAGAACATGCTAGAGAGCATGAGTAATCCGGCTCTGAAAACAAGCACCTACGCTACAGTAGTTGTGGGACTATGAGTTCAAATCAACTCAACTCAAGATAAAAGTTTAAAACCCAAGCGTGGAGTCCAGTTTATTTACAGACACACAATGTCGTAGACCTTAATTAGTCTAAGTCCACGCTTTGACACATGGAAACATATACAAATCATAATAGTGACATACCTTTCGAACCTAAAACAGCATTCTTTAAAGTTAACCAGCGCTGTCATAAATAAATGAGACACAGTCAAGAATGCACGTGCAAGTACAATTCAGTCAAGAATGCACATGCAAGTACAATTCTTTCTTTTTTTATGTATATATTTCTTTATTACTTTTTATTGTGAAATCATGTCTAAGAAGTGGAAGTGGAGTGGCCACACTCTGAGGAAACCCGACAGCAACATAGCAAGGCAGGCACTGACATGGAATCTGCAAGGAAACAGAAAACGAGGACGACCTAGACTTACTTTGGAGAAGAGAAGTTATGACAGTGCTCAGAGACAAGGATACACATGGAAGGAAGTAGAGATTAATTTCAAGAACAGGGATGACTGGAGGGCCTTTATCCGTGACCTATGCTCTCAAGGAAGTGAAAGGCGATGATGATGATGATGATGATGATGATGATGATGATGATGATGATGATTGTGAAATCAAGACAGAATATCAGAGAGAAATATGGAGACTAGCAAGAATATATGCAGTTCGGTGTACAAATTATACAGCTATTAATATCAGCTCATAATAACTTTAGTGCATGGTATATAACAATTAGAAGTTTGAGAGATTTAAATAAAAGCTCTTTTTATATTACTGAAATACAGCTAACAAATACAATCATCCTAACAAATACACTCATTCAGGTAACCTGGTGCTAACAATTTGATTCATCCAGAAAAGTGGTGCTAGTCGTGTTTGCTGTGGTGGTAGTGCTGGGGTGCGCCTGGGTACAATCTGTGTAGCTGACCGCGCCGTTCCTGGCCCCACCTGGCATTGTACTGCTTCTCCTGGCCCTGTGCAAGAGCCGGTACCTGCAGCACAGAAGTTTGATGAAGGTGATGCGGAAGATGTTGTTGAAGATGGTGTAGATGATGGGATTGAGGGTTGACGAGACGTAGCCCAGCCAAACGAAGGCGGTGATGAGCGTTGGCTCGAATTCACATGAAGTGCACAGAGGCGTGAGGATATTCACGGTGAAGAACGGGGCCCAACAGATAACAAAGATCATGAAGACAACGCCAAGAACTTTAGACGCCTTCTGCTCTGTTTTCACCGAGTTATCTCTCCTGACACTAGCGTGAGTGGAAGACGATGGCGCGGGCTGCTGGCTTTGGCCCTGATTTTCACGTTTCATGAGTAGCATGTTCGCAGCCTTGACCGCCACGTGGTGCTTCCGCACGAGTTCCGGAAGGAGCTTCGATTCGCGATTTGTAGAGGATGTCGGTGATGAAGACGACGACGATGATGAAAGACGAGAACAGTTATGCGAATCGGACGGGAGATCTGGATTCACTTCCTCATGGTGTCCGTTGCAGTATGGGTATTCAGGCGGGAGTCCCAGGTAAGCAGTACTGTCTGATCCGTTCTGGCTGGAGTACCGGCTTCTTTTCCCGCTGGTGCAGCCGCGGAGAGTGTTACTACTAACGTCAGTGTTGTAGCTGTTGCTGTTGTTGGGGCCTGTTATATTGTTGTTGGTACGGCCTCTCTGTATGCTCTTTCTGCTTCCCAGAAGGCTGCCGTTACTACCTCCCGCGCCGTCGCGTCTTGTGAAGTCGTTGTGATGGTAGTGGCAGAGAGGGATTGTATTATGCCGGTTCACTCCAGATGACCTGTACCTCTGATGAAACGGTGTTACGACGTCTGTTCCATCCTCCTCAATCACCTGGGTACCGCTGTAAGACAACGTGGTGCCCAATGCTTCCCTGCCGTAATACTTCCTCCGAGGCTGCCAGTTCCGTCTACTAGTAGACCTCCGGATCATCGGTTGGCCTTCTCCATTGTTTGCGCGTCGACTCTGACACATTCGAGCTTGTTTGTTTAACATCCTCACCGTCAGCGCGTACATTAACACCATGATACTCAGTGGTATATAGAATGCAAAAATTGAACCGTACATCATAAAGTGTACATTGTTCAGTACACACGCCCCATGTACAAGAACGTTTTCCTCTTTGACTACACCAAGCACTGTAATCGGGCTCGTAATGGCTAACGCTATAGTCCACACGAGTACAATCTTGAGCAAGACGATACGTTTGGATTTGTTTTTAGTCCACAAAGGATATCGAATACCGATGTATCGTTCAAGTGAGATGGTGCACAGATGTAAGATGCTTGATGTACACATTAGGACGTCCGACGTGACAAAGAAGTCGCACAGCAGAAGACCAAACAGCCATCGACCTGGTGAATGACAGAAAAAAGTATGTTACTGAGAAGGGAACAAATAATACGATCTTTTTATTAATCTGACTGAAATGAATTTACTATTGCGAAATTACATTCACTGACATAACCCTGAGAGCATCTATCGCTCTTTAAAAAAAGTAAAACAACTAAATAATCTGTGGAGAGGAACAGACAGAACTACAAAAATAAGATTTTTAAAGGCATGCATATTTTCCATAGCGACACGTGAGACCTGGACACTTAACAAAACAACTGAGAAACACATAAATGATTTTGAATGTAAATGCTACAGAAGAATTCTCCAGATATCGTGGACACAAAAAAAAGAACAAATATATCCATAATACAAGAACTTAATATTGTGGAAGGTTGGCTAGTAAAGAGGATTAAACAGAGAAAACTTAAATATTTTGGGCACATTAAATGTCATGAGAATTTAGAGAAGACCGTCTTGGAAGGATACATAATGGGAAAAAGAAAGAGAATAGGACCAAGGCGAAGATGGCTGCAAGACATCGTTGATCTGCAAATGGATGCATCAGCAACAGGGCATCTTGCTTACAACAAAAATGTATAAACTAGGAAAAAAGTAGGAACAGCTTTATTACTTAACGAGTACACAGTTGTGACGTTTCGGCGTGAGCCTTAATCATACAAAACCATACAGGACGAAGAAATAGAGAGAGGAGATAAAATATAAATTCAGATGCATGAATGCAGTGTGAAAAAAAAAATCAAATAAAATGAATAGAACACTTAGCTATAACTTGTAAGAAGTTGTGGCTTGTCCGACGCTGTGTCAGAAATGCGCATGGTGGAGTGTAGAGAGTATGTAAATGGAGACTTGGGATGTGTGATAGGTGGATCGTAATTGAGGATGGTGGGTGGGAAAACCTTGCAAGGGACAGAGAGTGATACAATGGTAATCTTGCGGGAAAAATGTGAAATAGGCTATTACAGTTGGGGTAGAGGGGTTGTAATGTGATGCTGTGAGGAGGTTTTGAACTATGTGTAACATGTGAGAAGGGAGTGGAGCTAGGGATTATAATTGTTGAAGAGGAGAATGTTAGGTGTAGCTGAATAACAA
Source organism: Achatina immaculata (assembly GCA_009760885.1). Classification (NCBI taxonomy): domain Eukaryota; kingdom Metazoa; phylum Mollusca; class Gastropoda; order Stylommatophora; family Achatinidae; genus Lissachatina; species Lissachatina immaculata. The sequence goes on along the minus strand of CM019694.1, from coordinate 27,145,969 downwards.
GTTCAAATTATGTGATTCCAGCATCCAATATTCCTGAAAGTAGCTGTTCTCAAGCGCTAGGGGGCTTCCGTCACACATCCCAAGTCTCCATTTACATACTCTCTACACCATTTGCATTTCTGACACACAGCGTCGGACAAGCCACAGCTTCTTGTAAGTTACAGCTAAGTACTCTATTCATTTTATGTGATTTTTTTACATAGCATTTGTGTGAGTTTATACTGTATCTCATCTCTTTGTTTCTTCGTCCTGTGTGTTTTTGTATGATTAAGGCTCACTCCGAAACGTCACAATTGTGTACTCGTTAAGTAATAAAGCTGTTCCTACTTTTTTTCCCTATTTTATACATTTTGGTATCACAGCTTTACTGCAGTGGCTCTGTGTATATTTATATACTCATACACTAATTATTGCGTGTTACTTGCTTACAACCGCAAGGTCTGCAGAAGAGCTGTTAGGGAGGCAAATTTCCGCAATGGACATGCAAATGACTGACTGACTGGCTGACACAACCTTGTCGTAATTGATCGTATATTGTCCTTGTGTGAGGAGTCTAACGTGGCTTTATTGTCCAGGGCATGCGTGAGTACATGGCAGACAGGCTTGCTGAACAGGCTAAAATAAATGGCAGTCTGAGAACGAACGAGGGTGACATAATTAAACTTCCTATTGGAAAGACTGCAGGGAAGATGATGAGCTGGAGTGGAAGAACAATGTGAATCTGAAGAGACTGCTGGAAAAATTAAGGATTGTGCCAGGAAACGTGAACTGTTTGGCAGAAAACGCATCGTAAAGAACCAACACCTGTTGGAAACTGTACCAAACATATTCTTGGGTGGATGCTGCGGCATGCGGTCTACCATACATGGGGCTGACTTGAATGCAGCGAGGCCTGAGTCTGAATTGGAACCTTTGTCCTTTGTGTGATTGTTAACTGTGATATAACATAATAAAAGTTAACGCATGTTATCGAAAACATAAAACAATATACTTAATTATCTCAAACGATAAAAGCAATCCACGCGTCTTGTGATTCTGGCACAGCTGTGAATAGTATGATAGAGTTTTAGACTGTAGAGCCTGATCAATAGACCTGATTAAGAATTTATCAGATTTCAACGTGGTGCTCCCAGAAACAGATCTAAGACTTTACCAGATCTCAACATGGTGCCCCCTGAAACAGATCTAAGACTTTACCAGATCTCAACATAGTGCCCCCAGAAACAGACCTAAGACTTTACCAGATCTCACCATGGTGCTCCAAGAAACAGATCTAAGACTTTACCAGATCTCAACATGGTGCTCCAAGAAACAGATCTAAGACTTTACCAGATCTCAACATGGTGCTCCCAGAAATAAATCTAAGACTTTACCAGATCTCAACATGGTGCTCCCAGAAACAGATCTAAGACTTTACCAGATCTCAACGTGGTGCTCCCAGAAACAAACTGCTTAGCTACTTCACGAAGGCCAATGCGTCCCAAAATAGTGCTGTAGTCTGGTGAGAATTTTGAAGAGGCGACTTCATAAATTAAATACGCCATCACATCACACTTACTATCTTGCTCCAGGCACTCATTATCTTTCCCCAGGCACTCACTATCTTGTTACAGGCACTCGCTAATTTGTCCCAGCATTTACTATCTTGTTAGGGCACTCACTATCTTGTTTTAAGCACTCACTATCTTTCTCCAGGCACTCACTATCTTGTTCCAGGCACTCACTATCTTTCTCCAGGAACTCACTATCTTGTTCCAGGCACACACTATCTTTCTTGTAGACGTGTTCCTTCGCGGGTGATATATTACTAATAATGCCAACACGGCATCAACTATAGGCGTATGCCTCTGTGGCAGAACACAGAGAGTCCGAGATATTGACTTTTTGTGGATTTTAACTGTATTAGAAAGACTAACACGTTGTTGTTGCCTGTAAGAGTTGGTAACACTACTTTACAAAAAAGGCAAACGTCACTATGGTATATCCCGACTGACACAACAATAATGCTAGAGTCATAACTGCCGCAACAAAAGCAACAATGTCACGTAATGAAAACTTGTACAGGACTCCCACTCACTCAGCAGGACTAACAGATAAGAACTCCATGTAGGTAATGAATAGACTAAGTTCTAAGATACATATCAAACATTTATTGAATGCAAAAATGAATGATGAAAGATGGAGATGAGGAAGGACAACGAAATGCCAACATGACAGGGTGACTTAAAAAACAATACAAGAGCTTTCCGAGCGCAAAGTCGGTGCCATGGGGGAGAAAACCCTGACAACAATAAAGAAGTAAAAACAACTACTTATAATAGAGTAAGCTTCCAACACATCTCCCGAACACACAAATCTGTCCTGACAAGGACAACACTCCTAACATCTATATATCAGTAGAAGATAAAATAATACTGTACTAAATGACAAATGCTGAGTGAAAACTATTACATTACTAAAACTGGCTTGCAACTACTCCACTGGGAAAAATGACCACCCAGCAAAACATTCTACACAAAAGTCCCAATCTCTAACAAAAGTTCAAGATTAAATATTCCCTACAATTTTACCTTCAACTTTCTCGAGATTATTTCACATGACGTCTGTCTGCTGACCTTAGGTAATAAAGTGTCGAAACTAACCTTCAGTAAAAAAAAATACTCCAAAGTTTAAATGTGATGTACTAGATTTAGGCTGTCTAGACTATCAAATTCACCAAAAATAAGAAATATCTTGGAAAACTAACGTGTCATAACTGACCTTGAGTTAAAAAAACATTCCAAGGCCTAAATTTTCTGTACTAAATTTAGCCTGTCTAGACACAATTTTTAAAAAAAGCAATATTAATAATTCTCATGAAGTCAACATGACATAAGTAAACTTCCTTTGACCCCATCTAAGGGCTTTAAAAACTAAGTCAAAGAACTAAATTTATCTTGGATAACATCCCTTCGATAATAAAATAAGCGCGGAATTCAAAGAAATCTGTTACAGATATCATAACCCCATAAATGTAGATATTTGTTCAATCAAATATCTCCATAAAAATATTAAAAATTAACTCGCACTAGTGCGAGCTATAAACACTCAAAAATCAAAGCTGGTTATGCAGCAATATAAATGTCTGCACTCACAATGTGTACAAAATAGTACGTTGAACAGCTGTGGCGCAAAGCACAAATATACACACACGCAAACACACACACACATATAATATATATACAACATTTTAATAATTAATTCTTTGAACTACATCATTTATTTCTTTGCCAAGAGATAGGAGAGTAGCCAAGGATTTACTCCTATTCAAAGAACACCACCCAACTAGTGTCTATTGTGCTTTACTAGAATTCTCTATAGGTTTCTAACTATACAGTAGGAGGAAGTGCACTTATTATGTTGATTACAACACGTTCAGTGAACTGCTTCCTCACATCTAGTTCCAATAAAGGGAACTCCTGCACAAAGCGCCGTGTGAAGGTTTTTCATCGTGAACGTTTCCAAGTCCACGGTGTCCATTATCTGCCCTAGTGCCACTACAAGCTTACGATCAGAGAGGTACAGCTGATCAATCTCCGTATCGCAGTCGCCGTTAGTTGGTGTCTCGTCGGGGAAATAATCTGCACTGTGAGGACAGTGCTCTTTCTGAGGCTGATGACAGATATTGGCTCCTTTCCGTTTCTTCCGTCTATGCCAGGGTCGCAGGTCATCCACCGACATGGGGACTGCTGACGCGGAAGCAACCACCTCCATATAGTGGTCTGAGGGTTGAGCCCCAGGGACCACTCTCTGCTGGGTTTCCTTCAGGTACCATGGCGGGAGCCTGGGAACAAAGCGAGGAGGCGGCGGAAGAGAAAATCTCTGACTAATGGGACGCAGCAAGTAAGATCTACAACGATCTTGCGCTTGATCTCTTCACTAAGCAACGAAACGTTAATGTACTATGGGACGTGAAGTGTTTTTTCCTTCTCTCTTCTCTCTATTTATTCTGATAGGGACACGCCAGGACATTCTGAACTGAGCAGTCTACCAAAAGCGGGGGCCCTGCCGGTGAACAGGCCCCAACATCGCTAACTGACCTGACTTCACACGTCTCAGATCCCTGTGACTGAGGGAAGTCCCGGTCAACAACATGCGCTGGTACTGGTACAGAGGTGGCACCATCGAAACGTGCTAAGGATTCCTCCCTTGCAACGGGATGAAACAACATCTCGAAGTTCATAGTGCGGAGGTTAGCAAACCATCTCTTCAACTTGACCTTTGACATCTTCTTCACGTTATTCTGTTACATTCTCCTGTTTCAGGCATTCGGTTTCTTATTCTAGGCACTCACTATCTTGTTCCAGCCACTCACTATCTTGTTCCAGGCACTCACTATCTTGTTCCAGGCACTCATTATCTTGTTCCAGGCACTCACTGTCTTCTTCCAGGCAATCACTATCTTTTTCCAGGCACTCACTATGTCTTGCTTCAGCCACTCACTATCTTGTTCCAGGCACTCACTATCTTTTTCCAGGCACTCACTATGTCTTGCTTCAGCCACTCACTATCTTGTTCCAGGCACTCACTATCTTGCTCTAGGCACTCATTATCTTGTTCCAAGCACTCACTATCTTGTTCCAGGCACTCACTATCCTGTTCCAAGCACTCATTATCTTGTTCCAAGCACTCATTATCTTGTTCCAGGTACTCACTATCTTGTTCCAAGCACTCATTATCTTGTTCAAAGCACTCACTATCTTGTTCCAGGCACTCATTATCTTACTCCAGTCACTCATTATCTTATACCAAGCACTCATTATCTTGTTCCAGGCACTCATTATCTTGTTCCAGGCACTCATTATCTTGTTCCAGGCACTCACTATCTTGCTCCAGATAATCACTATCTTGTTCCAAGCACTCATTATCTTGTTCCAGCCACTCATTATCTTGCTCTAGGCATTCACTGTCTTGTTCCAGGCACTTACTATCTTTTTCCAGGCACTCACTATGTCTTGCTTCAGGCACTCACTATCTTGTTCCAGGCACTCACTATCTTGTTCCAGGCACTCATTATCTTGTTCCAAGCACTCACTATCTTGTTCCAAGCACTCACTATTTTGTTCCAGGCACTCACTATCTTGTTCCAAGCACTCATTATCTTGTTCCAGGCAATCATTATCTTGTTCCAGGCACTCATTATTATGTTCCAAGCACTCATTATCTTGCTCAAAACACTCACTATCTTGTTCCAGACACTCATTATCTTGTTCCAAGCACTCACTATCTTGTTCCAGGCACTCATTATCTTGTTCCAGCCACTCACTATCTTGCTCTAGGCACTCACTGTCTTCTTCCAGGCAATCACTATCTTTTTCCAGGCACTCACTATGTCTTGCTTCAGGCACTCACTATCTTGTTCCAGGCACTCACTATCTTGCAATAGGCACTCATTGTCTTGATCTAGGCACTCATTATCTCGTTCCAAGCACTCACTATCTTGTTCCAGGCACTCACTATCTTGTTCCAAGCACTCACTATCTTGTTCCAAGCACTCACTATCTTGTTCCAAGCACTCACTATCTTGTTCCAGGCACTCATTATCTTGTTCCAGGCAATCATTATCTTGTTCCAAGCACTCATTATCTTGTTCCAAGCACTCACTATCTTGTTCCAGGCACTCATTATCTTGTTCCAAGTACTCACTAACTTGTTCCAAGCACTCACTATCTTGTTCCAGGCACTCATTATCTTGTTCCAGGCAATCATTATCTTGTTCCAAGCACTCATTATCTTGTTCCATGCACTCACTATCTTGTTCCAGGCACTCATTATCTTGTTCCAAGTACTCACTATCTTGTTCCAAGCACTCACTATCTTGTTCCAAGCACTCATTATCTTGTTCCAAGCACTCACTCTCTTGTTCCAGGCACTCACTATCTTGTTCCGAGCACTCACAATCTTGTTCCAGGCACTCACTATCTTGTTCCAAGCACTCACTATCTTGCTCCATGTCTGCTTTTGCCGTTCCTCTCTTGTAAACAATTAAACTTGACAGTCTCTTCTAGAATTTCTACTAACCCGCTGGTATTGGCTTGACTTTCCAGCAGAGGACAGTTTTGCTGGTATTATCACACCAAAAAAAAAAAAAAGGATTCCAGGGGCCACCCAGTCTTTAGAAATGGGTAGCAGAGAAACGTGGAAAGGTAAATTCACCCACACGTAATACTAACCACACCACATTTTCGTGTGCCGTTGTTCTTTATGTATGCCTTAATGGTATGGAAACGGGGATTTTTTTAAAATTCGTTGAGAATTCTTATCATCTGAATCAACTTAGAATAGTTTTTATTGTGTTTTTCAGTTCCATGGCATCTTGCCACTCAACTGCAGTAAATGTCTGTCGTGTTTATCTGAGAAAACATTTCTACCTCAAGGGTTTCAACTTGGGTCATCCAGTTTCCTTCAAAGCTTCAGCACAGCTGTCGCAATTATTATTTCTTTATCCCCGGCAGTCAAGACGACCTGTTATTTAAGCTAAAGGGCTTCACTTGAGACGTAGATAAAGATGGTTCACTATTCCAGGTGTGAATCCAATCCAAACAATTTATTTATCTCGTGATAATAGTCAAATAAAAGTTGTCAGTTATTTAGAGTTTTACGGGCATCACAGTCGAATTGCTCATTTATAGTTATAGATTACGGCATACGGGATCCAGGTTTTGAATCCATAAACCGTGAGGAAATATGACTTCATCTTTATGTGACGTGTCCTTTCCAGAACGTTGTCCCTCTTCACAGCCTCCCTGAATGCAGATGCTGTCTCGCGCAAGTTGACCAGCGTCTCGTAGTGGGATACTGAGAGCGATGTCCAGAGTCCACCTGCGACAAGGTCGTCCATTTTCTCCTTTACCCAGCACAATATGCCTTCTAGTATCAAACCTCTGTGAACCATTGTGTCCCTTCATGTGACCAAAGTATCTCCAGCTTTTGTAACTGTGATAGTGTTTACGAGAAAATATAAACGCTTGCAGAATAACGGCATTTATGTGTATGCTAAATAATGAATATATGTATACATACAGACATACACACTGACAGACAGAAACACACACACAAACAAAGACATAACTGAGGGATTTTGTAACCACACAGATATACCCATAACCGCATTCATAACAAGTGAACGTAAGAAGTAGCTTTATTTTCCTATTCTGCTGTTTATCTCTCAACTCCATCTGCAAATGGATGCCGCAGCAGCAGGCCATCTTGCTCACAACCGAGAGGCCTACAGGAGAGCTGTTTGGGAGGTAAATTTCCGCAATGGACATGCAAATGAATGAATGATCTCTCAACTTTCACTCTGTGGTAAGTGTTCACCGTGAGTTTATTACACGTTTACACGATAAAGAGGAATACATGGTTAAAAGTGACATCATTTACTATAAATACAGTACAAGTGTATACTAGAATCAAGAATACAACATTAAAATGAGATTATTCACGATCAGTACAATACAGTTATACAGAAGAAACACGAATAAACATCATTCACCATGAGTACAGTACAAGTGTACACCAGAAAGAAGAATAAAGCATTAAAGTGACATCACGCACCATGAGTACAGTACAATTATACATGAGAAACAAGAAGAAATTAATAAAAATGGCATACGTTGAAGGAAAAGAACACTCTCAGATAATTGATGAGGGCTGCTAGTAAACTTGACTACAAATATAAAAACACTTCTGCTTCTATAGCATCTCTTAATGAATGTAAGAAAAGAGCCTAAGCAACAGTTCCAGTTTCTCACATGGTGCCTTTAGTCGCTTTAGCGACGGTTGGTTTGTTTCATTAAAAACCCGGTGTAACGTTTAGATTCTAAACATTTAGTGCGCCTGCTCCGTGACCTTTTTTCAAAATGGTCCAAGAGTGCTTAGTTACGAGGGAGAAAATTGAAGTGTTCTGTGTGAAATTTCAATTTTTGGTGATGTAGATAGGGGTAGATATGGGTATGGACATGCCCTGTGGACAGACCACTGTTCTTGAATGTATCCCAAGTAGATCCAGACATATTAGGCGACTGGAGAAGTAACTAGGAGGTTATTTCAGACATTATTCTACCGATAATGCAACACTGAATCACAATGCGACATCAACACGCAGATCTACGCATTTCAGATGGTACATATTGTACCTCTAGACCTATCCAATGGTAGGTTGAACACAATCATTGTCTAAAACATCACCCCCATCCCCTCCCCCCCCCCAAAAAAAAAAAACTGCAATTATTAAATCTTCATAGATTTAGTTATATTTTGAAACATAATAAGTACGCGGAAGTACATGGAAATACTGTGTCTCATTCAATTTTACAACTCTACCCCCTATACATATCAAAACCCGCGCTTTTAATCCGGCACTCGACTGAGCGACCGCGTTTCTTCCCGAGGCACGGAAAGAGTTAAAATCAAACAGAAAGATACGAGCATTATTTAACCTGCAACCTGTCATGAATGTAAGATTTCGCTCTCTCTGTCCTCGGATGGGCCCGGGGGGGGGGGGGGGGGGGGGGAGAACACGACGACGACACACACGCCGAGAATATTTTTTTTAGGTCAGCGGTTTCCAAACCTTTCAAAACTTCGGTACACTAGATAGCAATAAATTTCTGTCAAGGCACAAATGTGTTCTTAACGCTGAACGCAACAAAATGTCCTCTGTTACGTGCTTCCATCTAGTGTCCAAATTCAAAAAACTAAAACAATACGGAGAGGGGGGGGGGAAGGAGAAGTAGAACCTGACTACCGCGAAATGGAATTATAATAGCGCAGTATGTACCAGATACTGATAGGGGTAATAATGCTTTTTTGTTTTTAATTTCAGGTGATGAAATTTCACGACACACTTACAAAATTTTGCGGCTCACTAAAGTGCCGCGCCACATCGTTTGGGAATCCCTGTCGTGAAGAAAGGAAGCAACATATTGAACTGGAAAGTACGCATCCGCACCTGTCTGCAGTTCAGACAAATCATACATGGCTATTAATATGTCTGTGAAACATAAAAAAAATCGCAACAAATGAACTACGTAACAGATCATGATATTCTTATACCAAGAGAGAGAGAGAGAGAGAGAGAGAGAGAGACTCTTCAAGTTTTATTTTAAATTAATCCCGCTCGCAAGGTCCCGTGGTTTGCCGCTAGGAGGCAGCAGTAGCAAATATGGCGTTCAGTAAACTCGACCAGTCATTTTGAGTTTTGGAATACGCAAGAAGCTCTTCCGTTGTGACTGTGCAGTGCCGACTTCGAGCGGAATTCCAGAAGGCAGCGCCTGTTTTCAACAGTATCAAGAAGCGCTATGTGAATTTCCGGGATGAAGGCTGTCTGTGCACAGCTCCTCGGCAGGGACGTCCAGGACCAAGCGAAGAAACTGTGAATCGTGTAGGAGAAGCTTACCAGCGAAGCTCCCACCTTCATCCATGAATTTCGCATAATCACTTCTTGATACTGTTGAAAAGAAGTACTGCATTCTAGAATTCCGCTCGAAATCGGAGCTGCGCAGTCACAATGGACGAGGTTCTTGCGCATTCCAAAATATAAAATGGCTGCTCATGTTTACTTAACGCTATATTTGCTACTGCTGTCCCCTAGCGGCAAACCACGGGAGCTCTCCGCGCGGGATTTATTTTTTAAAAATTGAAGAGCTACTCTCTCGGCGTAAAGTTAGTCACGATCCGTTACGTAGTTTATTCGCTGCGAATTTCTGAAATGTTTTCCAGATTTATAATAAACCTGTACTTTGAAATATTGTGAATCACTATACACGTGTCTAGCATTGGAACGATCTTCACGTTTATATTTTCTGTGTGGCTTCTTTATATGTTTTCCATGCTCTCTTTATCTCCATTTTTACATGATATTTTTAACTGTTCAAAGGAATCAAATACCTGTTTGCATATACAGCTTTTAATGCACGATCTCTCGTGAGCAAACATTGTCCTCTCATTTACCTTCCGTTGAGCTCATCGCTGTCACTTCGTACATCCCCCCCCCCCCCAATGTTTAATTTGATGATCTAAATGGTTCCCATTTGTGGTCTGCGAACCGTCGGGGAATCCACTGACCCTTCCATGAAGGTTCCGTGACAAAACTCAAAGTCCTTTTCTTTTCAATTTCCATTGTCAAATGCCTAGCAACCGATGTGGAACTAGATGTGGACGCGATTGTTCAGTGTAAATAGAGGCATGATTTCTCTCACCATACAAGTATCTAAGCTAGTTTAGCTATCATACGTTTCATATTCTGTTCACTTGACAGAACAAGTAGGAATGTTAGTTGCTGTCTATTTTTTCCTAATCACATTATTCTCATTTTGAAAACTCACCAAGTTTGCACTGTTTTATTTATTTAATTTTTTTGTCTATGTTCAGTGTAGTGTAGGGTTTTACTCATTTTTTTTTACAAAAATTCTTTCGCATTTAATGCAAAAAGCTCACCTACAGATATGAATCTTTTCTAAAGTATGGGAGGTCCATGGCCTGGGTTTAGAAACAGCAGGGGGTCCACGGACTTTTGTTAATTGGGAACCACTGATCTAAAATATAGACAGAAATAGATCACGTGTTGCTGAATCAAGAAACAAAGAAAAGAAAATAGGAGCATTAGTAGCATCAATCAATCAAATGCTGTGTTACGTAGGCAATCATTTCTCTCCACAATTCTCTTTCTTTAGACTTGATTATGAGATCCGCCGGTGACTTTCTTCCTAGCTACACTGACAGGCATCCAGTAACTTCTCTCTCTGTCTTCCTCTGTCTTTTCTTCCCTCAATTTTTCCGGTTGTCACAATGTGTTCAAATTTTTATCTTCTCAGAAAATGTCCCACAAATCTCGCTTGTCTGCTTCTGATCTTCGCTGTAATTTGTCGTTTAACTCCAGCCTCTCTTAAGACTTCTTCGTTGGTTTTCTTAGCTGTCCATGGTACCTTCAACATCTTTCTTATGAACCACATTTCCATGGCCTCCATTTCTCGCTCTATTTTCTTATTCATGGACCACCCTTCACATCCATAAAACAAATTGTCTCGATGTAACATTTAAGTACTCGGAATCTTGTTTCCATTGATATGGATCAGTTGCACAAGATGTGTCTATTTTTCTGGAATGCTGACTTGGCCTGAGAACGTCTGCTTTTTATTTCGTTGTGACATTTTCCATCAGCTGTTATAATTGTTCCTAAGTACTTGAATCTATCAATTTATTTCAGATTTGTGCCATCGATAGTAGTGCCACATTTTGGTGGTATTCTTTTCTTTGAGATGACCATCACTTCAGTCTTCTTTTTATTCAGACTGAGACCTTTACTTTTACTTTTACGAACTCCGATGTCCAGAAGAGCCAGTAGCTCCCCTTCACTTCTAGCAATCGTAACTGTGTCGTCTGCATATCTTAAGTTGTTAAGATTGTGCCCGCCAATTGATATTCCCAGCAGGATCTCTATAATTTCAATATGTTTTCGCTGAAGGAGAAGAATTAGTACCACAGCACGCCTATTAACCACTACGACCAGCTGTTGGCCAAGAGGCTGGGCACCGACAGTGAACAGGATCCAATCCACCAGATACAAAGGAAGGAACAAACAGTCTCGTCATGAATAAGAACCTGCCATCGCAGGCTGTTGTGCCATCTCCAGGGACTCACAATCAAACATGAAAGATGAGTGTCGGTGCAGGAGCGAAGTGCAGACTTCGGAACATGTTTTCTAAGAGTGCCCAACTTTTACAGACTTACACCACCAGACATGGCCACAGGGTTCAGATCCGAGGTGTAAGCTGTGAGTCTGCCGGGAGGTCATAGAGAAGACTGTGGACCTCATCCTGGCGACTAGGATTCTGATTTAGCTTGACCAAGAACTTGAACACCGAAGAAGAAGAAGAAGAAGTACATATAATATGAAAAGATCACATTAACGAATATTTGACTTTTTTTATTATTTTGCAACAATTTTTTCTTATACTCTCTTTCTCCAAATGCATAAACATTTCTTTTCTTATTCCGACAAAACTTCCCTTCTCAGTTCTTCAACAATATTTATCTCCTGCCAGTTCTCAGACCCACCTGACCTCAGTGAGCAACCTATGACATAAAGAGAAGGCAACATCTCTCCGTCTTGTTCTCCCATGCCCTCGGCGTATCTACTTTCTGAATGTCAACGGAGCACTTACGAGCGTCGAATTCAAGAGGCGCCACTTTGGAAACCCTTCAGCAATAGTTCATCTTGCGGTGAGAGCAAGGTACGTATATATATATTTATATGCGTCTCAACCGATATAGTTTTATATTCTTTCATGTTTCTAAAATCTCATGCCTTGTCCTAAGGACAAATATCCAAGGATATTTAGTGCCGTATTTTATATCCTTGGATATTGGAAAGAGAGATCTAGAGAGCTGTCAAATACTGTATGTCCTCAAGTGCAAAGAAATACAAACAATCTTCGCTGTTACACTGTGGGAAGGAAAAAAAACAACTTGAAGTTAAAATATCTAAGCAGTGAACTTTATTATAAAACATCAAAGTGAACAAACAAACAGATTTCCACTTCAGCTTGATTTTTGTTTCAAACATCAAGAACAGCTACAGAAAAAAAGGAAGTAAAGAGAAGTTAAAAGGGAATAAATGAACAAATGCAAAACCTCCTAACTGTGAAGAAACACAAACGTGAAAGGTTCTTACGGTAGAGAAGTACACATTTAAAGTCTCTAATACCAAAGAAATACTAAAAGTATATCTTTAAACCGAGAAGCCTACAGGAGAGCTTTTAGGGAGGCCCAAAGTTCTGCAAAGGACATGCCAATGACTGAGTGAACACCACAGAAATACTGAAGTAAAATGTTCTACCAGCAATGTAATACAAACAGTTGAAGAAAGATATTGGTAAAGCAATTTGTGCATACCTGCATGGTACTGTAGTTTAGGAACTAACCAGATAAAAATTCGCCACCGCTATTTCGGAACACACCAGATAAAAATCCAGCATTATAGCTTAGGACCTCACAAAGTAAATATCCCGTACTGCAGCGTAGGGACTCACCAAATATAAGCCCTGCATATAACTTACAGCCTCACCAAATATAAGTCCTGCATTATAACTTACAGCCTCACCAAATATAAGTCCTGCACTGTAACTTACAGCCTCACCAAATATAAGTCCTGCACTATAACTTACAGCCTCACCAAATATAAGTCCTGCATTATAACTTACAGCCTCACCAAATATAAGTCCTGCATTATAACTTACAGCCTCACCAAATATAAGTCCTGCATTATAACTTACAGCCTCACCAAATATAAGTCCTGCATTGTAACTTACAGCCTCACCAAATATAATTCCTGCACTGTAACTTACAGCCTCACCAAATATAAGTCCTGCACTATAACTTACAGCCGCACCAAATATAAGTCCTGCACTATAACTTACAGCCTCACCAAATATAAATCCTGCACTATAACTTACAGCCTCACCAAATATAAGTCCTGCACTACAACTTACAGCCGCACCAAATATAAGTCCTGCACTATAACTTACAGCCTCACCAAATATAAGTCGTGCACTATAACTTACAGCCTCACCAAATATAAGTCCTGGACTATAACTTACAGCCTCACCAAATATAAGTCCTGCACTACAACTTACAGCCTCACCAAATATAAGTCCTGCACTACAACTTACAGCCTCACCAAATATAAGTCCTGCACTACAACTTACAGCCTCACCAAATATAAGTCCTGCACTACAACTTACAGCCTCACCAAGTAAAAACCCAGCACCGTAGCTTAGGGGCTCACTACATAAAAACACTGACTGCCGCGCATTCTATGGTACACTTCTATTGACAGATGTTTTGCATTTCTAATTGTCTTTCTCTTTGTATAGTTCTTTCTTTCCTTATATTTATCATCGTGGGTATCTAAAAGCAATGACAGCAGAACTATCACAAGGTTGTCTTGTCACATTATCCAAAGCTTGCCCCCGTCTTGCTGTTGTTGTTGTCACATTATCCAAAGCTTGCCCCCGTCTTACTTTTGTCTTGTCACACTATCCAAAGCTTTCCCCCTTTCGTACTGGTGTCTTGTCACATTATCCAAAGCTTTCCCCCTTTCGTACTGTTGTCTTGTCACACTATCCAAAGCTTGCCCCCGTCTTGCTGTTGTTGTTGTCACACTATCCAAAGCGTGCCCCTGTCTTATTTTTGTCTTGTCACACTATCCAAAGCTTGCCCCTGTCTTATTTTTATCTTGTCACACTATCCAAAGCTTGCCCCTGTCGTACTGCAAGCTGAAGTAGGATTTTGCAAACAGGAATGAACATCCACAAGACAGTATCCCCACAATCAGTTGTGTTAAGTAATTTTAGTTCCCTTAACTCTTCACAGTCCTTAGGTCTTGAGACGGTCGGAATAGAAAGTATCACACTACCAAGTAATACTGCTTGTGTTACAAGATTTGCACCACGATACAAACAGCCAAAACTGCCATTAATGAACTAATGCATGAGGAGGATTTTAAACATTAAATGACAGGACAAGATCAGGAACGAGGAGGTCTGGGAAAGGGCGGGACAAGAACCTATGAACCTACAAATCATGTCTAGGAAGTGGAGGTGGATTGGCCACGCTCTGAGGAAACCCGACACCAGCATAGCAAGACAGGCACTAACATGGAATCCTCAAGGAAACAGAAAACGTGGAAGGTCTAGACTTACTTGGAAAAGAGAAACTGTGACAGTGCTCAGAGACAAGGATACACATGGAAGGAAGCAGAGAATAATTCCAAGAACAGGGATAAATGGAGAGCCTTTATCAGTGGCTTATGCTCTCAAGGGAATGAAAGATGATGATGATGATGATGATGATGATGATGATGAAACTGCAAAAGACATTAAAGTAATCAATTTAACTGAGTAACACAATAATTGGTGTATAAGTATACAACTATACACTGAGGACTGTAACAGTAACTTTAGAGTAAAAAAGGTTTTGACACAACCCTGATTGTTACAGACACGATTTTCAGAAAAGTTCAGAAAAAAATGATGCTAAACAGAAACAAATATTACTATAAATAAGCACAAGTTTTATTAGGTATGTAGTCCCATAGCACATGCCGTAGGGAAGAAGCGTTAGAGACCCCATTATGCTGGGCCATCAGAGTATGAGGTGAGGTGGCCAGTTCCTTTCATCGCTGCCTTTCTTTCCAAGATTTTCTCCGGTATCCTTTTCACAAGGCTGGGTCGATCTCAGGGCTGTATTGGTCTGAAACAAATTCTCGCTCAGCTAGGGATTCGAACCCTCGACCATTCGGTAGTTAGATGAGTGCTCAAACCACTACGTTAGTCGGTCCCACAATATTTATTACAGCGAAAAATGCGCCATTAACGCACTTTTGTCCATACATCGGACAAGCCCTTTCTAGTGCATTTCCGTGGGTATTTTATTTATTTTTTTAATGTGACAATTTAAGTGCGTTTCTATGAAAATACATAACGAATTTGTTCTGAAAAGTGGCGAATTATACACCGACACAAGCATTTAAGTCATGATTATACATGTCACTGCTTTTTGGGGTATTCATGTCTTTTTTTTCATATTAAAACGCCGCGTTATGTGACCGTTGCTATAATACACGTCAACCAGCGTTAGGGCCTTTCCTGCTGTGTCGTTCAACAAGTATTCATTATCTACTGTTACTATTATTATTATTATTATTATTCACAAATGAAGGCGGACCGTGTACCATCAGGTGCTGTACATCCAGGGAGATACAAGCCAGTAGGGGAGATAGGACAGGGGAAGGGAGTGTCAAGCTTGTACTCATAGCACTCGGGGAGATAGGACAGGGGAAGGGAGTGTCAAGCTTGTACTCATGGCACTCGGGGAGATAGGACAGGGGAAGGGAGTGTCAAGCTTGTACTCATGGCACTCGGGGAGATAGGACAGGGGAAGGGAGTGTCAAGCTTGTACTCATGGCACTCGGGGAGAAAGGACAGGGGAAGGGAGTGTCAAGCTTGTACTCATGGCACTCGGGGAGAAAGGACAGGGGAAGGGAGTGTCAGCTTGTACTCATGGCACTCAGGGAGATAGGACAGGGGAAGGGAGTGTCAAGCTTGTACTCATGGCACTCGGGGAGAAAGGACAGGGGAAGGGAGTGTCAAGCTTGTACTCATGGCACTCGGGGAGAAAGGACAGGGGAAGGGAGTGTCAAGCTTGTACTCATGGCACTCGGGGAGAAAGGACAGGGGAAGGGAGTGTCAAGCTTGTACTCATGGCACTCGGGTTGCCGGCCGTTCCCCACTTCCCCCCCCCCCCAATAAGGATATATGAGAATTATCTTCCCCGTTTCTGTAGGTCTGACACTTCGCGTTTCATTTACGAGTGAGTACAAACTTCAGCTTCGCTTAAGGATGAGGCAGTTTACAACGCCCCTCTTTTGCTGTCCCGTATACAGGTAAACAGAAAAATAAAACAAACCAAGTTTTTCTGAATAAGAATTCGAGGTTCTTATAAAAACAATATAACAATTATCACAAAATATATGCTCAGAGTTATTATAACTTTTCTAACAGAAATTACGAAACAAAAGAATAGACAGACTGAGGTGGCTCAGGCATTTAGAAAGAATGGGGGGGGGGGGAGGATAGACAAACAGAGATGGCCTGTACAGGGCTGTGAGGAATAGGAACAGCCCGAGTGCTAGGTCTAGACAACGACGGCAGACAACCTAGAAGAGGATATAAGAGCTCTTTTAATCGACAACTGGCAAGAAAAGATCAGGAACAGAGAGGGATGGAGTGCCTTGTTAGGAACAGGGAGGGATGGAGTGCCTTGTTAGGAACAGAGAGGGATGGAGTGCCTTGTTAGGAACAGGGAGGGATGGAGTGCCTTGTTAGGAACAGGGAGGGATGGAGTGCCTTGTTAGGAACAGAGAGGGATGGAGTGCCTTGTTAGGAACAGAGAGGGATGGAGTGCCTTGTTAGGAACAGAGAGGGATGGAGTGCCTTGTTAGGAACAGGGAGGGATGGAGTGCCTTGTTATGAACAGGGAGGGATGGAGTGCCTTGTTATGAACAGGGAGGGATGGAGTGCCTTGTCAGGAACAGAGATGGATGGAGTGCCTTGTCAGGAACAGAGAGGGATGGAGTACCTTGTTATGAACAGGGAGGGATGGAGTGCCTTGTTAGGAATAGGGAGGGATGGAGTACCTTGGTATGAACAGGGAGGGATGGAGTGCCTTGTTAGGAATAGGGAGGGATGGAGTACCTTGTTATGAACAGGGAGGGATGGAGTGCCTTGTTATGAACAGGGAGGGATGGAGTGCCTTGTCAGGAACAGAGATGGATGGAGTGCCTTGTCAGGAACAGTGAACCTTA
Source organism: Achatina immaculata (assembly GCA_009760885.1). NCBI lineage: Eukaryota > Metazoa > Mollusca > Gastropoda > Stylommatophora > Achatinidae > Lissachatina > Lissachatina immaculata. Next base: position 27,128,562 of record CM019694.1, on the reverse strand, counting down.
TTGACTGGAAAATATAAAAATGTGACATATGAAGGCTTAGTTTAAATTTAGAACTTTGATATATGAAGATCTAGTTTAAGTTTAGAAGTTTGATATATGAAGGTCTAGTTTATGTTTACTTGCTCAAGAATTGTATGAATACACGGAAACACGCGAGCATCTATTCTTATAATTTTGTGGTATGACACGCAGTGCCAGTAGTGATGACGTCGCCTGGGGCAGCATCCCGATCTCAGTCGAAGCAAGCGCTCCCCTAGGGATGACGCTGATGAGATTTTTTTCCACCTCAACACAATCGTTGACCACAGCAACAACACACGTCCTGAAAGATAGCCCCTTGTCAGGAAACAGGAGGAACATCTCGTAATGCCTTGCACAATCTGAACATATTCACCAAGGCCAGTCGTCGAATAACTTCAGTACATTCACTGGATGGCTCAGGATGATGATGAATCAGCGGTGGCGAGGAACATCAAGACACGTATCAAACTCTTCAAGACGATAAGGAGAAAATATTTCGGTGTAGCTCAATCTAACAGCAGCAAGTCAGTCAGTCAGTCAGTCACTTGCATGTCCCGTGCGAAACTTTGCCTCCCTAAGAGCTCTCCTGTAGACGTCTCAGCTGTAAGCAAGATGCCCTGCTGCTGATGCGGCAAGAGGAGCCACCAAAGAACGTGAAATGTAAACTAAACGATTACGATACATTTCCGTTCATTCTGACGACAGGTACAGCCTACAGTACAAGACTGCACATTATCAAACCTCAGACCACGCTCTGCCAGAACAGTTCAAAGGCTCTCCCTAATCTGCCAGGACAGTTCACTGACTCACACTAATTTGCCAGGACAGTTGACTGACTCACCCTAATCTGCCAGGACAGTTCACTGACTCACCCTAATCTGCCAGGACAGTTCACAGACTCACCCTAATCTGCCAGGACAGTTCACTGACTCACACTAATTTGCCAGGACAGTTGACTGACTCACCCTAATCTGCCAGGACAGTTCACTGACTCACCCTAATCTGCCAGGACAGTTCACAGACTCACCCTAATCTGCCAGGACAGTTCACAGACTCACCCTAATCTGCCAGGACAGTTCACTGACTCACCCTAATCTGCCAGGACAGTTCACAGACTCACCCTAATCTGCCAGGACAGTTCACTGACTCACCCTAATCTGCCAGGACAGTTCACTGACTCACCCTAATCTGCCAGGACAGTTCACAGACTCACCCTAATATGCCAGGACAGTTCACTGACTCACCCTAATCTGCTAGGACAGTTCACTGACTCACCCTAATCCGTCAGGACAGTTCACAGACTCTCCCTAGTCTGCCAGGGCAGTTCACTGACTCATCCTAATCCGCCAGGGCAGTTCACAGACTCTCCCTAGTCTGCCAGGGCAGTTCACAGACTCTCACAAGTGTAAGGAGTAGATAACAAAGCAAGCAGTTTCCCGGTTTGAATGGCAACCCCACTGGCCAAAGACGGGCTTTTACGGAAAGGGCAGTCCTGCGAGTCAGTCGCTGATCAGGATAGAAAATGAGAAGATAGAAGATGAAGAGGTCGGGATTCCATATGCTGAGCAGGTTAGAGGCCAGCGACCGTTGGGAGTCATGTGATTGTTGAGTCGTGAATGAGAGAATTCATTCGTTAGATAGGAACAGATATGTGTAGTTTAATTGTGTGTGTGTTATAATCAGAGCTGAACCCATAGTGTTCAAGGAAACATTTTAATGATTTGATGATGCATATCGGCGGATATTTAACATCACGTACATAAGATTCATTTTGATTTTTGCTACCTTGTAAGTCGACATTTGTGTAAATACAAGAGATCATAATTTCATGAAGGATTGTTATTTCGTGTTCCTATTCATTGGTGTAAAGTGTGAACTTATAGTATAATCACCCTTCATGCATTTGGTATAACAATGACATAAAGAAACTAAAAGATTGAACATTTTCCCCTTTAATCCAATATCATATTTTTCCTACACAGGTACAGCCTCGCACTCTTGAAACGCCCACTCCGACCGTTCAAATTTTTCTCGTGTGAAATATTCCTGCACGAAGCATCTGAGAATATTGGCCGCCACCACATCATCATCATCATCATCATCAGGTGCCGTGCCGACTGGCGTTGGCTATTATGCTTCTCCAGAGTACCCGATCCTTCATGCAGGCCATCAGCTCAGTTGGTGATCTCCTCTCACACCATCCCGTCAGACTGTCCAGTATCATTTCTCTTGGTCTTCCTCTTGATCTTCTTCCTTCTATTTTTCCTGTTGTTATAATATTTTCAATGCCCCCTCTTCTCATTGCATGTCCTATGAAAGTACATTGTCTCTCTCTTATCTTTCTGACAAGATTTTTTGTCTCTCCAGCTCTTCTCATACATTCTTCATTAGTTATTTTTGCTGTCCAGGGGATTCGCAACATTCTTCTAATAAACCACATTTCTGCTGCTTCCAATGATTTTTGTGCAGACTTGCTTATTGTCCATGATTCACTTCCATATAACAAGATAGGTTCAATATAGCATTTTAGGACTCGTTTTCTAACATTCATTGATAAGGATGTGTTAACTAATATGTTTCTCATTCTCTGAAATGCAGTCTTTGCTTGGCCTATTCTGTTCCTAATTTCTGTTCTGCATTTCCCATCTGAAGTTATTACTGCTCCAAGGTATTTGAATTTCTGTACCTGCTTTAGAATGGTTCCGTTTAATTGAATACTGCATGCTGGTGGATTCTGTTTCTTAGATATAACCATAGTCTCTGTCTTTTTGATGTTCAAAGTAAGGCCTTTCTGTTCACTTTCTTTGGCGACTTTATCCAAGAGATTTTGCAGGTCTTGTTGGTTCTCAGCTATCAGTACTGTGTCGTCAGCATACCGAAGGTTGTTAATATTGTATCCTCCAATTTTTATGCCTGGTTCTGTGATGATTGTTCTTAGAATATTCTCGCTGTACAGAGAAAAAAGGTCTGGAGATAGTACACATCCTTGTCGCACCCCTTGTTTTATAGGTTGGTATTTTCCAATTCCATTTTCAACTCGAACTGCTGCTTCTTGCTGCCAGTATAGATGTTTTACAATCCTCAAGTCTTTGCCGTCTATATTGATGTCTTCAAGCATTTTAATAATTTCACTATGTTTCACCTTGTCAAATGCCTTGGTGTAATCAATGAAGCATAAGTAGAGATCTTTCTGTACTTCTAAAGCTCTTTCTGTTAGTGTTCGTAAAGCATAAATGGCATTGTGTGTTCCCTTTCCTTCAACAAATCCAAACTGTTCATCTGCTATTTCCATTTTTATCTTTTTCCTTGTTCTTCTCATAATTATTCTCAAAAGTAGCTTTGTTATGTGACATGAGAGGCTGATAGTCCGGTGGTCGTCACATTCCTTTGCACCTGGTTTCTTTGGTAGTGCTATAAACGTGGATTTAATCAGGTCACTGGGAATATAACCACTGTTGTAAATATCATTCAGTAACTTGGTTATTATTTTTATTCCTGTCTCCTCTAGTGCCTCTATTTCTTCTATTGTTATATTATCAGGCCCAGTCGCTTTTCCTTTCTTCATGTGTTTGATGGCATCTATGATTTCATCTTCAAGTATTGGCGGTCCATCACAGTTTTCAGTATCTGGTGTTAATTCTGGTCTTTCTCCTCCATATAGCTCACCGATATACTCTGTCCACCTGTCCACAATGTCTTCTTTTGCCATTAACATTTTACCTTCTTTCGATTTCAGGCATCCTATGGTATATTTTGTTTTCCTGCCTGTGAGTTCATTAATTCGTTTATGCATGTTTTTGCTGTCTTTATTATGAGTGTCCTCTATCTGTCTGCACTGTTCATTTAACCACACTTCTTTTGCTTCTCTGCCGCCACCACGCATGACAAAATAAAATGTTAACCATTTTAGGGCGTGTCTTAGTTAACATGTGTAATATTGTACACTCTGTCCATAACATATACTATTACAAATAAAATTAATAAAAATGTCGAAAGGATAAGGGAAGAAATAAAAGTGGACACTATGGAAAGTATACACGTGCTCTATAGATTTCAGAATTTGGGTCTAAAGCTGGTAACTGTCATACTCCTCCAGCTCCGGGCAGTGGCAGGCAGGCGGTTCTGGTGTCCCATCTCTGCCAGAACAGTAAGGAACCAACAAGACCCTGGCGATGTTGTGGCTTGTCGAAAATCTCTCTAGTTACGATTCCTTCTGAAGTTTCAGAACGTCTCCGAAGTTCACTCCACTTTCCTTATAAATTGCATGCGGTGCAGGAACTTTCCATAAACATTAACTGACAAGATCCACCGAACTTGGTACTTGCTCGCACACAACAGCGCAATAATGCACTGCCACAAACGCCATCTTTCTCTGTGAACTTAGGTCCAAAATTTGACTGATTAGTTATATACCGCGCAAATAATAGAGGCCAAATTAACAGGCATACAATCCTTTGATGAGGTTGAAAGACTCGCCGAAGACAGGAAAAATTGGCGAACTACTTTGCGAGCCCTATGTGACGTTTAACGGCACGGGAAGGATATAAGATAAGATAAGATATAAGAAATAATAGCTTATCGGTTCCTGCTTCTTCCTTTTGTTTTTCGCTTTGTATCCCTCAACAGTTCGATTGCTTCCCTTTTCCTTTATCTCATAGTCAGCCTTTATTTTCGGACTCCCTTTCCTTCTTTTTCCCCTTAAATTTCCATTGGAATTTTAAATCTAAAAAAAAACTAAGCACGCATACCAAAATCAGGATATTTAAGAGCAATGTTCTAAGTGTACTACTCTATGGAAGTGAATGCTGGAAAATCACCAAAATCATAGAAAACAAGTTGAATTCTTTCCAGACTAAATGTTTACGAAGAATTAGAACAATATTTTGGCCAAACACCATAGGAAATAACATCTTGTTGGCAGAAATGCAGATGAAGCCACTGACAGAAATTATTGAGGAAAGACGCTGGCGATGGTTGGGACATGTCCTCCGAATGACTGAAAACTCACTACTAAAAATAGCACTAAGATGGACACCACAGGAGAACAAAAGTAAGGGTAGACCAAAAGAGACATGGAGAAGAACAACAGAGAGGATGTTGAGCAATAGAGGGCTCACCTGGGCAAGAGCAGAAAAAAGGCAAAGGACAGGCATTTGTGGAAAACCCTTGCGGAAGCCCCATGTGCCCTGGGTACTTAAGGTTCAGAGAGAGAGAAAGAGAAAGAGAGAGAGAGAGAGAGAGAGAGAGAGAGAGAGAATAGAGTTTCACATTTACAACCTAAAACTACCAGATGATTCATTATTTACACACTTATTTACTACATACATTTATATTACTATATTTACACCTTTGTTTTTTTATCCTGCAGTGTAAATTGCATTTTTTTAAATTTTATTTTATTTTGTATGAGATTTGATCTATTCACCTCCAGCTCATTCTCCCAATGATAATAGCTCCAAACGTGATGCGTATATCCTTCATGATTTATCTTCTTTTAGCGCGTCGTAAATCAGAGTTTACGACTGTGTCAGGGTGCCAAGCTTAGGGCTAGCAAGTTGTGGTAAAATTAAGAAGAAAAAAAGAAGTTCTATTTATTTATTAGGTGTATACATATCAAAAGGGCGCAAGGAGGGGAATTATTCCAATAGCGAACCGAACATTTGATGAGACTTCTGTAATTTTAGTGTACGTTTATCTCCACGCCAGTTGCCAACTACGTCAGTTCATTACAGCCCATGTCACGTGAAGGTTTTAAAATGCAGTTTACATGGGGGCGTGGTCAGTGGTTTATGTTCATGCTGTCTGTCCTTTCCAGTAACGTTGTACAGTTGATAGCTGTTCCGAGGGCAGGCCCGCAGTCTTGCAAGATTTATGGGTGTGAGTTTGAAACCAAAATATGCAGTCGTAGCAGTGGGTGGAGGAAATGTCCCCAAGACAAGAAACAGGAAGGAGTGGGTCTAAAGATGGACGGGTTGTTGCAACATTCCAACAATGGAAGAAGTGTTGACAGACAGACAGACAGACAGACAGACAGACAGATAGACAGATAGATAGATAGATAGATAGATAGATAGATAGATAGATAGATAGATAGATAGATAGATAGATAGATAGATAGATAGATAGATAGATAGATAGATAGGTAGATAGATAGATAGATGGACGTAAGTAAGTCCAGGATAAGCAGAGAACAATATATAAAAATCAGATCAAAATCGAGAACAAACAGAGAAAAATACAGAGAAAATCAGTGAAATTCAAGGATTGTGGAAAAAAAAAATAGAGAAAATTAACTGAAGCCGAGAATATGTAGAGAAGGATGTTGAGGAGGAGGATAAAGCCGAGGATATATAAAGAAGAATATGAAGAAAACTGATTAACGTCGAGGATACGTATTCGGCAGTTACTGCTATAAAAAGGAACGGCAGAGTTATCGCCGTAATAACATAATGTTTCTCAAAAATCTCACAAACGACACGATCTCGCAGCTAGTACGTGAAACTGCGATATTTTGGTGTCGTGTTCGTCACATGATACGGCAGATCAGACAGGGCCGACATGACGTTGCTTTTAAACTCTGATAAACACAAGCACAAGATTTTCGCAATACAACATTTTAACGGCAGGAGCTGATAAACAAGTGTATGCTATGCTAAAACGGGATTTAAATATCTTTTCACTTTCGCCACAAAGTTTAAATCAGGTGTTGAATGTTTGTACTGGCTTATGTCACTACGTATTTGCTAGATGTTGCATCCAAGAAATGACAATACGGGTAACAGGGAGTCTGAAACTGTAAGTTACTGTCAAGCAAATTTCTAAGCTTATCGCTTTGGGAGCCGTTGCAAAGGTATGCGTATTACAGACAGGAAATATTTATACCGTAGAAAAATGTGTTCTGCTCTCTTTTGCTCCGCCTTTTTGAGACCAAGGAAGGCTAATGCTAATATTAGGTCAACCAAACAGCCACCCAAGATCGGCAGACTTCGGAAAGGCGTGATTCTGGCCTTTGGGATAAAGTTTTTTAAACATAGGTAGAATAGCCATACTGAAGTACTATTTCCTCAAATGATGATAATCAGTGTCATAATGGCAGCGAAACGTGACATGATTTTGTTGGTTTCTACGGACATAGATAGTATCCACGTCTTAAACGCACCTAGGGCCATTTGGTCTTAGTGTTTATACTTTCCTTTGATACTCTTATGTCGGGACACACCACATGCTGATGTATCAGACCTGGCGGCCTTTAATTTCCCTAGTCCAAGAGCAGCCAGGCACCCATTTCTACAGCCTGTGTGACAAGCCAGACTTGAAACACTCATCTCGCCATGACACGCTAATGCGCTAATCACTTCGCTACTCAAAACTCCCACGTCATGGAAGTGAAATGTGTCTCTTCTGTTGTCTACTTCTCCCCTAGTACAGGGTCCGGCATAAAGCATAGCTGGATTTTTGAAAATGGAAAATAAATAAGTGCTATACATGTTTTTGGTTAAAAAAAAGTGAAATGAAACTCAGAAAAGTGGATATTTTTATTATTACTGACAATCATATTTAGGTTTTGAAAATTACGCCGGTTAGATGACCGCCATTACATCTGATACATACAGCCAAGCGTCTGGAAAATTCCTGCATAACACCATATAACATGTTCAAAGGAATATTTTGAATAAAGTGTCGGATTCGATCCTTTAGGTCTGCAGCTGAACGTGGTCGACTAGCATAGACCGTGTTCTTGAGCTACCCCCCATGAAAAGAACTATACGAGCAATAAATCCGATGACCTTGCCGGACAATGAACATCCCCACATCTGGAAATAAGACGATTGGGAAATGCTTGTCGCAGCATGGCCATGGACTGACGGGCTGTGTGGGCAGTTGCTCCATCTTGTTGAAGCTATACTAGTCTCTTATTTCTATTGGGCAAGTCTGGAATGAAGTATTCAGTTAGCATCTACACATAAAGATAGCTATTAACAGTAAGAGGATGCCCGTCTTCTTCCTCAAACAAATATGGGCCAACAACGCCGAATGATGCAAGGCCACACCACACTGTTACTCGTTCACTATGGGGTGGTTTCTCATGCAGTAATTGTGGATTTTCAGCTGACCAGTATCTGAAACTCTGCTTGTTCACACTTCCTGACAACTCAAAATGATCTTCATCAAACATTATGAGGTTACTGAGCAAATTCGGATTTTCTTCAATGAATGCTAGAAAATCGGTACCAAAGTCATGTCTGTTAATTTTATCTAGATCATTAAGTTGCTGCACAGCCTGCAGCTTGTAAGGGAGGAAATGCAGATGATTATGACTGACACGACTAGCGCGCGATCCGACATACAAAGTGCCAAAGCCAAATGTGAGATATCTTGAGCTTGGAAAGTATGATGGACAATGTGAGATATCTTGTGCTTGGAAAGTATGATGGACAATGTGAGATATCTTGAGCTTGGAAAGTATGATGGACAATGTGAGATATCTTGTGCTTGGAAAGTATGATAGAAAATGTGAGATATCTTGAGCTTGGAAAGTATGACAGACAATGTGAGATATCTTGTGCTTGGAAAGTATGATAGACAATGTGAGATATCTTGTGCTTGGAAAGTATGATAGACAATGTGAGATATCTTGAGCTTGGAATATGTGGACAATGTGAGATATCTTGTGCTTGGAAAGTATGATAGACAATGTGAGATATCTTGAGCTTGGAAAGTATGATAGACAATGTGAGATATCTTGAGCTTGGAAAGTATGATGGACAATGTGAGATATCTTGAGCTTGGAAAGTGTGATGGACAATGTGAGATATCTTGTGCTTGGAAAGTGTGATAGACAATGTGAGATATCTTGAGCTTGGAATGTGTGGACAATGTGAGATATCTTGTGCTTGGAAAGTATGATAGACAATGTGAGATATCTTGAGCTTGGAAAGTATGATGGACAATGTGAGATATCTTGTGCTTGGAAAGTATGATGGACAATGTGAGATATCATGAGTTTGGAAAGTATGATGGACAATGTGAGATATCTTGTGCTTGGAAAGTATGATGGACAATGTGAGATATCTTGAGCTTGGAAAGTATGATGGACAATGTGAGATATCTTGTGCTTGGAAAGTATGATAGACAATGTGAGATATCTTGAGCTTGGAAAGTATGATAGACAATGTGAGATATCTTGTGCTTGGAAAGTATGATAGACAATGTGAGATATCTTGTGCTTGGAAAGTATGATAGACAATTTGAGATATCTTGAGCTTGGAATGTGTGGACAATGTGAGATATCTTGTGCTTGGAAAGTATGATAGACAATGTGAGATATCTTGAGCTTGGAAAGTATGATAGACAATGTGAGATATCTTGAGCTTGGAAAGTATGATGGACAATGTGAGATATCTTGAGCTTGGAAAGTGTGATGGACAATGTGAGATATCTTGTGCTTGGAAAGTATGATAGACAATGTGAGATATCTTGAGCTTGGAAAGTGATGGACAATGTGAGATATCTTGCTTGGAAAGTATGATGGACAATGTGAGATATCTTGAGTTTGGAAAGTATGATGGACAATGTGAGATATCTTGTGCTTGGAAAGTATGATGGACAATGTGAGATATCTTGAGCTTGGAAAGTATGATGGACAATGTGAGATATCTTGTGCTTGGAAAGTATGATGGACAATGTGAGATATCTTGAGCTTGGAAAGTATGATAGACAATGTGAGATATCTTGTGCTTGGAAAGTATGATAGACAATGTGAGATATCTTGTGCTTGGAAAGTATGATAGACAATTGAGATATCTTGAGCTTGGAAGTGTGGACAATGTGAGATATCTTGTGCTTGGAAAGTATGATAGACAATGTGAGATATCTTGAGCTTGGAAAGTATGATAGACAATGTGAGATATCTTGAGCTTGGAAAGTATGTGGACAATGTGAGATATCTTGAGCTTGGAATGTGTGGACAATGTGAGATATCTTGTGCTTGGAAAGTGTGATAGACAATGTGAGATATCTTGAGCTTGGAATGTGTGGACAATGTGAGATATCTTGTGCTTGGAAAGTATGATAGACAATGTGAGATATCTTGAGCTTGGAAAGTATGATGGACAATGTGAGATATCTTGTGCTTGGAAAGTATGATGGACAATGTGAGATATCTTGTGCTTGGAAAGTATGATGGACAATGTGAGATATCTTGTGCTTGGAAAGTATGATGGACAATGTGAGATATCTTGAGCTTGGAATGTGTGGACAATGTGAGATATCTTGTGCTTGGAAAGTATGATAGACAATGTGAGATATCTTGAGCTTGGAAAGTATGATGGACAATGTGAGATATCTTGTGCTTGGAAAGTATGATGGACAATGTGAGATATCTTGTGCTTGGAAAGTATGATGGACAGTGCGAAAGAACTTGTGCTTGGAAAGTATGATAGACAATGTGAGATATCTTGTGCTTGGAATGTGTGGACAATGTGAGAGATCTTGTGCTTGGAAAGTATGATGGACAATGTGAGATATCTTGTGCTTGGAATGTGTGGACAATGTGAGATATCTTGTGCTTGGAAAGTATGATGGACAATGTGAGATATCTTGTGCTTGGAAAGTATGATGGACAATGCGAGAGATCTTGTGCTTGGAAAGTATGGTGGACAATGTGAGATATCTTGTGGTTGGAAAGTATGATGGACAATGTGAGATATCTTGTGCTTGGAAAGTATGATGGACAGTGCGAAAGAACTTGTGCTTGGAAAGTATGATAGACAGTGTGAGATATCTTGTGCTTGGAATGTGTGGACAATGTGAGAGATCTTGTGCTTGGAAAGTATGATGGACAATGTGTGATATCTTGTGCTTGGAAAGTATGATGGACAATGTGAGATATCTTGTGCTTGGAAGGTATGATGGATAATGTGTGATATCTTGTGCTTGGAAAGTATGATGGACAATGCGAGAGATCTTGTGCTTGGAAAGTATGATAAACAATGCGAGAGATCTTGTGCTTGAAAAGTATGATGAACAATGTGAAATATCTTGTGATTGGAAAGTATGATGGACAATGTGAGATACCTTGGTCTTGGAAAGTATGATGGACAGTGCGAGAGATCTTGTGCTTGGAAAGTATGATGGACAATGTGAGATATCGTGTGCTTGGAAAGTATGATGGACAATGTGAGAGATCTTGTGCTTGGAAAGTATGATGGACAATGTGAGAGATCTTGTGCTTGGAAAGTATGATGGACAATGTGAGATATCTTGTGCTTGGAAAGTATGATGGACAATGTGAGATATCTTGTGCTTGGAAAGTATGATAGACAATGTGAGATACCTTGGTCTTGGAAAGTATGATGGACAGTGCGAGAGATCTTGTGCTTGGAAAGTGTGATGGACAATGTGAGATATCTTGTGCTTGGAAAGTGTGATGGACAATGTGAGATATCTTGTGCTTGGAAAGTATGATAGACAATGTGAGATATCTTGTGCTTGGAAAGTATGATAGATAGTGCGAGAGATCTTGTGCTTGGAAAGTATGATGGACAGTGCGAGAGATCTTGTGCTTGGAAAGTATGATGAACAATGTGAAATATCTTGTGATTGGAAAGTATGATGGACAATGTGAGATACCTTGGTCTTGGAAAGTATGATGGACAGTGCGAGAGATCTTGTGCTTGGAAAGTATGATGGACAATGTGAGATATCGTGTGCTTGTAAAGTATGATGGACAATGTGAGAGATCTTGTGCTTGGAAAGTATGATGGACAATGTGAGAGATCTTGTGCTTGGAAAGTATGATGGACAATGTGAGATATCTTGTGCTTGGAAAGTATGATGGACAATGTGAGATATCTTGTGCTTGGAAAGTATGATAGACAATGTGAGATACCTTGGTCTTGGAAAGTATGATGGACAGTGCGAGAGATCTTGTGCTTGGAAAGTGTGATGGACAATGTGAGATATCTTGTGCTTGGAAAGTGTGATGGACAATGTGAGATATCTTGTGCTTGGAAAGTATGATAGACAATGTGAGATATCTTGTGCTTGGAAAGTATGATAGATAGTGCGAGAGATCTTGTGCTTGGAAAGTATGATGGACAGTGCGAGAGATCTTGTGCTTGGAAAGTATGGACTATGAAATGTGTGAAATAATGAGGGATATGTTGTCAGATTTTTGTATCTCAAGACAGTGGGTTCTGAACTTCTGTCGGTCGCCTGCAGCCTGCTTGCCTCGTCCCTAGCGTTCCCCAAAACCATTTTCCCTCCCCGTCAACTAATTCTGAGGATGTCTTCCCTTTATTTTTCCGTTCTTCTACCCCCCCATCAACAAGTTTGAAGGTGTCTTCCCTTTCTTTTTCGTTTCTTCCCCCCCCCCCCCCCCCGTCAACAAGTTCTGAGGATGTCTTCCCTTTCTTTTTCGCTCCCCCCCCCCCCGTCAGCTAGTTCTGAGGGTGTCTTCCCTTTCTTTTTCGTTTCTTCCCCCCCCCCCCGTCAACAAGTTCTGAGGGTGCCTTCCCTTTCTTTTTCCGTTCTCCTCCCTCCCTGTTAACAAGTTCTGAGGGTACCTTCGCTTTCTTTTTCCGTTCTCCCCCCCCCCCCCCCCCCCCCCCCCGTCAACAAGTTCTGAGGGTGCCTTCCCTTTCTTTTTCCGTTCTCCCCCCCCCCCCCGTCAACAAGTTCTGAGGGTGCCTTCCCTTTCTTTTTCGGTTCTCTCCCCCCCCCCCCCCCCCCGTCAACAAGTTCTGACGATGACTGCCCCTTCTATTTCCAGCAACCAAGCTTCCACAGCCTCTCTCCAACCTTCAACAATCTACTCCTTTTCTCTACAATACATCACCAATTACCTATTTTTTAGGGCATATTTCCAACAACCTACTTTAAGCAATCTATCCCTCTTCTCTACAATCAATCACCAACAGTTTAGTTTTGACAATCTGTTTCCAATATAGCCTACTACTTTCAACGATCTACTCTTCTTTGCAGTCTATCACTAACAACCTAGTTTTGACGGTCTGTTTCAAGCTAACAACCTTCAACAATCTATTTTTCGTCTCTCTGCAGTATATCTCCAGCAGTCTAGCTTCTGCGATACAGCTTTCATCTCTATAACCTATGTCCTACATGCTTTTGAACGATTTACAGAGCGCAGCCAACATTCAACGAGTTGTTTCCCTTATCATTCCCAACCTTAATCTCATTTTAAATGACTTGCTTCCCTTCCTCTGCTTTTATCAAGAAAACTAGGCCGTCTGAACTCTAGGTCTTTGATAGCGAACCAGTGCGAAAGGTTTAGAGACCTTTTCCCCTAGACTGTGACCTTAAAGTATCTAAAATGTAGCTTTTAACCGACTTCGAATTGACACTCTAAGATCTTTTATTGACATCTGTGTCTCTCACTTTGTGAATATTCTGCACTGAGGTGTATATCTCAATGATAACAGTCTACAAGAAGGCAGAAAAGGATGAATCTTACGAGCACTTCCTCTGCTTTTATCAAGAAAACTAGGCCGTCTGAACTCTAGGTCTTTGATAGCGAACCAGTGCGAAAGGTTTAGAGACCTTTTCCCCTAGACTGTGACCTTAAAGTATCTAAAATGTAGCTTTTAACCGACTTCGAATTGACACTCTAAGATCTTTTATTGACATCTGTGTCTCTCACTTTGTGAATATTCTGCACTGAGGTGTATATCTCAATGATAACAGTCTACAAGAAGGCAGAAAAGGATGAATCTTACGAGCAAGCAAGACTTTACAATGTAGACAGACATTACTGATACAAAAATAATGCTAAAAATGAATACAGTGACGCTTAAAATCTAAAATAAACCCACCTGTAATAAGCGAACTGTTTATATGTGCAGAAAAATATATGATACGGTATATGGATGTCTACCAAACCTGCGTATTTGTGAATAAACTGTGATAGTTCCTGTTTAACAGCAGATAATTTAGAAATATTGAAGAAATAGCAAATAGAAACGTAAATGCTTTACATGTAGATTCATGAACATTGTGGTTAAACACGGGGTCCCTGTGCTGCCAGAATGTGCGGAGATTTTACCTTTGTTTTTGTTCCTGTTTGTTTATGAGCAGCTGAAATCACTGTCAATGTAAAGAATGCCAAAAAAAAGCAGTCTTTATTGCGATATGTAGATCCTAAAACATGCACGAAAAAGTGCAGAAAAGTTATCGGGCCCGAGCAAGAAGGTAACAACATAGAGCTACGAAACCTGCATGTGGTCTCACATGTTCATACTCAGGATCAACTCACTTGGCACATTTCCTCTAAAAACAAAAAAATATTGTTGATCATTTGCTGCTGCTATCACCTCCGAACCGTTCAAAAAATCTTCTCCCTTTCAAAAATGTGCTAAGGTTGGGATAAAGAAGTTTCTGTCTTCTAGAGCAAGATCTGGTGAGAGGGGTGGATGATCTGTGCAATCAAATTCTGCCAGAACATCCAACGTCTTGTGAGCAGGTGTACTGACTTGTAAATCCAATACCTTTTCCGCGGTTCGCCGTCGCCGTTTTCTCTCAATTCATCCTTTAATCGGCTTTTCAAGTTAAAATAGTATTCTGTATTAACTGTTTGGCCACTTGGGAAATAGTCAGTCATTAAAATACATTCCTTGTCTTAAGATAAAGTGGATATGACCCTTCCTGCTGACTTTTGGATACTAGATTCCTTCAGTTCTGGTAAACCAGAATTCGGCTTGTGGAAGGACTTATTTGGTCTCCGGATCTTAGTGTTGCAACCATCTTTGATCGACAGTGACGAGTCGTTTCAAAAAGTTATCACTAGGTCACTCAAATTGCTACAAAACGAACTTAGAGGTGGGTTTTGTTTCTTGTCGGCATTCAAACATTTCAGTGCTCGTTTGGCCAACGGTTTCTGCGTACCAAAATGCTCATAAATTATAAACCCAGAGCGTTCCCTGGGTACATCTAGTGTCTCAGCAATTGGTTTATCTGAAATCCATACATCTGCCAAAATCAAGTCATGAACATGATCAACAATTTCTGCGGATGACAGAAGCTGAAGGTCTTCCAGATCTTGCTGCATCTCTGGTCTCCAAATATCAACGCTGTCAGCTAGCACACCATTTTTTTCACAGTTGAATATGATGGACACTTGTCACTCAAAGCTACCAGTATGCACTCATGGGTTTCCTCTGGAGATTTGTTTTTCAAGAACTTCATTATGGCGCAGAGTTCCGTGTTTGAAAATTCCACACCTTTCGTTGACATGGCTCTGTCACTGATCTGGAAAGAAAAATGTAAAAGAAAAAGATAGCCGTATGATCCTGCATATTTGACACTTTCCATTATAAAATAACACTAAGTCCAGCTACGCTGACAAAATTGGTCTCCAGAGTTTGGAAATTGGATAAGGCTGATAACCTTTCACCACCCCCTCGCAACAACATCACTAACAAAGAAAAGAAAATTATAATGTCTCTCTCTCACTCTCTCTCTCTCCTTCTCTCTCCCTCTCTCTCTTTGAACCTTAAGTGCCCGCAAGGTTTTACCACAAATACATAAAGAAGAAGAAGAAGAAGTAGAAGAAGAAGGAGGAGGAGGAGGAGGAGTAGGAGGAGTAAGGGGCCTCATGAAGAAAGCCAAGTGAAGAAGCGTTCAGAGAAATTTGAGAGCATTAAATGTCATTAAAATAAAGTAGTTCTTAACCTACGTCCGAATTGCTTTTGAACGAATTACAGAGGACAGCCGACATTCAACGAGTTATTCCCCTTACCATTCTCAATCTTAATCTCATTTTAAATGACTTGCTTCTCTTTCTCTGCTTTTATCAAGAAAACTAGGCCATCTGAACTATAGGTTCATTAATTTTTTTGTGAGACATGATCTTAAAAACATATATATGTATATATATATACACACACAATCTGCCCTATTAACACAGGAGAATAAAGACAGCTGATCTCATTTCAAGATCTTTCGGCCAACACAAATTACAGAAGCATGATTATCAGCGCTTGCCGGCACTGCTCGTATAAATGAGTGAACCGCATTACACCTGTATTCCTACGAAGATAGAAACATTAGAAGACAGAGCTATTTACAACGAGGAAGAAAGCCAGTTACTAGTGGCGGATGAATATCAGAGGCATTCAGTTATACGAAATGTTTCGGTTAACCTTATGATACAGCTTTGTCCTGCAGAGATCTGACAAGCTTAACTTGAAAAATAATTGAAAACATAAACCAGCTTTGAGACACGAACTCAGAAATGTACCGACGAACTTAGTTCGTCAGCATGGGAATTTGTGTTCGCTTTATAGCTCTCATTTATATTATTATAGCTGTTATCCGAACTTCCTTTTTTCCCCCTTCTTTGTGGTCGATGCTGATATGAAAATTCTGAAACATAAATGAACGCACCGGATAGGCACTGGGTTACAGGATGACTTCAAGTGGCGGACTCATGCAGAATTTAAAACCATGGAAAAATGTGCCATATACCAGGTGGTTGGCAACCTGCGTCAAATGTGCCACGCTTGGCATATGAAACAGTTTACAATGGCACGGCTGTTTGATTTGAAATACAGTAATTACGATCTCTTGAAACTTTTGAATTTTTAATTTAAAAAGAAGCATATAATTCTTTAAAGCTATTTCTGTTTTTTTTTTTTTTTACATCTCTTTCAAACGAAAGTTGGTAGGCACTAGAGGTAAGACTGTACAATCCGATGCAAAGTGACTTTTATGTGTTTGTTCCTATTTGTATTTAAATATTGAATAGTAAGGAATAGCATAGTTATTTAATATGTTTTAATGGTTGGTATATATAAAAATATGGTGCCTTAGGTTGCCACGCAGAGTCACTTTGCAACATTGCTTCGGCACAACACTAATAGAAGGTTGTCAACCTGGTCTAGACAGTATTTAAATGGAAGAAGCCCAGGGTCTTAATTATCTGAGCACCACTAAGTCTAAGGGATAAATCTTGGTCATTCTGACCTGCTAGTCCTTCTGTTACAATTCTTGTTGTTCTTACTTCAAAGACTACTCACCAAAACTGATCCTACAAAGCGTGGAACTGCGAAGTTTGCAACTATGTCAAACGCATAAAATAATCAGCTGAGAATTCTAAAATTCTAAACATTTTACATTTTAATTTTGGCAAAGAATTCTTTGTGGGATCATAAGAAATAGTTTTTTTTCTTTTGGAGTCATGTTCAAGGTGGCTGTAAACATGAAGAGTAAATATTTTACAGCTGAGAAAAAAAATAACGTGAGGAAATTACCACACAAGTATGAAGTAATGGGCCAGATAAAGGACGCCAATGTTGTTCGTGTAATTAAATTTCGTTCGAAATAAGATGGGATCTTAAAACGTAAATTTCAAAATCCGCCAAGTCCAAGATGGGAATAAGCGATTAGAGACAACCGCTCGAGCATATGTTGCTCGATAGCACGAGTAGATACACGCAGGTAGAGAGAGAGAGAGAGAGAAGAAAGACAGGCATATATAGAAAGACAGGCAGATAGAAACAGAGAAGGACAGTGAGAGACAGAAAGAGAGAAACAGAGGGGCAAAGAGAGAAAGAGAAAGAGACAGACAGAGAGACAAAGAAAGAGGCAGACAGAAAAAGCCAGAAAGAGAGAGAGAGAGAGAGGAGATAGAGAAAGGCAGACAAAGAGAGAGACAGTCAGACAGACAGAAAAAGAGAGAGGGACAGACACAGAGAGACAGACAGACAGATACAAAGAGAGAGACAAAGAGGCCAGGCAGACACAGAGACTCAGAGAGAGAGAGACAAAGAGAAATAGACAGGGAGAGACAAAGAGAAATAGACAGAGAGAGACAAAGAATGAATAATCTTTATTTTTCAAGGGTAAAGAACTGGTGAAAGCAGAATCCTTGATTAAATAAATGAGTTGCGTTAACTGTTAAAATTTTTGGGTTTCCTTTGGTGAAAGCACTCACTCCCCCACTAAGAAGAGAAATAGACAGAGAGAGACAAAGAGAGATAGACAGAGACAAAGAGAGATAGACAGAGAGAGACAAAGAGATATAGACAGAGACAAAGAGAGATAGACAGAGAGAGACAAAGAGAGACAGACAGAGATAGAAATAAAGAAAAAGCCAGAGAAAAGAGAGAGTAAAGACTTTTTTGAAGGGTGAAGAATTGACGCGCAGACTCGTCTGATATTCTTCTCTCAACTTTCATACAAACCCTGTCATTCAACCTCAGTTTGGTACCAACAAAACAAACAGATAAAACTCAATATTAAACACGAAATGAAAACTATTATTATTAGTATTAATTTTAATATATTCTCATATACACATCCACAGAGACAGAACTGAGAGTGATAAAAAGATAGACAAAGAGAGAGAGAGATAATGAACGATAGGGAGAAAGTGAATACATGAGAGAAACAGATAGAAAGAGAGAGAGAGAGAGAGAGAGAGAGAGAGAGTTAAGAGCAGTGAAATTAAGAGAGAAAGATGTAGAGAAAAACGAAAAGATAGAAACAGAGATAAAAAGAGAGAAAGAGACGGAGAGAAGCAGAGATATAAAAAGAGAGAAGGGAGGAAAGAAACTGAGAGATCAAGAAGTAGAGAGAAATGTAAAGAGAAAGTGAGAGAGAGAAAGAATAGAGAGAAATGGAAAAAGAAAGAAAAATAGAGAGAGAGACATGGAAGTAGAGAAATGGAAATAGAGAGGGAGAAGTGTGGAAATAAACTGAAAGAAAAAGTAGAGAAACATGTAGAAACTGGCATAAGCATAGAGAAACAGATCGAGAAATAAAGATAGAAATATAGAGAAAGAAAAAGAGGGAGAAGGAATAAGAGAAACAAAAGAGAAACAGAGGGAGAAAGAAGAAGAGAAACAGAGATAGCGAAAGTGAAAGAGAGAGGAGAAGGAGGAGAAATAGAGAGAAAGAAAGAGAGAAAGAAAACGAGACATGGAGGTAGAGTTTTTTTTTTACAAAAATTTAAAACGAGATAGAAAAAACAAAAATTCTTACGAAAATTTAAAGCAAAAAGAAAGGATTCTTTTATTTATTAACAAAGAAGGTATGTGCAATGTGTCGACCTTCATCTTCTGTACAGATGTTATACTGGGGGAAGCAAAATAGAACTCTGTGTTTCAGAAGGCTGTCGAAGTTAGTGAAAATAATAAATAGTGAAATAAATAGTGAAAATGTCACGATATGTGTTCCATACTTACATATTGTAAAACAACGTACATCGGCGAGACCGGTCTCAGGCTGAGTGAAAGTAGTCAAAATCATTTCAATAACACCTTCTAGAGCGCTTATATACCGGCTTCCAAGCACTTCAATATGCGCTAAACAGTGATGAAAGTTGGGTTTTGAAAAGCTAGAACCATCGCAAAGGGCCATTTTGATGTGTAGAAAGAAGAAAGAGTAACAGCTGTAAAATCCTAAAACACTGTTTCCTAACTTTACTTTGGCTGTGGACCTCCTTCCCGGCCTGGCATCAGCTTTGGACCCCTTTCCAGCCTAAGAATAGTTATGGACCCATTTTTTGGCATCAGGACAGTTATAGACCCATTTTCTGGCCTGAGAATATCAATGGACCCCTTTCCGCCTGAGAACATCTACCGACCCACTTTCTGGCCTGAGAACAGCTACCGACACCTTTCTGGCCTGAGAACAGCTACCGACCCACTTTCTGGCCTGAGAACAGCTACCGACCCACTTTCTGGCCTGAGAACAGCTATGGACCCCTTTCTGACCTGAGAATAACTGGACCCACTTCATGCCTGAGAACAGCTACCGACCCACTTTCTGGCCTGAGAACAGCTATGGACCCCTTTCTGACCTGAGAATAACTGGACCCACTTCATGCCTGAGAACAGCTACCGACCCACTTTCTGGCCTGAGAACAGCTATGGACCCCTTTCTGACCTGAGAATAACTGGACCCATTTCATGCCTCAGAACAGCTACCGACCCACTTTCTGGCCTGAGAACAGCTACGGACACCTTTCCGGCCTGAGAACAGCTACGGACCCACTTTCTGGCCTGAGAACAGCTATGGACCCCTTTCTGACCTGAGAATAACTGGACCCACTTCATGCCTGAGAACAGCTATGGACCCCCTTTCCGGCCTGAGAACAACTATGTAACTTCCGGACTGAGAACAGCTTTGGAGCCCCCTATCTGACCCGAGAACAGCTTTGGATCCCCCTAACTGGCCCGAGAAGAGCTATGGATGCCTCACTGAAGCAAAAAATAGGGCCCTGATAATGCCTATATATATATATATATGTGCGGGTGTGTGTGTGTGTGTAACATCAGTTTTGGGATTTTCTTCCTTCAGCGCCCCTCAAAAAATCCTTCAGCGCCCCTCCCCCTACCAATGGAGTACATCGACCCCAGAAAAACAATCGCTGCCTTAAAACACGAGAACCACAGGCGCAAAATAAAACTCTGTTTAACAAGTAACAATTCTAATTTTATTTCGCTTTTATTCAATTGTTTGTATCATTATTATTGTTATTATTCTATTACAAGTTCATGTCCGGGCGAATATTGTAACACTCTAAGCAGCTTTCGTTTTGTTTTGTATAAAGAAACGTGCACGCCACGCAGCTGTTAATAGATTTATACATCCCGTATTTCCAGAAAACTGCAAGAAATATATATTCTGCCAAGTTTTAAACTCTTCTGTTTAAGCTCCCCTACCCGGCTATTGAAACGGGCGATAACTGGTTCAGGATATTACACCTTGCATCTGTCATTTGCCCATTACCCGTGCTGGCATTTTAAAATTAAACAGACACGTTAAGCTAGCGAAAATTTAACACTGATAAATCCAACACAAGAGAAAATAGATTAACGGTTTCGTTCAAGTGAATTTTGCAACGCAAACACAATGAAAGAACTTTACCTGTTGAAACACTTGGAAAAATATTTTTAAAATAAAGAAATGATAAGAACAGAATTAAACTTTATATATATTTGGACAGCAAAAATAACTAATGAAGAATGTCTGAGAAGAGCTGGAGAGACAAAAAAACCTTTTCAAAAAGATAAGAGAGAGACAATGTACTTTCATAGGACATGCAATGAGAGGAGGGGCCATTGAACATATTATAACAACAGGAAAAATAGAAGGAAGAAGATCACGAGGAAGACCAAGAGAAATGATACTTGACAGTCTGACGGGATGGTGTGAGAGGAGATCACCAACTGAAGTGATGGCCTGCATGAAGGATCGGGTACTCTGGAGAAGCATAATAGCCAACGCCAGTCGGCACGGCACCTGATGATGATGATGTTGATTATGATTGATATATATATATAATATATATATATATATATATATATATATATATATATATATATATATATATACACACACATGACGTGCAAGATAGCGGACGTTTCTTTTAACGCTCTCTCCGGCATGCAGAAATCAGTCAAATTCCGCTTGATCTGTCACATATCCTGTACCAGGAGTTGGGCATAAGGCTAACAACCTTATCCTGGGACCTGTCTAGAGGAAACTCCAGTTTGCAAAAAAAAAAAAATATATCGTTACCGACACTCGCAGAGAACCAATCGAGCTTCAGGGATGCCACCTCAGAAGGGCTCATTCGTCCACACCAAACATTTGACACAGATTGGATTCTGGAATGTGCGAACGATGGCAGCACCAACAAAAACTGTTCAGGTCATCAAAGAAATGGAGAGATACCACCTAGACGTACTGGACATCAGTGAAATGCGATGGCCAGAAGCAGGTAAAAGATCGGCGGAAAACGGTAAATGAATAATATATTCAGGCAGAGAGGACGGGAAACACCAGGAGGGGATAGGTATAATTATGTCAAATGTAGCAAGAAAGAGCCTTGTAGAATGGGAACCAGTGAGCAGTCGTATAGTATAATAAGAGCACGATACAACCTAAGACACGGAAGAATGGCAATAATACAGTGTTATGCACCTACGAACGATGCATATGATGAGGTGAAAGACGAATTCTATCACCAGTTACAACAAATCATTAACAAAGCCCTCAAACACGACATCCTAATTGCTATAGGGGACTTCAACGCTAAGGTAGGGAAATATAATGCCGACGTTGAAAAGTGATGGGGAAAGAAGGAACTGGCATGGTAAATAAGAATTGAGAAATATTAATTGAAATTTGTCTAACAGAGGGCATGGTCATTGGAGGCACAATATTTCCATACACAGAGATACACAAAACAGCTTGGATATCTCCAGATGATAGAACTAGAAACCAGATAGATCATTTTTGTATTAGAAAGCAATACATAACATCTCTGATAGATGTAACGGCATATAGGGGTGCAGATACCAACAGTGATCACAATCTGTGTATAGGGAAAATAAAACTAAAACTGAAAAGCCACACAATAAACCAGTATACAGAAAGATAAACAGCCAAAGTCTACAAGAAGAGAATAGTAACAGTAATTTCAGTCAGGAACTTACCAATCATTCCGCAACACTCAGTGAAGTAGAGGAGATAGATTTAGAAGAATTATGGAATTCTTACAGCACAGCCATAATCACAGCAGCAAAAGCAAGCGCTTGACTGAAAAAACCAAATAGAAAAACATGGATATCAGAAAACACATGGACGTACATACATGAAAGACGAGCAGTCAAATTAGACATGTTGAATGTAAAAACAGATCTTGGAAAAGTTCTAGCGAAAGCAACATATAAAGAAATAGACAAGAAAGTAAAAGGTTCAGCTAGAAGGGATAAAAGATAATACATAGACAATATGGCGAAAGAGGCAGAGAAAGCAGCAAAAACAGGAGACAGTAAAAACTTTATATAACATACAAAAGAAGCTAACAGGTACTATTACATCTAAAGCAAGACCAATCCTTAGCAAAACTGGAACCCTATTAACATCAAGTAAAGACCAAAAGCAAAGATGGGCTGAACACTTCCAAGAAATATTTAATCGTCCACACCCAAAAGAAGTGATAAACCATGGAACCGACTTACCAACCCCACATTTAAATGTCAACCTAGATGAAATTACATTGCATGGGACTGACACAGCAGTGAATTTAATGGCTAACAACAAAGCTGCAGGTGAAGGTGAAATAACAGCCGAAATGTTAAAAGCTATCAATAGTGACAACATGAGACAACTACAGAGAATGTTTAACAAGATTTGGAAAGAAGAAAAGGTCCCTTCTAAATGGAAAAAAGGAATCATTGTTAAAATACCAAAAAAGGCAACCTTCCTGACTGTAACAATTGGAGAGGAGTAACCTATCAGTTGTGTCAAAAGTATTTTGTAATGTCATTTTGAATAGACTCAACGATATAGTCGATACCGCAATGAGAGAAGAACAAGCAGGATTTCGAAAAGGGAGAAGCTGTCTTGACCAGATCTTTACTCTAAGAATAATACTTGAAGAAGATATGGAAAAGCAGAAACCATTAATACTGAACTTCATAGACTTTAAAAAAGCATTTGATAGCATACGCAAAGATTCATTGTGGAGAATTTTATGTCTATATGGAATACCATCTAAAATGTTAACATCATTAAGGACTTATACAATGGATATGGTTGTGCAGTCAAGACAGAAGAAGGGATGAGTGAATGGTTCCAGATTGAAACAGGCGTGAAACAAGGATGTATACTGTTTCCTTTGCTTTTTTGGAATTACAATAGACTTCATAATGAAAAAATGCTGCACAGGTAACACAGGTATTGACTCGGCACGTGGGACTCAATTAGAAGATCTTGATTTTGCTGATGACATAACTCTTATCAGTAACATTGTGAATTCCATGCAAGAAAAAACAGATAGCTTGTCTTCACATGCTAGCAAAATAGGCCTTGAAATATTCAAGGAAAAAATAAAAATAATGAAACTTCCCATTATTCAAAATGGAAAAATACGCGTAGAAGGGACAGATGTTGAAAACGTCAATCAATTTGCATACCTTGGCAGCTACATAGACCAGGATGGTGACACTAGAAAGGAAGTTAGGATCATAATTGCAAAAGCAGCATCAATCTTCAAGAATCTTGAGAACATATGGAATTCAAAAGTTATAAGCACAAAAACCAAGTCAAGACTATTCAATTCAAATGTAATATCCACCCTCATTTATGCATGCGAAAGCTGGAAAACAACTAAAGAAATAGAGAAGAAATTGGACTCTTTGGAAAACAAATGCCTAAGGAAAATACTCAGCATCAAGTGGAACGAATTCAAGAAACTGCAGAGATAAGACAGATGACTGAACAACAACCAGTCTCATGGGTGATCAGGAAAAGGAGATGGACATATGTTGGTCACTTGATGAGAAGAAATGATCAGAGAATCTCAAAACAATCTATCAAGTGGAACACAACAGGCCAAAGAAAAAGAGCAGACCGCGTGAAACTCTGAGGAGGACAATGTTAAGAGAGGCTAAATTAACAGGCATAAAATCCCTTGATGAGGTTGAAAGACTCACCGAAGACAGGAAAAATTGGCAAACTGCTTTGCCAGCCCTATGTGACGTTTAACGGCACGGGCAGGATATAACATAAGATATATATATATATATATATATATATATATATATTTCCTTTTTCTTTGATTATAATTAAATCTAAGAATTAATTGCTAAGCACAGATTATTTTCTTAATGAAATTAAGCCTTAAAAAACAATATGGCAACTGAAATATATATATCAATGAGGAGAAAGGAGAAATTGGAAGGGTGGAGAGATTTGAATGTCTTGGATCATTGCTAATTAATATTGGAAATACACTGGGGGAGATTAAATGGAGGACATCTATCGCCTTCAAAAGAAAAATCAACTAAAGAAGCTGCGGAGAGGGGCAGAAAGAATTACAAAAATTAGATTTTAACAACATAATTTTCCAAACGCAACATATGCCTGTGAGACATAAGACTTAATAAAACACATGAGAAACACATAAATGCCTTTGAATGTAAATGCTACAGAAGAATTCTTCAAATATCATTAGCACAAAAAAAAGAACAAATATAACCATACTTAAAGAAATTAACATTGAAGAATGCTGGTTAGTAAAGAAAATTAAACAGAGAAAACGTAAATATTTTGGATATATTAAACGTTATGAGAATTTAGAGAAGACCGTCTTGGAAGGGTACATAATGGGAAAAAGAAAGAGAGGAAGACCAAGGCGAAGATGGCAACAAGACATTGTTGATGAATTGCGAGTGGATGCATCAGCAGCAGGTCATCTTGCTCACAACCGAAAGGCCTTCAAGAGAGCAATTAAGGAGGCACCGTTCCACAAGAGACGTGCAAAAGAATGAATGAATGAATGAATGAATGAACGAACGAACGAATGAATGAATGAATGAATGAATGAATGACACTTTCTAAAGAAATGTATGCAAGTGCAAAAAAAAAACATGGACAAAATTTAAGGAAATTAGAACAACTAATAAAAGTTACAATAAGTACCTTCATGAAGGGGCGTGTAGTATTTCCATTGACACAGTAGAATATATTCATACCATGGAAAGCAGACTGTTTAAACATGTTGAATATCTGTTATTTTGTTTTGACGATATGCGAAATATCAGACATAAAACTATAATAAGTCGTCTTCCGCAGTTCGTTTTCGAGCTGACAGAACATGCAAATATTTATTCACAAAAATAATGTTTACATGCATGCGCACGCGCGCGCGCAAGCACACACACACACACACACACACACACACACGCACACGCACGCACGCACGCAATTGTTCTTGTAAGAAATCTAAGAAAGAAATAAGATGTCAATTATAATAACATAAAAGAACGACTGGACAGAAGGAGAAACAAACTAACGGTCATCTCCATAGAAAGAAATTTTGGAAGAATTAATCGGTTCAGAGTTCAACAAAACCATACTTTATGTACCGAGCGTAGAGGGAAGCGCAGCAGTTAGAGAGCATCATTTTTGACGTCGAAATAATTTTTATTTAAATTCAATATCTGTATTCGATCAGTCTCATTTAACTGCCAGAAAGTGAGTTCTTGATGCTTTTGTGTAGGACAGAACGCAGCATCCAGGTGAAGAGAGGGCAACTAAACACTTAGAGATCATGTTGACCCGGCAATTACTACTAAATTCCCGACACTTTTGGAGGTCGTCGGTTACCGTAACCGGTTTATACTACCAAAATCTCTAGTAAAAACGCAACCAGCGAAATCAGGTGGAGGATAGTCAGGCCAGTAGGATGATGACGATGCTCAATTTTGCGTGGAGGAGAATCAGGCAGTTTTGACCTTGGTTCATCATATGATCTAATTCCAAGTCCATGCCGCGTGGCGTAGGCAGTCATTTTTCTCCACAATTCTCTGTTTTTTGCTTTGATTATGAGATCCGGCAGTAACGTCTTCCTAGCCACACTGACAGCCCATGCAGTAACTTCTCTCTCTGTCTTCCTCTGCCTCTTTTTCCCTCAATTTTTCCAGTTGCCACAGTGTATCCCAGTTTTCCTATTCTCAGGAAATGTCATATAAATCTCGCTTGTCTATCTCTCATCTTTGCTGTAGTTTGCTTTTTAACTCCAGCCTCTCTTAAGACTCCTTCATTGATTTTCTTGGCTGTCCATGGTACCTTCAACATCCTTCTTAAAAACCACATCTCCATGGCCTCCATTTCTCGCTGTACTCTCTTATTCATGGACCATGCTTCACACCCATAAAACAGAACTGGCTCCATGTAACATTTAAGTACTCGGAATCTTGTTTCCATTGATATGGATCTGTTGCACAAGATGTGTCTCATTTTCTGGAATATCATGTAATCATTTTGTAAAAAATTAAATCTTACCGCAAATAAGATTATAAAACATTTCACACCAACCCATAATTCCTGCGGATGTTTGTAAAGCGTTTAATTTTAGCTTTAAAAAAAAAGTATGAAGTACTGAAAACCGACATTTCTAGAAATACTTCGTGCAATGTGAGAGACGGGTATAACTGTAATGGTTTCAATAAATCCTAGACTTTAGAATGGCGTCTATTGAAGACTGAAGTCACTGTTATATATAGCTATGTGCTACGGGAGTGATATTCTGTTTTCAACATACGGAGTGATATTCTGTTTTCAACACACGGAGTGATATTCTGTTTTTAATACAGAGAGTGATATACTGTTTTTAACACAGAGAGTGGTATTCTGTTATTAACACGGAGAGTGATATTCTGTTTTTCAATATAAGGAGTAGTACTCTGTTTTAACATAGTGAGTGGTATTCTGTTTTTAACACAGAGAGTGATATTCTGTTTTTAACATAGAAAGTGATATTCTGTTTTTCAATACAAGGAGTAATACTCTGTTTTAACATAGGGAAATGATATTCTGTTTTTCAATATAAGGAGTAATATTCTATTCCAACACATAGTGACATTCTGTTTTTCAGAATAAGGAATATTACTCTGTTTTAACATCATCATCATCAGGTGCCGTGCCGGCTGGCGTTGGCTATTATGCTTCTCCAGAGTACCCGATCCCTCATGCAGGTCATCAGCTCAGTTGGTGTTCTCCTCTCACATCATCCCGTCAGACTGTCAAGTATCATTTCTCTTGGTCTTCCTCTTGATCTTCTTCCTTCTATTTTTCCTGTTGTTATAATATGTTAAATGCCCCCTCTTCTCATTGCATGTCATATGAAAGTACATTGTCTCTCTCTTATCTTTTTGACAAGGTTTTTTTGTCTCTCCAGTTCTTCTCCTACATTCTTCATTAGTTATTTTTGCTGTCCAGGGGATTTGCAACATTCTTCTAATAAACCACATTTCTGCTGCTTGCAATGATTTTTGTGCAGACTTGCCTATTGTCCATGATTCACTTCCATATAACAAGATAGGTTCAATATAGCATTTTAGGACTCGTTTTCTAACATTCATTGATAAGGATGTGTTGGTTAATATGTTTCTCATTCTCTGAAATGCAGTCTTTGCTTGGCCTATTCTGTTCATAATTTCTGTTCTGCATTTTCCATCTGAAGTTATTACTGCTCCAAGGTATTTGAATTTCTGTACCTGCTTTAGAATAGTTTCGTTTAATTTTATACTGCATGTTGGTGGATTCTGTTTCTTAGATATAACATAGTCTCCGTCTTTTTTGATGTTCAAAGTAAGGCCTTTCTGTTCACTTTCTTTGGCGACTTTATCCAAGAGATTTTGCAGGTGTTGTTGGTTCTCAGCTATCAGTACTGTGTCGTCAGCATACCGAAGGTTGTTAATATTGTATCCTCCAATTTTTATGCCTAGTTCTGTGATGATCGTTCTTAGAATATTCTCGCTGTACAGAGAAAAAAGGTCTGGAGATAGTACATATCCTTGTCGCACCCCTTGTTTTATAGGTTGATATTTTCCAGTTCTATTTTCAACTCGAACTGCTGCTTCTTGCTGCCAGTATAGATGTTTTACAGTCCTCACGTCTTTGCCGTTTATATTGATGTCTTCAAGCATTTTAATAATTTCATTATGTTTCACCTTGTCAAATGCCTTGGTGTAATCAATGAAGCATAAGTTGTTTTAACATAGAGAGTGATATTCTTTTTTCAATATAAGGAGTAGTATTCCGTTTTAACATAGAGAGTGAAATAAAGAGTGATAATTTGTTTTTCATTTTAAGGAGTAATACTCTGTTTTAACATAGGGAGTGATATTCTGTTTTTAACATATATTCTGTATTTCTTTTAATATAAGGATTGATATTCTGTTTTTAACACACGGAGTGACATTTTGTTTTCAACTTGAGGTGTGGTATTCTGTTTTAACTTAGGGAGAGATATTCTGCTTTTACATAGACAATGATATTTTGCTTTGTATCACAGACAGTGATATTCTGCTTTTACATAGACAATGATATTCTGTTTTTAATCATAGAGAGTGATATTCTGTGTACGCAATTACCTTTCCAGATTTCTCTGGTTCCCATTTTAGGAGGCTGTGTGAACCCCGGGGTCTTTTGTGTGTGTATGTGTGTGTGTGTGTGTGTGTGGGGAGGGGGAAAAATCCTCACTGCTGGGACTTGAACCCAGTACCACCGGATTAGTAGAGCGAGCACATATCCACTGAGCCAACCAGCCTGCTAATATGTACCTATCAGAATGTCCCAATTTCCCCTTTATCAAAATATGGAATTTATCATCATAATTAGCGCTGTTAAGCTTAAGTGTGCATTTAAAACATGTCGGTTCCTTGCTGCTTTACATAAGAACAGGTAGGAACAGAACAGCTGAAACAAGTCTAAATTACCGACATGTATTCTTTTTTCGTCATATTCTTCAGTGATGGAATATCATACCCCTATATTTTTGCTCCCTCATACCCCTATGGGATGCTGGTATCCCCGGTTAACCCTTGCTCTAACATCATTTTTCCAAGCGTCTGGAACAGATACAAAAAAACAATATGGTAGCAGAAGATACATTTAACCTAGAAGAAAAATTTAACCTAATAGAAGATAAATTTAATCTGGTAGAAGATACATCTAGTCCAGCAGAAGATAAATTTAATCTAATAGAAGATAAATGTAACCTAGTAGAAGATACATGCAGTCCTGCGGAAGATAAATTTAACCCACCAGAAAACACATTTAAACCGCAGGAAGATATAACTGACCCAGCAGAAGTAAGAGAGTAACAGAGTAAAAGATAAAGTTCGCCCAGTGGAAGATAAATTTAACGCAGTAGAAGATAAATTTAATCCAGTAGAAAACAAATTTCATCCAGTAACAGAAGGAAAGACAAGTCCGCTAATGCCACAAAATCTGTTAAATCCAGTGGTAAGGGAACGTGTGATACCGGGACCTAGGATTGTGAATTATATGAAGTACGTATAAGTTATTCACAAAATAAATACATTCACAATTCACAAATGATAGAAACACTCTGTATACAACCTGACCGTGATTTAGCTTGAGACAGAATAGGCCACAAACATTCTGTATACAACCAGCTTTGTGCTAACTTGAGATAGAATGAGGCACAACCACTCTGTGTACAACCTGACAGTGTGATAATTTGAGATAGAACAAAGCACAAACATTCTGTATACAAGCCGACAGTACGATAACTTGAGACAAAACGAGGCATAAACATCCTGTATACAACCTGACCGTGAGATAGCTTGAGATATAATGAGGCACACACATTCTGTATACAAGCCGACAGTGCGATAACTTGAAATAGAACGAGGCACAAACATTCTGTGTACAACCTGACCGTGAGATAGCTTGAGATATAATGAGGCAGAAACATTCTGTATACAACCTGATCGACCGATAGCTTGAGATATAATGAGGCAGAAACATTCTGTATACATCCGGACTGAGAGATAACTTGAGATAAAATGAGGCAGAAACACTCTGTTTACAACCTAACCGAGAGATAGCTTTAGACAGAATGAGGCACAACCACTTTGTGTACAACCTGGCCGTGAGATAGCTTGAGACAGAATGAGGCACAACCACTGTGTGTACAACCTGGCCGTGAGATAGCTTTAGACAGAATGAGGCACAAACACTCCGTATACAACCCAACCGTGCGATAGCTTAAGACAATGATGCAGGAAAAAAAGCCAGTCTATTCTACTATACATCAAAAGAAGGGCAATATTAAATGCGAGAGATAAGAGAAATGACGACCGCGGTAAAACTGGTTCTAGTAATGAAAGTGGTTAGAGGTGTATGGTTCAGTTTTACTACAAGATAGAAAGAAGCTCTATCTTATATTTGTAAAGCTGAAACAGATATTTCTGTTTCTCTTCAAATATTAAACGCGCACTTTTTGGCGTTTAAGAATATTTTTGTTTAATCTTTGTCTGAAATCTGTAATATCTGGGTCCGTGAAATCAAAGATTTACTGCCTTGTTCGAGGTCTTCTTCATGACATAAACCCGCCATGACACACATCATCTTCCTTTCTCGGATGGCCTTTCCCAAAATTCGTCCTCTCCACTACCCGTCCTTCCTTTGCTTTTTCCATCCTACCTTCAAGTCCCCGAGTGAGCGAATACCAAACCCGTGGACTCAGCCAGAATCTCCTGGGGCTACTTTTTGTCCCCGAGAGAAATGACCCACCTAAGACGTGTCTGTGTCTCAATGCATCTGTACACATCTTCCCATCCATGAACATATAATCTATGCTTTCTTTGTTTTCCTTTTCCAACTGTGTTTTTTTAAAATTTTACTATGAACTGGACGAAAAAGAGGAAACGTCCAAATTTTGTGTTTGTTTACTTAAAAAAAAGGCTCACCCTGGCTGTCTGAGGAAACTTACAACAATCTCGTGAGTTCATTTTACCCCTGCCTGTCACATGGTGTTGGAAGTCAACAGTAAGGAGGGTTGCCAAACATGTCGAGTGCCTGCTTTGTTTTCATTTCTTATATTTCCCTGTTTCAGTGTCGACGACTTTAAAGAAACGAAAAGGTCCTAAGAAAACATTTGAAGACAGGGCCATCTTAACAGCAACACGGGGCCCTTGGGCAAACTAATACACTGGGCCACCACCATTCCTCTCTAACATATGCAAATATTGTTAGGAATTCATAGATTTCCATAGGCTGGTTGGGCACCTATGCACTTGGGGCCCCCGGGCATTGCCCAGGTAGGCCCCTGCCAGTAGTTCCTGTAATTTTTTTATGCATTTTTGTCAATACGGAGACTGGGGAGAAGAGAGAAATAACAGAGAGAGAGTTTGTTCGTCCAGAGCTTTCTGATAGATGTAGCACGTGCTTCTGCGAGATAGCGTCTACAGATTATAAGAAGGCTCACGCACAGTCGGACAGTTTGTTGATAGATACAGAGAACTCACTGACGCAAGCCGTAAGGAACAGGGAGTGTAGGGGAATAAGGAAGAGGGAGTGTAGGGGAATAATGTAGGCCTGGAACCTGAAGGCACTCTGTATCTACACAGCGACACAAATATTCCAACGATGTCTTCAGACGTCTTAAGTGAATTTCAGTTTCACAGCAAACACTGTTTAGATACGTCGGTTCAGAGATTTCACTTCCTATATTTAAAAAAAAAAACAGAATACCGCATTTTATTTTAAATTTTAAATTCAAAATGGAACATCACAGCTTATGTTAAAAGCAGAATATCATTTTCTATGTTAAAAGCAGAATTTCGCTCCCTGTGTTAAAAACAGAATATCATTCTCCAGGTTAAAAACATGTACCCAAGGTCTTGGGAATACAGCCCTAACACCATATACCAATATGTGCCTCAATGGCATGGAAACGGGGATTTTACCTTTTACCATTACCTACCAAAGAGATATGGGTATCGGGCATTCCATAGAAGGTCTAGTGTTCGTGGCAATGTTAAGACGCCAAGATTGAAGTGTTAATGTGGTAGGGAACGATAGCACGCAGAGAAACGGTCTAGAAGCATTTGACTGATGAAGAGGGTAGTGAATGCCAAGAAAGGATTGTTTGGTTAGAAAGCCAAGAAAAGAATTAATGAGTAGTATAAAATGCACTGTAATTATGTTAGTAATCATAGGTATTATAATACTAATAAAATAATAATTATACAATGTACTGTAATTATGTCAGTGCGTACAAATAGTGAAGACCAAAACCTCTGTCTTGATGTGAATAAAACTTAACTGATGACAACTGACAAAACAAACAAGGCAACTGAAATATGAGGAAAAATTGGAAGAGGTGGAAAGTTTTGAATATCTTGGATCATTACTAACTAATAATGGAGATACAATGAGGGGAATTAAAAGGAGGACATCTGTCGCTCTTCAGAAAGTAAAACAACTAAATAAGCTGTGGAGAGGAACAGACAGAACTACAAAAATAAGATATTTCCCATGGCAACATATGCCTGTGAGACCTGGAAGTCTAACAAAACAGCTGAGAAACGCATAAACGCCTTTGAATGTAAATGCTACAGAAGAGTTCTTCAAATATCATGACCACAAAAAAATAACAAATATATCCATACTACAAGAACTTACTATTGAATAAGGCTGGCTAGTAAAGAGGATTAAACAGAGAAAACCTGAATATTTTTGGATACATTAAACGCCATGATAATTTAGAGAAGACCATCTTGGAAGGGTACATAATGGGAAAAAGAAAGAGAGGAAGACCAAGGCGAAGATGCCGCAGGACATCGTTGATAATCTACAAACGGATGCATCAGCAGCAGAGCTTCATGCTCACAAACGAGAGGCCTACAGGAGTGCTGTTAGGGAGGGCAAAGTTCCGGAAGGGACATGCAAATGACTGACTGACTGAGCTGATAAAATGTACAAGACTGCGGTACTTTCCCTTGCCACTTTCGGTGATCTCATTAGAAGCCCGTGACGTTCGTTATAAATCCCTGGATGCTAATATCGAAACATCATTATTATTAGGTGATATTGTAACATAAATATTTAAGAACGTCATCTCTGATTCCCCAATGATGAAAGCCCATACCGACATTTGAATTCTTGACTTGACGTCTTGATATGCATTGATCATCTTCTTTATCTTCCTGTCAAATTATATTTCTGAAACACGACCCGATGTTTAATTCTCTAAATCCCAGAGGATTGTAGGCTATGTTTCCTCTAGATTTTTGTGTTATTTCTATTTCTTTTTTTTTTGTTCGAAATTCATTTCAAGTAAAAACAAAATGTCTGTCCCTCCTTGTTTGCTAAGAAAAGAAAAGAGTGCCAATTTATTCAGCGAAGTCTGGTGTCTGGTTTTCTTTTTTCTTCTTGAAGTTTGTGTTGATTTTTTTTTCTTTTTTCAAACTTCCTGAAATGTTGTAATGTTACAAACTAAGGACAAACGAAATCTAGTAAATGTCATCATGCGAGTAATAGCTATAATGTTACAGGATCAGAAGAGTAATTAGGAAAAGGTAGGATAGGAACGTCACATACTGAAACAAAATAAGGGTTTATCAAAAGAAATGATTTGGAGAACGAAAAAAAAACAATAACACGACAGAAAAAAGAGAAAGAAAGAGAGAGAGAGAGAGAGAGAGAGAGAGAGAGAGAGAGAGTTAGATCTTTTGTGACTCTATATCTTTTGCAAATGTTCTATCGAACTGGACAATAACTTAACCCAGATTACTTTCTCTTTAGGTTTGCTTGGAATATGATCTAATGTGGAGACTGAATTGAATAAAACCTGAATTACTTGTTCCTGAGGTTACTTTTGAAGATGACCTTACGTGGACTGATGGCTCCATCAGCAGGCGCACGCTTCAGTGGGTGTTGGAAGGGAAGGCGGAGCACGTATGGGAATGCCCGGAGTGCGGGAATGCCAGTCTCTTATTTACAGATTACAAACAGACGTTCATGCATGTTCAGTTATCCGAACTGTTTAATTAACCGAACCACATTAGTCCCAATTTAGGTCGGGTAATCGACGTTCTTCTATATTTCTGTACTGCGCAGTCATTAAATATAGTGATTTTATGTGTAACTTTGATGAACGTATTAGTGTCTCTTCATAAAGTTGTCGTTGTTATAATTCTGTTTTTTTTTTTGGTTTGTTTTTAGAAGTACTGTTTCTAGATTTACTTCATTCAATTACTATGAAATTTATATTCCAATAATAAGTCAAAGATCTAGTATCAGTTCTGTGTGAAGACATATGGAAAAGCATGGGGAAATTGTCATTTGCTTCACATGCAGAGACGTCACTTACATTTACCAAGGGCAATAACCCGAAGAATCGGTTCTAGGAACCAATTCCATGAATACTTACTAAGTGTGTGCCCGAAATATCCGGTTCCTGAAAAATAGAGTAGTGCCCAGCTTTAGTGCCCAATTTCCTGCTCTGAGCGCTTTTTTTTTGTTTTTTGCACCATTCATTCACGGTTTTTTCCATTTTTTAAAACTGATTATGTTTGCATGAATGTGTTTAAAAGACTACAGTTCTTGCCTTCTGCTCTGGTCATTACTGTCATGGCTGCTTACAGATCAGATCTGCGTTTCTCATCTGGGACTCAGCTAAAAGTCGCTGGTGGCTCGGTTGGACATCTCTAGAGGTTTCCTTTGAGCTCGCTAGCGGCTTTGCTAGAGGTCGTTAGGGATTCCAGTCTTCTTGAGAACGTTAGTGTCTCCACTAGAGGTCGCTGCGGCTCCGCTTAAGATCCTTAGAGTTTCCGCTAGAGGTCGCTGCGGCTCCGCTTAAGATCCTTAGAGTTTCCGCTAGAGGTCGCTGCGGCTCCGCTTAAGATCCTTAGAGTTTCAGCTAGAGGTCGCTGCGGCTCCGCTTAAGATCCTTAGAGTTTCCACTAGAGGTCGCTGCGGCTCCGCTTAAGATCCTTAGAGTTTCCACTAGAGGTCGCTGCGGCTCCGCTTAAGATCCTTAGAGTTTCCGCTAGAGGTCGCTGCGGCTCCGCTTGAGATCAATTGTGGCTCCGCTAGAGTACGCTAAGGGCTCCGCTACAGTACGCTAAGGGCTCCCCTAGAGTACGCTAAGTGCTCCGCTAGAGTACGCTAAGGGCTCCGCTAGAGTACGCTAAGGACTCCGCAAGAAGTCAGTAGGTGCTCTACTAGATATTCTTAAAGATTCCGCCAGAGGTCGCTACGAGTTCTGTTGGAGATGGCGATTATTACACATTTATAAATAAACGTTGCGTGAGCACACAAAAATAACATTCTCCACTTTTATCAAGTACTAACACAATTTGTTTTATTAAATAAAACGTCTGTTGGTAAAAAGTACGTGCCATCAGATGTAACATAAATTACTTTTATAAGGCGTTCTTTCAGATCTGAAAATTGTTTCATGGATTTACCCGCAGTAAAAGAATTGAGAAAGGCATCATTTTCCGCGTATAGCTCTCGAAGTCCTTCCACCTTTGTACTGATACAGCGGAATGTATAAATAAAACTACGAGGTCGTTTCTAAAATGCAGAGAAATGTATTTTCTCGTTGATTAACTGAAATGATAACAGAATATCTAGAGAGCACGCAAAACGTCTAGCTCAGGGCACGTAATTCACTTTACATTCCTCAGTCAGGGGAAGATAATCTTCATATACATCTGCTCCAAAACGTTATTTTAGCGAAAGAACAATAGAGAAGTAATGCGAAGTGTTTCCTTCGTAGCATCGAGGTTTAGATTATAAGGCTTTACAATTAAGGGTAACTACCTGTATTTCTTCTTCTTCTTCTTCTTATTATTATTATTATTATTATTATTATTAAATTCTTTCAGCAGATGAGGAATTGCTGCTCAACAGTCCACTTACGCATTTCTTACTGACTAATTATCTGTATGGCGGCCTGGTTAACTGAGTGGTTAGGCGCTCGGTTTACTAAGTAATCCGGCGGTACTGGGTTCAAGTCCCACCAGTGACATTTTTTATCTGGTTAATATTTAAAAACAAAAAAAACGCGGTCCACCCAGCCTCTAAAAATGTGTACCAAAGAAATTTCTTCCATTTTCTTATTACAGGCAAAATTACATGAGAGTTACTTTCCTTGTGTGGATAACAGTCCACGACCTTGGCCCCACACTTGTTGTTAATAAAGTACAGTAGTAATAAAGTACAGTGATGATAAAGTTTACAGTGATAAAGTACAGTGATGATAAAGTTTACTTTGTACAGTAAAGACCATACACAGCCAGATCCTGGAGACCTTGGTTCGCGTCTTCTGATTAAAACACAGCTCCCAACTCTTCAGAATTAACATTCTAGTTTGTATTTATTTTTTAAAAAACGTCTTGCGGAGGGTTGGACAATTCCTTTTCTTTCTTTCTTCTTTCTTTCTTTCCTTCTTTTAATCACTTAATCCGCTCGTGGGGACCTATTTACTTATGACTCGTTTAAGAAAATCGAGGCATACGAGTATATTGGAGACAGAGGCCGCTGTGGGAAGATCGGACAGGGCTAGTCGCCATAACCCTTTACAGGATTAGCACATTTAAAAAAAAAAAAAGAAACAAACAAAATTAGGAAGAGCCGGGTAAGTTTGCAAGAGTAAAACCCAGAACAAGTGCTCTGTGTAAATAACCCTGGAATAATAAAAGAAACAGGCAAAATGCTGTGGGGGTGCCAACGGAGAAGTGGGACAGGGTCTTGGCCGGTTATGGTTCGCCAACCCTGACTCAGTTATGTGAGATATGGGTCGCTGATTGTCAGAACAGAGAATGTATTCAATCCACTTCCTGTTTTATAAAACTAAGCAGCAACCCCTAGTTATCTTTCCCTAGCAATCACAAATGCTAGATTTTTAGGTCACGTTTTCTGTAACAACCCCTAGTTATCTTTCCCTAGCAATCACAAATGCTAGATTTTTAGGTCACGTTTTCTGTAACAACCCCTAGTTATCTTTCTCTTAGCAATTACAAATGCTAGATTTTAGTTCAAGGTTTTTGTAGCAACCCCTAGGTGTCTTTCCTAGCAAACACCAATGCCAGATTTAGGTCAAGGTTTTGTAGCTCGGTGACCGGCTAGCGTAGTGGTTAGAGCACTCGTCTAGAAACCGAATGGTCGAGGGTTCGAATTCCCAACTGAGCGGGATTTTTTTTCAAACCATTACGACCCGAGGTCGACCCATCCTCATTAAATGGGTACCAGAGAAAATCTGGAAAGGAAAGGCAGCGAGGAAAGGATCTGGCCACCCTACCTCATACGCTGATGGCCCAGCATAATGGGAGTCTCTAACGCTTCATCCCCTACGGCACTTGCTATGGGAGTATCTATCTATCTATAGCTCCCATCTGTTTGACTCATAGGAGGTCTATAAACAGATTGTCTCTGATTTTTGTCGGTAAAGACATCATTAGAAGTCTATTTCCACTAAATTCGATGGGAAAATTAACTCGCTATTTAACAAGGAATATTTTTCAAAGTAATATATAGTCTCTAAATTCCACAAATTTTTGTTTCATTTCAGAAAATATGTGCATCTAAATTTAGTACATTAAAAAATGAAGTTACAGCACATATGTGTGAATTAAAATGTTGTTTATAAATTTATGAAAGGAACTATATTTTTTATGAAAGTAGTCCTCAGATGTTAGGCGGAATCTGTACCACAATAAAGGCTATATTACGCGGTCTCACATCGCTAGCCACACGCTAATATGCCTTGGCATTTCATTATTCCAAACTTTTAATATTATCCCCCGAGGAATAACTGGGAATAAACATTGTCCTGGGTTATTTAGAACATCTCGGCTTGCTTTATCGAGATAAAGGGAAAGCACTGATGTTAATGCAAACTCTGGTTTCAGTGGAATGTTAACATGACTAAAAATAGGAAGAAAAAAATATGCAGCCAATCATCGAAAAAAATTGGAGAGGGGGGAGGGGGGGGGAGGAACCTTCCCATCTAATTAAGTCTTAGAAACATTTTATTCCAAGATTATGTCGTACATTGTTTAATGGAGAATGGGCGCTTTTATATTTTAACCAGTAATTTTTAAAACAGTTTTTGTTTCCAGACCAATTTGGAAAAGGAGTTTTCAATGAATAACTGCACGCTTACGTGCTTCAACGGTGTACCGTACTGTTTATTTTTTCTCTCAAGTATTTAACTTGTTTTTTTATTTGCGTTTCATGCTGCTCCCTGCCATGAGTTCGGTTTTATTCGATTTCTGTCACGCACGGAGTTCCATAAGAAGAGCATTAGCGCTGTTTTTGTGCGTGAATGTATTTTCTTCTTGTGTCTTATCCTGGTCTGCCACCGCATTTTAAACATTCCTCTTCTTCTTCTTATTCTTCTATTTGGTTTGACATTGTGTTTTAAACCTTCTTCTTCTTCTTCTTGGATTGCCATCGCATTTTAAACATTCTCCTTCTTCTTCTTCTTCTATTTGGTTTGACATTGCGTTTTAAACTTTATTCTTCTTCTTCTATTTGGTTTGACATTGCGTTTTAAACTTTCTTCTTCTATTTGGTTTGACATTGCCTTTTAAACTTTCTTCGTCTATTTGGTTTGACATTGCCTTTTAAACCTTCTTCTTCTTCTTCCTCTTCTTCTTCTTCTTCTGCTTCTTCCTGTAACTGTGAGCTGGTTTTCTCTGCATCTGATGCAGTGAAGATTGTTAGGCACACCACCGTTCCTGCTTGGGACCGGGTTGAGATAGTTATTTTGTCCGGCCACAAGGGGAGCTAAAAAGCAGGGGGTTGTGCAATACTTTTTTAGCAGACTCCACCACCACGGGGTCTTGGGAGTTCTCTCCTCGCTAACTAGGGAAGAAGGGCTGTTACTGGAGGTATTATCAGTGAAGAGATAGGAACAGGGTCTTGATCAGGAATGTTTCGTCAACCCTGAGGCAAGCATGTCAGGTATAGGTTGCTGATTGCCACACAGGACAGCGTCTTCACTTCACCTCAAACAATCTATTCCTGTAATAAGACGAAATTTGGCAGGAAAAAGATCTGTGGATCAGTTAAGTATGGAAATAATCGTAAAACAGTCGTTTACCGATTAAATGGTTACGTAAACAGATTATATTCGTGAAATGTGTTTTAGATGGTCACACTTCACCTGGCGTGATTCCACGTTAGGTTATTCGCTAGATTTGTGGTGATATAAGCTTTCAGTAGATTTGTGCTCACATAAGCTTTCGGTAGATTTCTGGTGATATAAGCTTTCAGTAGATTGTGGTGACATAATCTGTCGGTAGATTTCTGGTGATATAAGCTTTCAGTAGATTTCTGGTGATATAAGCTTTCAGTAGATTTGTGGTGATATAAGCTATCAGTAGATTTCTGGTGATATAACCTGTTGGTAGATTTCTGGTGGTATAAGCTTTCAGTGGATTTCTGGTGATATAACCTGTTGGTAGATTTCTGGTTATATAAGATTTCAGTAGATTTGTGGTGATATAAGCTTTCAGTAGATTTCTGGTGATATAAACTTTCAGTAGATGTGTGGTGATATAATCTGTCGCTAGATTTGTGGTGATATAACCTGTCTGTCGCTAGATTTATGGTGATATAACCTGTCTATCGCTAGATTTGTGGTGATATAACCTGTCTGTCGCTAGATTTGTGGTGATATAACCTGTCTGTCGCTAGATTTGTGGTGATATAACATGTCGCTAGATTTGTGGTGATATAACCTGTCTGTCGCTAGATTTGTGGTGATATAACCTGTCTGTCGCTAGATTTGTGGTGATATAACCTGTCTGTCGCTAGGTTTGTGGTGATATAACCTGTCTGTCGCTAGATTTGTGGTGATATAACCTGTCGCTAGATTTGTGATGATATAACCTGTCGATAGATTTGTGATGATATAACCTGTCTGTCGCTAGATTTGTGGTGATATAACCTGTCGCTAGATTTGTGATAATATAACCTGTCGATAGATTTGTGGTGATATAACCTGTCGCTAGATTTGTGGTAACACCATAAGAAATAACATCTTATTAGCAGAAATGCAGATGAAACCACTGACAACAATTATTGAGGAAAGACGCTGGCGATGGTTGGGACATGTGCTCCGAATGACTGACAACTCACTACCAAAAATAGCACTAAGATGGAC
This sequence comes from Achatina immaculata, assembly GCA_009760885.1. Lineage (NCBI taxonomy): Eukaryota > Metazoa > Mollusca > Gastropoda > Stylommatophora > Achatinidae > Lissachatina > Lissachatina immaculata. The sequence continues at coordinate 27,088,067 of CM019694.1, read as the reverse complement.
ACCACAGGGGAACAGAAGTAAGGGTAGACCAAAAGAGACATGGAGAAGAACAACAGAAAGGATGTTGAGCAATAGAGGGCTCACCTGGGCAAGAGCAGAAAAAAAGGCGAAGGACAGGCATTTGTGGAAAACCCTTGAGGAAGCCCCATATGCCCTGGGCACTTAAGGTTCAGAGAGAGAGAGAGAGAGAGAGAGAGATTTGTGGTGATATAACCAGTCGCTAGATTTGTGGAGCTAGTTAAAGCTCCCCTCCCCCTTACCTTGATACAAAGTGTCAGTTTATTAATTATTGTTAATATTATAAAACATCACATCACAAGCTCATCTAACTGACAGAAGACATGAGAGTATTAGAACCTAACAATAAAATCATGTTTGGAACTACTGAAAATAGCAATGATCAACATGGAAATATATTTTCACAGGACACATCTAGGGCAGCGATCCAGTGCAACTTCAAGCCAACAGCGCCACGTTGGCCTGCTACGCCATGAAGGTACTAAAAAACAAATGTTGAAAATTCAGAGCAAAATTAACTATTACTGTTTCACTAATTTAACGAGACATAAAAAATATGCAGGAAACTCTCTACCGTAGAGAGGGGAACAACAACACAACTCCTTCAGATCATCAGAGGAAGTACCCTCCCCCTCAGACAAGTGTTTCGGCCCTTTAAACTCCTGACACTCTAAGGGGGTGGGTCCCTCTGGGTCATGACTCTCAGAGGTCTTGTGAGTTGTTATAAAAAAAAAATAACCATAAATATCACTTCCTAAATATTTCAACATGTCTGAAGATCTTAAGAAAAATACAATACATAATGTTTTTTTTTAAAAAAAGCACATTAAAAATATTTCATCGAATAATAATAACGAGTTTAACTGTCATTTTAATATGACATGCAATCTCTTCATCAACACATGCTAATATGATATGCAATGTCTTCAATATCACATACTAATATGACATGCAATCCTTTCATCATTACATGCTACTACCAAGAGGAATATCAGTTAAACAACTGCAGTTAAAATTCATTTGTTTTTTGAAAGAACAGAATGTTTAAGCGGAAGTGTTCTTTTGTCTCTACAGAATACTATTTTTTTGTTATCAAATGTTTCAAAGTTCGTAGTGATCTTTTCTTGTAAGCAGACTATCTTTTCAGAGATTTGACTTCAGCATCCAATGAAACCGTTCTTCTTCTTCTTCTTCTTCTGTATGGTTGTGCCATTAGTGTCGCAGGGAGATTTCAGACATCGGCCAGGGGCAAAATGAGAGGCCTGGGTAGACGTCATGTTAAGTTTCGTCAGCGTGTCTTTCACCCCCGTCTATCCACTTTTTCCTTGGCCGTCCTTTTGCATCCTGTATCCAGATGTTTTTCAGTTATACACGCGTGCCTCTGGACTTTTGAGCATCAAATGCCCGAACCACTTAGGCCTGTGGTTTGTCTATGTTGTCCTTGACAGGTGTTGTTACACCACTTACCGTGTTCTTTCACTTCCAAGATGTTTCTTTTTGGCAGTATTCTTTATCCTCTGCTGGTCATTATTGCTGTAGTATTTGTCCAGTCTGGACTTGTCTTTATTGTGCTTTAAGTGTCCAGTGAATCATTCCTGATAAACTGAATATCATAGCCAGTATTGTCATATGTTAAAGAGTTTTACACGTGAAATGAGAGATAAACCAGCTGGTCAGAGAAGCATAAATCATTATTCTATCCGAAACAAACATTCCTAATCTGTGCTGTTAAAAAAAAAAAAAGCAATCAGTTTGGAAATCCAGACTTCGGCATTTGGAGAGAAGCTTTATAACAACATAATCTTCCTGCCCAGCTTTTGCAAGAGCAGATAAATAATTTATCCAGAACATGGCTTCCGACATAACTGGCATCTCTTGCTGGTCTCCTTGAAACGTGGCCACTCAAAACGCGCGTAACAGCTCTGATAAAACTGGCAAATATTTCTCCGAACATGTTGCCAAGTCTAATTGTTTTTTTTTAACAACATATTTCTGGAGCTGTGTATATTTGTGATGGCAGCTGTCAGAAGTGCTTTGTAGATGCGGGCAGCATTTAAACATTTGAATTAGTAATTGTGTGAAAAATGGCAAGCAGGTGTCCATAGTGTTAAACATCGGCCATACTTCACTTCTCGGAAGTGTCCTCGTCTGTCTGTGCAATGTCGTGTCCATCGTGGAAGTATAATTCATGAATCGTATTTATATAATTTACTTTGGCTTTCTGTTTCGTATATAATTCAATCTCATTACTGTTACTATTTCACTGTTGTCATTATAAACCACTGTTAGTTGTTTCATTCGTTCAGTCATTTGATGATAAATTAACAGCCTCTAAAAAGAAAGAGAGGAAGACCAAAACGAAGATGGCTGCAAGACATCGTTGACTATTTGCAGATGGATGCAACAGCGGCAGGCCATCTTGCTCACAACGAGAGGCCTACAGGAGTGCTGTTTGGGAGGCAAAGTTCCGCAAGGGACATGCAAATGAATGAATAAATCGCTGTTGGCGAGATTCTTCAGCTGCCATGCGTGGAGCGGTGCTCCTCCCGGCCAATGAAGAAAGGTGCAAATGGGATTGCCGCGCAGCACCACTGCGGAAAAGTTGCTAGAAATGATAGAGCGAAGCAAACAGTCAAATCATGACACCTCTGGTCTGGAGGTCGGCCACGTCCTGAGTGCAGTTATATCGGGTGAAAAGCATGAACCGGCTTGTCCCAGAGGTTAAGACACTGCTGGCGAGAATCTTCGAATGCCGCGCGTGGAGTGAAGCTCCTCCCGGTCAAGGAAGAAAATGCGGAAAAGAAATAAAGGTTGCTGTGCGGCGCCGATGTGAAAAGGTAAAGGAAAGGATAAAGTGAAATTTAATCGGTATGTCCAGTAGTATCGCTGCGAGAGCTACACATAGCACGGCGCCTCTGCTCTAGAGGTCGGCCACGTCCGAAATACACCTACACTGGTGAAATATGCCTAAACCGGCACACACCAGGGGTGGAACTTGATAGCTAGACATGTCATGCTACCTCCGCTCTAGAGGTCGGTCACGCCTGATATACACCCATACTGGTGAATTATGTCTAAACCGGCTCACACCAGGGGTGAATCTTGAAGGCTACGCATGTCACAGTACCTCTACTCTAGAGGTCGGTCACGTCCCAAACACGCCCATACTGGGTTAATATGCCTAAACCGGCTCAACCCAGGAGTGGAAGTCACTAGTGGCGAGGATTCGTCCTCCTGGACAAAAGCTCCATCCTGGTCACAACTAGGAAGGGTAGCGGCCACGACCACAAAATGCTAAAGTCGGAGACACTGGACCAGGGCAGTCTAGATAAGCAACCACCTCTCACCCGACGGGGATGTTTGCGTATCCTAATCACGCTGAGGTTTTCCGGTGAGAAAGTCCAACTCTGGACTGGATGGGCAACCACCTCTCACCCGGCGGTGATACACGGGTATCTCAAAACACGTCGAGGTTTTCCGGTGAGAAGGTCCAACTCTGGCATGGGTGGGCTACCACCTCTCACCCAGCGGGAATATGCTGATATTCTAAACACGTCGAGGTCTTCCGGTGAGAAAGTCCAACTCTAGACTAAACTGGTGCAACGAAAACCACGGTGCCACGCAATCCGCTTCAGAGACCCACCAAGAATACAGGCTAAAGCCCTGCGATACTCTGAACCCTTGTGATCATCTCGAGGATCTTGTGTGGTCCTTTCCTAACGAGGACCACAGGCGTAAATTCAGTAGGATCACACTGCGGTCTTTGTGGTAGAAACGAACGAAGAAGAAGAAGAAGGAGAAGAGGAAGAATGAATGAATGAATGAATGAATGACCACAACACCAAAAAAGGCCTGGGATACCCAGCCACTAAAATAACGAGTACCACAAAGATATGCAAGATAAAATAAACAAGCTAACTCAGAATGCAAACAACATAGGACTAAAGATCAACGTAGGAAAGACAAAGTTAATGAAGCAAAATGTGAACAACAGAAATGTACTCAGAGTAGATAACAAGTTAGTGGATGAGGTCAACGAATTTGTATACCTTGGCAGCAGAGTAGTAGAAAATGGAGACAGCACAGAGGACATCAACAGCAGACTTACTAGAGCAAACCAGGCTTTTGCAATGCTGCAGAATATATGGAAATCAAATAAACTAAGCATAAATATGAAAATCAGGATATTTAAGAGTAATGTTCTAAGTGTACTACTCTATGGAAGTGAATGCTGGAATATCACCAAAACCATAGAAAACAAGTTGAATTCTTTCCAGACTAAATGTTTACGAAGAATTAAAAAAATATTTTGGCCAAACACCATAAGAAATAACATTTTATTAGCAGAAATGCAGATGAAACCACTGATAACAATTATTGAGGAAAGACGCTGGCGATGGTTGGGACATGTACTCCGAATGACTGACAACTCACTACCAAAAATAGCACTAAGATGGACACCACAGGGGAACAGAAGTAAGGGTAGACCAAAAGAGACATGGAGAAGAACAACAGAGAGGATGTTGAGCAATAGAGGGCTCACCTGGGCAAGAGCAGAAAAAAAGGCGAAGGACAGGCATTTGTGGAAAACCCTTGCGGAAGCCCCATGTGCCCTGGGCACTTAAGGTTCAGAGAGAGAGAGAGAGAGAGAGAGAACTAGTGACGTCACATGGTGTATACTCCCTGCAAGTAAGCGAGATGTTGATTTAGAACCATTGTACTCATCTGCAAACATTTCACAAACACTTCAAACACTAGAGGGTTACAATGAAACGAGGAAAGGGGGGCCGGCTGCGTAAACGATGAGGTCCAGGATATCACTGACAATCTGGAAACCACACTCATTGAAGCAGTCATGCAGGCTAGACAACCAGGCGTTTCAGGAGATCAGCTGCCTGCCAAGGAAGGGAATAAATGTCTTTTCCTTCATTAAATAACGCAATGCCAGATCCTGGAGTCTGATTTTTCTGAACGTTCTTTCATCTCATTTAAGATAAGTCTGTGAAAACAGAGAGAGAGAGAGCTTGAAGGACGTCCGGAGAGACCTCAGATATTTATACACTACCTCTAATAGGAACGCACTCAGAAAACGGCCAATCTGCAACTATCAAAAGCAGACATTGGTTTTGCCCGGCCCTACGTAGAGACAAGGGCCTCCGAGAGTAACTTTGAAGGGTGGTGCAAATAATATTTCCCCTCTCCCTCCCTCGCTTATCCTGTTGATTGGACCATTCTGTTTTCATCTAGTACATCCCTTCCAGCCCGAGCCCCCTTTTTAAAACAGTGGAAGCACTTGAGGCCCTGAAGAGGTACACCGACGGGACCCATCTCTCAGTGGGCCTGCATAGAGGTGAGGCTGATCAAGAAACACTAGGCTGAGATGTCTCAATGCGGAACTATAGGTAGAAGAGAGAGAGAGAGACATTCACTGGAATTACACAGAGACTGTTATCGATCACAGAATATAACGATATATTTAGGTCGGTATCATATCTAAAGCGTGCATGCTGATAACGGAGAGAGGAGGATAATGAGAACTTTGCAGCTGATGATATTAATGAGGATAATGAAAGCGATGACGAAAGTGTTGAGGACGACGCCAAAAGCATAAATGTGATAGCAAGATAATAATAATGACGAGGAGGGAAAATTTTGACAGACATGACATTACTGGTTCTGCTGATGAAGACGATGAGAAATATAATCGATGATGATGATGATGATAATGATGATGATAATGGTGATGATGATGATGGTAGCAATAGTGATAACGATGCTGACGACAACCATAGTTATGATGGATGCAGAGATGAAGATAATGAAGATGGAACTGGTGATGAATGATGATGATGATGATGATGATTGTTGTTTCTCAACATCATACATATTTGATACTAGCTTCCACATTTTCATTAGTATTTATGTGGTTTCTAAGAAGAATGATGAGAATACCATGGACAGCCAAGAAAACAAACGAAGAGGTTCTAAGTGAGGCTGGGCAAAGGAGATAAATCATGGCAAAATTCAGAACACGACAGCCCAGATCTGTAGGACATGTTTTGAAAAGAGGCAGACTGGAACACATGGTGACAACAGGAAAACTGGAGGGAAAAAAGGACAAAGGAAGACAAAGAAACAAGATACATGACGGACTAAAAGACTGGCATAGAGCACAGCAAGGTCCAACACATATCTTATGGAAAGAGAAAAGGGTAGATCGTTGTGGAAATCAATGACGACCAACATCTGATTGGTATGGACCAGAGAGAAAGACAGACAGACAGACAAAGGAGATACATTCGAGTCTACACTATGCAGCAGGTTTTTTTTTCAAAAGACATATATTCAGGTTTTGCGCACATCAATAATTATGGGTATACAGCTCTGCAGAACAGCAGAAGCTGTAAAAACACTACACCATATTTCATCCTAAAGTATGCTCACCGTTACATGCTTGAGTGTCTCTCCGCATTATCTGATGTATGCCGGGCTAGATGAGTTGCTGACAAGTCCTTATCTCAAGAAAAGAGATATGGAATGCAAAGAAGAACATAAAATAGCACTTCACTGAAGCAGAATTCTCTTGCTTCAGGTGCAGTCAAAATCTGCTCATGAAAAAAAAAACTGAGCACGGTCGAAGAAAAAAAACAGAAAGAATAATGAAAAAGTTATCCGAGTCAGTGAACTTTTGGCTAAGTTATCCGAGTCAATGACCTTTTGGCTAAGTTATCCGAGTCAGTGAACTTTTGGCTAAGTTATACGAGTCAGTGAACTTTTGGCTATGTAATTCCCCCAAACCCTGAGAGATTCTTACCAGCAGGGCTGACTGTAGGCAGGGACTTGCAGGGCTCCCCAACCGTTCCCCCTCCCTCCCACCCCATTTCTTCAGGAGCAAATGTCATGACACAAAGTCTGTGGGTACTCAAAGTCAGACCAGTGATTTCGTTCCTTACATCGTTTGCAGTCTTCTTAAACCGTCATTTTGGAAGAAACCTTTCAACCCAAGGAAGCTCAGTTCCATCACGATATTTCAACTACCACGTCCCTATTTATTGCCCTACACAAGACAGGAGCTGAACTAAGAGACTTCCCTTGGATAGGAGCTGAACTAAGAGACTTCCCTTGGACAGGAGCTGAACTGAGAGACTTCCCTTGGACAGGAGCTGAACTGAAAGACTTCCCTTGGACAGGAGCTGAACTGAGAAGACTCCTTTGGACAGGAGCTGAACTGAGGGACTTACCTTGGACAGGAGCTGAACTGAGAGACTTCCTTTGGATAGGAGCTGAACTGAGAGACTTCCCTTGGACAGGAGCTGAACTGAGAGACTTCCCTTGGACAGGAGCTGAACTGAGAAGCCTCCTTTGGACAGGAGCTGAACTGAGAGACTTCCCTTGGACGGGGGCTGAATTGAGAGACTTCCCTTCTACAGGAGCTGAACTGAGAAGCCTCCTTTGGACAGGAGCTGAACTGAGAGACTTCCCTTGGACAGGAGCTGAACTGAGAGACTTCCCTTGGACAGGAGCTGAACTGAGAGACTTCCCTTGGACAGGGGCTGAATTGAGAGACTTCATTTGGATAGCAATGAATGAATGAATGAATATGAATGAATAATCTTTATTTTTAAAGGTTTAAGAATTGGGCACGCAGACCCGTCTTACATTCTGCCCTTCATCACTCCATCTTTCATTCTTCCCACACACTCGATTTAATACAAATATACAAATTAGGGAAAAACATATCAAAAGAGTGTAAGATTTAACTATTACACTCAAGGTAAAAGAGAAGAAGTAATTAACCTAATAAAATAGCTCTCACACAAACACAGACATATACATAAACAAAAATACATGGTAAATACAGATCTTCTAACATATGTTTTTTAACAAACATTAATATAATTTCTAACAATATCTAACAAGTTACTTTTCGAACTTTGTCATTTTAGTACTTGATGGCTGGCGAGTCATGGGTTGAGAGATTGCTGGTTATTCTATGGAGGCATATAATTACAAGCAAGTAAATAATGAAACAGGTTTGAGTTAAAGGATGAAGTATTACCAATGGATTTTAAATGGTAGGGGAGGGTGTTCCAGAGCTGTACTGCAGAGTATGCAAGGCTTTTCTTGTACAGATCAATCCTGGGTTTAGGAGATAATTTACCTGTGGTGCCCAATCCATCCATCCATCCATCCATCCATCCATCCATCCATCCATCCATCCATCCATCCATCCATCTCCTTGGTCGCCGATCGGCTAATCAATCATCGCCCAGTAGACCTTATGGCGTCTTGCAGGCCAGCAACGAATTATCTCTATCTCTCACGATCTGTGTTTCACTTCTAAAGAATTACCATTCTTTTGCTTCTCCATTTATGCTTCTCTGAATAGTTAGAACTTTTTTTTTTTTTTTTTGTTTTTTGGTTATGTTTTCGTATGTTTGAATAACACGGTGGAATGTTTTCTTCAGTTTTGTATATAAAACATACACATACGCACACACACAGAAAGAGAGAGAGAGAGAGAGAGAGGAGAGTACAGAGTCACTCAGTCAGTCACTTGCATGTCTCTTGCGGAACTTTGCGTCTCTAACAGCTATCCTGTAGGCCCTCTCGGTTGTAAGCAAGATGCCCTGTGCTGATGCGTCCGTTCTCAGATCATCAACGACGACTTGCAGCAATCTTCGCCTTGGTCTTCTTCTCTTTCTTTTTCCCATTGTGTACCCTTACAAGACTTCTATAAATTCTCCTGATGTTTAGTGTGTCCAAAATAAGAAGAGTGATTGATAAGTTCTCGGCATAAGCTACAAAAGATTATTTGTGGAAAACTTTTTGGGGTTATTTCTCAACATAGTCCCCTTGCAAATTTACGCACTTAGTCCAGCGATCCTGGATCATACGGATCCCTTCTTTATAAAAGTCAGCATCTTATGCCAGTAGAACGTGGTCCATAGCATGAATGACGTCATCATCTGAAGCAAATTTGCGACCATTTAGCTCCTTTTTTAGTTTGGTAAACAGGTAATAGTCCGAAGGGGCCAATCTGGGAAATAAGGAGGATGTTCAAGAAAACGGAAGCCGCATTCATAAATTCATTGCCACCGCCGACTTATGAACTGGATCATTGTCTTGATGAGAAATGACTCCTCTCGTCAGTTTCCCTCGACGCCTTTCCTTCAGTTTGACCCGCAGTTGCCTCACAAGATTAGCGTGATAGTCCAAGGTGACTGTTCTGCCACTTGGAAGATAGTCTACCTTCTGAATCCCAAAAGATGGATGCCATCATTTTGCCTGCAGACAGAACCATACTTGCTTTCTTTGGAAGTGGAGATCCAAGATGTTTCCACTGCTTTGACTGTTCTTTGATATCTGGTTGAAAATGATGAACCCACGTCTCATCCATAGTCACAAGTTGCTGAAGAAACTTTTCAGGATCTGCAGAGAAATGGTCAAGATTGTCTCTTGACGTGTTGAGACGCTGTCGTTTGTGATCAGCTCCAAGAAGTTTCGGGACTCATCGAGCAGAGACCTTTATTATTTGAAGATCATTGTGAATAACGGCATGAACACGTTCTTTGGAGATGCCCAACTCAGTAGCAAATGACTGCTCAGTTAGTCGTCGATGCTCCATTATCATGTCATGGATTCTGCCGGTGGTTTCATCGGTGGTTACCGTTCTTGGTCTTCCTGGACGGGGATCATCTTCCAGACTCTCCCTTCCTAGTTTGAATTGAGCTGCCCATTTCTTCACTGAAGGGGCACTCTCCCCTAGAGTCTCCACCACATCCTCATGGATCTCTTTCGATGATAAGTCCTTGATGCAGAGGTAGCGAATGACTGCTCGATGAGAAATTGTATCCATTTTTTCAATTTCTGTCACCCCTTACCAGTTCAGTAGCATGTAAAAAAAATTGGTTGCAGTTAACTTCTTGAAACTTGGTGTTTAATCTTACAATAAGCTGATCTACAAATGCACCTAATATCAACTGTGTGTTTCAAGTATTTGTACCCTATGCCGAGAACTCATCAATCAACTCTCGTATTTACGTTTTCTCTGTTTAATCATCCTTACTAGCCAGCCTTCTTTAATATTAAGTTCTTGTAGTATGGATATATTTGTTCTTTTTTGTGTCCATGATATTTGAAAAACTCTTCTGTAGCATTTACATTCAAAGGATAATATGTGTTTCTCAGCTTTTTTGTTAAGTGTCCAACTTAAAAATAAACAGCGTATCCCAGATGAGCTCTTCGGAGCAACGAAGTGATTAGATTAGAACACCGGTCTCTCGTGGCAAAAGTGACTGGTTCAAATCCAGCCGAAATAGCCTTATTCACTCATTCTTCTTCTGGGTCTGGGTGAAGGGTAGGCAGCTACGTGTGATTCTGATCATTCTCAGAGGCAGCAAAGTGTGATTCTGATCATTCTCAGAGGCAGCTAAGTGTGATTCTTATCATTCTCAGAGGCAGCTAAGTGTGATTCTTATCATTCTCAGAGGCAGCTAAGTGTGATTCTGATCATTCTCTAGCTACCGATATGAGGTGAAACTGGTCAACGTTAACACAATATATCTTAGGTGCCTCTGTTGTATCTAAGAGCGGCCTTACTGTTTGCGCTTTAGTTCTATCTAATATTTGTACAGGGAAAGTGTTTTGACCCCCCTCCCTTTTCCAATAACACATATATGAGAAGACATATATAAGACATATAAAAGACATATATAAGAACACATATATCCAAGAACATACATATATAACATAGAAATGTAGATGGTAAAAAAAATGTAGACAATTGCTCTCAACTACTTTACTTTTGCCGAATTCTGAGTTATGCATATATATGTGTTATTTATGTTACAAAATGCGCAGAATTCTGCAATGAAACAAAATACATAAATCAGGAGGCTGCGAAATGTAATAGCAATCGTCTGTACAGGGTACTGGGAAAAAACCCCAAAGGTACTGGGAAAACCCAGAACCCAGGTCGAGTACGATATAGAACTTGCAGATAAAACCATTGTTAGCATAAAGCAATATGGAGAATGTGTTGAAAGAATCATGGAGGTAGGCAGACAGAGTAGAAACCGTAAGTTGTAAATAATCTTATTCCATAATCAGGTTTGTTATTATATTATCTTTTATGGTTCATCTTCATCTTTTTCTGAGTTGACTATCTGTCCACGCCATTATTTTTTTTCTGGGCACTTTTTTTAAAGAAACGTGCCAAAACTAAACATTCACTCCTTCTACTCCTCTCTCTGTCTCTCACAAGGGCAGAATGTAAGACGGGCCTGCGTGCCCAATTCTTTACCCTTGAAAAATAAAGATTATTCATTCATTCATTCATTCATTCACTCTCTCTCTCTCTCTCTCGTTCTCTCTCTCTCTTTTTCTGTCTCTGTTTCTCGGTTTCTCTCGGTCTCGCTCTCTCTCTTTTTCTCTTTCCCTCTCTCTCTCTTTCTCTCCCCCCCCCCTCTCTCTCTCTCTCTGCTTTAGATAAAAAAGACCTGGTTTTTGTGACACTGTCATGAGTAAAAGAAAAGCCACATGAAAGTTTGGTGTGGTCAGTATCACGCCTGGCCGTATTATCCCTTCAAGATCTCTCTGGTTCCCGTCTTTAGAGACTGGATTGACTCCGAGGCTGTTTTGGTGTGGGGGTAGCAGAAAACCTCACTGATGGGGCTTGAACCCGGTATTATCGGATTAGTAGATTCAGCGCCTAACCACACAGCCAACCAGGCCGCAACACTTTCATACGGGCGCCTCAACTCTTTATCGACATATAAAAGTGCATATACAGATTAACAATATAGAGGTGCATGGCACGACTGGATACGTGGATATATACATAGATCACTAAACTATGCGCAGATACGGTACAGCAGATTATAGACAGGGGATAGCAGATTATAGACAGGGGATAGCAGATTATAGACAGGGGATAGCAGATTATAGACAGAGGACAACAGAAGAAGACAAGAAGGAGCAATATAAAGATTGCCCAGCCCTTCGTACACACAAGGTACTTCTTCTTCTTCAAGCTCCAAGTAACTGCGAGCTGGCGTTCTTTGCAGCCGGCGTGGTGAAGATGTTGAGGCACAGCATCGTGTCGGATTGGGAGCGGGTTATGACAGTTATTTCTTTTCAGCCCGTGCGTGGAGGTAAAGAGCAAGGGGATGTGCAATGCTTCTTTAGCCGACTCCACCACCATGGGAACTACGGTGATCCCCGCCCCGTTAGCCAGACTAGGCCCGTTACTAAGGTTACCAATGACGAGGTGGGAGGCAGGGTCTTGATCAGCTATGATTCGTCAGCTCTGACGCCAGCGTGTCAATTATGGGTGACTGGCTGTCAAAACGGAAAGAGTCTTCATTCTGACAAGGTATGTACACATAGGGTGAAATAATGTGTACACATAATACAGCTATTTACACACTCTACAAAGAGATGTACATAGATGCACGCCTTCATTCTTCTCTAAGAGAAATTTAAATGAGAGAGGCCAGACACAAAGCCACTTTTGTTAAGGCAGGGATAAAAAAAACAATATAAAATAAAACTACAAACATAATACGGATGCTTTCAGAAATAATACGAGTGATTTTAAACGTTAAAACTCATCGTAAAGAGATAAGTTCTTTACAATACTTTCACAATAAATGTTATTTAACATAGTTTTACTGTGCAAGATAGGTTAATTTACCAAAGGATAATATACGCGAGACAATAGCGGAGTAAAACATCGGCGACAGAAGGGTTAAATACACGTGTGTGTGTGTGAGAGAGAGAGAGAGAGAGAGAGTGAGTGAGTGAGAGAGAGAGAGAGAGGGGGGGGGGAACTGGCGTTGGGTTGAGAATGCATTCCATAGGGTAACGGTTATTTGCTTATATTTTTCTTTTTCGCGACAGAAACCAGATGTTTAAGCAGAATACTAAATGTGTTGATAAGAGAACAAATAAGAAATGATACTGTCACGCCAAAGGTTAGATAATATCTACATTACACTTTGCCCAGAAACAGCCAGTCAAATGGTTCGGCCACGTCACACGGCTACCACCAGATACCGCAGAAAACATTCTCACTAAGATTTTGTAGGCAAAAGAGGAAGATGCCGCCCAGACAGTAGATGGAGGGAGAAAAATCACGTAAACCTTAACTATCCCATTATATGAAGCAAATTACCGAGTGCTGTCAGGATGTCTGTATGTTCCCTCAGCACTGAAAGGTATATGAGGAAGGAGACAAGACAAGAAAAGACAGATTACCTAGCATTGAGTCACATGAGATTGATGATCCTGTACATATTCCCCATAAACAACAGATACAATGTTAATTAATATTAATAAAATTAATACTGAAGGACGTTGGCTGATGTTCTGAAGTATGTATCAATGAGGAAGATCTGGAAGAAGTGGAGAGTCTTGAATATCTTGGACTACTACTAACTAATAATGGAGATACAATGAATGAAACTAAAAGGGGGGTATCTATCACTCTTCAGAAACTAAAACAACTAAAGAATCTGTGGAGAGGAACAGACAGAACCAGAAAAAAATAAGATTTTTAAGGGCATGCATCTTTCCCATCGCAACATATGCCTGTGAGACCTGGACATTTAACAAAACAGGTGAGAAACACATAAATGGCTTTGAATGCAAATGCTACAGAAGAGTTCTTCAAATATCATGGACACAAATAAGAACAAATATATCCATACTACAAGAACTTAATATTGAAGAAGGCTGGGTAGTAAAAAGGATTAAAGAAAGAAAACCTAAATATTTTAGACACATTAAACGTCGTGATAACCTATAGAAGACCGTCTTGGAAGGGTACATAATGGGAAAAAGAAAGAGAAGAAGACCAAGGCGAAGATGGGTGCAAGACATCGTTGATGATCTGCAAATGGATGCATCAGGAGAGCTGTTAGGGAGGCAAAGTTCCGCAAGGGACAAGCAAATGACTGACTGACTGACTGACTGAACAGATGCAACTGCTGATTGATACAATCACTGTTACACTTGTCAGCTTTGACCTCCGTAGTTTTCAGAACAGCCAAGAGCCAAATCCTACAGATGCTTTGACTAAAGTGCTCTGGTACCTTTGGGACTGAAGTACCCGCAAGTAGGAATTTTTTTGAATTTTGAAGATTTTTAAAATGTGTTTTACCCCTTGAAATGCTGAATATTCCAGGTCTTGTCTTGTTTCCTTCCTCGTGTACCTCTTAGCGATGAAGGGACATTATTCTTGATAAGGTTTAATGGTTTGTTTCGAGTAAGGGGATGTTTAAGCTTACTGTTATCCCCCTTGGCCAATCAAACGGTAGGCGGCCTCCCAGGTAACAGTGTCATCCATATCTATCTAGTCTCTTCTCTTTCTCTCTCTCTCTCTCTTCCCCTTCCCTCTCTCTTTCTCTTTCCCCCTCTCTCCTCTTCCTCTCTCTCCCCTCTCTCTCTTCCCCTCTCTCTTCCTCTCTCTCTTCCTCCCTCTCTCTCTCCTCCTTTCTCTCACTCTCTCTCTTTCCCTCTCTCTCCTCTTCCTCTCTCTTCCCTCTCTCTCCTCTCTCTCTCCTCCTTTCTCTCCCTCTCTCTCTTCTCCTCTCTCTCCTCCTCCTCTCTCTTCCCCTCTCTCTCTCCTCTCTCTCTCTCTGATCCTCACTCCCTACCCCTTCTCTCTCTCTCCCGAGTAAGATAGAATGACATTTTGTTAACAGTCTACTGACGTGGTCTCACTTCGTCCCTCACACCATCATCTGGCCTGTATTTGACGCCGGGTGCGAAGAACAATCCACTTCAGATGTGCACTTTCTTTGTTCACTTCACCGTGTGTGGCTCGAAGGTTGCAATAAATGCAAGAACTACAAAACTCCTGCATTGTTTGTGTACCTGGGAGCACGTTTTCGGTTACCCCATGTGACCCACCTGAGCTGAAACCAGAGCGGGTATATTACCTTGCAGGTGCATTTTGATATTCACAGAGGAAACAGATGATAAACAGATGATGGCTGAAACTTTCTGGTCTTGGTAAGGCTAGTGTCATAAATGATGGAAGGTGTTATTCCCATACTCGTGACTCCTTCTCCATACAACGATTCCACGCGTAACTTGAGTTCGCTTCTCTTGTACCGAAAACTGATAGCAGTGATAATGATGCTGAGGTTGTGCTGACAACCTCGGGGATGACGACTATGATAACGATAATAATGATGGTCATGACGACGACGAAGACAGTGACGATGGTGATAATACAACGAAAATGGTGTCGATGGTTATAGTGATGTAGACGATAACGATATTGGACTGCGAGTGACTTTCTTGGTTTCTCATGGCAGCAAGTAAGAACAATGATAGATGAATGTCTGCATCACCATCTTCTGGGATGAATAAAAAATACAGCCCAATGTTGCCATCGACCAGAAAGGAAGTTATAATTGAGAAAGTTGCAATGACCTTCAAGAATCTCCAGACTATATTGCATTCAAAAGTTATAAACACAAAATCCAAGTTAACATTATTCAATTCAAATGTAATATTCACCCTCATTTATGCATGCGAAAGCTGAAAAATAACTAAAGAAATGGACAACAAATTAGACTCTTTTGCAAACAAATGCCTAAAAAAAACTTGGTATAGAGTGAAACCAATTCAAGAACAAGGCAGAGATAAAGCAGATGAGTGAACAACAACCTGTCTCATGAGAGATCAGAAAAAAGGAAATGGACATATATCGATCACGCGATGAGAAGAAACAGTCAGAGAATCCCAAAACAACCTATCAAGTGGAACACAACATGCAGAAGAAAAAGAGGTCGGCCACGTGAAACTCCAAAGAGGACATTGTTAAGAGAGGCCAGTTTAGCAGGCATACAATCCCTTGAGGTTGAAAAGCTCGCCGAAAACAGGAAAACTTGGCGAACTACCATGCGAGCCTTATGTGACGTTTAGCGGCACGGGAAGGATGTAAGATGTAAGAGGCTGTCATCAGCGATCCAAAAAGGTGACTGTGGCAGGGTTGAGGATGGGTCGTTGATAACCTAAATCGGACAGCGTCTTCCAGGGAGATAGAAAAACGATAACAACAAAAACAGTGACAAGCTCCTCGTTAACCTTAGTGAAGACATGATCGCCTAAGTAAGACGTAGTATAAAAGTGATGAGTAAGCATTTGCCTATCTCCAGAAGTGAAGACACGATCGCCTAAGTAAGGCGTAGTATAAAAGTGATGAGTAAGCATTTGCCTATCCCCAGAAGTGAAGACACGATCTCCTAAGTAAGGCGTAGTATAAAAGTGATGAGTAAGCATTTGCCTATCTCCAGAAGTGAAGACACGATCTCCTAAGTAAGGCGTAGTATAAAAGTGATGAGTAAGCATTTGCCTATCCCCAGAAATAGTGATGACAAAGTTAAGACATTTGTTTTAAATTCCACCTTATGTACCTGAATTTGCTTGCAACATCAAAGATTCAGTCATTCAGGCGACCAATGAATCTCCAAACATCTACAAAGAAATATTCGTTCAAGCAAATATTGCCATCGACGCGTTAAATATACCGACGACATGAAATAGAAGAAAATTTCACAAAAGTACATTTTTCGAAAAAAAAAAACGTATGAGATCCTATCTAGCTCACCTTAGCTGCAAGACTTGCAGATCTTATGAATCTGGATAATAGAAATCTCTGAAGGCCGAAGATTTCGCGATGCCAAATCATGTGCAATTGTTATTTTTCCAGACATTTTCATAATCTGTCGTGCAGAGTTTCAGCTAGGGTGTATAACAAAAGTATAGCAATTGAGATTTTGCCATTCGTTTTGCAGAAGATCGTATGATAGACAAGGAAAACATAAATTTTGAGACCAGATGAAAAATTCGTGTAAGATATGTAACAGTAGTAAAGTTGTTTCTATGGCTTTTTTCAGTGCTAGAACATCCATGGCATTAACTTATGTTGTTGTTGTTGTTGTTGTTTTTTGTTGTTTTTGTTGTTCGTCCATCGTCTTAGATGATGACCACAGATTAATCTTAGTCAAAGTAAGGAGAGATTTGCCCATGGATGACCAATTAGCCCTATGCGAGCTCTAAAAGTTTTGCCACACACGAAACATATATGTCTAGATTCAGTTGTAGGTGCTTGTGTGCCTTGGCTTTTCTCATTGCGCGTTTGTGCTGGGCACTTTAAGTTCTGAGCGCTCTGTTCTCTGGGCACCCAGGGCTGTTAAAGCCCTCCATGATGAGCGGACTTGCGCTATGGCCTCCCAAGAGTTTATGTGTATCCCGAAGGCTTTGAGTGAGGTTTTGAGCGCATCCTTGTAACCCTTTTTTGCCCTCCAGTTTTCCGTTCAGTAATTCCCCATAAAGCAGTTGTTTTGGGCAGTCGAGTGTTACTCATTCTGACTACGTGCCCTGTCCACCGAATTTGCGCCTTTTGAAGCATTGTGTAGATGCTTGGAATATTAGCTCTTGTGAGGACTTTAGTATCAGGTATAATTTTCTGTCATTTGATGTTCAGTATTTTCTCTGAGACAGCCTAGATGGATGTGATTTAGTTGTCTTGCTGTAGACATCAGCTGTTACACACACACAAAGATAAACTATATTGGAGAAGTTTAGTCTGAGTTGGAAGACTGCAGTAAAGCAGGTCTAAAAGAGTAGAGGTAGTTGTGAGAGTGTGAGTAGTGAGTTGACAGAGCTATTGGTAGAGGAGCGCGTACAGAACGATGCACATGAGGTGCAGCACAGGAAGTGAGCGTCTAAGCAGGAATTATGAACTGAGCACGAAGCAGGGAGACAATAGAGTAGCGGCAGTGAAGACAGAGGATAAGCGGGGGGGGGGGGGAGTCATACGACCAGAGCGGACATGAGAAGCAGCGAGAAAGGGACAGATGAACCAGGACAGAAGCTAAAATAAAAAGGACCATAGACTGAAACAGTCTTGTGAACCATTGATCATGAAGATGTCTGTAGAAACCAGCTAAAGAAAAGTAAACAAGATTGAAATTGTCGACTCCTTGTTTGGACCTTTCAAGCTGACCTGTCAAGTTGCGATGATTTTTTTTTTTTTTGTCTATGCCCTTTCAAGTTACGATGATTTGTTGAGTTCGGTCCCTTATATCACGGGAGATAGTAAAACCGTACAATCATAGATGATCAAGGACAAACGTCCACTATATGATGAGTTGTTTAGTTTGGCCGCTCTCTCTCCCCCACAGTAGTCAGAGGCGTATAGCACAAGTTTTAAGAAGAAAAAAAAGTAGAAGGAAATAATAGTGGCAGAATAAGCAATGAGATGATCACGGTGAAATGTAAATGTAAAACAAAACAGTAACAAACCAATATTTCGGTGATATGCCTTTTATCACGGAGGATGAAAATAACAAACAACAAATAAACGCACACACGTAAAGATACAACACTCAGCTCATAGAGATCTTACAACGTCAAACAAGAAATTTTGACTACAGTGCATTACGTGCTTGACATCTTAACCAGCAGGATCTCTGTCAGATAAGTATTAGTTTTTTAACCGTTTATTTTACACTAGTTTTTTAACCGTTTATTTTACACGTCTACGTACTCATCTCACAGCCTCTTTTTGCCATTCCTTCATAACTTTATTTGCATCTGCTGACTATCTGTATTCTATTGGAGAAAATAAGACCGTACCTTCATTATGTGTCGCTGCCGAGACAATGTCGTTCAGTATCTCATTCTACACCTAGAGTAGGTACTTTCTTTTATAACACTTTGTGACCTACTTAGACATCTCTCTCTCTCTCTCTCTCTAAAGTTATCTAAAGTTATCTTAAGCTGCTCTTACAGACACCGAATACAATTAATTGTTTTCTGAATAGTCCCGAAAATTTTGTTTAGTAGATAGTCATTTATAATGTATGTAGTTACTTCTGTACTGAGTGAATGTTTAAGAGCGAAACGTAAATGTTATATTTTATTTTATGTCTCTCAGATTCAATGTTTACCCGTGTGGTACCCGGGATCTGCAAAGAATAGGACCACTGTACCCTACCATGCATGATCGTAAAAGGCGACTAAGGAGGGTTCAGCATAGGGCCAGCAACCCTATCTGGTAAAAAACTATCAGACTGCTACAGAAACAGAAGCAAGGGAAAAAGCAAATGCAGGTGGAAGGAGAAATGCGTATCAGGAAACTGAGCCCATGAAGGTTGTGGATGAAAGCCAGCCACTGGAAGTCCCCAGCCCGACTGCAGACCTCCTGGAACCTAAACAAAAGATGCATATAGGCAGCTGGAATGTAAGAACACTAAACCAGACTGGAAAACTAGCACAAACCATCAAGGAAATGCACAGATACAAACTAGACATACTAGGAATACAAGAAGCAAGATGGACAGGACAAGGCAGAAGGAAATTAACAACACAGCACACAGAAGATACAATAATATGGTCAGGTAAAGAAGATCTTCATGAAGGAGGAGTAGCATTGATTATAACAAAAGAAGCATCAAGAGCATTGCTGAAATGGACCCCAATAAATGAGAGATTATTATATGCACGGTTCAACTCAAGATTCACGAAGCTGTCTATTATAGTTTGTTATGCACCAACAGAAGCAGCTGAAGAGGAATTAAAAGAAGATTTTTACAACAGCCTCCAAGCCACAGTAGAAACAATACCCAAGCATGATATGCTACTCATCTTGGGCGACTTCAATGCAAAAGTAGGTGAAGGAAATGAAGATAGAAGAAGAATCATGGGAAGAGAAGGAATCGGAGAAATAAATGAAAATGGAGAAAGACTGTGCAGTTTCTGTGAAGAAAACATGATGACCATCGGAGGGACAATTTTCCAACACAAAAACATCCATAAGGTGACTTGGAGGTCACCAGATAAAACCACAGAAAACCAAATCGATCACATACTAATAAACAACAAGTGGAAACGGTCACTACAAGATGTGCGAGCAAGGAAAGGAGCAGATATAGGAAGTGATCACAACCTTCTGGTAGCAAAAATAAAACTAAAATTAAGGAAAGCCAGAATCGGAGAACACAGAAGATACATTTTGATACAAGAAAACTGATAGACCAGCAAACAAGAAATGAATTCTCAATAATACTTAAGAACCGCTTCAGTGTCCTACAAGACGAAGCAGAAATGTCCATATTAGAGTTCAATAAAACACTACAGGAAACAGCAAAAGAGGTGCTGGGATATCGGAAAAGGAGAAAAGAGGAATGGATAAGTGAGACCACATGGGAAAAGATAGAGCAAAGAAAAGAAATCAAGAAAAAATTACTGAACACCAAATCACAACGGCTTAAAGAACGAGTTTTAAGTAATTATGCACAAAAAGACAAAGAAGTGAAGGAATCATGCCGTCAAGATAAACGTCAGTATTATGACAACTTAGCAGAGACAGCAGAGAAAGCAGCATATACAAATGACATGAAAACCATATATAAAATCACAAAGCAGATGACAGGTAACTTCAATACAAGATGTGAAAGTGCAGTAAGAACACAAAATGGACAACTGGTCAGTGGAGAAAGAGAAAAAATTGAAAGATGGAGGGAACACTTTAACACCCTACTAAACAGAACACAAGCAGCACAAGCAATAGATATACCTGAAGCAAAAGCGGAACTAAACATCAATACAGGACCAATAACAATAAATGAAGTAAAAGAGGCGATAAAGATGCTAAAATCAGACAGGGCACCAAGTGAAGATGAAGTGACTGCTGAGATGTTGAAAGCAGAAGAAACAGAAACACCAAAACAACTTTGCCGGATATTACAACAAATTTGGGATTTAGAAAAAGCCCCAGAGGAGTGGAAAACTGGTCTTATAGTAAAACTACCAAAGAAGGGTGACCTCAGAGATTGCGGGAACTGGAGAGGCATTACCCTACTGCCACTCACTAGTAAAGTATTTTGCAGAATAATCATCAACAGAATTGTACCAACACTTGAGGAAAAACTTCGGAAAGAGCAGGCAGGATTTAGGAAAGGAAGATCATGCATAGATCATATATTTGTACTTAGACAAATATTAGAACAGGCAAATGAATGGCATAGCACAACATATGCATTATTCATAGATTTTGAGAAAGCCTTTGACAGTGTCAACAGAGATGCACTGTGGAAAATCCTAAGATGGCATGGCCTCCCCCATAAAATAGTTAATGTAATCAAAGCCCTATACGAGGGTTTTCAGTGCAAAGTTATCTGTGGAGAACATACCTCCAGCAGCTTTAGGGTACAAACAGGAGTGAAACAGGGATGTGTACTATCACCAACATTATTTATCTTGGCAGTAGACTGGTTAATGAAGGAGGCAACATCAGACAAACGCAGAGGATTACAATGGACCCTTAACA
This sequence comes from Achatina immaculata, assembly GCA_009760885.1. Classification (NCBI taxonomy): domain Eukaryota; kingdom Metazoa; phylum Mollusca; class Gastropoda; order Stylommatophora; family Achatinidae; genus Lissachatina; species Lissachatina immaculata. The sequence goes on along the minus strand of CM019694.1, from coordinate 27,066,697 downwards.
CAGTGCTGAAGGACCTTGACTTTGCGGACGACATTTGTCTATTATCAAGCAGTCACAAAGATATGCAAGATAAAATAAACAAGTTAACCCAGAATGCAAACAACATAGGACTAAAGATCAACGTAGGAAAGACAAAGTTAATGAAGCAAAATGTGAACAACAGAAATGTACTCAGAGTAGATAACAAGTTAGTGGAGGAGGTCAACGAATTTGTATACCTTGGCAGCAGAGTAGTAGAAAACGGAGACAGCACAGAGGACATCAACAGCAGACTTACTAAAGCAAACCAGGCTTTTGCAATGCTACAGAATATATGGAAATCAAATAAACTAAGCATAAATATGAAAATCAGGATATTTAAGAGTAATGTTCTAAGTGTACTACTCTATGGAAGTGAATGCTGGAAAATCACCAAAACCATAGAAAACAAGTTGAATTCTTTCCAGACTAAATGTTTACGTAGAATTAAAAAAATATTTTGGCCAAACACCATAAGAAATAACATCTTATTAGCAGAAATGCAGATGAAACCACTGACAACAATTATTGAGGAAAGACGCTGGCGATGGTTGGGACATGTGCTCCGAATGACTGACAACTCACTACCAAAAATAGCACTAAGATGGACACCACAGGGGAGCAGAAGTAAGGGTAGACCAAAAGAGACATGGAGAAGAACAACAGAAAGGATGTTGAGCAATAGAGGGCTCACCTGGGCAAGAGCAGAAAAAAAAGGCGAAAGACAGGCATTTGTGGAAAACCCTTGCGGAAGCCCCATGTGCCCTGGGCACTTAAGGTTCAGAGAGAGAGATTCAATGTTAGTTATGTTTGTTATATAAACAGTATATTTGTAGAATGTCTGGAATAGAGTGAAAGATGTATGATAAAGGGCAGAATGTCAGACGGGCCTGCGTGCCCAATTCTTAACCCTTTTGAAATAAAGATCAATCAATCAATCAATCAATCTCTCTCTCTCTCTCTCTCTCTCTCTCTCTCTCTCTCTCTCTCTGCTTCCCGGTCTCTGCTTTAAACTTTGAGTTTTATCGCGATTTTCAGGTAAAGAATCAAATGAGGGAAACAAAAATATGAAAGAATGGTGTCCTCGGGGCGTAAATGAAACATAAAAGGTAAAGATGAGAAATACAAAGGACAAACATACTGGGCAAAACAAGCCACGAATCATGCAAGAACTTGGCCAACAATGCCACAGTTTTAAATTTAGTTCTGATGCGGAAAATGATTAGCAGTCTGGATAAAACAAATGTTATTTAAGGAACTTAAAAATGAATGTACGGGGGAAGAAATGTACAATGTCTAATTTTTCCCCCATATTTTCATAATTTTTCGTGCAGAATTTCAGCTGCGCTGTATAGCAGCAGTACCAGGCTTGAGATCTTGCCATTCGTTTTGCGGAAGTAACAGCCAACTGAGGGGGAAAGAAAAACATGAACTTGTAAAACAAACAAATAATTAACCTTTATTAACTTAACAGACACGTTGGGAAAAACAAGTATTATGCTAGCAATGCTGACTATTATGTTTGTGTGTGATACTTATTTCATGACTGCCATTGATTTCAAGTTACAAAATTTAAAAAAAAATACGCGATAAATTTAAGAAGCAGTGCAAAATATGGCATCATCAATAAATAAAGCATACACAGATACACACATAAGTTTCTCTTATACACTGGAAAGACCCTATAAGCATCAGAAGCACCCTGACGACATATATAAACAACAACCTGTCTCATGGGTGATCAGAAAAAGAAGATGGACATATGTCAGTCACGTGATGAGAAGAAACAGCCAGAGAATTCCCCCCTCAAAAAAAACAAACAAACTGTCAAGTGGAGCACAACAGGCTGAAGAAAAAAGAGGTCGACCACGTGAAACTCTAAAGAGGACATTGTTAAGAGAAGCCAGTTTAGTGGGCATAACATCGCTTGACGAGGTTGAACAGCTCGCCGAAACAGGAAAACTTGGCAAACTACCATGCGAGCCCTTTGTGACGTCTAACGGCACGGGAAGGATGTAAAATGTAAGATAAGCACTAGAAAGACACGAATATACAAGTACACTAGGAAGACTCCCACACACACACACAACGGACACTCGCATATACATTACAAAGACTCCCATATACTCTGGAAAAGTTCGCATAAGCACTAGACAAAGCTCACAAAAGCGCTAGAATGAGTCCAATAATTTCCGTAAATACTCATTCATACACCAGAAAGACTCGTAATAAGCACCAGAAACATTCGCACATACACTAAAAGACTCGCATATACACTAAAGACACTAGCAGATACACTAGAAAGACTGGCAAAATATACTAGAAACGCTCACATAAGCGCTAGAAGACTCACCCATATACAAGAAACACTTTCATAACTACCTGAAAGACACCACGAAATAGAAGAAAAACTCGGTTATACGCTGGAAAGACTCGCAGAAACACAAGAAACACTCGCATATAATGACATGCATATACATTAGAAAGACTCGTATATACATTAGGAAGACTGGCATATACACTAGAAAGACTGGCATATACACTAGAAAGACTAGCATATACACTAGAAAGACTCGGATATACACTAGAAAGACTAGCATATACACTAGAAAGACTAGCATATACACTAGAAAGACTGGCATATACACTAGAAAGACTAGCATATACACTAGAAAGACTCGCATATACACTAGAAAGACTGGCATATACACTAGAAAGACTCGGATATACACTAGAAAGACTAGCATATACACTAGAAAGACTCGGATATACACTAGAAAGACTCGGATATACACTAGAAAGACTAGCATATACACTAGAAAGACTGGCATATACACTAGAAAGACTAGCATATACACTAGAAAGACTAGCATGTACACTAGAAAGACTGGCATATACACTAGAAAGACTCGGATATACACTAGAAAGACTGGCATATACACTATAAAAACTGGCATATACACTATAAAGACTAGCATATACACTAGAAAGACTGGCATATACACTAGAAAGACTAGCATATACACTAGAAAGACTGGCATATACACTATAAAGACTCGCATATACACTAGAAAGACTAGCATATACACTATAAAAACTAGCATATACACTAGAAAGACTGGCATATACACTATAAAGACTCGCATATACACTAGAAAGACTGGCATATACACTAGAAAGACTAGCATATACACTAGAAAGACTAGCATGTACACTAGAAAGACTGGCATATACACTAGAAAGACTCGGATATACACTAGAAAGACTGGCATATACACTATAAAAACTGGCATATACACTATAAAGACTAGCATATACACTAGAAAGACTGGCATATACACTAGAAAGACTAGCATATACACTAGAAAGACTGGCATATACACTATAAAGACTCGCATATACACTATAAAAACTAGCATATACACTAGAAAGACTGGCATATACACTATAAAGACTCGCATATACACTAGAAAGACTGGCATATACACTAGAAAGACTTGCATATACACTAGAAAGACTGGCATATACACTAGAAAGACTGGCATATACACAATAAAGACTAGCACATACACTAGAAAGACTGGCATATACACTAGAAAGACTGGCATATACACTAGAAAGACTCGCATATACACTAGAAAGAACTCGCACATACAGTAGAACCACTCGTGTATACACTAAGATCAGTACAGGACAAAACTGACCACTAACAATACATTTTCCCCCGGGAACTGGTTGGAATATTCTGACTATTACCATGCGACTGTTTTCAATGCTGCTCACCTGGGCGGTGCTGCCGACTGCCTCAGTGGAAGATGGATAGATAATAATAACTGACTGCTATATCTTTCCACAGTTCGTGGTGGCTGTGGGGTTTGAGTACACTTCCTTCATCCAGAAGGCAAGGATCGAATCACAGCACAGCCCAGGGGAGTTTTCATGTAAAAGGCGAAAATAAACCACGGCCTGGACATTCTGGGGAGACTTCTCTCTGTAGTCACTCAGACTATCCCACAGACAGTCGACACAGACAAATAGTTGACATTGACAAACAGTGGACACTGAGAAAAAGATGACACAGACAAACAGTGGACATTGACAAACAGTGGACACTGACAAACAGTGGACATTGACAAACCGTGGACATTGAGAAAAAGATGACAGAGACAAACAGTGGACATTGACAAAAAGTCGACACTGACTAACAGTCGACACTGACAAACAGTGGATACTGACAAACAGTCGACACTGACAAACAGTGGACACTGACAAACAGTGGACACTGAGAAAAAGATGACACAGACAAACAGTGGACATTCACAAACAGTGGACAGTGGACATTCACAAACAGTGGACACTGACAAACAGTGGACACTGACAAACAGTGGACACTGAGGAAAAGATGACAGAGACAAACAGTCGACACTGAGAAACAGTGGATACTGACAAAAAGTCGACACAGACAAATAGTGGACATTGACAAACAGTGGACACTGATAAACAGTCGACTGTGACAAACCAAGAGACAGGCTGTAAATGACAGTTTAAGAACAATATCTTTCCTACTGTCCGGAGCGTAGAAAAGAGGATAACGTGATATCTGTCAGGACAGATACAGGTCCAGGCATCCAACCAGACCCCACGCAACATCCATCCCTGTCTTGTTGTGAAACAGCCATGAAACAGCCTGTTTTCTGAACAAGTCTTGGAATTAGAGAACGGATCTTGTGTCAAGTTTGCCGGTTCCTTTCTTCCCTTTGTCTGCTTATCTGTCTATTGCTGTCTGTATAAAGCATTAACGGTTAGAGTACTTTTTCTTCTATCCGTTTCTTTTATTAACCCAAAATCTAAACTATTGTTTTAAACATATCAAGTATCCCTAGATGAGAATTCTAGCTCCTATTAACAATCCTCATGTACATCTTGCAAATTAAAAAAAAAAAATTCATTCTCAAATGTTCCATTTCTTTGGCTCATCCCCAACAAGGGACATAACTGATTATAATCTTATCGTTCCTGTCTCTGAGAGTAGAAGAGGGAACTTCCGCTAAGCGTAGAGGTCAAGTGTTAATTTTAAACTGAGTTCCCCCAAGAGGTGCCATGCCGTCTTAGACTCCTGGGAAAATCCGCACAGCGCGGCCCGGAGGTTTATTGATCTGCAGAAAAAGAAAGAAGAAACTTAAGAAGTTGAAAGAGAGAAAGATGAGTGAATTATAGCACTAATGATTATAGGAGTTAGTAAATGAAAAAAAAATGACAGGTTGTAGCCTTGCCCGAAGCTCCAAGTTCACTAGAAAGACTGGCATATACACTAGAAAGACTGGCATATACACTAGAAAGACTCGCATATACACTAGAAAGAACTCGCACATACAGTAGAACCACTCGTGTATACACTAAGATCAGTACAGGACAAAACTGACCACTAACAATACATTTTCCCCCGGGAACTGGTTGGAATATCTGACTATTACCATGCGACTGTTTTCAATGCTGCTCACCTGGGCGGTGCTGCCGACTGCCTCAGTGGAAGATGGATAGATAATAATAACTGACTGCTATATCTTTCCACAGTTTGTGGTGGCTATGGGGTTTGAGTACACTTCCTTCATCCAGAAGGCAAGGATCGAATCACAGCACAGCCCAGGGGAGTTTTCATGTAAAAGGCGAAAATAAACCACGGCCTGGACATTCTGGGGAGACTTCTCTTTGTAGTCACTCAGACTATCCCACAGACAGTCGACACAGACAAATAGTTGACATTGACAAACAGTGGACACTGAGAAAAAGATGACACCGACAAACAGTGGACATTGACAAACAGTGGACACTGACAAACAGTGGACATTGACAAACCGTGGACATTGAGAAAAAGATGACAGAGACAAACAGTGGACATTGACAAAAAGTCGACACTGACTAACAGTCGACACTGACAAACAGTGGATATTGACAAACAGTCGACACTGACAAACAGTGGACACTGACAAACAGTGGACACTGAGAAAAAGATGACACCGACAAACAGTGGACATTGACAAACAGTGGACACTGACAAACAGTGGACATTGACAAACCGTGGACATTGAGAAAAAGATGACAGAGACAAACAGTGGACATTGACAAAAAGTCGACACTGACTAACAGTCGACACTGACAAACAGTGGATATTGACAAACAGTCGACACTGACAAACAGTGGACACTGACAAACAGTGGACACTGAGAAAAAGATGACACAGACAAACAGTGGACATTCACAAACAGTGGACAGTGGACATTCACAAACAGTGGACACTGACAAACAGTGGACACTGACAAACAGTGGACACTGAGGAAAAGATGACAGAGACAAACAGTCGACACTGAGAAACAGTGGATACTGACAAAAAGTCGACACAGACAAATAGTGGACATTGACAAACAGTGGACACTGATAAACAGTCGACTGTGACAAACCAAGAGACAGGCTGTAAATGACAGTTTAAGAACAATATCTTTCCTACTGTCCGGAGCGTAGAAAAGAGGATAACGTGATATCTGTCAGGACAGATACAGGTCCAGGCATCCAACCAGACCCCACGCAACATCCATCCCTGTCTTGTTGTGAAACAGCCATGTAACAGCCTGTTTTCTGAACAAGTCTTGGAATTAGAGAACGGATCTTGTGTCAAGTTTGCCGGTTCCTTTCTTCCCTTTGTCTGCTTATCTGTCTATTGCTGTCTGTATAAAGCATTAACGGTTAGAGTACTTTTTCTTCTATCCGTTTCCTTTATTAACCCAAAATCTAAACTATTGTTTTAAACATATCAAGTATCCCTAGATGAGAATTCTAGTTCCTATTAACAATCCTCATGTACATCTTGCAAATTAAAAAAAAAAAATCCATTCTCAAATGTTCCATTTCTTTGGCTCATCCCCAACAAGGGACATAACTGATTATAATCTTATCGTTCCTGTCTCTGAGAGTAGAAGAGGGGACTTCCGCTAAGCGTAGAGGTCAAGTGTTAATTTTAAACTGAGTTCCCCCAAGAGGTGCCATGCTGTCTTAGACTCCTGGGAAAATCCGCACCGCGCGGCCCGGAGGTTTATTGATCTGCAGAAAAAGTAAGAAGAAACTTAAGAAGTCGAAAGAGAGAAAGATGAGTGAATTATAGCACTAATGATTATAGGAGTTAGTAAATGAAAAAAAAATGACAGGTTGTAGCCTTAACCGATGCTCAAAGTTCACTAGAATACGGCTGGGGAAGCGGACACGAGGAAACAGAACACTGTGGCTTTGGTTCAGACGTGATTCAAGAATTACACTCAGGAAGATCAAGTCGTGGGCCGGGTGCGAAAGCAGCGGCTGGATCCCTGAAGAGGTCAAGGCTGACTAAAATCCGTTTCATCTTTGTGCCAGGACACATGGGAGTGAAAGGTAACGAACTATCAGACAGGGCTTGCTGGCATGACCACTGTGGACGGGCGGTGGGCCGGGCTGATATTCTATCTGCTCTTAAGGAGGTTGGCCGCATCAAGGACCCCGGCGATGACTGTGGATCTAAGACCACGGACAGACTGCTTGTCGTACAGGATGTAGCCAGACGAGAGCGCTGGGCACGGAGCCAAAGAAGACTGACAAACCAGAAAGAGGCTGATGCCGTCAGTCGTTGCACGCTTGGGGGGGGGGGTGGGGGGTGGGAAGATGGTGAGGGTGATTATTTCTCTACTTTTGTATCCTTACTTGAGTACGATCCTTAAACAGCAACAGATTTTTTAAAAATATCACCCAGGCCCCAGGGCTAACTTTAGTAGAGGTCTTTACCCTCTTTCAACATATATCGTCCATTGTCTGGGATATGGCCTGATTCCCTCTAAAGTTGGCATCTGTATTATTACTATAAAACACTGTACTGCACAGACCAAACGCAACTGATGCGTCGCTAGCCTATCCGTTGTGCTTGGTCGGTGTAAAACAAAGTCTTACAATAACAGTACAGGTGATAACTATGATACGTTATTTTTACTTTTTGGCAACGCACAAACTTGTCAAATGAACAACACTGTCGTCTTTGCTTTCAAGATGGAGGTCGGCTCACTATGCTATGGCATCACTCTGAGCTGTGAACTTCGCTTAGACAGGATTAATGATTCTTCGTTATTCGTCTCGGTCAGTGGTGAACTATGAGGGTTTTTGTGTATCCTGGTTCGACTTGGTGCCTTAGTTTCCTAAGGAGTTCATGTCGAAAGCGACGCTGACCAGTTTCGCATTTGGACTGTTGTAGTTCCTAAAATGGCGTCCTCACTGGGTGGCTCATCATCAAGATCTGATATGAAGGACAGTAGATAAACATCCTGTGCGACATTCACTGGCACAGGCGGTGAAGCGATTATCTGAGTATCTCGTTCGAGATGATACCAAGAACTGAATACTAAATTTTAAATTTCAGCAAATTTATTAGTTATTTCTTTAATCATTTTCACGCAAACATCTTTTCTTTTTTTTCTCCTAAGCGCCGACCCCCCTCCCCTTCCCCGATACCTTCCAGGCCCCCTCACCTCCCAGAGACTTAAGCCTGCTCAGCCTAATTAGTAACCCCACTATTGGTGTAAAGTGCTCTCGGAGTTGTTAGACAGATGTGCTTTTATTTCCATTTGTCTGTCTTCTTACTTCGCGGTGAATTTTTAAATACTCATGCGCATCACGCATATCCCATTTCGTTTCCCTGTGAATTAGATTTTGGATTTTACTTTCTATTTCATACTGTTTTCCCTAATTTCTAATTCTGCAAGAAAGAACGTGCAGTTCCTAGAACTGAAACAAACTACATGTGAAAATAAGAAGGATATTGTTGTACATTGAAAATCCTTCCAACCAGGAGTAATTGAAAACGATCTTTTTGACAACGTGGCAGTCTTTTTAAACAAGGAAAGAAATGTCCAGGGTATTCAACAGAAATCCTTTCTGGATAATTATTTATCGATAAATTTCATGAGATCTCTTCATGTCTTCAAATGTGAAACATCTTTTTTTTTTAATTTCTGAAATATGATAAAAAGCTGAAATTTAAATACGTGATTTCCAGAAGGAGTTTTAAGACGGACGATGGGATCAGAAAGCTAGTTCAAGCTTTTATAGGTAAGGTAATTCTACAAAAGATGAAACAAGAAACATACAGAAATAAAAACATTTATAAAAGATGAGAGATCTTTTGCCGTGTGGCGGAAAATAAAACATAAGAGATGTTACAAGATCTGAGACAAAAGTGCTTGCTGCATCTATATATGATATGATTCACATTCTTAATTAATAATAGAGAAATGCAGAGAATTTAATGTGAATCTATATTTATCTTTTATAGACTATTCAAAGGCATTTGGTTGTGTATAACACCAGAAACTTTAGGAAATAATGGACAAAATGGGATTTCCATTGTATGTGATACATTTAATATCACTACAGTATCTAGACCAGCAGGCAGCAGTAAGAATAAGTGGTGAAACAACAACTTGGTTTGACATAAAACAGAGGGTCCGTCAGGGGTGCATACTGTCGCCTTACTTAATTAACTTTTATACTGAAAAGATAATGAGGAATATTAGAAAAGATGTAGACGAGGAATATCCAATCAGTCAGCATTTGCATGTCCCTTGCAGAATTTTGCCTCCTTAACAGATCTCCTGGAGGCCTCTCGGTTATAAGCAAGATGGCCTGCTACTGATGCATCCATCTGCAGATTGTCAACGATATCTTGCAGCCATCTTCGCCTTGTACTTCCTCTCTCTCTTTTTCCAATCATGTACCCTTCCAAGAGGTCTTCTCTAAATTATCTTGATGTTTAATGTGTCCAAAATATTTCAGATTTCTCTGCTTAATCCTCTTTACTAGCCAGCCTTCTTCAATGTTAAGTCACAAGCTTAATGTAACAGAAAGAAGTTACTGTTGTATATTTTCCTAATGACTAACGACCAACCAGTTTCTTTCTGTTCTATTGCCTACAACAGTGGTTCCCATTTAACAAAGGACTGCGGACCCCCCACCCCCTTGCTGTTTTAAAATCCGTGCCACGGACACCATAAAGTTTCATATCTGTATGGTAGATATGCACTTTAAATGCAACAATTTTTTTTCAAAAAATGTGTGTAACCCTTTGATGAGTAAACGCTACACTACACTAAAAACACAGTTACACACTTGGTGAGCTTTCGGAATAACAATAATGTAGTGAAGAACATAAAAATAGACAGCAGTTAACATTCCTACTTGTTTTGAAAAATGAACGGAATATGAAATGTGTGACAGCCGACCAACCTAGATATGATGAGAGAAATCACGCCTCTTTATTTCCACCAATCCTTCCACAGTTACTTGCTAAACTGTCACAGCGAAAATAGTAAAAAGCGACCTTGAATTTTCGTTACAGACCCCCTAGGGGTCCGCGGGCCACCAATTTGGAACCAGTGGCTTAGATCATAGCATATTCAAACAGTGTGCTGCGGCATGTTGGTGTGCCGTAGCATGTTGGTGTGCCGCAGCATGTTGATGTGCCGCGATAGAGAGACAGAGAGAGAGACAGAGAGAGAGAACTAGAGGTGTGCCGTCAAATGTTTAGAGTAAAAAATATCTTTGATTAAATTACAGCGCATTTTTACTTATTTATATGATAACTACTTATATGATAAATACTTATATGATAAATATCTGCCAGATAGAGAACCTACAGTACTTTAGCCATAATTCCCAGGACAACGCGACCTGAAATGACCAGAGATCTGGGCCTCAGAGAAGGCTCATATTTCACATTGAAAAGAGTGCCTTGTATATTAAAACTTAACACTTATAAAAGATCGTGTAAACAAATTAGGAAATAAGAGATAAAAAAAAAATCTTGGTGCGAAGAAATGCTTACGTCAACGAAAACTTTTGAGTTTGATCCAAGAACTTTATCCACTGCTTTCATTTCCATTATTTTGTTTTAACAAGAAACGCTTAAAGTTGCTTACCATAGTTGTTTTGTACAAAATATAATGTATGTTAGCAGTGCTGGAGGCTTGAATTAAGTCACTAAATGAGGTTATTGAAAACTTTAAAGGAGTAGATAGTGATAGATGAGTTTGAAGATAACTGTAGTAAAGCGGATAATAATAGAGAGTGATAGAGAGAGGTGTACTTTTCAGCTTCTACACGAAGACAGAAAAAGGCTGGAAAAGGAAGAATCAGCAGAAGTTGCAAATGAGAAGACCATAAGGAGATATAAAAAACAGCATCGTCCAACATTTCGGCCATGACGCTATCGCAAAAGGGCAATACAAAAGAGCAATGCAGCATAAACGCCTAAGGAGGGTCTCTTTGGATCATGATTTTCGGTGGCTTCTCTATGCCAGTCAGTCAGTGATTTGCATGTCCCTTGCGAAACTTTGCCTCCCCTAACAGCTCTTCTGTAGGAATCTCGGTTGTAAGCAAGATGGCCTGCTGCTGATGCGTCCATTCGGAGACCATCAACGACATCTTGCAGCCATCTTCGCCTTGGTCTTCCTTTCTTTATTTGTTCCCATTATGTACCCTCCCAGGACGGTCTTCTCTGTTCCTGTTGGAATATTTTTTCACTCCGTCCCTCTTTTCTCGGGTTTGAGCTACTGTCTCCATGATAACACTGAATCTCGAAACATGACTAAGCCACCCTGTCACGGAAGAGGATGGATGTTAGATGAAACAAATTAAACTTTTAAAGTTTTCCATTGTTTATTGAGCATGCCCTCGTTCATCACGGATGACTTTTTCTGATGTTTTTGAGATGCTTTTCAGTGCTCTTGTTCTTGAGTGTCTTTTATGTTAAGTTGCTTATACGAGTTGTGTGATGATGCAGCTTCTTCTTCTTCTTCTTCTTCTGCGTTCGAAGTTGTTGGTCACATCAGATCCTGATCCTTGTCGACATGGCAAAGCTCGCAGTCTTCTCCAGATCCTGATAGGAGCCAAACAACCCGCAGCAAACATACAGGACATCACAACAGAACTGAAGCACCTTACACTGTCAACTGTGGACCTACAGTGGTTACAATTCCACTGTGGAATAGCTGGCAATGAAATAGCTGACACCCTACTAGAACCTTACATATTCCCAGTGACAACATATTTTCGAAACAAATCACTAGGGAATAGAATAAATGCATTTGAAATGAAATGTTATACTTGTAGAAGGGCACATAGAGTATCATCGATAGAAATGAAAATCAAATAAAGAGATGTTGACGGAATTAGGTGTCGTAGAAAACTGGTTTGTAAGCGCCATCAAGGTTAGAAAGATGATATAACTTGGCCACATCAATAGAAACAATGATTTGGAGAGGGGGACGTAGGACATCACAGAAAGTCTGAATGTGTCACTACGAGACGCTGGTCAACTTGCGCAAGATCGTATTGCATTCAGGGAGGCTATGAGAGGGACAACGTTCTGAAAAGGGCAAGTCGCATGACTGACTGACTGAAGGTGATGTGTTCAGCATCTCCTGACCACCTCTATGTCTCCAGCTCCGAGGGGCCAGATACTCGTTTCTACAAGTCTGTGACTGTGAATGAGCCCATGTGACTGGGACTTGAACTACTGATCTCACAGTAAGGGACTGGTGCAATAACCACGTGACAACTCCAGCGTCCAAAAGTAAGACAGAAGAAACAAAATAACAGACTGATGTCCTCTTCAGTCAGTCAGTCATTTGCATGTCCCTTGTGGAACTTTGCCTCCCTAACAGCTCTCCTGTAGGCCTCTCGGTTGTAAGCAAAATGCCCTGCTGCAGATGCGTCCATTTGTAGATCATCAACGATGCCTTGCAGTCATCTTCGCCTTGGTCATCCTCTCTTTCTCTGTCCCATTATTTACCCTTCCAAGATTAAGTAAAGTAAAGTAAAGGTAATCCTGTCATGCCTTAGAGGCATATAGGGATATGGTGTTGGTGCCCATGCTTTCCCAAGACTGCCTTCTCTAAATTATTATGATTTAAAATTTTCTCTGTTTAATCTTCTTTACTAGGCAACCTTCTTCAATATTAAGTTCTCGTAGTATGGATATATTTGTTCTTTTTTGTGTCCATGACATTTGAAGTACTGTTCTGTAGCATTTACATTCAACGGCATTTATGTGTTTCTCAGCTGTTTTGTTGTGTCCAGGTCTCACAGGCATATGTTTCGATGAGAAAGATGCATGCGCTTACAAATGATGCCATCTTATCAGTTTTAAACCTTCCTTATATGATTTTCCATTTCCATTCAACACAACAATGTATTTTACTAAACAAAACCGCTTTAAGGAATTTCCATATTAGAAGAGAAATGTGTTTTAGAACCGTATTTTAAACAAAGAAGAAAAAAAACCTTCAGAATATTCATGAGAAATATAACCACAGTGTCAGAGACACTTACTCCCCAAATCAATTCTCATGTGTTGTTTTCAAATTTATGAAGTAGCTGTAGGCTGACCCAGCTGGTGAAAGGCCAGACAGTGCAGTTTCAAAGAAATTTATTAATCAGAGTATTATATCTGTCTGTCCGTCTGTCTGCCTGCCTGTCTGTGTCTATCTGTCTGTCTGTCTATATGTGTATCTGTCTGTCTGTCCGTCTGTGTGTCAAAGAAAAAAAACCCCAGGAAATTACTGAAATAAATTTTGTCCTCAAAGCTGAGGAAAATTACCGGATATTGAAGGCTGTCTGCTTATTTTCAAACCTGCGTAGGTTGAGAGAAATGGCTTTATCGGTTTAGGCCCAACGACAGATGAGAGAGCAGGGGTTACACCCCCGTGGGTCCTGCCCCTTGTGTAGGCCCGGCAGTCCCAGTTTTCCCCCTTTATTTCTTATAATAGACAAATAATTCAGGAGAAACAACTATAATGCTTCATCTGTAGATTTTGTTTTACTGATATCGAATAAGGGCTTCGAGAACAACTGACCCCGGGGCTCTACCTGGCTCTCAACGGCCCTGAATATTTCTACCTTTTTTACTTCCTGATGGACTTCTGGAACATGAATATAAACAGTTCTATTTATTCATTTTTCCTGATCAGAATACGAAGACAAAAACTCTCCAGACGACTTTAACAAGGGTGTCGTTGTTTATTTCTCTAATTGTCTGCTACTATTTTTTCAGAATTCGGTCTGAAAAATTCATTTCCATAACATTTTTTGAGCCGGTCTGATTCCCTTTGTATTTGTGGAGAATGAGCTGTTCTTTTCAAGGTGCAATTCTTAATCTATTATTTTTCATTTTCCTTTTTTTCCGTTTTCTCTGTTTTCCTTGTTTTCTACGATTTTTCCGATTTCTATGTTTTATCTGAGTTCTCTGTTTTCTATGTTTCCCTTTTATCTCTGTTTTTTTCTGGTTTGTGCTTTCTACGTTTTCTCTGGTCTTTCTGTTTTTTTGTTTTGTTGTTGTTGTTGTTGTTGTTGTTTTTTGGTTTCACTATTTTCTCCAGTTTCTCCTTTCTCTGGTTTCTCTGTTTTCTCCAGTTTCTCTCATTTCTCTGATTTCTCTTGTTTCTGGTTTCTTTTTTCTTCCATTTTCTCTGCTTTCTGTGTTTTCTATGGTTTCTCACTTTCTTTTTTTTTTTTTGTTTTCTCTTTTTTTATGTCTTCTCCGTAAAATCTCTGATTTCTCTGTCTTATTCTTAGCCTCTGTTTACCATGGTTTCTTTGGTTTAAAAACCTTGTGGAGCTTCTTCGTCTGTTATTCTGTAAGTGCTAGTCCTGAAAATTTCTAACAAAGTTTTCTATTGTCTTCTTACTTAACAAATTTCTAACTTTTTCTTTAACCCTAGAAAACATTGTTCTAACTCCCTAAAGTTAGGATTTAGCACTAGCCCTGCAGGCTTTAAACTTCCCCATACGGTGAAGTATCAAAACAGTTATCAAGAAATTTTGCCGGACTTTCTCAACCATCCAACACAAAAGGAAATGCTGATGCAGGAACAACATCACAACTCCCTAGATCATCAGAGTAAATACCACCCCCTCCCCCCAGCCACTCCCAACGGACAAGCGTTTCGGCCCTGTTAGCCCCCTGACACCCTAAAATGGTGGGGTGGGGAAATGAGGAAGCTCCGCGGAAACCAGCAACCGAGCTATGTCTGACCCAGCATCCAGCAGTTCCCATACGAGGACGAGTTCGTCACTTAAGCTTATTTGTAAAATTATCTTTAAGTTGGCAATCAAAAGACAAGGAACGAGGACAAGATGAGCACAAGGGACAATAGCGAAAAGTAATTTGGGAAGAATGGAATAGCATGCCTTCGATGCTGCGGAAGATGACTTTGAGATGAAAACATGACGCTGCAACTGCTTTCTGAAGCACGTGTATACCTTCTAGCACTTGCCGCGTTTAGTTTGTTTGTTTGTTTGTTTGCAACCTCTTCACGGATAGTTAAAAATGATATACTGTATTTTCTACTGTGCAAAATCCTCTGCGATCAAGTTCCCTCTTTGGCGTAAAATGTCTCCTCATTTGTTTCAGATGTTTCAGTCGGAGTCTTTCTAGACCTACTTTTTTGTTTTCAGTTTTTGGGTTTGTTTTTTTTTTTTTACACACATTTTATTTCAATTTCTCTTCTCATTGGTCTCTGAAGTTTTTGCTCTTATTGTCTATTGACAGAGTGTCAAAGAATCAGAGGAGTCTCGAGACGATGGAAAACTTGGAATCTTAGATGTCTGGATATAAAATAGATAAAAATGCGTAACAGAAAACGGTCATAAAAACTGAGTAGTTTTTGGTATGTGGGGGTCTCTATAGCAGAGATTTATAGTGCTCGAGAACGAATAGGTTAGCATTAAACACAGTATAGCAACTAGGTAGGTTCTTGTTTGAGATAGAGGAAGAAAGAGAGAGAGAGAAAGGGAGAGAAAGAGAGAAAAGAGGGACGGGGTGGGGGAGGAAGAGCAGAACGAGAGAGAGAGAGAGAGAGAGAGAGAGAGAGAGTCAGTGGAGTTAGAGTTATTCATTCAGGTCAAGTCAATCAGAGCTAAAAGAGGCTCGGAGTGTTACGGCCGGTTACAGTTAGTCGGTTACAGTTAGCCGGTGGCAGGTTAGATTGTTACGATTAGTTCGTTACGGTTACCCTTAGTTGATCGCGGTTAACTGGTTAAGTTTAGTTGATTATGTTAGATGGAACTATGCAGTGAAAGTACATGCAGTCTTGGATCTTCACGTAACTAGGACTACACAGCTGTCTAAAATCGCAAGTAATTTGATCTTCATTCAAACATGTTCAATCATATGTTCAGACATGTTCAATCATATGTTCAATCATATGTTCAATCATATGTTAAGACATGTTCAATCATATGTTCAGAAATGTCCAGTCATATATTCAGACATGTTCAATCATATGTTCAGACATGTTCAATCACATGTTCAGATATGTCTAGTCATATGTTCAGACATGTTCAATCACATGTTCAGACATGTTCAATAATATATTCAGACATGTTCAATCACATGTTCAGATATGTCTAGTTATATGTTCAGACATGTTCAATCATATATTCATACATGTTCAATCACATGTTCAGACATATTCAATCATATATTCAGACATGTTCAATCATATATTCAGACATGTTCAGTCATATATTCAGACATGATCAATCATATGTTCAGACATGTTCAATCATATATTCAGACATGTTCAATCATATATTCAGACATGTTCAATCACATGTTCAGACATGTTCAATCATATATTCAGACATGCTCAATCATATATTCAGACATGATCAATCATATGTTCAGACATGTTCAATCACATGTTCAGACATGCTCAATCATATATTCAGACATGATCAATCACATGTTCAGACATGTTCAATCACATGTTCAGACATGATCAATCATATATTCAGACATGTTCAATCACATGTTCAGACATGATCAATCATATATTCAGACATGTTCAATCATATATTCAGACATGTTCAATCATATGTTCAAAAAATGTTCAATTACATGTTCCGGCAGGTTCAATCACATTTTCTGGCAGGTTCAATCACATTTTCTGGCAGGTTCAATCACATGTTCCGGCAGGTTCAATCACATTTTCTGGCGAAATAAACACGTTCTTTGATTTTTGCAAGTCAGGGGCCAGGTTCTAATATTGTTATGAACGAATGGACATTCACTGACAAGGCTGGTGGAAATGGCAGCGGAAAAATGAATGAGGCACTCCGCCAGATAGCAACACAATACCACTATTCTGGGGGTAGGTTTCCTTGCACGGACTGTAAAGTTAACTTTTGCTCCGCGCAGTAAAATCCTTTTATTCTTGTTAAGTTTCTAGACATTTTACTTGAACTTTTCCTGTAAAATAAATTCTAGTGATCAATATTGAGTCTGTGTGTGTTTGGTTTTTTTTTTGTTGTCTTTCCCTCACTTTCTGATCCTGAGCAGATTTTATGATTGGCCTCGATACGGCAAATGTCTCTCACTGAGTTTCCGCTTTGTGATATGCCATTAGAGCGAGTTACTGCCCTTAGGAATAAATCATCGGTCAAGGCCAGCCAAATTGGACGGAAAGGAACGGGTTTTAACGAGACTCTATACCCTAGAGGATCCTCTTTGCGAAGCCGTTTGATCACAGATTAAAGGCTGTGGAAGCGATGTATGGGACACTTTATTGTTGTTAGTTATTTCTTTTGGTGTCTTCCAGTTGGTGTTTCGTAAAGTCTCGCTTTTTAATCGAAAGTACCGTTATTAGAATATAGAAGAGTGGAGAATGCTGAGTTGTAAAATGTTAGAATGTTAACAGAAAGAGATTACAAAAGCTTTCCTTTCCATTAATGATAACCACTAGTTTCGTCTTGGAAAGCAGTCTTGAAGCAATCATATGTCAATCAAACAAGTTGAATTCTTTCCAGACTAAAAGTTTACGAAGAATTAGAACAATATTTTAGCCAAACACCATAAGAAATAACATCTTGTTAGCAGAAACGCAGATGAAGCCACCGACAGCCATTATTCAGGAAAGACGCTGGCGATGGTTGGGACATGTGCTCCGAATGACTGACAACTCACTACCAAAAACAGCACTAAGTTGGACACCACGGGGGAATAGAAGTAAGGGTAGACCAAAAGAGACATGGAGAAGAACAACAGAAAGGATGTTGAGCAATAGAGAGCTCACCTGGGCAAGAGCAGAAAAAAAAGGCAACGGACAGACTTTTGTGGGAAACCCTTGCGGAAGCCCCATGTGGCTTGAGCACTTAGGGTTGGGAGAGTGAGAGAGAGAGAGAGAGAGAGAGAGAGAGAGAGGGAGATGTCAACCACTTATTTTGCCTTTGGATACTTGTTGCAATAAAAAATCATGTCCCACAACACCAAACTAAATATATACAAGACACAGATTAGACCAATTGTCTTGTAAGGATCAGAAACATGGGGCACTACAAAACAAGATGAAGTGCAGCTACAGATCTTTGAAAACAGAATTTTGAAAAGCATTTTTGGATCTTATATCACAAGAATGGAAAATTAGAAATAACGAAGAAATACGCACGCTATTCAAGTCTCCACTTATAACTACAGTTATGGAAAACAACAGATTGAGATGACTCGGACACTGGGAGAGAACTGACCGAGAACAGACAGACAAAAGAGGCTTACACAGAAATGTTCAACGAGACAACGGTGGCAGAACAACTTGGGAGAAGATCTACGAGCCCTCACAGTGGACAATTGGAAAGAGAAGACTAAGAGCAGAAAGGACCGGAGACAAATCTTGTCTGCAGTAATGAGCTGCAACGGCTCCGAATGCTGAATAAATGAATGAATGAATGAATGAATGAATGAATGAATGAATGAATGAATGAATATGTCAACCAATAGTGGAAGTACAAGAGCAGCTGCTGTCGTGGTTTCTTCTATCTATTTCAGACTGGATAAATTGAGCCGCAGTAACAATAACCACCAGATGATGACGATGATGATGATGATGATGATGATGATGATGATACAGACCGTAGTCTCACGAATCGACGCCTGTAATTTACTTGAATACTCCATTTCAGGACTCCCGACCTGCTCAAGACAAGACTAGCAGGAGAACCTTTCTTGGTGCCTTATGCTCTATTGGGAGTACAGAGGATCCATGATGACAGCAGTGCAGTGGTTCTCAAATTACCTCAGACTGTGTCACACTTGATAACGCAAATTTCAGTAGAGGTACACCTGTGTTCTTAACTCCGATCTCTCGTACAGTTAACCATATATTTTTAGCATTTTCAAAGTTTAAATAGAGAGAGAATGTGTCTTTAGGGCAAAGACGGTACACCTGGCGGCACAACAGAGTGTTGCAGGAACTAGTAGCCATCGTAGACAGGGCAAAAGATAAAGCAAATAACAGCAAAAGAGTTGAGGTCCCACCTAAATACTTCATAGGTGCTGGTACGACATCAAATATTGAAATCAGGGACATTCCCCTACCATCACTGCTAGATGGTACAAATGACTGGGAAGTGATAGCGAAACTTCCAGGAAGAAGAGAATACCCGACTGCCATCAAGAACACAGGAATGGGACCGGACATTGTAGTGTACTCCACAGAAAAACAGGAATTAATAATGATCGAGCTTACGGTCCCATACGAAACTAGAATAGAGGAACAGCATTTATTCAAATTGGAGAAGTACAATGATCTGGTCAAGCAACTGAGGCAGGGGGCAGGAATCAGGGCAAAAGTGAAAGCTGTAGAAGTGCTCCCACTAGAGGATTCGTAGCAACATCAGCATATGACCTATGTAAGCAACTGGGCATAAAGGGACAAGCAAGAGCAAGGGCATTGAGAAGCCTTTCAGAAACAGCAGAAAAGGCCTCATGCTGGCTGTGGAGTATGCGAAACAAGCATTGGGAACATAAGTAATTTCATTTGCCACAACCAATACCAGTCCTCCGTAGCTAAATCGCTAAAGACGCACTGTAAAAGTGCAGCGGCAACTGGAAGATCACGGGTTCAATCCCGGGACCGGGAAAAAAAAGCAACAACTCACAAGACCTCTGGGAGTCATGACCCAGAGGGGCCCACCCCCCTTAGAGTGTCAGGAGTTTAAAGGGCCAAAACACTTGTCTGAGGGGGGTACTTCCTCTGAAGGAGTTGTGTTGTTGTTCCGCTCTCTACGGTAGAGAGTTTCATGCATATTGTACCTGGCAGGTATTTATCATGTAAATGAGAACAATGCTCTGTAAATTGGTCATACCTCAGCAGCTATATAGACCATGATGGTGATACCAGAAAGAAAGTTAGAACTGCAAAAACTGCAATGACCTTCAGGAATCTTGAAAACATGTGACACTCAAAAGTTGTAAGCACAAAAACCAATTCAAGTGCTGTGCCGCGTGGCGTAGGCGATCATTTCTCTCCATAATTCCCTGTCTTTAGACTTGATTATGAGATCCGCCGGTGACTTTCTTCCTAGCCACACTGACAGCCCATCCAGTAACTTCTCTCTCTCTCTCTCTCTCTCTCTCTCTCTCTCTCTCTCTCTGTCTTCCTCTGTCTCTCCCAGTTGCCACAATGCGTTCCAATTTTCCTCTTCTCAGGAAATGTTCTATAAATCTCGCTTGTCTGCCTCTGATCTTTGCTATAATTTGCTTTTTAATTGCGGGCTCTCTTAAGATTTCTTCACTGGTTTTCTTGGCTGTCCATGGTACCTTCAACATCCTTCTCATAAACCACATCTCCATGGCCTCCATTTCTCGCTGTACTCTCTTATTCACAGACCTTGTTTCACAGCCATAAAACAAAATTGGCCCGATGTAACATTTAAGGACTTGGAACTTGTTTCCACTGATATGGATCTGTTGCACAAGATGTGTCTCATTGTCTGGAATGCTGACTTGGCCTGAGCAAGTCTGCTTTTTTATTTCGTTGTGGCATTTCCCATCAGCTGTTATAATCGTTCCTAAGAACTTGAATCTATCAATTTGTTTCAGATTTGTGCCATCGATGGTAATGCTACATTTTGGTAGTACAAAATCCAAGCTAAGATTATTCAATTCAAATGTAATATCGGCCCTCATTTATGCGTGCGAAACCTGGAAAACAAATTAAAAAATAGACAAGAAATTAGACTCTTTTGAAAACAAATGTTACGCGGTATAAAGTGGACCGAAATCAAGAACAGCGCAGAGATAAGGCAGATGAGTGAACAAAATCCTGTGTCATGGGTGATCAGAAAAAGAAGATGGACATATGTCGGTCACGTGATGAGAAGAAATAATCAGAGAATCCCCAAACAAGCTATCAAGTGGAACACAACAGGCCGAAGAAAAATAGGTCGACAACGTAAAACTCTAAAGAGGGCATTGTTAAGAGAGGCCAGTTTAGTGGGCATAAAACCCCTGGGTGAGACTGAAAATGTCGCAGAAAACATGAAAACTTTGTGAACTACCATGTAGGGCCTATGTGACTTTTAAGGGCACGGTAAGGATGTAAGACGTAAGATAAGGTGGTCAAAATATTTTTTTCTTTAAAACCTTAGCGGTACACCTCAAGGTCTTTCGTGGTACACCACTGTGCCGCAGCACACCTTTGGAAAAAAACTACGTCCTATACTTCTGCTTAATATTCTTATAATAATATAGTCTTCTTATAATAATATAGTCTTCTTATAATAATATATGCCTTTCTCACTGATTATGTGTTCACTGTTTCTAGACGTTGGCAGCCGATCTCATAAACAAGTTAGAGGACAGTTTGACATTGGGCATTGCTGACAAACGTCCATAATTTTATAGGATTCACTTTATACAGCGCGTGAACGGCTGTCGGAGGCTTAAGACTTTCGTTTATAACTTTGTTATTACATATTATAAATGTGAAAGAGGCTTTGAGTGTGAATAATAAAAATGTGAAAGAAAAGGATTTTAATCTTGCAAGGAAAATGTTTTCACTAAGTACACAGTATTATGCAATGAATGCAGCAAACAACTAAATTATTTATTTTTGTTTTCTTATAAATGTTTCTTTATTTCTTCCAAAAACCACATGTTTCTGACAAATAAACAGTTTACGTATTCCAGTAACACCATAGGCTACGTACGTGATATATTATTATCATCATCATCATTATTATTATCATTATTATTATTATTATGTGTTGTGCCGAAGGGTGCTTGCGTTCATGCGTCTCCATCTTGCGCGATCCTTGGTGTTTCCGACCTGTTCAGATTCTTGTTTTTCCTCCATGCCATGCGGTCGGTCCACTGAGATTTATTTTTCGCCTAGCCTTTCTTCCCTTACTTTTTTCCTTGAATTTTTCAGTCATTTTCATGTTCTATACCGTCTTTCTTCTCATCACATGTCGAAGAAATGTTAACTGTCTTTCTCTTGCCATTTTTACCATTATTTTCTATCGTTGTTAAACATCTATGAGCACCTCTTCAGTTTTGTTTCTCTTCTCCAGCGTATTTATAGCATCTTTCGCCAAAACCATACCTCTGTTGTTTCCAGATGCTTCGCCATTTCTTTTTTGGTTAATTACCAAAGATTCACAACCATGTAGCACTACTGGCTCTATATAGCACTGTAATGCTCTTTTCATCACTTTTGGGGGCCACCTTATTATTTGTTATTTCATGTCATAAAAAACGCTTTTGTTTTGCCTATAGCTCTTTTTATTTCAAATGTGCACTTGCTATCAGCAGTTATTATTATTTCAAGGTAACTGAATTTATTTACTTGTGTCATCCTCTTTCACATTAGAAAAGGATGTTGGATTTTTGGTACATTTATGCTTTTTCGAGAATACTACAGTTTCTGTCTTGATGCTTCTTAAAATTCTTGTATTGCTCTCTTTAGTAATCTTATTCGCACGTTTCTGCAAACTGCGTTTCACTTTCTGCTATTAGAACGGTGTTATCCACACATCTCAAGTTAATGATATAATGGCCTTCTATTTTCATTACCTTGGACTTTTTTAAACGAGTCTCGTGGTGTTTTCACTGTGTAATGAGAATAGATCAAGTGTCAGTACACACCCTTGTCTTACGCCTCTTCGTTTTATAACCTGCTACTCAACTACGTTAATGTCCAACTCTTGTTGCTGTTTTACTTTACTCCAGTACATATTTTTTCCCCCTTTCTAATTCTCGTATCTTTATCATTTGTGTTTCATATCATGTTTATCACCCCTTGATGTCTAACTCTGTGAAAAGCTTTTCGTGTAATAAACAGGTATAAATCCTTGTTTATTCCTGGAGTTCGTATTTTTCATGTAAATACGCATGATACGCTTTTTAGTTTAATCCACAGAGGAACTGCTGCCAGAATGTGCAATATTTTCGTGACCATGAACAGAAGCTAGGTAAACAGTCTCGTAAACACTAAAGCACGTTGTATTACGTGTACTTGTATATATTAAATATGTCTTTTGGTGTTTACAGAACTGTTTCTCTGTTTTCTGTTCGTGGTCACGAAGAAACTGTACATTTTTGCAAAACAGTTTCTTTGCGAAAAGAACAAGAGAAAAAAAAATCACTTTAAATCTGTCGTCGTGTCTTATTTCTCTCTTGAACTGCTAGCAGGAGTCCTTTCCAGCTGATGCTGTGAAGATGTTGTATCGGCTTGGGAGGGGTTATGGTGGCGGATATATTTTCATTCTCTCAATGGAGCTAAAATGGAAGGGAGTGGGGGAGGATGTGATACTTCCTTAGCAGACTCCATCCCCATAGGGTCCTCGGCGGTCCCTGCCCAATTAGCCCAGGCTAGGCTTGTTACTGGGAGCACCAACACGGAGGTGGAACAGGATCAGCTATGCTTCGTAAAGACATCCTCCAATGAACCAACCCTGACTCCATGATGTCAGGTATAGGTCGCCAACCCTGACTCCAGTATGTCAGCTATATGTCGCCAACCCTGACTCAAGGATGTCAGCTATAGGTTGCCAACCCTGACTCCAACATGTCAACTACGCCTCGCCAACCTTGACTCCAGGACGTCAGCTATAGGTCGCCAACCCTGACTTCCAGCATGCCAGCTGTGGGTCTCCAACCCTGACTTCAACATATCAGGTATAGATCGCCAACCCTGACTACAGGATATCAGGTATAGGTCGCCAACCCTGACTCCATCATGTCAGCTATAGGTCGCTGATTGCCAAAACGGACAGTGTCTTGGCTTTCACGCGAAACATATTGTATCAGCAGAAGCAAAAATGTTAACATCTGGCTCTACTCGTCCACTGTGACGCAGTATTTAGAAGCAAGCAGTATCTAATTTATGTCTAAAGATACACATTCGGATTAATTTTTTTTAAATTTTATATCTCATCTTCTTCTAGTTACTCCAGTCCAGTTATAACAATACATAACACATAATACAGATGCAGCGCTTCTAAAACTACTGGCAGGTTGTTATCCATGACAGCTGTTATGTGGTCTTCGAGAGGAAATTTGTAGGGCAGTACAAAATCATATCTCCCCCCCCCCACCTCGCTTTTCACTCCCCTACTCCCCTACCTCCACCAACACACACACACACACACACACACACACACAAACCTCCTTATACTCTATTGACCTACTGATTAGGGATTCTATTTACAGTCCCTGCTGACCTCTCTTAAGAACAAGCCATTCGGATTCCAAAATAATGCATCAACTGAACACATCTAACTCTCCTCCTCCCCACCCCCCTCAACCACACTACCCCCATCTGTGTTATGTGACTAAACTAAAAGTTTGTGTGGAAATGTAATAGTTCAAAACTTTTTTTTTAATTGGTAATGGGTGGAGCTGCGGAAGGAAGCACATCTATAGCAAATATTATCTTCAGGGGTCGCTTTCATTATCTTCAGTGGTCGCTATCATTATCTTCAGTGGTCGCTATCATTATATTCAGTGGTAACTAAACATTATCGTCAACGGTCAAGATTATTATTGTCACGACTATTATAATCTATGGATTACCACGATGGTCATTATCTGTTTTCGCCATCATCGATGATATCATCTTCACTAGCAGAAAAGAATAAAAATAGCGTTTTATCTAGTAGCATTGGAAGCCGGAACAAAACTGGAACCACTGTTTCTATAAGTGATACAAACTTAAGATACAAGCGTATACTATTCACAGATAAGGTGCCGTTCTGGTGTAGTAGTTAGTGCACCCGACTGCCGATCAGAAGGTCCCTCGTTCGATTTTGCACCAAAAAAGAGGGGGGGGGGTAGGGGTTTCGGATCGACCGGCACCGGGGTCAACCCAGGGTTAGAAAGTGGGTACCTGGGGTTTCCCTGGGAAAACAAAGGCAGCGAGGACACATGCTGGGTATCTCTAGCTCAAATGCTGTAGTGGCATAGAACACTTCACATCCCCGAAGGTGTCCAAAAGTGCTGCCGGACATGATACTTCATTCACTGATATCTTTCAGCCTCTGTATCTGCAGTTCTTGAGCTATTCTACCCACAGGACAGGCCACTTGCGTGACTCCCCGTTCTTGACTGTCTTAACCATCTTCGTGGCTGCTGCCCTACCTGGTTTTCACTTGCTTAAAATTATATCTAACAGATTAAAGAGGCTGCGCACTTGTGAAACGCAATAAACAACGCAGGAGAGCGCCACTGGGGGTTTTTCTTTGAGAGAGAGAGAGAGGAAGAGAGAAACAGAGAGAAACAGAGATAAAGAAAGAACGAGAGAGAGGGAGAGAGAAAGAGAGAGAGAGACAGACATGCAAACACAAGGGGGAGAGAGAAAAAGAGAGACAGATATGCAATCAGACAGACAAACAGACAGAGGGAGAGAGACAGACAAACATAGAGGAAGAGACAGACAGAGAGAGAAAGATAGAAAGAGAGGGAAGCGGGAAACTAGAAAGACAGAGAGGGAAAGAGAGACACTGATATACAGAGAGGGAGAGAGAGAGCCAAACAGACAGAAAGAGGGGGACAAACAGAAAGGGGGAGAGACAGACAGAGAGAATGAATGAATGAATAGGATATCTTTACTTTTAAAGGATAAAGAATTGGGCACGCAGGCCCGTCTTACATTCTGCCCTTCATCACTCCATCTTTCATTCTTCCCATACACTCGATTTAATACAAGTATACAAATTGCATTAGGAAAAACATATCAAAAGAGTATAAGATTGAACTATTACATTCAAAATAAAATAGAAGAAGTAATTAACCTAATAACTTAGTTCTCACACACGCATACACGCACACACACAGACATATACATAAACAAAAAATACATTTTCAGTACAAATCTTCTAACATATATATTTTTAAACGAACATTGAAATAATTTCTAACAGTATCTAACAAGTTACTTTTCGAACTATGCCATTTTAGTACTTAATGGCTGGGAGTCATGGGTTGATAGAACGCTGGTTATTCTAAGAAGGCATATAGTTACAAGCAAGTAAATAATGAAACAGGTTTGAGT
Source organism: Achatina immaculata (assembly GCA_009760885.1). Taxonomy (NCBI): domain Eukaryota; kingdom Metazoa; phylum Mollusca; class Gastropoda; order Stylommatophora; family Achatinidae; genus Lissachatina; species Lissachatina immaculata. The sequence continues at coordinate 27,040,283 of CM019694.1, read as the reverse complement.
TAAAGGATGAAGTATTACTAATGGATTTTACTTGGTAGGGGAGGTGCTCCAAAGCTGTGCTCCTGAATATACAAGGCTTTTCATGTACAGATCAATCCTTCTAAAAGGAAGAAAGTTTTTTAAACGCCTGCTATGAGAGGGAAAGACAGACGGACAGAGGGGAGGGGTGGGAGAAGCATGCGAAAAAGGGGAGAAAAAGAGACATACACGGAGAGGGGGAGACAGACAGACAGACAGACAGACAGAGAAGGGGAGAGATAGATAGAGCGTTAGAGAGAGAAAGAGAGGCAGGCAGACAGGCAGGGAAAGAATAAATACAGAGAGAGGGAGAGAGAGAGAGAGAGAAAGGGAGAGAACGAATTAATGAATAAATTTTATTTTGAAAGAGTGAAGACTTTGTATAAGATTAATAATAGAGAAATGCAGAGAGTTTAATGTGAATCTATATTTAGCCTTCATAGACTACTCAAAGGCATTTGATTGTGTACAACACCAGAAACTTTGGGAAATAATGGACAAAAAAATGGGATTTCCAACACATTTGATACAATTAACATCATTGGTGTATCTAGACAAACAAGCAGCAGTAGGAATAAGTGGTGAAACAACAATTTGGTTTGACATAAAACAAGGGGATCCGTCAGGGGTGCATATTGTCGCCTTACTTATTTAACTTGTATATTGAAAATATAATGGGGAATGTTAGAGAAGATGTAGACAAAGAATATTACGACGCCATAACAATTGGAGGTTATGAAATACGAGAGATTAGATATGCTGATGACACAGTATTACTGTCCACAACACAAAAAGGAATGGAAAAACTAAGTATGTCAGTCCGTAAGAATAGTGACAGCAAAACTTCTATCTTAATGCAAAGAAAACTAAATTGATAACACCTGACAAAACAAACAAGACAGCTGATATATATATCAATGAGGAAAAACTGGAAGAAGTGGAGAGTTTTGAATATCTTGGATCACTGCTAACTAATAATGGAGATACAATGAGGGAAATTAAAAGGAGTATATCTATTGCTCTTCAGAAGTAAAACAACTAAAGAATCTGTGGAGAGGAACAGACAGAACTACAAAAATAAGATTTTTAAGGGCAGGCATCTTTCCCATCGCAACATATGCCTGTGAGACCTGGACACTTAAAAAAACAGCTGAGAAAAACATAAATGCCTTTGAATGTAAATGCTACAGAAGAGTTCTTCAGATATCATGGGCACAAAAAAAGAACAAATATATCTATACTACAAGAACTTAATATTGAAAAAGGCTGGCTAGTAATGAGGATTAAAGAGAGAAAACTTAAATATTTTGGACACATTAAACGACATGATAATCTAGAGAAGACCATATTGGAAGGATACATAATGGGAAAAAGAGGGGAAGACCAAAACGAAGATGGGTGCAAGACATCGCTGATGATCTGCAAATGGATGCATCAGCAGCAGGCCATCTTGCTCACAACAGAGAGGCATACAGGAGTGCTGTTTGGGAGGCAAAGTTCCGCAAGGGACATGTAGATGAAGACTTGGGCAGGGGGGTACGTCTGACACTCTGCCCTTGATTATACAACTTCAGTCTAGAGCAAACATTCAGTTTAGCACAAATAGGAATACATAGGTAAAGTGTATGAGGAAAGAAATGTAAAACTAACATTAAACATTCTATGCTCACATTCAACAATATGTGAGCAAGGAGGGAGAGCGAGGAAAGATAGATATATAGAGAGAGACAAACACACATAGAGAGAGATAGAATAATAGAGAGCTATAGAGAAACAGGCAAAAGATTGATTGATTGATTGATTGACAGACATAGAGAGAGAGACGACCGAACAGAGAGACGAACATAGACAAGTAGACAAACAAACAAATAGTGGGACAAAGAGAGAGAGAGAGAGAGAGAGAGAGAGAGAGAGAAGATGAACGTACGAACAAACTTTATCTGCAGAGGCGGAAGAATTTGACAGGCAGATCGGCCTGACATTTTGTCCTTTAATGCAGAAATTTCATTCTGTTCCAGACATTCTGCATCAGTCAGTACAAACATCCTGTGTGTATATAACAAACCCTAAGAAAACAGAAAACAAAACTGAACCAACGAACCTGTGAAGTTTCTCTCTTAAACGAGGACGAGAGAGAGAGAGAGAGAGAGAGAGAAAGAGAGAAATTAAAGTACGTACTAAAAATAGAAACACCCGCCCCCTTACATTTTCCTGCAAAAATTATATTAGTGTAGTCTTCTTCTTAACTTCAAGACGACAACTATTCATATTTGGTCAAGACCCTGTTTTTCTTCTCGCTTTCTTGTAAATAATGTATTATTTTGCCAGACCACAAGGGTAGGAATGAAAATGTTTTGAAATGATGAGTTCATACACGTGGTGTTGCCTGGTTTCAGCATTTTTATCACCACCTCGGGTGAAACACAGTTTCACCTGTATGCAGAGATACAACAGCAAAGGTAGATAGATAGACAGATAGATAGACAGACAGACAGACAAACATACAGATAGATAGATAGATAGATAGATAGATAGATAGATAGATAGATAGATAGATAGATAGATAGATAGATAGATAGATAGATAGATAGATAGACAGATAGATAGACAGACAGACAGACAAACATACAGATAGATAGATAGATAGATAGATAGATAGATAGATAGATAGATAGATAGATAGATAGATAGATAGATAGATAGATAGATAGATAGATAGATAGATAGATAGATAGAGATACAACAGCAAAGATAGATAAAAAGAGAGACAACTGTATACAGACATACAACAGCAAAAGTAGATAGAAAGAGAAACACCTCTATACAGAGAAACAACAGCAAAGGTAGAAAGAGAGAGACATAGACATCTGTATACAGAGAAACAACAGCAAATGCAGAGAGAGACATAGACACCTGTATACAGAGAAACAACAGCAAAGGTAGAGAGAGACATAGACATTTGTATTCAGAGAAACAACAACAAAGGTAGAGAGAAACATAGACACCTGTATAGAGAGAAACAACAGCAAAGTTAGAGAATGACATGGGCACCTGCATACAGAGAAACAACAGCAAAGATAGAGAGAGACATAGATACCTGTATTCAGAGAAACAACAGCAAAGGTAGAGAGAGACATAGACACCTGTATACAGAGATACAACAGCAAAGTTAGAGAGAGTATATAGAGATACAACAGCAAAAGTAAATAGAAAGAAAGACACCTGTATACAGAGAAACAACAGCAAAGTTAGAGAGAGTATATAGAGATACAACAGCAAAAGTAAATAGAAAGAAAGACACCTGTATACAGAGAAACAACAGCAAAGTTAGAGATACTGAGTATATAGAGATACAACAGCAAAAGTAAATAGAAAGAAAGACACCTGTATACAGAGAAACAACAGCAAAGTTAGAGAGAGTATATAGAGATACAACAGCAAAAGTAAATAGAAAGAAAGACACCTGTATACAGAGAAACAACAGCAAAGTTAGAGATAGTATATAGAGATACAACAGCAAAAGTAAATAGAAAGAAAGACACCTGTATACAGAGAAACAACAGCAAAGTTAGAGAGAGTATATAGAGATACAACAGCAAAAGTAAATAGAAAGAAAGACACCTGTATACAGAGAAACAACAGCAAAGTTAGAGAGAGTATACAGAGAAACAACAACAAAGGTAGAGAGAAACATAGACACCTGTATACAGAGAAACAACAACAAAGGTAGAGAGAAACATAGACACCTGTATACAGAGAAACAACAACAAAGGTAGAGAGAGACATAGACACCTGTATACAGAGAAACAACAGCAAAGGTAGAGAGAAACATAGACACCTGTATACAGAGAAACAACAACAAAGGTAGAGAGAAACATAGACACCTGTATACAGAGAAACAACAGCAAAGGTAGAGAGAAACATAGACACCTGTATACAGAGAAACAACAGCAAAGGTAGAGAGAAACATAGACACCTGTATACAGAGAAACAACAGCAAAGGTAGAGAGAAACATAGACACCTGTATACAGAGAAACAACAGCAAAGGTAGAGAGAAACATAGACACCTGTATACAGAGAAACAACAGCAAAGTTAGAGAGAGACATAGACACCTGTATACAGAGAAACAACAGCAAAGTTAGAGAGAGACATAGACACCTGTATACAGAGAAACAACAGCAAAGTTAGAGAGAGACATAGACACCTGTATACAGAGAAACAACAGCAAAGGTAACCAGCCAAGACCTGTTGGGCGGAATGAACTGTGTCATACTAAGCTGATGTAATGAGACACGCAGGCAACTTCCATGGTGAAAACCAGGGAAGAATATGGATGAAAGGTCAGACATAAGAAACGTGTAGTCTACTGGTTTGTGGTTTGGAAGAATACATTAGGTAGAAAATTATTTTACAGTGAGAAACAAAAGCAGTCACAGCACAGGTCATTGTTTTCATTTCGCGATAGAAACACAAATGTTTTAACTTCATGATAAGAGCACAGGTCATTATTCTAATCTCATAGCAAAAACACGAAGAAAACATTCGATATATTACTCATATTAACTGATATCTAATTATTATTAATGTATTATCTAATACACACAACCTCATATATATATACATATATATATATATATATATATATATATATATATACATGTATATATACTGTTTTAAAAAATTGCAAAAATACGATGTTGCGATTTAAACTGAATTCTGCTGATCAGACAGGGGCAAATTGTCTGAAATGTTCACTTGACATCAACTTCATGTGCTGAAGTGAATTATATTCAGGATATGCTTCTTGAGCGCAGAAAAGCGACTCTAGTCAAAACAGCATTTTTAACAATAACTCATGACAGGTTCACGAGAATCCCGTGAAACTTACTGAACACAAAACTCACTGACCATGTTATTGAATGCCTATAAAAGATTGACGCTCTTCGAATCAATTCATTTGAAAATTCAATGCGCATGTATAGCTCATTTCACTACAGAACAACGACTCATCGTCATTGCACGTTTACAGACAGGACAATCACAAAGTGTACTGGCCAGACAATTTAATGTCGTTAGAAGCACCATTAGTTGCCTCTGGAGACAATTTCAAGAAACTGGCTCAGTTGCAGACATGCCGCGCAGTGGAAGACCTATAGTCTCAGATCCTGTCGAAGACCGCTTCATATGGCTGCGTCACCTCAGGAATCGATTTGCATCTGCATCCTCAGCAGTCCATGACAGCAGCTCGTCAAATTTCAGACCAAATGGTCAGAAACCGGCTGCACGACGCTGATCTTTGGGCCAGAAGACCCTACAGAGGTCCTGTTCTTACAGACCTGTATCGGAAGAACCGACTGCAGTGGACGAACCAGCATCGTCAATAGACCGTTGCGAATGATTAGAGAAGGGTTTGGTTTAGTGATGAAAATTCTTTCTGCTCCAGCGACATGACAGACGGAGAAGAGTTTACTGCAGAGTCCATGAGCGCTACGTCCAGAATTGCGTGGATGAGGCTCCTCTACATGGTGGTGGAGGTGTACTGGTGTGGGGTACGGTCAACTTCATGGGAAGAAGTGACCTGGTGCAAACTAAAGGACGCCTGAATGCCCAACGATACGTCGCTGAAATTCATTGTCCTCGCGTCCTTTCACGTCTGACTGCACAAGGGTCGATTTTTCAGCAGGGTAACGATCGACCTCATGTGGCACAACTCACTAGCCAGTTCCTCGCTGACAACAACGTCCAGACCATTCTATGGCCATCCATGTCATCAGATATGAACCCAATAGAATACTTATGGATGAACTGAACAGACAAGTCCACCAGCAAGACGTGGCGCCAACCAATCTCCGACAGTTGTCTCTTGCACTGCGGGAAGAGTGGGCAGCCATCCCACAATAACAGATCCAATGGCTAATCGGATCCATGTCGAGGAGATGTCGTCCTCTGATACAGGCCAGAGGAGACCATACGCCTTACTGAAAAGGAGGCCTCAGTCGCATGGAATAAAGTCCAAACAAAATTTAATTAACATCATTTCATTGTTAACGTCTTAAAGTTTCCTCATGCCAAGCTTGAAACATTAATTCCGTAAAATAAAATTTGGATACAATTTTGAAATTTGGTGTCCATTACGACTACATTAGTGTTGCGTTTCTTTTTTTAACAGTATATATATATATATATATATATATATATATATATATATATATATATATATATATATATCGAGAAGAACCGTTACTAAAACAATATATCCAAATTAGCCAATTGAATTAAACTCTTTCATTCCAAAACGCCCCTAGCAAGGTTGATATATCTTGCAGATCCTTGCGAATCAGTGCTGAAAGCAGTACTTAGACAAGGTCTAAACAAAACGAGAAGTAGCACCCATTTCTAACCCAATCCATTTTTTAAAAATTATACAATCCTAACTTCTTTCCAGTTTCTTTCTTCCAAAATTGCCCATCAAAATTTATTAAAGCAGAAGGAAGAACTAATTCACGGAGTTAAAGAGTTAATACAGTATACACTGTACTACTATTAACCTTAAAGAAAACTTGTTTCATCGGTCTGACCTGGGTTAAGTATATTGCCATTATTATTTGGTTACTTTTCTGTAGGTAAAGCAAGAGACGTGCTCTGTATTTTCTCATATGCTGTGGGGGCAGTGCTTCTCATTTTTTTCTTCCAGACATGGAACCTCAGAAACCTGTGAGGGAATAGATAGCATTAGTTACCTAGGTTGATTGGCAACCCCAGGCGTAAAAAATAATGTGTCATTTACCGGTCAGTTTCTCAGAATTGCGCACCTCTGAAAACTGACCGGTAACTACGCCTAGGGTTGCCAACCATCCTAGGTAATTAGTGTTATCTATTCCCTTCAAACCAATGACAGTTCTCCGCAAACCCCACTACACTTTCCCCCCAAGCACTTGATATCAGTTAAAAGCTTACACACATTTCCAGTATTCTATACAGTCTAGATTTCACACACACTGACTCTTATGATTCTGGGTAGACTAGCAAAACAAATCCCACAGTGTGAAAACCAGGTGCAGATAATTCAATGTATGGTAGTCTGTGCTGCATTATGTCCCTTGTGCTTGTATATTATTACTGAATAAAAAGTAACGTATCTGTTTCGCTTACTTTTTTTTTTCCTTGAGACCAGTCTTTGCATCTAAGAAATGCCCGCGAGAAAACTTTACTTTTTATTTGTTAAGGGAAAACAGGTTGGTCTGAATGTTTCGTATTTTATTTGTAGTATTGCTGAGAATGCTTGCAGATATATGATGAACAAACGGATATGAAAAACCACAGACGTATCAGCTCATACAACTGTGTGCAGACAGAGCACAACAAAGGAAAGGATACGAAAATGTAACGACAAGCAAGGCTCAAATAAAAATACAGACATTTGGACTGGCTCGTAGGCAAATGGACGGTAACAGAGTTCATAAAGATGCGGCCAGGTTGAGGAAGAAATTCAGACAGACAGACAGACAGACAGAGAAGATAGATAGATAGATAGATAGATAGATAGATAGATAGATAGATAGATAGATAGATAGATAGATAGATAGATAGATAGATAGATAGATAGATAGATAGATAGATAGATAGATAGATAGATAGATTCGAAAAGACTTAAAAACCTGATCTTCTCGAACTATTCTCTAGTAAATTCATAATTAAACCCATTCTGTCACTTATTATATTCCCTCACACATAAAACCATTCTGTCACTTATTATATTCCCTCACACATAAAACCATTCTGTCACTTATTATATTCCCTCAAAAATAACCCATTCTGTCACTTATTATATTCCCTCACACACAAACCCATTCTGTCACTTATTATATTCCCTCACACATAAACCCATTCTGTCACTTATTATATTCCCTCACACACAAACCCATTCTGTCACTTATTATATTCCCTCACACATAAACCCATTCTGTAATTTATTATGTTCCCTCACACATAAACCCATTCTGTCACTTATTATGTTCCCTCACACATAAACCCATTCTGTCACTTATTACGTTCCCTCACACATAAACCCATTCTGTCACTTATTATATTCCCTCACACATAAACCCATTCTGTAATTTATTATGGTTCCTCACACATAAACCCATTCTGTCACTTATTATGTTCCCTCACACATAAACCCATTCTGTCACTTATTATGTCCCTTCACACATAAACCCATTCTGTTACTTATCACTTATTATGTTCCCTAGTACACGATTGGACCCATTATTATGTCACTTGTTCACTAACGCAGAACTAATACAATTAAGCACTCACCAGTGAAAACATTGATTATAGACAAAGGCATGACGATCAGGGACACCAGAAGATCTGTAACCGCCAAGGACAGGAGGAAGTAGTTGGTCACATTCTGCAGCCGCTTCTCCAGGGAAATTGCCAAAATGACTAGCGTGTTCCCAGCCACGCCAAAGATAACCAAAGGCGCCATGATCAAAATACTCCAGGTGTAGAGGTCGTCAGTATTTGTCCCCGATCCCGGGTAGAAGGATGTGTTCAAACTACCGTCTGTAACGGTGGAGGAGTTGACCTTCGGGATGAGGTAGTCGTAACTGTGGCTGAAGACTGTACTTCTGCTGGTTGCGTTAAAGAAAGAGCTGACGTTAAAGTGCCCTAAACTGGTACTAGTGGTAAGTGAATAATGAAAATCCTCTAGGGTTGCGCGCGAAACACTTGACGGCGTTAAGGGAAAGGTACCATAGGCGTCACGAAGACCGAGTACAGTACTATTTTCATCCGGAGTTATTGGCTCTGGGAAGAACTCGGCGTCGAAATGTGGCGCCTGGGACTCTTCGTCGGTGTTGAAAGGAATTATTCCGCTCTGCTGGTAGTCTGTTGTTTCGTCCCGTCTACTGCTGATCTCATAGTAGTACGGGCGTTTCAGGGTGGTGCTGACCTTAGCGTTGCGGAAGCTTCTGTGAAAAGTGAGGGTACTGTTGTTGGGGTACTGAACGTAATTAACAGACGCCGTAGCTAACCGGGGATTCGGCAGCATGGACTCGCTGAGTGACTCAGCATTGAATTCGGTGGCACGCTGTGGAGATGCGTGCGTCTTGAAAGACGTGTCCACAGTGTTTCCTGAAGATTCTGCGCGCTCCGGTGTGTTTCCTGGCTGGTATTTGTCACGGTTGCTGTCGCGTGCAGTGTCAAGGGCACTTTGGTGACGATGGCGCCGTTTGTGACCTGTGCTACCAGTGGCTTGCAGAACACTGGCTAACAGCACAGCATCATTCATTTTTCACTGAACACTGCCCCTTTTTCTGAATATTTTTTTTGGTGCTGTTTTAATCCATTGATAATCTGTCTATTCTATAGTACTAGTAAATAGCTCAAACTTAACACCACAAGACATACGCCAAAATATGAAAACTTCAATTTTCCATCTGTTACTTCATTCTCCGTACGGTAGTCACCACCGCAGTGTTACTTTCTGGAAGATAATTCTGATGTAAGGTTTCCTATCTATCCCGCTCTCTTCCTAACTCCACTCTGAAATTTAAATCCACAAGGTGAAAGCTTCCAAGTTTTTATTTCAGTTTGTATCCATTTCATGAAATTTGTAAACCATGGCAAAATAAAAAAACAAAAAACAAAAAACCCATCATGGCGCTATTAGGCCATTTCCACGAATTCTTAGCTTTGAGAGGTTTCCATATTCAGCTCACCACAGACAGCATCACAGCTATTTATCAGCTAGAACAGTTTGCTGCAAAAAAGATGATAAAAAGATAAATCATTTTTTATAGTTTTCGGGTGAGTATTTTTAAGATAAAAGGAATATATCATTTTAAAAATCCCGCTAATAGAAATGACTACATTAAAACTTAAAAATGCAGGATGAAGTACACTGATTTAACAAAAAGATACTTCACATAAAGATAAACGTATAAACCAGCAGAATGGCTACATGTTTTATCTGGTTAGACGTTTGAGTGTATAAAAAAGGTGGAAAAGAGATTTGGAGTTTCCCGATTCTGAGATTGTTGTAATTTTACATATAATGAAAATGAGTAACATATATTTGTTTATCTTCTTATTCTTCTTCTACTTCTTCTTCTTCTTCTTCTACTTCTTCTTCTTCTACTTCTTCTCCTTCTTCTTCTTCTTCTACTTGAAACTGTGAGATGGCGTTCTTTGCAGCCGATCATTCATTCATTCATTCCTTTGCATGTCCCTTGCGGAACTTTGCCTCCCAAACAGCACTCCTGTAGGCCTCTCGGTTGTGAGCAAGATGGCCTGCTGCTGCTGCATCCATTTCCAGATCATCAACGATGTCTTGCAGCCATCTTCGTTTCGGTCTTCCTCTTTTTCTTTTTCCCATTATGTATCCTTCCAATACGGTCTTCTCTAAATTATCATGACGTTTAATGTGGCCAAAATATTTAAGTTTTCTCTCTTTAATCCTCTTTACTAGCCAGCCTTCTTCAATATTAAGCTCTTGTAGTATAGATATATTTGTTCTTTTTTGTGTCCACGATATTTGGAGAACTCTTCTATAGCATTTACATTCAAAGGCCGATGCAGGGTGGTGCTGACCTTAGCGTTGCGGAAGCTTCTGTGAAAAGTGAGGGTACTGTTGTTGGGGTACTGAACGTAATTAACAGACGCCGTAGCTAACCGGGGATTCGGCAGCATGGACTCGCTGAGTGACTCAGCATTGAATTCGGTGGCACGCTGTGGAGATGCGTGCGTCTTGAAAGACGTGTCCACAGTGTTTCCTGAAGATTCTGCGCGCTCCGGTGTGTTTCCTGGCTGGTATTTGTCACGGTTGCTGTCGCGTGCAGTGTCAAGGGCACTTTGGTGACGATGGCGCCGTTTGTGACCTGTGCTACCAGTGGCTTGCAGAACACTGGCTAACAGCACAGCATCATTCATTTTTCACTGAACACTGCCCCTTTTTCTGAATATTTTTTTTTGGTGCTGTTTTAATCCATTGATAATCTGTCTATTCTATAGTACTAGTAAATAGCTCAAACTTAACACCACAAGACATACGCCAAAATATGAAAACTTCAATTTTCCATCTGTTACTTCATTCTCCGTACGGTAGTCACCACCGCAGTGTTACTTTCTGGAAGATAATTCTGATGTAAGGTTTCCTATCTATCCCGCTCTCTTCCTAACTCCACTCTGAAATTTAAATCCACAAGGTGAAAGCTTCCAAGTTTTTATTTCAGTTTGTATCCATTTCATGAAATTTGTAAACCATGGCAAAATAAAAAAACAAAAAACAAAAAACCCATCATGGCGCTATTAGGCCATTTCCACGAATTCTTAGCTTTGAGAGGTTTCCATATTCAGCTCACCACAGACAGCATCACAGCTATTTATCAGCTAGAACAGTTTGCTGCAAAAAAGATGATAAAAAGATAAATCATTTTTTATAGTTTTCGGGTGAGTATTTTTAAGATAAAAGGAATATATCATTTTAAAAATCCCGCTAATAGAAATGACTACATTAACACTTAAAAATGCAGGATGAAGTACACTGATTTAACAAAAAGATACTTCACATAAAGATAAACGTATAAACCAGCAGAATGGCTACATGTTTTATCTGGTTAGACGTTTGAGTGTATAAAAAAGGTGGAAAAGAGATTTGGAGTTTCCCGATTCTGAGATTGTTGTAATTTTACATATAATGAAAATGAGTAACATATATTTGTTTATCTTCTTATTCTTCTTCTACTTCTTCTTCTTCTTCTTCTACTTCTTCTTCTTCTACTTCTTCTCCTTCTTCTTCTTCTTCTACTTGAAACTGTGAGATGGCGTTCTTTGCAGCCGATGCAGCGAGGATATTTAACATTGTATTGAATTGGGAAAGGATTATGGCAGCTATTTTTTTTCTGTCCCCTGAATGCAACTTGAAAGCAAAAGATATGCAATACTTCTCTAGCAGACTCCATTACCAGGGGCGCCATGGTGATCCCTGGCACCCTTAGCCAAGTTAAGGACTGTTTATTGGCGATACCAACAGAGAGGTGGGACACGGTCTTGGTCAGTTATGGATCGTCAACCCTAACGCGGACATGTCAACCATGGGTCTGTGACTGCCAAATCGGACAGCATCTGCTCATGCTCCGTCCTGTCCTTCCACACCTCCCCCGCCCGACACACATACATTGGCCACCTTCTTTCGACCTATAAAAATACACCCAGAACAACGCCTTACTCTTGTTTAATGTGCTCTATCTTTCTCTCTGTTTCTCTCTCTCTCTCCCTCTCTCAAACACACACACATAAATATATATCACCTTTATTGTCTTTTCATGGTTTTATTTATTTATTATTTATTTATTAATATAGTTTCTCTGTAAATTTTCTCTCATCTGTTATGACTGGGTCGTTTTAAGAAGAATGTCCAGTATACTTCCATCACGCTGAGAATGTTCCAGATAGTCTTGGGTATGCTTATGCTCATTATAAATATTATTACGTACATCGAGAAATAATGTTTTGGTGGTCATAGAAGAATACAAGAGATTAGAGAAAATACAAACGAGCTTACAGAATACAAGAGCTTAGAGAAATTACACACGAGCTTACAGAATACAAGAGCTTAGAGAGAGTACAAGAGCTTAGAGAGAGTACAAGAGCTTAGAGAGAATATTAAAGCTTAAGTGCTTCCTCAAATCAAAATCTACAATCATATACGTATCTTACCAGACAAAAAAGGAGATCACAAGGGCACAAAAACAGCTTTATAATAAAAAAAAGCACCAACCATATTTTAGTCCGGAAATAACATTTATAGCATATTATACAATTTGAAGCAGGGAAAAGCCATAATGAAATCGAAAAGACACATCTCTCTCTCTCTCTCTCTCTCTCTCTCTCTCTCTCTCTCTCTTTCTCGCTATATATATATATATGCAATTTAAGCTGCCCATGTACGGAAATAGACGTTCTGGATCATCGTAATTGCACTCTGGACAACTCGGCGTCATAATCTTCTCCTGGAAGGAGTAAGTTAACATAGGCGTCCATACTGTGAGCCATCAGCGACTATTCTCCTCTGCTGGAGGGCAGTAACAACAGAAATAGAAATAGCAGCCTTCAGTAAGGGAGGTCGGGTCTTAAAGTATTCCTGGGTTCTACGCGCCCTGGTCAATTTCTAGACTCCTGTTTGACCTGGAAGTTGTCTCGTGCAGTCCCATGGTAACAACTGTGTTATGAACACATAGTGAGACAGGGAACATAGACCTGTTTGCTTAAAAAACTCTGAGCTACTTCTATAGCCCAGAAACCTGTAGCAATCAACACTAATTGTTATGTTTGTAAAATGTATGTCAGGATGGTGGACGGATGGGGACTTGGAGATTTCCGGCGGGGATGAGGAAATTCTTATGTGAAATCAATGAATCCAGGACGTGACAATCCTATGTGTCTCTACAACAGTGGCTATCAGAATTAGGTAAACAAAACAGAGCCATCAGACTATTGGTGGTGAGGAGTAAATGTTGTTGAAGCACTCGTCGGATTCCTCATCCCAAAGTCAGAGTGGCTCTATGGAATTGACTCAGCCGTTGGGTCTGACGTGGAGAAGGGGCTTGAGTACAGCCACAAGAGGCTGGAAAGCAAAGTTTTGGCCAGGCCAACCTACACCACTGTCTACGTGGCAGTCCGAGCAAGACCAAAGTCTTCCCTAGCAAGGAAAGTTGCTGAAGTCGGAGGTATCCAGCCAGAAGGTGCATCGCAAAAATCAGGGTACCACGCATTATCACTAAAAATGCGTACGAAGAAGACTCTTGGAATAGGACACAACGTAGTACAAGAAATGATTTAAACCCTAGGCTATAGAAAAGTTTGTGCCAGCTGGGTCCCACAGGAGAGAACGTCCAGAAAGCAGTGCGTCTGTGCCGTCGGTCAGCTGGAACGGAATTCTACAGGGAAGGTATTTTCAAACTTGAGAGCGATGGGCAAAATGTGTGCAGAGAAATGGAGGTTATGTTGAAAAGTGAAGAAAAGGATGCAGGTTAAGGTGATACATTTATATTTTCTCTATCTATAAATTCTGAGTTTTAAATATTTTTGCTCGCGACTTTCGGTATGATCCTTGTATAGAAAGCGTTTTCTTCTCCAACAGTGTCGATGATATGCAGCGATGATCGCGGTAGTAGATAACAATAATTGTCGTATTTCATACGATACGGTGATCGTCGATATGATGATTATGATGATCATGACCCACTGCTGATAAAGATCATGACCAGTGATGATTATGATACCGACCAATGACGTTAGTGATCGCGATCATGGACGATAATGATCTTTGCTAATGATGATAGAGATCATGACCATTGACTATAATGATCATGACCTACACTGATAACAATTATGGTGAACAATGATGATAAAGATCGTGACCATAGATGATAATGCTTGCAACCACTGATGATACTGATGGTTGCTATAGATGATAATAACTGCAGGCTGCAATGTCCCCTCCAATGAAGAATGCGTGAAGGCAGGACGAAGTTACTCCAGCAAAACAAGGCTCGGCGGGGCAGTAATACAGCAGAGAGTGTAGCCTGCAGACAGCGCTTGCACGAGACAGAACAGAATCAGTTCAAGCCACGGCTCTCACATCCACTCATCGGGCTGATAATTACGCGTCCCTCAATAATTCTAAAAATCAAAATTCCAAATCAACTACAGATTTCTATAAATGTAAATTGAAAGCAGGGAGTTTTCGTCTTAACTACACAGGTGCCCTCGCCCTGCAATCTACACAGCTGTAGAATGATATTCGGCGTACTGTGGAGAAAAGTCGCCTTGATAAAGGATTCTCGTCCGTGCTACGGAGTTTGCGCACCTGTGTGAAATGAGTTAGTCACTTTGTGATTTTTTTTCCGCACGGAATAGATGGTGTCAATCACTTTCTCGTCATGTGACGTGTCCTTCCCAGAACGTTGTTCCTGTCACTGCCTCCCCGAATGCAGTCCGGTCTTGGGCAAGTTGACCTGGGTCTCGCAATGAAACATACTAAGGCTTTCTGTGATGTCCTGAGTCCACCTGCTGCGAAGTCTTCCATTTTCTCTTTTTCCAGGTACTATGCCTTCTAGTGTCAGCCTCTATGGAACCAGCGTGTCTCTTGATGTGGCCGAAGTATCTCAGCTTTCTTATTTTGATGGTGTTTGCGAGTCATTTGTCTGCAATACCTAAATCTATTTGTATTTCTTAATTTACGTTTCCTTCTATCCATGATATTCTAAGTGCCCTTGTGTAACATTTTATTTATTTCAAATGCTGTTATTCTTTTTTTTTTTTTTTGTCTAGTGGTTTGTTACATCAGTCACTGTACGCTGAAAGAAGGGAGCCGACCATTTGTGGACTTGCTCTTGATGATTTAAGCAAAAGTGCAAATAGCTACACGCATTCAGAAATATCATATACAAGATAAAACGCTATCAGAAAACACAATCGCTGCTTAACAATTTCCGTATTAAATAACAGTAATTATAATTCTTGATACCAGTTTTGAAAGATACTAAATCCATAACTGCAAGTATAGAATTAATGTCAAAAAATGGCGAGAAACGTCATGATGTCACATCTAAATTAAATGTCCAAGAGATACGTGTATTAAATGTTGAAGGGTTTTTTTTTTCTTTTCTTTTCTTTTCTTTTGTTCGATTAAACGTCCCTCTCTAACGAACCTGTAACTCGGAGGACGAACTTGTAACTCGGAGGACGAACTTGTAACTCGGAGGACGAACTTGTAACTCGAAGGACGAACTTGTAACTCGGAGGACGAACTTGTAACTCGAAAGACGAACTTGTAACTCAAAGGACGAACTTATAAACAGTAATTAGTCACCAACAACAGCCAAACTTTAGGTAACCGTCAACTCCAGTTCTTTCATTTTGATTTCCAAAGACGTTCGTTATTGTTTCAAAATAGCATCAAGGTAAGAATGACGACAACGGTTTCTCTTTCATTCACAACGTGGCCTAGAGCTCTGAAGTGTGTGCCCCAGTCCC
Organism: Achatina immaculata; assembly: GCA_009760885.1. Taxonomy (NCBI): domain Eukaryota; kingdom Metazoa; phylum Mollusca; class Gastropoda; order Stylommatophora; family Achatinidae; genus Lissachatina; species Lissachatina immaculata. Next base: position 27,024,219 of record CM019694.1, on the reverse strand, counting down.
TGTCACTGTGTCTCTAGGTACTTCTCTATTCTCGACGCTCTTCGGTTATAACATCCATACGTCCGTATGTGGTCGAGTGAGTCACTAAGTGATTGAGTGGAGAGAGAAGTCCTTCTTTCGTCGCTTTCCCCTTTCTTATTGTTCTACGTCTCTCTAAGTATCTGCAAGTTCTTATTGTTCTACGTCTCTCTAAGTATCTGCAAGTTCTTATTGTTCTACGTCTCTCTAAGTATCTGCAAGTTCTTATTGTTCTACGTCTCTCTAAGTATCTGCAAGTTCTTATTGTTCTACGTCTCTCTAAGTATCTGCAAGTTCTTATTGTTCTACGTCTCTCTAAGTATCTGCAAGTTCTTATTGTTCTACGTCTCTCTAAGTATCTGCAAGTTCTTATTGTTCTACGTCTCTCTAAGTATCTGCAAGTTCTTATTGTTCTACGTCTCTCTAAGTATCTGCAAGTTCTTATTGTTCTACGTCTCTCTAAGTATCTGCAAGTTCTTATTGTTCTACGTCTCTCTAAGTATCTGCAAGTTCTTATTGTTCTACGTCTCTCTAAGTATCTGCAAGTTCTTATTGTTCTACTCTCTCTAAGTATCTGCAAGTTCTTATTGTTCTACGTCTCTCTAAGTATCTGCAAGTTCTTATTGTTCTACGTCTCTCTAAGTATCTGCAAGTTCTTATTGTTCTACGTCTCTCTAAGTATCTGCAAGTTCTTATTGTTCTACGTCTCTCTAAGTATCTGCAAGTTCTTATTGTTCTACGTCTCTCTAAGTATCTGCAAGTTCTTATTGTTCTACGTCTCTCTAAGTATCTGCAAGTTCTTATTGTTCTACGTCTCTCTAAGTATCTGCAAGTTCGTCGCTAAGCTTACACTCTAATCCCCCCCCCTCGTCATCATTATCTGCTGTCGTCATTCTCTGTTGTTTCTATTTTGTGCTCATTTTGTACTTCCCATCAAGTGTGCTTAACTTAACAAAATAGTTGAGAAACACATAAATGCCTTTGAATGTAAATGCTACAGAAGAGTTCTTCAAATATCATGGACACACACAAAAAGAACAAATATATCCATACTATAAAAAGAACTTCATAGTGAAGAAGACTGGCTAGTAAAGAGGATTAAAGAGAGAAAACTTAAATATTTTGGACACATTAAACGTCATGATAATCTAGAGAAGACCGTCTTGGAAAGGTACATAATGAGAAAAAGAAAGAGAGCAAGACCAAGGCGAAGATGGTTGCAAGACATCGTTGATGATCTGCAAATGGATGCATGAGCAGCAGGCCATCTTGCTCACAACCGAGAGGTCTACATGAGAGCTGTTAAAGAGGCAAAGTTCCACAAAATACATGCAAATGAAAGGATCCAGTGTGGATTTCTTTACGCCCCCCCCCCCCCCACTTTTCTCCTTGTATTATCAGGCTATACTGTCACATTTAACTTCATCTGGCATTTACAGAAAGCATGACACAAACGGTTGAACATTTTCTTACCTGACAAACTAGTTGAAATCGTTTCCACACACGCGTGTCGATTATTTATAATGTATACTTTTTTCAAAATCAAATTCCAATCGGAAGAAAGCAAAGTCAACATGTGCAGGCGTAGGATATAGTTTTTAACTCGCAACGACCTCAAATCCCAATATATCAACTTTAATTTTAGAAATAAAGAACATATTTTGCAGTTTCTGGTTCTACAAACTACCTACATGTCCTTTGAGGTCATAACCACTTGCAACCGCGCCTTTCAGAGCGGACCATTCTGTATTGAAACATCGAGCACATAATATAGAGGTGTTTTGTTCGCCAACACAGCCTAAATAGGTAGCACGTTGGCACACCTGGCATAATGATGTACCTGCTGAACTTGGTAGTATATCAACCCGTCCCAGCAAACATTACGTGGCACATTCACCGGTTTTGTGTGCTAATGGCAAAGTGTGTATTTCAAATTGGCATAGGATTTTTCGCTGGCGAAGATCTTCAAAAGCATAAATGAATAATAAAAATAAAAGTAAAAAAAAAAAGGGCAAGTCTTTTGATAGTCTGAATAAAACTGAGCCTGCTGTTGCTGCAATATATTAATTTCACACAAGGAATATCACATCAAATGAGGGTATACCTTGAGGCAGCATGTTCAGATGTAAAATGTGTTTTATTTTTCTCCAGCGTTGTCTGCAGTAAACTGTTCAGTGACCAAATGTACAGAGTGAAACACGGTTTCTATATTTTGGTATAACTTTATTTATAACTGTCCTTCTCTCTCTGTCTCTCTCCTCTTCTCTCGATCTCCCTCAATCTTCTCTTAATTCTTCTCTCACTCTCACGACTAATTCCCCCTACCCTCCCCCTCTCTCTTTTTCGTCGCCTCTCTCTCTCTCGCCATTTTCTTTTTTCTCTCTACTTCCTCCCCCAAACCCCACCCATCTCTTATTTCCTCCTCCTCTCTCTCTCTCTCTCTCTGTTTTTCTCACTCTCTCTACTTTCCTCTTCTCTCTGTTTTTCTCACTCTCTTTACTTTCCTCCTCTCTCTGTGTGTTTTTCTCACTACTTCCCTCTGCTCTCTTTCTCTCTTTTTCTCACTCTCTTTACTTTCCTCTTCTCTCTGTTTTTCTCACTCTCTCTACTTTCCTCCTCTCTCTCTGTGTTTTTCTCACTACTTCCCTCTGCTCTCTTTCTCTCTCTGTTTTTCTCACTCTCTCTACTTTCCTCCTCTCTCTGTTTTCTCCCTCTCTCTATTTTCCTCTTCTCTCTGGTTTTCTCACTCTCTTTACTTTCTTCTTCTCTCTGTTTTTCTCCCTCTCTCTATTTTCCTCTTCTCTCTGGTTTTCTCACTCTACTTTCCTCTTCTCTCTCTCTCTCTCTCTCTCTGTTTTTTTTCACTATTTCCCTCTTCTGTGTGTGTGTGTGTGTTTATCTCACCCTCTCTACTTTTCTCCTCTCTCTCCATCTCTCTTTCTGTCTCTAATTTCCTCTCTCAATTTCTCTCTTCTCTATTTCTCCATCTCCCTACCTTCTTCTCTCTTTATTTTCCCCTCTCTCTGCATATATCTGTCTATTTCGTCCTCTCTCTCTCTCTCTGCATGTGTTTCTCTCATTACTTCCCCCTTCTCTCTGTGTCTTTCTCTGTTTCTCTCTACTTTCTCATTTCTCTCTTTCTCACAAATATATTTGATCGTAGATGATAAATAAAAAACCAAAGTACATATATAAAAAAAACACACAAAACGTTCATAATCTCAGCAACGACGTAGTTAGAGAATACTGTCACGCAACTTGTGAATCATTAGCGGGAAAAAAGAAGCAATATCAACATCTGTGCTTCTCTATTACCCTTCTAGCGTCAGAGTTGCTGAACCATAGCTGACATGCTAGCGGCAGGGATGTGGACCATAGCCGACATGCTAGTCAGGGTTGGTTAATTATAGCTGACATGCTAGTGTTAGGGTTACTGAATCGTAGCCGGCGTGCTAGTCAGGTTTGGTGAACCATAGCTGACATGCTAGTGTCAGGGTTGGTGAACTATAGCTGATATGCTAATGTCAGGGTTGATGAACCATAGCTGACTTGCTAGTGTCAGGGTTGGTGAACCATAGCTGACATGCTAGTGTCAGGGTTTGTGAACCATAGCTGACATGCTAGTGTCAGGGTTGGTGAACCATAGCCTATATGCTAGTGTCAGGGTTGCTGAACCATAGCCTATATGCTAGTGTCAGGGTTGGTGAACTATAGCTGACATGCTAGCGTCAGGGTTGGTGAACCATAGCTGACATGCTAACATCAGGGTTGGCGAACCCCCATACTTTTAATACTGATTTAGAAACATACAGATAACAATTCCTTCCTGGAATTTATCTCTTGTTCATTACTGCTGTCTTTATTCCAGTATCTTACAGAATTCGCTCCTGCGTCCCCAGAAGGCAGCTGAAATATGTATCAATGAGGTGAAACTTGAAGAAGTGGAGAGTTTTGATTATCTTGGACCACTAATAATGGAGATACAATGAGGGAAATTAAAAGAAGGACATCTATCGCTCTTCAGAAAGTAAAACAACTAAAGAATCTGTGGAGAGGATCAGACAGAACCACAAAAATAAGATGTTTAAGGGCATGCATCTTTCCCATCGTAACATATGCCTGTGAGACCTGGACACTTAACAAAACAGCTGAGAAACACATAAATGCCTTTGAATGTAAATGCTACAGAAGAGTTCTTCAAATATCATGGACACAGAAAAGAACAAATATATCCATACTACAAGAACTTAATATTGATTAAGGCTGGCTAGTAAAGAGGATTAAAGAGAGAAAACTTAAATATTTTGGACACATTAAACGTCATGATAATTTAGAGAAAATTGTCTTGGAAGGGTGCATAATGGGAAAAAGAAAGAGAGGAAGACCAAGGCGAAGATGGCTGCAAGACATCGTTGATGATCTGGAAATGGATGCATCAGCAGCAGGCCATCTTGCTCACAACCGAGATGTCTACAGGAGATCTGTTTGGGAGGCAAAGTTCTGCAAGGGACATGCAAATGAATGAATGAATCCTCAGAAGATGTAAGCATGACTGTCAGTGAAAAATCAAAAGGGAAAAGAGATTAACAGAGACAGACAGAAACAAGTAAGGGTAAAATTCCCGTTTCCATGCGATTAAGAGATATTGGGGATGTGCTTCCACGACCTTCGGCAAATGAAATTGTGATGAGGTCAGTATCATGGCCTGGCCGCATTTACCTTCCCAGATGTCTCTGGTACCCAGTTTTAGAGGCTGGGTGGACATCGGAGTCTTTATAACGTGTACCAGAAAAAAATCCCACTGCTGGGATTTGAACCCGGTACCACTGGATTAGTATACCGAGCTAGAAATATGTCAAATATATAAAGTAATGAACTGGCTGGAAGAATGAGGCACAGGTTAATTTGACCCACAGTGCAGGTAGAACGAAACAGAAAAACGTAACATCCAAAGGCTTTCGATAAAGAGATAAGGTTACTTATTCTCTCTCTCTCTCTCTCTCTCTCTCTCTCTCTCTCTCTCTCTCAGTCTCACTCTTTTCTCTATTTATACACATCGCTTCTCCTATTCTCTCCCAATATATTTTGTTAACTTGTGTTAATAGTTAACAGCGTTTGTTTCGGAGAATTTTTGCATACTGTATTAAAATGGACAAGAGGGAAGGAGGAGAGAGAGAGAGTGAGAGAAACAAAAGAGAGAGAAAGAGAGAGAAAGAGGGAGAAAGAGGAGAGAAGGCACAAAACAGAAACATGACAATATCAAATCGGGGGTTGGGGGATGGGGGGGGAGGAGGAGGGGAACTTAAGGGAAACCTGTCATGTTTATAGCGGACAGCGGACCTTCTTTAGGAGTCAAGAATGATTAGACTTCAATTGACACCAGGTCGTTCTCCCCCCTCCCCCCCCCCCCGACTCTTATGACCTCATTCCAGGGGCTTGTAGTACACACAAATAGATTTAAATACTGCACATTCTGGACACTCGAACATGACTGTACAAAACACCAAAATCGCTAAGCTAGAACGGGTTGATCGAAGCACACAGTTTATTTCACAAACAATGAAACAAAGAATGCTGCAGTGATCAAGTATTATGAAACACCTAGCCTCCCTGTTGTAACGGAGCTCTCGCGAGCTATCTCGCTTCCACTGCTCACCGTTCGGTAAACACGTATTCATTTACTTAGTGTCAGCCACCTTCTCCGTCCGGATCTGTGAATGTTTCCCTGGAGCAGCAACCAAGCCGCCAACTTCTCCGTCTGGATCTGTGAATGTTTCCTTGGAGCAGCAACCAAACCGTCAACTTCTCCGTCCGGATCTATAAATATTTCCCTGGAGCAGCAACCAAGCCGCCAACTTCTCCGTCCGGATCTGTGAATGTTTCCCTGGAGTAGTAACCAAGCCGCCAACTTCTCCGTCCGGATCTGTGAATGTTTCCCTGGAGCAGCAACCAAGCCGCCAACTTCTGCTAATCACATCAGGCCAGTGCTGATACTTGACTAACATTGGCGTCAATCACTGGCGCCATCTTGGCTTTCAACAACAGCTGATTTCAACTGTTCCCGATGCTAGAGGTTAATCACTACTAACCACGGACAACAAGTTGTTGTCTACCTGCACTGATCATCCCGGCTACCTAACTCTGACCTGAAGCTTAGCGTACTTAGATTTAGCTAGTTTAGTTATTGCATTCACAGACATACACTGCACAGGCCGGCCTCTTCCTTGCTTACCCCGTTCCTATCTTTCGGACCACCAGTTTTCTTCCTGCGTTTATAAGGTTGATGACCCAAAGTCTTCCTTGCGCGTCCCCGTACATTCATTCATTCCTTTGCATGTCCCTTGCGGAACTTTGCCTCCCAAACAGCACTCCTGTAGGCCTCTCGGTTGTGAGCAAGATGGCCTGCTGCTGCTGCATCCATTTCCAGATCATCAACGATGTCTTGCAGCCATCTTCGTTTCGGTCTTCCTCTTTTTCTTTTTCCCATTATGTATCCTTCCAATACGGTCTTCTCTAAATTATCATGACGTTTAATGTGTCCAAAATATTTAAGTTTTCTCTCTTTAATCCTCTTTACTAGCCAGCCTTCTTCAATATTAAGCTCTTGTAGTATAGATATATTTGTTCTTTTTTGTGTCCACGATATTTGGAGAACTCTTCTATAGCATTTACATTCAAAGGCATTTATGTGCTTCTCAGCTGTTTTGTTAAGTGTCCAGGTCTCACAGGCATATGTTGCGATGGGAAAGATGCATGCCCTTAAAAATCTTATTTTTGTGGTTCTGTCTGCTCCTCTCCACAGATTCTTTATTTGTTTTACTTTCTGAAGAGCAATAGATGTCCTCCTTTTAATTTCCCTCATTGTATCTCCATTATTAGTTAGTAGTGATCCAAGATATTCAAAACTCTCCACTTCTTCCAGTTTTTCCTCACTGATACATATTTCAGTTGCCTTGTTTGTTTTGTCAGTTGTCATCACTTTAGTTTTCTTTGCATTAAGATAGAGGTTCTGCTCTTCGCTGTTCTTGCGGACTGACATAATTAGTTTTTCCATTCCTTCTTGTGTTGTGGACAGCAATACTGTGTCATCAGCATATCTAATCTCTGGTATTTCATAACCTCCAACTGTTATGGCATCGTAATATTCTTTGTCTACATCTTCTCTAACATTCCTCATTATATTTTCAGTATACAAGTTAAATAAGTAGGGTGACAATATGCACCCCTGACGGACCCCTTGTTTTATGTCAAACCAAGTTGTTGTTTCACCATTTATTCTTACTGCTGCTTGTTGGTCTAAATACAGCAGTGATGTTAATTGTATCAAATGTGTTGGAAATCCCATTTTTTCCATTATTTCCCAAAGTTTCTGGTGTTGTACACAATCAAATGCCTTTGAGTAGTCTATAAAGGATAAATATAGATTCACATTAAACTCCCTGCATTTCTCTATTATTAATCTTAGATTGAATATATGATCTCTTGATCCTCTTCCTTGCCTGAAGCCAGCTTGGACCATATTGACTTCTTCTTCTATTTTCTTTCGAAGTCTACCCATTATGATTTTTAACAGAATTTTACTGGCATGACTAATCAGGGCAACAGTTCTGTAGTTGGTGCATAATTTCAGGTTACCCTTTTTTGGCAGTGGTATGAATACAGTTCTTTTCCATTCTTTTGGCCAAATACCTGAATGCCATATCTTTTTACATAGTGCATGATAGATTGTTGCACACTCCTTTCCTCCTGCTTTAATAAATTCAGCTGTTATCTCATCACATCCTGGTGATTTACCATTTTTCAGACTCTTTATTGCCCATAAAACTTCTTCCATTGTCGGCTCGGGTTCTTTCTCCTCCAATAATAATTCACACTGTTGATTTCTGCTTCCACAGTCGGTTGTTTCATACATTCTTTTGCAATATTCCTTCCATCTTTCCAGAATTTCCTCTGTCTCTGTCAGGGTATTCCCCATCTCATCACAAATTACATTTAGCTTAGGTGTGACATTTCTCGTCAATGTCTTCATTTCTTTAAACATTTCACTATCTCTTCCACACCTCTGATGTTCTTCTATTCTTTCACAACAATCTTGTATGTATTGTTTTTTGTCTTTTCTTATGTTTCTTCGTACTTCTTTTGTTAAAGTTGTATATTTATCTTTGTTGTTGTTTGTCACTCTCCATTGCGTCTTCATTTCTCTACATTGTTTTATCAGTTCTAGTGTACCTGCTGTGATCCATCTATTCTTTTGTGTTTTCTTTACTGGAACCATGTCTTTAGCTGTTGTTACTAAGATATCTTTGGCCTGCGTAGCCAATTCATCTGGTGTCATCTCTTCCTGTACAGCCATCAGGATTTCGAAACGGTTCTTCACTTCTATATCGTATTGTTCTGGTATATTTGTAAGGTCAAAGCGGAGTGGTCTTGATCCCATAACTATCTTTTTTATCTTTATCTTCATGTCTGCTATTAATAACTCATGGTCCGTGTCACAATAAGCACTTGGTAAAGTTTTTGCTGATGTTATGCTTGACCTCCACCTTCTCTGCACTAAAATGTAATCTATTTGATTCCTGGTTTTCCCATCAGGTGATGTCCATGTGTAAAGTCTTCTTGGATGTTGTTTAAAAAGTGTGTTAGCGATCATTAGCTCATTTTCCATACAAAACGCCATTAGATTGTCACCTGCCTCATTTCTGTGTCCTATGCTAAATTTCCCTACAACATGTCCTTCATCTTCTGCTCTTTCTGTACCAATTTTTGCATTAAAATCACCCATTATAAATACAACATCATTTTTCCGTACCTGGTCCATTGTCGTCTGCAGTGTGTTATAAAAATGTTCTACAACGTGAGAATAATACGGTGGATCTTCCAAATCTCAGCCAGCCACCCCTTTAAAAAAAAGCCTCCGGACAAAAAACATAGCCTCTGTATTTGGTGAGGTCCGTGATTGACATTTCTAAATCCCTGCCCCCTTGTACACAGTCTCCGCCTCTGAAATCGGCCTTAAGCCACGAATTGTCATCATCGTTAGCATTCAAACACCCGCCACACCTAAGAAGCATCCTTGTGGCCAACCCTATCCCTGTTCTTCAGTAACGTATCTACATTTGTATATAACGTTTCTTAACCAACATTACGTTTATCAAACACACTTTTTTAAATCCTAAGTGTGACCTCAAGGATATTTGGAAGAAACATGCACAAGAGTAAATGTCATTTCCGTTTGTTATTATTACTTTTTTGACGCATCCTAGTGTTTGATAAAAGATTACCTAGAAACACAAGGCGAAGGAGTCTTGAAGGTGAACACGTGGAGACGGATAGAAGAAACAGCCCAAGATAGAAACACATGGAGAGCGCTTGTTCGTGGTCTGCGGTCCAGGTAGGGTTAATGAACGCGTGGAAGGAAGTGGGGTCTTACAAATCTAAAGTACAGTGTACTAAGAAAATATGTCATGATGACCTGTTAAAAATATCTGTTACTGAAATGTAGGAACTGGGTAAGACCTTCGTGAAAACTGTGCTTTGGAGTAACAGATTATTGTACAGTTACTCTGTGTGTAATGTTGAAAGATTGGAGAAATGATTATTACGATAACACTTCTTCTGGTAACAAGGTTACAGGGAGGTATATGGTTTAGATTTATACAAGGATAGTGTGGAAAGAGGACAGAAACGAGACTTGCAGTAAATAAGTTGAGTATGCATAAATTAATAATGTACAACAATCCAATAATTCGGCAAATGACTTTTTCAATGATCACATAAAAATTATTCGAAAAAAAAGAAAGAAAAATATTTTTTAAAAATTAAGCACTTAATTATTTTGACATTTTTTCATCTCATTTTTCAGCCAGTCGTCTGCTTCCGCTTCGAGCTTACCAACATCTACCTTAGCTCATTCTGTGCCCGTCTTTCTCACGAGGATACCTAGAGAGATCAGTGTTTAAATTGTCATCTATTTTTTGTGTCTGTATCTGCCCTTTTAAAAATGTGATCTTAGAAAATGGCAGGTACAGAAACACTGGACTGTTATAAGTTCATTTATACGTAGTCATCTTATGTTCTGCCACTCTCGTTCCTTCACACTTTCCTCACTCTTTCTATCTCTTTATAAAACTGAACCATACACCTCCATCTATTTTATAACTAGAACCAGTTTTACCGCAGTCGTCATCTCTCTTATCTCTCACAAAAGTCCCTCAACAGCTGGTCAGTCTGGATTCGTGTCAGTCAGTCAGTCAGTCATTTGCATGTCCCTTGCGGAACTTTCCCTCCCTAACAGCTCTCCTGTAGGCCTTTCGGTTGTAAGCAAGATGGCCTGCTGCTGATGCATCCATTTGCAGATTATCAACGATGTTCATTGATTCGTGTAGGCCAACCATTTTTTTTTACAGTTGTATATTTATCTTTGTTGTTGTTTGTCACTCTCCATTGCGTCTTCATTTCTCTACATTGTTTTATCAGTTCTAGTGTACCTGCTGTGATCCATCTATTCTTTTGTGTTTTCTTTACTGGAACCATGTCTTTAGCTGTTGTTACTAAGATATCTTTGGCCTGCGTAGCCAATTCATCTGGTGTCATCTCTTCCTGTACAGCCATCAGGATTTCGAAACGGTTCTTCACTTCTATATCGTATTGTTCTGGTATATTTGTAAGGTCAAAGCGGAGTGGTCTTGATCCCATAACTATCTTTTTTATCTTTATCTTCATGTCTGCTATTAATAACTCATGGTCCGTGTCACAATAAGCACTTGGTAAAGTTTTTGCTGATGTTATGCTTGACCTCCACCTTCTCTGCACTAAAATGTAATCTATTTGATTCCTGGTTTTCCCATCAGGTGATGTCCATGTGTAAAGTCTTCTTGGATGTTGTTTAAAAAGTGTGTTAGCGATCATTAGCTCATTTTCCATACAAAACGCCATTAGATTGTCACCTGCCTCATTTCTGTGTCCTATGCTAAATTTCCCTACAACATGTCCTTCATCTTCTGCTCTTTCTGTACCAATTTTTGCATTAAAATCACCCATTATAAATACAACATCATTTTTCCGTACCTGGTCCATTGTCGTCTGCAGTGTGTTATAAAAATGTTCTACAACGTGAGAATAATACGGTGGATCTTCCAAATCTCAGCCAGCCACCCCTTTAAAAAAAAAGCCTCCGGACAAAAAACATAGCCTCTGTATTTGGTGAGGTCCGTGATTGACATTTCTAAATCCCTGCCCCCTTGTACACAGTCTCCGCCTCTGAAATCGGCCTTAAGCCACGAATTGTCATCATCGTTAGCATTCAAACACCCGCCACACCTAAGAAGCATCCTTGTGGCCAACCCTATCCCTGTTCTTCAGTAACGTATCTACATTTGTATATAACGTTTCTTAACCAACATTACGTTTATCAAACACACTTTTTTAAATCCTAAGTGTGACCTCAAGGATATTTGGAAGAAACATGCACAAGAGTAAATGTCATTTCCGTTTGTTATTATTACTTTTTTGACGCATCCTAGTGTTTGATAAAAGATTACCTAGAAACACAAGGCGAAGGAGTCTTGAAGGTGAACACGTGGAGACGGATAGAAGAAACAGCCCAAGATAGAAACACATGGAGAGCGCTTGTTCGTGGTCTGCGGTCCAGGTAGGGTTAATGAACGCGTGGAAGGAATGGGGTCTTACAAATCTAAAGTACAGTGTACTAAGAAAATATGTCATGATGACCTGTTAAAAATATCTGTTACTGAAATGTAGGAACTGGGTAAGACCTTCGTGAAAACTGTGCTTTGGAGTAACAGATTATTGTACAGTTACTCTGTGTGTAATGTTGAAAGATTGGAGAAATGATTATTACGATAACACTTCTTCTGGTAACAAGGTTACAGGGAGGTATATGGTTTAGATTTATACAAGGATAGTGTGGAAAGAGGACAGAAACGAGACTTGCAGTAAATAAGTTGAGTATGCATAAATTAATAATGTACAACAATCCAATAATTCGGCAAATGACTTTTTCAATGATCACATAAAAATTATTCGAAAAAAAAGAAAGAAAAATATTTTTTAAAAATTAAGCACTTAATTATTTTGACATTTTTCATCTCATTTTTCAGCCAGTCGTCTGCTTCCGCTTCGAGCTTACCAACATCTACCTTAGCTCATTTTGCCCGTCTTTCTCACGAGGATACCTAGAGAGATCAGTGTTTAAATTGTCATCTATTTTTTGTGTCTGTATCTGCCCTTTTAAAAATGTGATCTTAGAAAATGGCAGGTACAGAAACACTGGACTGTTATAAGTTCATTTATACGTAGTCATCTTATGTTCTGCCACTCTCGTTCCTTCACACTTTCCTCACTCTTTCTATCTCTTTATAAAACTGAACCATACACCTCCATCTATTTTATAACTAGAACCAGTTTTACCGCAGTCGTCATCTCTCTTATCTCTCACAAAAGTCCCTCAACAGCTGGTCAGTCTGGATTCGTGTCAGTCAGTCAGTCAGTCATTTGCATGTCCCTTGCGGAACTTTCCCTCCCTAACAGCTCTCCTGTAGGCCTTTCGGTTGTAAGCAAGATGGCCTGCTGCTGATGCATCCATTTGCAGATTATCAACGATGTTCATTGATTCGTGTAGGCCAACCATTTTTTTTTTACATAATATTCAGTCAAAAAAAATGTCATGCCTTTCTCAACTCCTCACGCCACGTCGACAAATTAAGACAAAGATAAACCGTCGACCTGATCTTTACCAAGACAAAGATAAACCGATCTTGACACTTACAGACGCAGATACGAACTGAATCCAAAGTACCAGGTATACCTTTCGCTCTGCTTTCTAAGCCTAAAGCTCCTTTGCCGATATGGCTCCACCCCCTTACTCTATAACAATAGTGGGAACTGTTGGCAGTTCTTTAAGAGGAAAAAAAACACTAATAAAACATGGTACAAGACTGCACCATCAATCTGCTTTCAGAACTTGTTCGGAATGGGCTTGTTTTCAGAACTCGTTCGGAGTGGGCCTGTCTTCAGAACTTGTTCAGAGTGGTCTGTTTTCAGAACCTTTTCAGAGTGGACTGTTGTGCACGCGCTTATAATATTCTTATATGTATGCTTATCCTACTTCTGCGTCTGTCCTTATAATATTTATAATGCCTCCTAAATTTGGTAATAAAACTAAAAGAACCAATAATGTTCTCAATTTGCACGAAAAGTGGACACTAATACAATTTAGTGAGTCCCAAATCCCTTAGACTCAAATACAATGTATTCATCGCCCACCTATGTAAACATATGAAGGTAAGAGTGTGGTTAATTTTGTTTATTTAGCTTTACCCTTTTGGCTTATTTTCTTTTATCTTTCCCACGCATGCGCAAGAATATACAGCGTGTTATTTGCATTTTCCCCGCGGTCGAAGCAGCAATTGCAAGCTTACAAAAGACTGATTTCCACTTTTCGACCATTTCCAGCGTTCGACCGTGCTGTGAACTATGAAAAGTAAACCGAGGGAAACTCTTATAACATGGAAAAATGGTTTATATAACATTAGAGGTAGCAGTGATCGCGTTAGGATTTTCTGAAACCGACACAGCTGTAGCTGTCTTTCACGTTGGATGAAGCACTTCCCGAAATTCCAGTTTTTGCCAATACATTCGCTACTTTATAGCATATTTTTTAAACTGTAAATTTGAACACAATTTACACACATCACTGACAAGAAAATGTTGGCGTGAAACTTTTCTTTCTTACCTTCCTTGCAGCAAGATTTAACCTTTACGAAATATTCACTTGTTGAACCGAGGTCAAAACTGGCAAATTCTTTCTGATAGAAACTGAGAAACATCACCAACCTACTGGCCTGAGATTATCCTCCAGTCGATTTTACTGGTTTCTTTTTTTTGGTTTTTTTTTACTAGTTTGTGTGTGTGTGTGTTTTTTGAAAATATAAACCGGTTACGGTGATTGAAGACCTCCATGATGCTTCTGTTTCTCCCCACTTTTATTGGTAATTTACGGGAAATTGTCAGGTAACGCGATCACTGATATAAAGTAAAGCATATCAACACTAGTATTACATTGGCCAAAAAAAAAGTATTCACAATGGCGAAAATTAGTATTCTCTTTAGCTAGGGAATTCTCTCACGGCCTTGATATTAGCTGGAAACAGGTTCTACTAAATATTTTTTTTTCCGTTTTATAGATGTGGGGGATATTTGCCAAGTAATCTCAAGAGCATAACTTAATCAATGGGCACGGCATTATGCTTGCCTGTGTGTGTGTGTTTGTGTGTGTGTGCATGGAAAAAGAAGGCGTGGCGGAGTGACGAGGTAAAACGACCTTGCGATGTCTGTTATCATCATTCATTAATGTCGCCCTAATGTCGAACTGCTATCCCACCTCCACCCCCCATTAAATACATAAAAGAACAAGAAACTTGATTGAAGGTGAGAATACGATAAATTGAAAACCTGTGATAGCTTTGTGAGTTTTCCTTTAATTTGACGGGAATATTATCATTATATTTTTACACCGTATTAAAAGAAAAAAACTTCATAATTTGTATTTGAATTCTACGTTGAATCTTCTGTAATAACGTATTTCAGTAAAGTTCGTCATCGGATTTATTTGCATGGGGTTTAAAAAATGAGATAGTAATACATAAACTGTCAAATAAACATATAGGAGACTGTAGGCAACCATGCTTAAAGTGTAAGGGGAAAGAACGTAGGAGCCGAGTGACTGCGAGCAACTGATGGGAAGAAGTATGACGTCATAGGCGAGAGAGAGAGAGAGGGGGGGGGGAGGGCAAAGCGGCCATGAGCATTATGTGTCGGTTGGACAGATGGGATCAGATCTGTGATTTATAAGGTATTTATCATCGAATTCTCGAGAATGTTAGTGATAACAAGTGCTGAAAGTTGCTAAGGAAAATACGATTGAGCAACCTGAGAATCAGAAACGCCCGCAACAAGTTTAGCCGGAACAAAGATGGCGACAGGCAGGACGAGTCGCAGTGAACAATCAGTTTGAATTCTTTTCTTTTTTTTTTCAGTCGGGAGTACTGGTTTAAAACGGTAGGCCTGCGTCATACACATTTTGATTTAGTGACTATTGAAGGGAATCAAGATTATTTGAAGTGCGAGTTGTCTGGGCTTGATAGGAGAACCTGAGAAGACTGAGAGAGCTAGGACAGTGTGCCGTCTTCAGTGTTTTATGTTCGATACTGGAGTGAAATAAACTGAGTAACATTTAACAGAGGCGTTAGACTTTTTTTTTCCGTATCAAAACTACATATGTGTACTCTCTTGGGGAACCCCCCTACAGAAGAATCCCTTGGAGAAGGCAAATAGCGAAGATTCTCAGGGATAACGGATGCACGTGGAACGAAGTGGATAATACCTCCAAGGACAAGGATGACCGGAGAAAACTTTATCCGTGGGCTTTATTACTAATCCAGTGATGCTGGGTCCAAGTTCCAGCAGTGGAATTTCTTTCCTGGTATCACCACCACCACCACCACCACCACCACACACACGCGCACGCGCACGCGCGCACACACACACACACAAGCCCCGGGGTCCACCCAGCCTCTAAAACTGGGCGCCAGAGAAGCCAGGCGTGATACTGACCACATCAGACTTTCATGTGCTGAAGGTCTTGGAAATACTTATATCCCCAGTATGGCTTTAATGGGCATGGGAAACGGGGGTTTTACCTTTTCTACCTACCTGAACTATACTCACAAAGGAGTGCGAATGATAATGATGATGATGATGAAGCTAAAGAGCAAGCCTTTCGTCTATTAATATATTTAAATGAGCAGATCATAGCGAGATTCAGAAACATAAAACTTCTCAGCAAGATCTAGGAATTTTAAAAACCGGCAAAACTTACGTGGCAGCAGGATACGGGACGCTCGAGAATGGTTTAAAAAAAAAAAACCCAAAATCTAGACAAAATTTATTTTCATGGCGGACAGCATCAAGTCAAAGAGGTCGAGAAGCGATGAATATTCATGATTTGGAGTTCTGCACTCCTCCTTCTCGTGGAAGAAGATTGCTCTGGAAAATACTCTATATTGATTCTTCGTTGTGAACACTTTATTTGTTGGCTCGTTTTTTGATCCTGGTGTGATCACAGCTCTGTGTTATGTCAGTTCTTTGCAATAGTCGATGTGGTATAGATTTTGTTGGCACAGACGATGAGTCTGATGGTGTTTGTGATTTACTGATGATGTAAGTGATTTACTGATGGAGTAAACGATTTATTGTTGGAGTAAGTGATATACTGATGCTGTGATTTTTTGGTGGTGGTGTAGGTGAGTAACAGGTGGTGGAAGTGATTTATTTATGGTACAAGTGATTTACTGTTTGTAGAAATGATTTTCTGATTGTAGGAGTGATTCACTGGTGGTGGAAGTGATTTACTGATGGTTGAAATAATTTACATATAGTCTAAGAGATCTACTGATGGTGAAAGTGATTTAATGATGGCTGAAGCGATTTACTGATGGTGCACCTAGTTTACTGATGGTTGAAGCTATTTACTGATGGTGCACTTAATTTACTGATGGTTGAAGCGATTTACTGATGGTGAAAGTGACTTACTGATGGAGTAAGCGATCTATTGTTGGAGTATGTGATATATTGATGCTGTGATTTCTTTTGGTGGTGGTGTTGGTGAGTCGCAGGTGGTGAAAATGATTTATTTATGGTACAAGTGATTTACTGTTTTTAGAAATGACTTTCTGATTGTGGAAGTGATTTACTAATGGTTGAAGTAATTTACATATTGTCTAAATGATCTACTGATGGTGAAAGTGATGTACTGATGCTTGAAGCGATTTCCTGATGATGCACATAATTTACTAATGGTTGAAGCTATTTACTGATAGTGGAAGTAATTTACTGACGGTTGAAGCGTTTTACTGATGGTGCACGTAATTTACTGATGATAGCAGTGTTTACCAATGGCTTTGCTTGATTTCTAGAATGGAACTAAGAAGTGGAGTTTCCAGCAGAGTCAAGCACTCTGTCGATTTCGTAAGTCAACAATTCTGTTGATATCGTGGGTCAACAAATCTGTCGATATCGTGGGCCAACAAATCTGTCGATGTCGACTACAAGTACTAGGCTCTATTACAAGTACCCGGCTCTACTACAAGTACTCAGTTCTGATACAAGTACTCAGCTCTGATACAAGTACCCAGCTCTACTACAACTATCTGTCTCTACTACAAGTACCCAGCGCTACTATAAATACCCTGCTCTACTGCAAGTACCGGCTCTAATACAAGTACACAGGTACAATGTAGAAATGGGTACCCGACTCCTTCTGGAGTTGGGGAAGGAAAGGCGGCCAGGCGTGATACTGACCATATCACCCTCTAGTGTCCTGACAGGTCAAGGAAAATATTGGCACTAACACCACATCCCTATGTGCCTCTAAGGCATGAGAGGATTACCTTTACCTTTACCGTTACATTTTGCTTCACTGCTTAATTTTCTTTTTTCTTGTCTTTTTTTTTTGTATATTCATCAGTTTATTTCCAACACCAAGGAGCTCATTCCGTGCCTACGTCACAGCCATGACCGATATTCCCTCTAAGCTGTGCGGCAGCGCTGTCCGAAAACGATTAAAAGGTCATGCCGCTCATTACTCTCGGTTATAGCTGCGCTGAAGCAAAATGTGACCGTTAAAATGATTTTGCTTTCCAGATTTATTTTGATTGTGGTATCATTATTTTTTTATTCAATGACAAATTTAAAGCTGACTTTGTAGTTTGATGTACATCTGCGCAGAGGTCTTTTCTTTTTTAATTTAATTATGAGAGTTCAACATTTTGCGCAGGACTAACCTTATGAGGGTATGCTGACTGTTGCCCCATTTATTTTTTGTTCAAAAGCATATTTCTACAAATTCTGAAGCTTTCCAGGAAGGGATGAAACTAGTAAAAACCTCAGTAAACATCTCCTCCCCTGTATATCTTGTAAATAGACGCACGCGTTTGAAATCTCCATAGTAAAATATCTCTTCGGGTGCTGGAATGGCCTCATAAATCTGCGTCCTACACGAGACTTGAGCGAGACTCTGGCAGATCTGGTAAACTGAAACTGGTGCAATAACAAAGGGCGGAAACAAAGCAAAAAGAAGCTGCATACAGCAAAAAAGAAGCAATAAAACGGCAAAGGAGGAACTGATATACAAGGACTGACAGAACTTATATAAGGACATGGTTATAATCGTATGTTGTTATTTTGTTTTACTTTTAACCAAGAAATAATTGGAAAAAAAGGAAAATAAAGTAAAAAACAAGTGAGAAGGCACTTTTTTTCCACAACCTAAGTACAGAGAACAAACAGTCAGAAGTAAGAATAAATGATGAAACAACAATGTAGTTTGACATAAAACACAGGGTCGTCAGGGGTGCTTATGGTCGCCTTACTTATTTAACTTGTATACTGAAAATATATTGAGCAATGTTATAGATGATGTAGACAAAAAATATTACGATGGCTAAAAATTGGAGGTTACGAAATGGTAGAGATTAGATATGCTGATGACACAGTATTACTGTCCACAGCACAAAAAGGAATGGAAAAGCTAATTATGTCAGTCCGTAAGAGTAGAGAGGAGCAAAAC
This sequence comes from Achatina immaculata, assembly GCA_009760885.1. Lineage (NCBI taxonomy): Eukaryota > Metazoa > Mollusca > Gastropoda > Stylommatophora > Achatinidae > Lissachatina > Lissachatina immaculata. Next base: position 27,005,555 of record CM019694.1, on the reverse strand, counting down.
CTCTGTCTTAATGCGAAGAAAACTTAATTGATGACAATAGACAAAACAAATAAGGCAGATGAAATGAAGAAAAATTGGAAGAGGTAGAGAGTTTTGAATATCTTGGATCATTACTAACTAATAATGGATATACAATGCGGGAAATTTATCACTCTTCAAAAAGTATAACAGTCAGAACTGCAAAAATAAGATTTTTAAGGGCATGCATCTTTTCCATCACAACATATGCCTGTGAGACCTGGACGCTTAATAAAACAGCTGAGAAACACATAAATGCCTTTGAATGTAAATGCTACTTAAGAGATCTTCAAATATCATGAACACAGAAAAGAACAAATATATCCATACTACAAGAACTTAATATTGAATAAGGCTGGCTAGTAAGGAGGATTAAAGAGAGAAAACGTAAATATTTTGGACACATTAAACGTCATGATAATTTAGAGAAGACCGTCTTGGAAGGGTACATAATGGGAAAAAGAAAGAGAGGAAGACCAAGGCGAAGATGGCTGCAAGACATCGTTGATGATCTGCAAATGGATGCATCAGCAGCAGGCCATCTTGCTTACAACCGAGAGGCCTACAGAAAAGCTGTTAGGGAGGCAAAATTCCGTAAGGGATATGCAAATGACTGACTAAAATACAGAGAATATAATCTCTCTTACACTCTGCTTTTAGTACATCTAGAAGGGACGATTAAAGAAAAGGAAAGGATGCATTTTCGATAACCTGACTACTTTTTTCAACAATGTAAAGTTAAATTTTAATGTTAAATCAAAATCTGAACCAATGGGCCAGATTTTTGGCCTCGTAACGTTACTTACAAATGTGTCAATCAGGTCTACTTGTTGAAGTTCTCTACAAAGTGAATATTCTTCAAAATAGCGACATTTCCATTAAGATAATTTTTTAAAAATATTCTGGGTACTTCTGAACATGTGGTGATTAAAGAAATAATACGGGAGAACATGGGACACGCGTTAAATAGGGGATATTTAAGCGTCCTTACCGAAGTCATAGCATTCCTGAAACAGATCCTTAAAATACGGAACTATAATACGGGTCGGTTGGTCACTTTAACTATAGCATATGTCAGCTCCCAGTGACACTCAATCATAACAAGATATAAAAACAAAAGTTCTATTTTTAATCTTAATTTTCAAAATTCCTACTATAGGACATAGAAGTATACCTCGCTTTACGAAAGTTCACTTTACGCCGCGTCGCTTATATGAAAGATCTACATCTTTGTCTGTTTTATATGAAAGATCTACATCTTTGTCTGTTTTGTATAAAAGATCTACATCTTTGTCTGTTTTATATGAAAGATCTACATCTTTGTCTGTTTTATATGAAAGATCTACATCTTTGTCTGTTTTCGCCAACCGAAAGAAATGAAAAATGAAAGGTGAAAATGGCGATCTAGGGCACGTAGATTCGAGGCCAGCCTGCAGGATGCTTTGAATGCCTACAGAGAATTGTGTAATAATAAAAAAAAAAAATGCCTGAAGCTCTGAGTGATCAAACGTATGGTCGTATGTCCATCCTTCCACATCTGGCACGGTAGACGACGAACTTAGGCCTTCGATATCCAGACAGACAGACATAGAGCAGGGATGTCCAACCTGTGTCACATGAGCCTCATGCGGCCTGCAAAGTTATTGTGAAAGTGAAATTCATTTGCTTAAATTATTTTTTTAAACCCAAAACATAAAATATTTTTGGAAAACCTGAAAAGACAATCAAGTGCAACCAAGTCACCACTACTTCATCAATGTCGCTTATTTTTTATGTCATTTGGCAAATACTAGTTGATTTATATGTGGCCCGTCATTCGATTTCCACATACAGATAACATTTGTGGTCCTTGAGGTCAGAGAAGTTGGACACCCCAGACATAGAAGAAGGTGTAGACGTTAGTGACCTACCTGCCCTGATAGATTCAGATGACGATGCGATGTTCATATAAAATAGTATTTTTATCTTTCCAATCTCTCTCTACTGCACCCTAAGGGGACGACCAAGGGAAAATATTTACTGTTATTGTTTAATACGAGCTTTATTATTCTTTTTTCTGTTTGTTTTTTTTTTGTTTGAGAATATAAAGCAGGTGTCTCTCACATCTCTTAAATAAAAAAAAAAATAATAATTCAGATAGAAAAGTGTACAGGAGTTAGATGATATGTGTGAATGTAGGTGTGTGCATGATTAACAGGATGGAGAAAGTGAGAGAGAGAGAGAGAGAGGAAAAGGAGACAGAGAGTGATAGAAGAGACGCAGAAAGAGAAATAAGAGGCGCAGGGGGAGAGAGAGAGGAGATAGATACAGAGAGAGAAAAGAGAGACAGAGAGAAGAGAGAAAGAGAAAGAAAAGAGAGACACAGAGAGGAGAGAGAAAACGAGAAAGGAGAGACAGAGAGTTGAGAGAGACAGGGAGAGAAAGAAAAAACAGAGAGAGAGAGAGACAAAGAGAAGAAAGACGTAGAGGGAAGAGACAGAGAGATACACACAAAGAAGGAGACAAGGAGAGAAAGGAAAGACGCACACAGAACTTCAGAGAGTGAGGAAAGAGACAGAGTGAGACACAGAGAGGAAAGAGGCACTGAGAGGAAGGAAAAATACTCACACGTAGAGAAAGAAAAAAATAAGGAGAGAGAGAGGGGAGAGGGGGAGGAGAGAGACACAGAGATAGCTAAAGAATTAAAAGCAAAGAAGACTTCATAATCTGAAAGTAATATACACAAAGACCGCATTCATTTGAAAGTTTACTTAAGAAATTTAAAATCCAGTAAATCTGGATCAGTACCAAACCTATTATGACCACACCATGAGACTAGCTAACTTTTATAGGACAGCTTTGATGATGATGACTACAGTAAACCTGATTCTAGAGGGGCTGAGTTAGTGAAAAGCGTATAACGCAGTTTATATAAAGAAACATAACAAAAGAGAAGAAGGAAAGGGAGGCAAGTTAATAATAAAGGATAATAATAACAACAGTTAATTCGCTATGAAATGACAGCATATAGGTCAAAATAAAGAGATAAATGCATAAAGAAAGATTTATCCCAGTTCCCAGTTCTCATCTGCTTCCCGCCGGGGGTGGGGGATGACTCAACAAAACTGCCGACTATTGTCATTTCAGCTTTCTTTGATTAACTCTTTTCTTTCATTAACTACATCATTCCTTGTTCATGCTGTTTTCCCAATTGCTGCACTCTACATTCTCAGATGTTTCATGGGCCAGCAAGGGTTAATATAACTATTTGTTATTCTGCGGGCTGCATGTCTGAATCCACATGGTTTGAACTCTCAGTTCAGAGATCTTTTCATCTGGTGCACTTTGCTTTATTTTTCCTCTTCATTAGCAATATCTTTTCTCACTTTCTTTTCTTTATTGTCTTTCTGCTCCATGGCTTCGTAAAGGTTAATATATATATATATATATATATATTAACTCTCTATCTGACGTATTCTACGGTTGACTTCTTAGGAAGAGAACAGACAAACGAAAACGAAAATTATGTACGCACGAGAGATGAGCGAAACAAGACCTAAGGGTAGACCAAGACAAAGATAGAAAGACAACATAAAAGAAGATATAAAAGAAATTGGTGTCACCAACTGGAGAGAAAAGATTAGGAATAGAGAGGAATGGAGGTGAACTTTATCTGCACTAACAAGCCTTAATGGCTCGGAAAGAAGAAGAAGAAGTAGTAGAAGAAGAAGAAGAAGACATCCCTTCTCCATTTTGGTCACCTTCCTTAACTGTTAGTGCAGTTTATCCCATCTTCAGAGAGAACTCATATCATCATCATCATCATGTGCCGTGCCGACTGGCGTTGGCCATGATGCTTCTCCAGAGTATCCGATCCTTCATGCAGGCCATCAGCTCAGTTGGTGATCTCCTCTCACACCATCCCGTCAGACTGTCCAGTATCATTTCTCTTGGTCTTCCTCTTGATTTTCTTCCTTCTATTTTTCCTGTTGTTATAATATTTTCGATGCCCCCTCTTCTCATTGCATGTCCTATGAAAGTACATTGTCTCTCTCTTTATCTTTTTGACAAGGTTTTTTTTGTCTCTCTAGCTCTTCTCCTACATTCTTCATTAGTTATTTTTGCTGTCCAGGGGATTCGCAACATTCTTCTAATAAACCACATTTATGCTGCTTCCAACGATTTTTGTGCAGACTTTCCTATTGTCCATGATTCACTTCCATATAACAAGATAGGTTCAATATAGCATTTTAGGACTCGTTTTCTAACATTCATTGATAAGGATATGTTGGTTAATATGTTTCTCATTCTCTGAAATGCAGTCTTTGCTTGGCCTATTCTGTTCCTAATTTCTGTTCTGCATTTCCCATCTGAAGTTATTACTGCTCCAAGGTATTTGAATTTCTGCACCTGCTTTAGAATAGTTCCGTTTAATTTTATACTGCATGCTGGTGGATTCTGTTTCTTAGATATAACCATAGTCTATGTCTTTTTGATGTTCAAAGTAAGGCCTTTCTGTTCATAACCTGTTTCTTTTGTCTTCTTTATTTTTTCAATGAAGCCCATTTTTATTGCTGAAATATTGGGTTGCTATTGTTTTGGTTGCTTTCGTAACTATTTAATTGTTCTTATTATCTCCCATAGCTTAGACATGCTAACGGGGCAGGGATCGCAGTAGTCTTTATGGTGGTGGAGTCTGCTAAAGAAGTTTTCCACACCCCATGCTTTTTAGCTAAGTTCAGTGAGTAAATAAAAAAGACACTCCCAATCCGACATTATGCTGTGTCTCGACATCTTCACAGCATCGTCTGCAAAGAACATTAGCTTTCAGTTCCAGGGCTATAGAAGAAGAAGAAGAAGAAGAAGAAGAAGACTGCTAATTCCCCTCCCCTGCCTCTTTCTGTAGCATGGCCTTATAAGTAATGATTATAGTCGTTGTTATTATTATTATTATGATTATGAAAATATACTGTAAACAAAATAGTAACATTGAATAGCGACAGAGGAAAGTGGACAGGAAAGGAAGAGAAAGGTATAGAACTTCCATGACACTAGACAAGACGCGGAGAAAAGTAAACAGTGGAAATAGAGACTCAGTGACGCTGTGATATATGTTATACAAAGAAAGGACGCCAGAAAGTAGGATGGTCCGGTAATAACAAAGCTGTAATTGGATGCTGACACATTTAAACAAAATAGAAAAGACGAATAGAAAAGGCAGACACAATGAAAAGCGAGGACACTATAAAATCTCTGACGAGCAAGATAATGACTTAGGCAAAATAATAAGTGTATAGACGAGATTGACACGCATGGCACGCGTTATGACGCTGTTACGCACGGTTTTTAGATAAAGGAGTAATCAACCCGGCCAGCTGACCAATTAAATATTTAGAGGCGTGGCCTATTGGACAATAGACTTACGAGAGATAATTCACGGGGCAGTTTGAGTGACGGACATTCAGAACACTCATGGGAACTAGTGGACATCTGAAGGGTGGAGACAAAATACTTATTGGTTAATCCGTCAAGCTGGACTTGAAGATAAAAAGGTGAGCGGAGAGGCAGCAAGAAGAACCAAGAAGTTCGGAAGTAGAGGGGAGAAAGAAGTAAGGAAGTAGAAGAGAGAGGAGACAGAGGAGAGAGATCCTCAGAACACCGTCGGTCCGGCAAGTAGCGACTGACCAGAACTGCAAGAAGGATGGCCAGAGCACGTGGACAGTCAAGAGTGAAGAAAGAAGGTCTGACCAGAACAGCCGAGAAGCCATCAGATGAGAGATAAGAAAGAAGTCCAGAGAAGAGGAAAGAAGACTTTCCTCGTTGGTACACTGCGACTGAGAGACGGCAGAGGAAGACCGTCAGAAGAAATCAGAAGACAGACAAAAGAAGAAAGAGGACGAGACGATATAAAGTCAGAAGTAGTATTAGACGGAAGATGGTTTTCAAGTGATTAAGAAGAATTGACACTTTTGAAACTTTGAGTACAGTGATTTTAGACGAGAAACTAGTTGACCACGTGTTGCAGATGTGATATAATACTGAGATGGGAAATGTTCTCGTATCAAGTGTAGAATATTGTGAATTTGAGAAACTGAGAAATGCCGCATGTAGAATATGATAGAGTTGATACTGTGAACAAATGATTAAGTGTTTCAGTCCAAGTGACGTAGTCGACAATACATCTTGATCTTATTTGTCAGAGTTAAATAATGGAGTGAACTTTTCATCGGACTTGCTCTGATCTGTGAAGTGGTAAAGTTTTGTGAAACATGTGATGTGTTAATCAAAGAGCATCTTTAAGCTTCAATTCTATAATATGATGATTCAGAAATAGATGATTCACAAACTTAAATGTTATATTTCCTTCCATTTTATATTTGCTTCGTAAAACTGCACCATTAAACACAACCGCTTGACTATAATAATATATAAAAAGTATTAAAACAAAAGGTCAGTACTGCGCCCCCCTGAGATCTGCAGTGTAGAAGGCTGCTATATAAATGGCCTAATCCTACCACTTGTTTTGGTTTCGAGTACAGAAATGTGAAGACGTATGACCATAACGCTTAGAAATGACTTAGTCTGGGTTTATTTTTCTTGCCGCTATCTTTTTCTCACGTAAAAAATTATCCTGCTAAACATTTCTCATCGCGGCGTTTTCAGTATCAGCTAAGAGATGAGAACTTGTGTCGTAAACGTGAACAAAAGCACGTGACGGCTAGCCAATGACAGCCGACGCCATCAGCCTCTGGGATGTCTTTCTTACCTTCATTTAACTCATACATCTTATATATCTTATATCCTTCCCGTGCCGTTAGACGTCACATAGGGCTCGCAAAGTAGTTCGCCAATTTTTCCTGTCTTCGGCGAGTCTTTCAACCTCATCAAAGGATTTTATGCCTGTTAACTTGGCCTCTCTTAATAATGTCCTCTTCAGAGTTTCACGCGGTCTGCCCCTTTTTCTTCGGCCTGTTGTGTTCCACTTGATAGCTTGTTTTGGGATTCTCTGATCATTTCTTCTCATCAAGTGACCAACATATGTCCATCTCCTTTTCCTGATCACCCGTGAGACTGGTTGTTGTTCAGTCATCTGTCTTATCTCTGCATTGTTCTTGAATTCATTCCACTTGATGCCGAGTATTTTCCTTAGGCATTTGTTTTCAAAAGAGTCTAATTTCTTGTCTATTTCTTTAGTTGTTTTCCAGCTTTCGCATGCATAAATGAGGGTGGATATTACATTTGAATTGAATAGTCTTAACTTGGTTTTGGAGACAAAATACTTACTGGTTAATCCGTCAAGCTGGACTTGAAGATAAAAATTCGTGCGGAGAGACCGGAAGAGACCAAGAAGTTCGGAAGTAGAAGAGAGAGGAGACAGAGGAGGGAGATCGTCAGAACACCGTCGGTCCGGCAAGTAGCGACTGACCAGAACTGCAAGAAGGATGGTCAGTGCACGTGGGCAGTCAAGAGTGAAGAAAGAAGCTCCGAATAGAACAGCCGAGAAGCCATCAGATGAGAGATAAGAACAGAAGTCCAGAGAAGAGGCAAGGAGACTTTCCTCGTTGGTACACTGCGACAGAGAGACGGCAGAGGAAGACCGTCAGAAGAAATCAGAAGACAAACAAGAGAAGAAAGAGGACGAGAAGATATAAAGTCAGAAGTAGTATTAGACGGAAGATGGTTTTCAAGTGATTAAGAAGAATTGACACTTTTGAAACTTAGAGTATAGTGATTTTAGACGAGAAACTAGTTGACCACGTGTTGCAGATGTGATATAATACTGAGATGGGAAATGTTCTCGTATCAAGTGTAGAATATTGTGAATTTGAGAAACTGAGAAATGCTGCATGTAGAATATGATAGAGTTGATACTGTGAACAAATGATTAAATGTTTCAGTCCAAGTGACGTAGTCGACAATACATCTTGATCTTATTTGTCAGAGTTAAATAATGGAGTGAACTTTTCATCGGACTTGCTCTGATCTGTGAAGTGGTAAAGTTTTGTGAAACCTGGGATGTGTTAATCAAAGAGCATCTTTAAGCTTCAATTCTATAATATGATGATTCAGAAATAGATGATTCACAAACTTAAATGTTATATTTCCTTCCATTTTATATTTGCTTCGTAAAACTGCACCATTAAACACAACCGCTTGACTATAATAATATATAAAAAGTATTAAAACAAAAAGTTAGTACTGCGTCCCCCTGAGATCTGCAGTGTAGAAGGCTGCTATATAAATGGCCTAATCCTACCACTTGTTTTGGTTTCAAGTACAGAAATGTGAAGACGTATGACCATAACGCTTAGAAATGACTTAGTCTGGGTTTATTTTTATTGCCGCTATCTTTTTCTCACGTAAAAAAATTATCCTGCTAAACATTTCTCATCGCGGCGTTTTCAGTATCAGCTAAGAGATGAGAACTTGTGTCGTAAACGTGAACAAAAGCACGTGACGGCTAGCCAATGACAGCCGACGCCATCAGCCTCTGGGATGTCTCTCTTACCTTCATTTATCTCATACATACGGTCCGTTAAAGATGTTTCACACCTCCATCTACTTAAATGGTTTCTGTTTCGCAAGAAAAGGTTATTGTTCTTTAACTTTCATTAAATTCTTCTTCTTCTTCTTCTTCACACATTCTTTTTGGCGGCCCGGTTAGCTGAGTGGTTAGGCGCTGGATTTAATAATCAGGTGGTACTGGGTTCAAGCGCTAGCAATGGGATTTCTCTTGGTACACATCAGAGAGGCCTCAAAGGTCCACCCAGCCTCTAAAAATGGGTACCAGAGAAATCTGGGAAGGTAAATGCGGCCAGACATAATGACAACATATCACACTTTGATGTGCCGAAGGTTTTGCAAATATGAGCCGAACACCTTGTCCTCAATATGTCTTAATGACGTGGAAATGGGATTTTACCTTATAAATTTATATATTTTCCTTCTATCCTTTTCTCTAATTTGTATTTTCGTTGTATTATTTAAATGTGTATCTTTTAAACTTTTTTTAAACATTCTCTCACTTTTGTCCTTGCTCTCTCTCTCTCTCTCTCTCTCTCTCTCTCTCTCTGAACCTTAAGTGCTCAAGGCACATAGGGCTTACACAAGGGTTTTCTCTCTTTCTCTCTCTCTCTCTCTCTCTTTCTGTCTTTCCTATGACCTATTTATCTTTCGCTTCATTCTTCATTTCTCTTCATTTATTCTTATGAGTAAAAATGAATCAGAAATAGAGAAAAAAAACTTATTACATACAAAACTTACATACACAACTGAATTACTTCTAATACTCAAATTCGGCGCTTGTCGTAGCGTGACACCGGCTTTTGCAATCGTTCATCAAAGAACAACGCCGACAGTTTAACTAGTCAGTTGTTCACTTCATCTATGACTTACTAGTTGGTCTCGAAGGGCTACTTAACCAGCCAAACACTTCATCTAGGTTAGCATCAAGCCCAAACTGTCAAGGGGAATTGAAAATCTCGAAAAAAAAATTCGCGTCTTTTGTAGATTTGTTAAGTTTTTTCAGCGTTTCGAAATAACCCTCTAACCTCATTTCCATCCCTGGTGTCATGATTTCCATCGAAACGAACCTCACCTAGAACATCACAGTTTCTGCGAGTGGCGACTATAAGATTCATGTTTACTCGATCGTTGCTCGTGCATATCTGAACAGAATGGACTGTGGGTTGACGTTTAGGGAGTTAACACTGCGCTTGCTGCTACAGGTAATGCGTCGTGTCGCTATGGCGAGCGGGTTATTTTATCGTTCATTTGAAGGTTAATTTTGGGACTGCACGTGTATACATGTTATGCTGGGCACACGCAGATTATTGCAAATTTTATCTCAATTTAAGGGGGTGAAGACTGTCCGATTAGGCAGTTAGCGACCCATAGCTAATACTCTAGCGTCAGAGTTAAAGAACCACGGCTGACCAAGACCCTCTCTCACTTATCCGTTGGTACTTCTAGTAACAGGCCTAACCTGGTTAACAAGACAGGGATCACCATAGTCCCTATGATGGTGGAGTCTGCTAAAGAAGCATTGCCACGCCCCCTACTTTTTTACCTGTACTCCGGGACTGAAAAAATACGTGCTATAACCCAATCCCACGCCGGTACGATGCTGTAACCCAACACCTCCACAACATCGGCTCGTATTTACCGGGAGATAGCACAAGACAAGATCTCAACTCAAGAAGTTTCAGCAACAAGGGGTTAAGGGAACGATGCTTCAATACAACGGCCACCTGTAATCCCCCTATTGACGTTTTAAAGCATACCTTCAGTTCACCAGTTTCTAACATTGAAACTTTGAAGGCAAAGGATAAGGAATATTTTAGCGACTGTGGTTAACTCTTTCACTCTCGAATTAATATTCATATTCTACTAGAATAAATAACTGTCTCATGCGTGATCAGAAAAAAGATGGGCGTATGTCGGCCGACGCCATCAGCCTCTGGGATGTCTCTCTTACCTTCATTTATCTCATACATACGGTCCGTTAAAGATGTTTCACACCTCCATCTACTTAAATGGTTTCTGTTTCGCAAGAAAAGGTTATTGTTCTTTAACTTTCATTAAATTCTTCTTCTTCTTCTTCTTCACACATTCTTTTTGGCGGCCCGGTTAGCTGAGTGGTTAGGCGCTGGATTTAATAATCAGGTGGTACTGGGTTCAAGCGCTAGCAATGGGATTTCTCTTGGTACACATCAGAGAGGCCTCAAAGGTCCACCCAGCCTCTAAAAATGGGTACCAGAGAAATCTGGGAAGGTAAATGCGGCCAGACATAATGACAACATATCACACTTTGATGTGCCGAAGGTTTTGCAAATATGAGCCGAACACCTTGTCCTCAATATGTCTTAATGACGTGGAAATGGGATTTTACCTTATAAATTTATATATTTTCCTTCTATCCTTTTCTCTAATTTGTATTTTCGTTGTATTATTTAAATGTGTATCTTTTAAACTTTTTTTAAACATTCTCTCACTTTTGTCCTTGCTCTCTCTCTCTCTCTCTCTCTCTCTCTCTCTCTCTCTGAACCTTAAGTGCTCAAGGCACATAGGGCTTACACAAGGGTTTTCTCTCTTTTCTCTCTCTCTCTCTCTCTCTTTCTGTCTTTCCTATGACCTATTTATCTTTCGCTTCATTCTTCATTTCTCTTCATTTATTCTTATGAGTAAAAATGAATCAGAAATAGAGAAAAAAAACTTATTACATACAAAACTTACATACACAACTGAATTACTTCTAATACTCAAATTCGGCGCTTGTCGTAGCGTGACACCGGCTTTTGCAATCGTTCATCAAAGAACAACGCCGACAGTTTAACTAGTCAGTTGTTCACTTCATCTATGACTTACTAGTTGGTCTCGAAGGGCTACTTAACCAGCCAAACACTTCATCTAGGTTAGCATCAAGCCCAAACTGTCAAGGGGAATTGAAAATCTCGAAAAAAAAATTCGCGTCTTTTGTAGATTTGTTAAGTTTTTTCAGCGTTTCGAAATAACCCTCTAACCTCATTTCCATCCCTGGTGTCATGATTTCCATCGAAACGAACCTCACCTAGAACATCACAGTTTCTGCGAGTGGCGACTATAAGATTCATGTTTACTCGATCGTTGCTCGTGCATATCTGAACAGAATGGACTGTGGGTTGACGTTTAGGGAGTTAACACTGCGCTTGCTGCTACAGGTAATGCGTCGTGTCGCTATGGCGAGCGGGTTATTTTATCGTTCATTTGAAGGTTAATTTTGGGACTGCACGTGTATACATGTTATGCTGGGCACACGCAGATTATTGCAAATTTTATCTCAATTTAAGGGGGTGAAGACTGTCCGATTAGGCAGTTAGCGACCCATAGCTAATACTCTAGCGTCAGAGTTAAAGAACCACGGCTGACCAAGACCCTCTCTCACTTATCCGTTGGTACTTCTAGTAACAGGCCTAACCTGGTTAACAAGACAGGGATCACCATAGTCCCTATGATGGTGGAGTCTGCTAAAGAAGCATTGCCACGCCCCCTACTTTTTTACCTGTACTCCGGGACTGAAAAAATACGTGCTATAACCCAATCCCACGCCGGTACGATGCTGTAACCCAACACCTCCACAACATCGGCTCGTATTTACCGGGAGATAGCACAAGACAAGATCTCAACTCAAGAAGTTTCAGCAACAAGGGGTTAAGGGAACGATGCTTCAATACAACGGCCACCTGTAATCCCCCTATTGACGTTTTAAAGCATACCTTCAGTTCACCAGTTTCTAACATTGAAACTTTGAAGGCAAAGGATAAGGAATATTTTAGCGACTGTGGTTAACTCTTTCACTCTCGAATTAATATTCATATTCTACTAGAATAAATAACTGTCTCATGCGTGATCAGAAAAAAGATGGGCGTATGTCGGTCACGAGATAAGAAGAAACAGTCAGAGAATCCCAAAATAAGCTATCAAGTGGAACACAACAGGTCGAAGAAAAAGAGGTCGATCACGTGAAATTCTGAAGAGGACATTGTTAAGAGAGGCCAAATTAGTAGGCATAAAATCCCTTAATGAGGTTGAAAAGCGCGATGAAAACAGGAAAACTTGGTGAACTACCATTGAAGCTCTTTGTGACGCTTAACGACACGGGAAGGATGTATGGTGTAAGTGAGGCTACTGATATGAAATTTTAGTAGAAAGAAACTGGAGGAAAATAACCTTTGATCTTAAAAAAAATGGACTGACTTAGTAACGTGCTACTTTTCATTTTTATTTAGACTTTATTTAAATATCGCTCTGATTATAAACTGGTACAGATGTGCAAAATCTATCACCAGTGCCTGTGCTGTTTTGAAGTAAAAGAGTTAAAGAGATGGAGAGAAACTGAGCATGCCTTAGACCGTCTACGGGTAACAAACGGAGCATATGTTGAATCTCATGAAAAAAGATAAAAAAAAAAAAAGAAACTTTCCGAGCTGCGGTAAAATGCGTCTCTACGCAGCGTAGTTTTTACGTGATAAATGTTTGAAATCATGAAAGGCTTTATGTTCACATAAATATATATTTCTGTCCTTAAACTTCTGTTCATCTTTTCTTTTTCTGCTTTCCTGATTTTTAAAACTATGTTTCTTTCTATATTTCCATTTAACATTATTTCTTTTCTTTCACTTTTATCTCTGCATGCGTTATATCTCTCATTATCATCCTTTTTATCTTTTCCTTCCTCTCTTTCATTTTCTCTTCAGTTTTACCTTTTTTTTCACCCGCCAAATCCATATTTTATCCTTAGATGCACATTCCTTCCTGTTTTCTTACCCTTTCTAGCTGAGCTGTACAAGATGTGCAATTTATATCTTTCTCGGAATATTATTACCCATCAATTTTTGTAGCAATTTCAGCTTCTTGATTCTAGTTCTAGTTTATCTTTTGCCTTGCAGACATAAAGGCAGACAGACTACTCATATTATGTCTTGCTGAAACTAATTACGAGCTTTCCTCATTCCAGCTTTTGAACGCCTTCTTTATCGAGTGCGTGTTCGAGGATGCTTTGAAGGCCATTTCTTTCAGGTTATGTTTCACTGGCTTCTAGCTCGGGGTCTTTATACTCTCACAAAGAGCCAACTGCCCGAACCGAGTTCCACAAAAGAATGCGCCCGCGTAGAAAACTTTAAAGGTCTATCGGTGTTGGAAATCAAACGAGTAAGTTTGGGAACCCTTGGATTGCAGTTTTGTTTTGTTGTAAGAATCTAATAAGCCGGCCCGGCTCGTAAGATTTTAATATAAAAACTTCAGAACAGGGTTTCTCATCTTGGGACCCGGGTCTTCTTTATGACCTGCAGAATCTTTTTTTTTTTTTTTTGCGGACTATATCGAACAGACAATAAATAATCTTTTCTCCGAGGTAACAAGGTTGAAAATTACAAAGTGACTAGCAGCGGTAGCATCACAGAAACTAGCGCAAATCAAGAATATGTGGCAAGGTTCATTCATTCATTTGCATGTCCCTTGCGGAACTTTGCCTTCCTAACAGCACTCCTGTAGGCCTTTCGGTTGTAAGCAAGATGGCCTGCTGCTGATGCATCCATTTGCAGATCATCAACAATATCTTGCAGCCATCTTCCTCTCTTTCTTTTCCCCCCATTTATGTACCCTTCCAAGACGGTCTTCTCTGGGTTATCATGACGCTTAATGTGTCCAAAACATTTCAGTTTTAAATGTGGCAAGGTACCAACAAGAAAACAAAGCTATATTTACTAAGAGCTTACATATTCCCAGTGGGAACGCACAGTCGCGATACGTGGGCACTTAACAAATCACTAGAAAAGATGATAACCGCATTTGAAATGAAATGTTATGGAAGGGCACTTAGAATATTATGGAAAGAAAGAAAATTAAATGAAGAGAAACTGATGGGGTTAAGTGTCGTAGAAAGCTGGCTTTCATAAACATCACCAAACTTAGAAAACTGAGAGGATATCAAGAGACATGATGGTATGGAGAGGCTCACGGCAGAAGGCGTAGTGCCCCCAGCAAAAAGGAAAACATGGCAATCAGTTTCTTGCTCCACCTCTCTGGAATTACGAGCAGTGTGTTCTTTACAGCCGGCGCAGTCAAGATTTTTAAGCGTAAGCATCGAGTCGGATGGAAAGTGGGTTGTCACAGCTTGCAGAACTGAAGTGGAAATGAAAAGCAAGAAGAAGCGCTATGCTCCTCAACTAGCTCCACCACCACCTCCTCTTCCTCCTCCTCCCAGAAGACCATACAAACCCCTCCAGTGTTAGCTAGTTTCAGGCGGTTACTATGAGTACCAGCGAAGATTTGGGGCAGGGTCTTGACCAGTTCTGGTTTAGATAACAGCAACCGTCTCTCCAGCGCGGTCGTATCCGCTTGCAAATTTAACTGATGAAACTTTAAACACAGAAGTTTGCCTACTTTGCTCACTGTTCTCCCATGTACCCGTAAAATCCTCCACAATTGCTACTATTACCTCTAATGCTACAATTACCTCCGATCTTCACGCCATTGGCACACAAGGGGTCCAAATAACGGAGAGTCCTGGAGGGACAAACACACGTGATGACGTCATCGGGTCATGCGCTCTTATCCAATCTCCGTGAAGTTTCCCATAATTCCGGTCTAGTGAGCTGGCGGGCCGTGATATTCTCCAGCCTGCTCGAGTGTTGTGTCGGACACAATCACTTGTCATTCACAAAGTGTACGAGATGGGGTAAAGAAGATTTACGCAAATAAGGCATCGCGTCTCAACCAATCTTCCCATCCTACGCTACAGTTATAGCCACACGATAAGAGCATGGATTGATTGGGAGAGTGACGAGGCAAGGGAGAGGTTGAGAAGATGGGAGCGAGAGACGATAGGAAAATAGGATGAGCAGATTATTGTGAGAAATTGATCCAACAAGTGGGTGGAAACATTATATTAAGGATTGTTGGTAAGAAGTATGAAGGCCTTGGTGAAGATAAAAAACATAAACACACATGTGAGGGGGGAGATGGTGGGTTGGTGGAAAATGTGGGGTGGGGGTGGGGGGAGAGGAAGGGGAGGAGAGAAAGAGAAAGAGAAAAAGAGAGAGAGAGAAAAGCTGGAAAACTTATGAAAAATGGACAAATATATGATTACCAGAAACTGACCACGGAGAAATAGTTTTGTGGCTTGGATTGCAGATAGTTTGTGATACTTTAACAAGGAAAGGACAAACAGAACATGTGATAGTATGAGAGAGAGGGAGAATGTGTGTGTGACAGAGAAAAATTGTGCGAGAGAAATAAATTGTGTGTGATAGAGAAAGAAACTGTGTGCGAGATAGATAGATAGATAGACAGATAGATAGATAGATAGATAGATAGATAGATAGATAGATAGATAGATAGATAGATAGATAGATAGATAGATAGATAGATAGATAGATAGATAGATAGATAGATAGATAGATAGATAGATAGATAGATAGATTATGTGTGGAAGAGAGAAAGTGCAAGAGACAGACAGAGAGAACTTGTGCGTAAGAGAAAGAAACTGTGTGTGTGTGCGAGAGAGAGAGAGAGAGGAAAAGGGAGAAATTGTGTGTAAGAGGGAGATAAACTGTGTGTGAGTGAGAGAATGGTATGTGAGAGAGAGAAATTGCGTCTGAGAAAGAGAAATGTGTGTGTTTGAGAGGGAAAGAGAGAGAGAGAGAGAAATCGTGTGTAAGAGAGAGTGAGAGAATTACGTATGTTTGAGAGAGAGAGAGAGAAATTGTATATAAGAGAGAGTGAGAGAATTGTGTGTGAAAGAGTGAGAGAAGTGTACGAGAGGAAGAGAATTGTATGAGAGAGAGAGAGAGTGAGAGAGAACTGTTTGCGAGAAAAAGAATTTGTATGAGAGAGAGAGAGAGGGAGAGAGAGAAAACGTATATGAGAGAGAGAGAGTGAGAGAATTGTGTATGTGAGAGGGAAAAAATTGTATGTGAGAAAGAGTGAGAGAACTGTGTGATGAGTGATAGAGAGAAAATGTGTGTGAGAGAGAGTGAGGGAGTTGTGTGTGTGAAAGAGAATGTATATGAGAGAGAAGGGGGAGGGGAATTGCGTGTGTGAGAGAGAGAAAGAGTGAGAGAATTGTGTGTGTGATAAAGAGAGAGAAATTCTATGAGAGAGAGAGAGAGAGGAAGAGAGAAATTATATATGAGAGAGTGTGAAGAAGGCTGGCTTGATTGTTTAAACGCGGCCGGTTTGAATGGTCAAGTCGCCATCCTCTTTCGCATTTCTCAGTGAGTGGAAGGGGGACTGGGGTGTGTCCTGCTCACGTGACTGTGCGTCAGGTAAAGAGTGGAATATGTCGAGTTTTTTCTGTCTTGTGTGTTACATTTGTGGCGGCAGCATGGGAGAGCGCCTCCTGGCATGCATCTGATGTATTTGTGCTTCAGTTATTATGTGGGTCATCATGTCGGGTGAATGGATCTATAACAGTGGTTATGTGAGTGCACTATCATATTTTTGACGGCACCAGTATAATAGTTTCAATTGTTAATGATATATTTCTGACCATTGAAGTTGTTCTTGATTAATCCCGACTTTATCTTCACACACATCCAGAATTCTGTTGTTTTAGAGTGGGTTTCACCAATATTACACTTCACTAATCTGAGGTTGTCCGATAAAATGTTCTCTATAGAATTCATTTAATTCTGACAAATAAGATATTCGACTTAGAATTCACAACATCACTTGTACTAAGATCCAATATGATGTAATCTTCGTTAGTTTCGTCGTTGAAGCACATCAGTATCAAACTATCTTATTCTACATGCAGCATTTCTCAATGTTCTCAACTTCACAAATTCTATACATTTGATAAGAGGACAATTCTAAACTCTGCACTATATTCCATTTACAACACGTGGTCAATCAGTTACATGACTAAATCACTTTACTCGAAGTTTCAAAGTATCAATTCTTCGCAATCACTTGAAACATTTGAAACACAGCTTCAGTTTGTCCTAAAACTACTTCTTAAAAACTGCTTTTCCTGAGTATCTATTGCTCTAATTGTCCATCTATTCCAACTGTCGTTACTTACGTCTTCTTTCTCTCTCTCGTGTCTTCTCTGGTGTGTCTGTCCTTCTCTTCTTCTCTTGTCTGGACCGGTCTCAGTTCACGGACCGTTCTTGTTCCTCCGTCTTCGAGGCTCCGTCCTCTGTCTACACTCTTCTGTACTTCCAAGCTCCTTGGTTCTTCTTCCTTGTTCTTATTGTCTATTCTTCCGTCTTCGGGCTCCCTCATCTGTCTCTTCTTCTTCCTCTTTCCCTACTACTTGGTTCCTCCTTGTTCTTCTTCCTAGTTCGTTCTTGGTTTCTCTTCCTTGTTCTTTACGCTCACCTGTTTTTTCTTCCAGTGAAGCTTGATGGATTAACCAATAAGTATTTTGGCTCCACCCTTCAGATGTCCACTGGTTCCCATGAGCGTTCTGTTTGTCCGTCATTCAAACTGCCCCGTTACTTATATGTCGTAAGTCAGTTGCCCAATAGCCCACGCCTCTAAATATTTAATTGGTCAGCTGGACGAGTTGGTCACTCCTTTATTTAAAACCCGTGTGCAGTCGCATCATAACGCGTGTCAAAATGTCAACTCCGTCTTACAATTGTTATTTACCTAAGACATTAGGTAAATGCTCTTTCGTGTCGGAGATTTTATTGTGTCCTCGCTTTTCATTGTGTCTGTCTTTTCTATTCGTCTTTTCTATTTTGTTTACTCGTGTCAACGTCCAGTCACTGCTTTGTTATCCCTAGACCATCCTACTTTCTGGCGTCCTTCTTTCCAAGCTACATGTCAGCGTCGCTGAGTCTAGTCTTTTTCTATTCACTGTTTCCACTGTTTACTTTTGTCCGGGTCTTTTTCTAGTGTCGTGGAAGTTCTATACCTTTCTCTTCCTTTCCTCTCCATTTTTCTCTGTCACTATTTGATGTTACTATTTTCTTTACAGTATATTTTCATAATCATATTCATTAATAATAATAATAACGACTACAATAATCATTACTTACAAGGCTATGCTACAGATTGTCTTGACCCCAAATTGTTGACCAGTCGGCGTTATTTGTGGTAGCGTATATTTCTTGTAACTTTTCGTATGTCAGACGTTAAGTGTTCTGTAAGTATACCTGGTGAACATAGCTCAGTGTAACTGTTTTAAGTGTAAAGATGGAAGTAGTGGGAAGGGTAAGGAATGTTTCACTTTCATTATTATATTTGATGCACATTTCATATGTAATTTTGCAATGCATTCATTTGATATTGACATTTGCTCTTCATGTTAATGTTTTTATATGTTGACGCAGTTCAATGCACTGCGTTATTAAGTGTTTTCTTGCGTGTGTGGGCATGTGAATTTTGTGAGATTAAGTAAAGCGTGCCCAAAGAATATGGAGTGTACAGAAGCTGTAACTGAGAAGATTGTAAGAAGAAGCCACTACCACAGGATTGAAATAAGGACTTAGAAGTTGTGACTTCAATTATTATTAGAATATGAGCGTCACTAAGTGTCGCTTTTGTTCTATTTTCTGTGTATCCTATCAGTTGTGTTATTAACGAGTATTTATATCTTGCTGTGGAAGAGATTGTACTGTTGTCGCATTGCTATATGGTATAGTCCAGAGTGACGTCTTGTGAAGTATATCCTGCTCAATCTTTCAATTTTTCCTTGATACCAAAATGTCTGATGTTCTGAGTGATCATTACTTGTTGGATGAGACACAGAGAGAGAGAGACAGAGAGACAGAGAGACAAAGAGAGACAAATAGACAGAGAGAGACAGAGAGAGACAGAGAGACAGGGAGAGACAGAGAGACACAGAGAGAGACACAGAGACACAGAGAGAGACACAGAGACACAGAGAGAGACAGGCAGAGAGAGATAGAGAGACAGATAGATAGAAAGAGACAGAGAGACACAGAGAGACACAGAGAGAGACAGGCAGAGAGAGACAGAGAGACAGATAGATAGAAAGAGACAGAGAGAGACAGGCAGAGAGAGACAGAGAGAGTAAACTGGTGATTAAATTCCTTGACATCTGAGCTGGGGGAACCTTGCTGGACGACGACTGGAAGACCAGGGTTAGGAGATCGTCGGGTGGGTACAGCTACCCGGGGTGTTCCAGCCACAGCTGTATTCTTTGGGCACTAATACCCGGTAGAGAAAGACCAGCTACTTAAGCCAGAGTACCAGAGATGCACCGTGGATGACGGAAGGATTAGTAGATCGCGGAGATGAATGAGTTACATAACGGATTAAAGAATGCTTAGATACTGACATAAGCTGATGTAAAACGAGAAGATAAGTGATGTAATAAAAACCCATCTATAAAATAACATAAGTAAATTTTACAAGAGTGAGAGATTTGTGTGTGTTGAGAGAGAGAGAGAGAGAGAGAGAGAGAAATTGTATGTAAGACTGAATGAGAGAAACAGTATGTGAGAAAGAGAAATTGTGTGTGAGAGAGGGAAATTGTTTGAGAGAGAGAGAAAAGGTATGTGAGAGATAGAAATTGTATGCAAGACTGAGTGAGAGAAACTGTGTGAGAAAGAGAGAGAAATTGTGTGTGAGAGAGGGAAATTGTGTGAGAGAGAAAGAGAGAAATTGTGTGTGCGAGAGAGAAACTGTATTTAAGATTGAGTGAGAGAAACTGTGTGTGTGAGAGAGAAATTATGTGAGAGAGAGAAAAGGTATGTGAGAGACAGAAATTGTATGCAAGACTGAGTGAAAGAAAGTATAAAATCGGAAAAAAGTAGGAGCAGCTTTATTACTTAACGATTACAAAGTTGTGACGTTTCGGCGTGAGCCTTAATCATAAAAAAACATACAGGACGAAGAAATAGGGAGAGGAGATAAAGTATAGATTTACATGAATACTGTTTAAAAAATTTTTTTTAAGGAGTACTTAGCTGTAAATTACAAGGTGTGGCTTGTCCGGCGGTGTGTGTCAGGAATGGATCTGGAAGGACGTGGAAATTGTTTAAATAGAGACCTGTGACATGTGGTCGGTGGGTTGTAACTGGGGGTGGTGGATGGGGAACCGGGGAGGGGAGAGAGAGTGACGCACTACTGGCCTAGCTAGGAGAATTTGAAACAGGTGATTGGGGAAGAGGTGTTGCAGAGAAGCGGGGTTGCAGAGTGATGCTGTGAGGAAGTTTGAAAAGTAAGAAGAGAAGGGGTGGATTTAGTGGAGAGGTACTATAATGATTGAAGAAGATGATGTTACGTGTAACTAAACAGCGAGTTTAACCCATGTGGTTCCAGCGTCCCATAATTTTGAATGCAGCGGTTCTCAAGTGCCAGCGGCTTGTGTCACAACTGTGTGTGTGAGAGAGAAATTCTATGTGTAAGAGAGAAATTGTATGAGAGAGAGGGAGAGAAAGAGAGAAATTGTGCGTGAGAGAGAGAGACTGTGTGAGAGAGAGAGAAAAGGTATGTGAGAGATAGAAATTGTATGCAAGACTGAGTGAGAGAAACTGTGTGAGAAAGAGAGAGAAATTGTGTGTGAGAGAGGGAAATTGTGTGAGAGAGAAAGAGAGAAATTGTGTGTGAGAGAGAGAAATTGTATGTAAAATTGAGTGAGAGAAACTGTGTGTGTGAGAGAGAAATTATGTGAGAGAGAGAAAAGGTATGTGAGAGACAGAAATTGTATGCAAGACTGAGTGAAAGAAAGTATAAAATCGGAAAAAAGTAGGAGCAGCTTTATTACTTAACGATTACAAAGTTGTGACGTTTCGGCGTGAGCCTTAATCATAAAAAAACATACAGGACGAAGAAATAGGGAGAGGAGATAAAGTATAGATTTACATGAATACTGTTTAAAAAATTTTTTTTAAGGAGTACTTAGCTGTAAATTACAAGGTGTGGCTTGTCCGGCGGTGTGTGTCAGGAATGGATCTGGAAGGACGTGGAAATTGTTTAAATAGAGACCTGTGACATGTGGTCGGTGGGTTGTAACTGGGGGTGGTGGATGGGGAACCGGGGAGGGGAGAGAGAGTGACGCACTACTGGCCTAGCTAGGAGAATTTGAAACAGGTGATTGGGGAAGAGGTGTTGCAGAGAAGCGGGGTTGCAGAGTGATGCTGTGAGGAAGTTTGAAAAGTAAGAAGAGAAGGGGTGGATTTAGTGGAGAGGTACTATAATGATTGAAGAAGATGATGTTACGTGTAACTAAACAGCGAGTTTAACCCATGTGGTTCCAGCGTCCCATAATTTTGAATGCAGCGGTTCTCAAGTGCCAGGCGGCTTGTGTCACAACTGTGTGTGTGAGAGAGAAATTCTATGTGTAAGAGAGAAATTGTATGAGAGAGAGGGAGAGAAAGAGAGAAATTGTGCGTGAGAGAGAGAGACTGTGTGAGAGAGAGAGAGAGAGAGAGAAATGTGAGAAAGAAAGAGTGAGAGAGAGAGAAATGTGAGAAAGAAAGAGTGAGAAAGAAAAAAAGAGAGAGACAGAAATATGAATAAGAAAGAGTGAGAGAGAGAGAGAGAAATGTGAGAAAGAAAGAGAGAGAGAGAGAGAGAAAGAGAGAAAGGCAGAAAGAAAGACATCGATAAAGAACGAGAAAGAGAGACAAAGAAAGAGATGATTAAAAAAAGAAAAAAAAACATACTAAATTCCATCTCGTGCTGTTTTTGTTCTTGTCTCTCTGGAAATGTTCTTTGTTACTAAGATGGTGAAAATACTGAAGCACACTCAGCATAACTACCAGTGTACGGTGGCTATATCTGCTGACCCTGGGTGTAGCTAACCAACAGGGAGCTGCACTACTTCTTTAATAGACTCCACTACCACCACGAGGACCGTAGCTGTTCTTATCTAATTGCCCTGGCCTGGCAGGGCCTGTTAGTGGGGGTACGAACGGAAAGGTGGGACAGGGTCTTGGTCGACTGTGGTATGACAATCCTGGCGCTGGCAGCCAGTTATGTGTCTCTGACCGCTACACTGGGCTACGTCGTCAAACCGCAGAAAAAAGACGAACAAGCAGAGGGAGAGAGAGAAAGAGAGACAGAGACAGAAGGGGGGAAGGAGAGAGGCAAGAGGGGAAAATGTGCACGAGAGACAGAAAAATAGACATAAAGAGAATGCCAGGCAGGAGAAAGGAAGGAAAGAGAAAAGAGAGGAGGAAAGAAAAAGAAAGAAAGGGAGAGAGAGCGAGAGAGAGAAAGAAGAAGAAGAAGACAAGAGAAAAACAATGCGCTTGAGAAACAGAAAAACAGATGACAGAGCAAGAGTAAGGGATGATAGAAAAAAAGAGAAAAGAAGAGAGAGAGATGGGGGAGAGAGAGAGAGGGAGAGAGAAAGAGAGAGAGGGAGACAGAGAAAGAGGGAGAAAGAGAGAAGGAGACAGAGAAAGAGGGAGAGAGGGAGACAGAGAAAGAGGGAGAGAGAGGAGAGAGATTGAGAGAGAGAAACAGGAAGAGAGAGAGGGAGGAGGGACAGAGAGAGAGGGAGAGAGAGAGAGGGACAGAGAAAGAGAAAGAAAAACAGAGAGAGAGGAGGGCGAGAGGGCGAAAGAGAGAAAGAGGAAGAAAGGGCAGAGAGAGAGAAGGATAGTGAGAAAGAGAAAAAAAGAGAGGAAAAGAGAGAAAGAGGGAGTGACAGAGGGGAATGGGAAAAAGCTAGAGAGAGGTGGGAGAGAGAAAGAGGGAGAGTCAGAGGGGAAGGGGAAAGAGGGAGAGAAAGAGGGAGGAAGGGAGAGAGAGAGAGAGAGAGAGAGTGAAAGAAGAACCCTATAGAAGAACGAATGAATTAAAATAGGAAGTAAATCAACATCAGAAACTGGGCTATACTGCTCCAAAAATTAGAAACGCAACACTACTGTAGAAGAATGTAGGAGAAGAGCTGGAGAGACAAAAAACCTTGTCAAAAAGATAAGAGAGAGACAATGTACTTTCATAGGACATGCAATGAGAAGACGGGGCATTGAAAATATTATAACAGCAGGAAAAATAGAAGGAAGAAGATCAAGAGGAAGACCAAGAGAAATGATACTGAACAGTCTGACGGGATGGTGTGAGAGGAGATCACCAACTGAGCTGATGGCCTGCATGAAGGATCGTGTACTCTGGAGAAGCATAATAGCCAACGCCAGTCGGCACGGCACATGATGATGATGATGAACACTACTGTAGTCGTAATGGACACCAACATTTCAAACTTGTATCAAAATTTTATTTTACGGAATTAATGTTTCAATCTTGGCATGAATAAACAGAAAGCACCAGGTCACTTCTTCCCATGAAGTTGATCGTCCCCTACACCAGTACACCTCCACCACCATGTGGAGGAGCCTGATTCAGGCAGTTCTGGGCGTAGCGCTCATGGACTCTGCGGTAAACTCTTCTCTGTCTCTCGTGTCGCTGGAGCAGAAACAATGATTCATCACTAAATAAACCCTTCTCCAATCATTCGCAGCGGTCCATTGACGATGATGGTTCGCCCACTGCAGTCGGTTCTGGTGATGCCGGTCTGTAAGAACAGGACCTCTGTAGTGTCTTCTAGCCCAAAGACCAGCGTCGTGCAGCCGGTTCCTCACCGTTTGATCTGAAATTCGACGAGCTGCTGCCATTTACTTGACTGTTGAGGACGCAGATGCAAATCGATTCCTGAGGTGACGCAGCCGTATGAAGCGGTCTTCGGTAGGAGTTGTGACTAAGGATCTTCCACTGCGCGGCATGTCTACAGCTGACCCAGTTTCTTGAAACCGTCTTCAAAGGCGACTAATGGTGCTTCTTAACCACATTAAATTGTCTGACCACTACACTTTGTGACTGCCCAGTCTGTAAACGTCCAATGATGGAGAGTCCTTGTTCTGTAGTGAGATGAGCCATATTTGCGCATTGCGCGTTGAACTTTCAAATGAATTGATTCGAGGAGCGACAATCTTTTACAGACGTTCAATAACATGGTCAGTGAGTTTTGTGTTCAGTAACTTTCACGGGATTCTCGTGAACCTGTTATGAGTTATTGTCAAAAATGCTGTTTTGACTAGAGTCGCTTTTCTGTGCTCATGAATCATCTGCCGAGTACAGTTCAGGTCAGCACGTGGAGCTGATGTCCAGGTGAACGTTTCAGGCAATTTGCCCTTGTCTGATCAGCAAACTTCAGTTTAAATCGCAGCATCGTATTTGCTGCGTTTCTTCTTTTTTTTTTTTTTTTTTGGGAACAGTATAGTTTAGAGCAAACTACGTCCTTGTGGCATAACCTATAGGTCTCTGGAATAAACAGAAAAACAGAGAAACCAGCATAGAAAGTAAGAGCCGGCAATAAAGAAAAGGCAGAACTCCTACGGCCCTCATTCTACATACTGACCATTATCAAAACTACACTCCGGTCTTATAGATTTGTGAGTTTTCTTGGTTATTCATTCAGAAAAAAAAAATAAGATAAAAGCCGACAGTCTTAAAAAGCCGATAATTCGTTCAGATAAGTGGAAAACTTGGGTGAGCAGAAGAAGCGAAATAGGAAGTTTCAGGTGGGCAAAAGATGAGAGCAGAGCCGTAAACAAGAAAGATGGCACCCTAAGCACACAAAAAAGTTGAGCCCCTGGAAAATGTGAATTTTAACAACAACAACAACGACGACGACGACAACAACAACAAAAACGACAACAACAACAACAAAAACGACAACAGCAACAACAAAAACGACGACGACAACAACAACAACGATAAAGACAACAACAACACCGACAATGAAGACAACAAGAGCAGCAACAACAACAACAGCGACAACAACAACGACAACGACAACAACAACAACAAAAGTAACACTTTACGCGCATGTAAATTTCACAATAAACTCTACAATTTTCGCCTTTCTAGGTCCTCGTAGTAGAGAAAGTGAGGAGACCGAATGCTAGACGCTGCGAGAAGAAAAGAAGAGAAATGTTTGTAGATTTACATAATTTTAACGTTAAAGATATAGAAGCACAGAAAACCTAGGTTAAGTGCCCAGAGGGACGTTAATGTAGAAACACACATGCGGGAACGTAATGGGAAGCAAACCTGAACCATTTTCATGCCTCTGTTGCTTGACGGCCGGCATTGTGCCTGGTGAGATGATTTACGTGAAGCACAAATGTCATATTCAGGACAGACAAACCTTGCAACTCATTCTGTCTGTTAAACACTCCAGCGGACCCACGTCAGACATCTCATATCACTACGTTCAGCTGAACAAGGCATCGCGCTGTAAGTCAATCAAAACCGGCTTAATGGATGGAACATGATGATGATGATGATGATGATGAATTTGGTGAAGGTAAATGAAGCATAAGTTTTATATATCTCAAGATCTCAAGTGCTAGCCGGCAGACGAGGAACAGGAGTATAAAAAGCACCCGTTCTCAAGATAACAGAAACATCTGCACGGCATTTTCAGCGTGCTTCCATTGATGATACGAAAATACACGCTCTAACAATGGAGGTCTAGACAGCAGCTCCGAGCTGTCCGGGTGTCAGACAGAGATTGACTTAACAAAACTTAAAAACTCCAAAAATTTCCCAACCTTTCCAAAAGTTTTCTTGCTTTTTCAGAAGCTCTGAGAAACCCCGAGAACTTGAAGATTGAATCAAGGGCAGATTACCCAAAATTTTCCAAATATATAAACGAACACCTAAGGGCTCTAACTTTTAAACTACTTTCGTAGGGGGATCAAAATAATGGGAAATCAATACTCTGGTACAAAACGAGGGAATATAAGAAACCTACGTTAAGTATCTAGAGAGACAGAAGATCAGAGTAACTGAGAAAACGAGAGAATGGAAGAAGTGGAGAGTTTTGAATATCTTGGATCACTGCTAACTAATAACGAAGATACAATGAGGGAAATTAAAAGGAGGACATCTATCGCTCTTCAGAGAGTAAAACAACTAAAGGAGCTGTGAAGAGGAACAGACAGAATCACAAAAATAAGATTTTTAAGAGCATGCATCTTTTCCATGACAACATATGCCTGTGAGACCTGGACACTTAACAAAACAGCTGAGAAAGACATAAATGCCTTTGAATGTAAATGCTACAGAAGAGTTCTTCAGATATCATGGGCACAAAAAAAGAACAAATATATCCATACTACAAGAACTCAGTACTGAAGAAGGCTGGCTAGTAAAGAGGATTAAAGAGAGAAAACTTAAATATTTTGCTCACATTAAATGTCATGAGAATTTAGAGAAGACCTTCTTGGAAGGGTACGTAATGGGAAAAAGAAAGAGAGAAAGACCAAGGCGAAGATGGCTGCAAGACATCGTTGATGATCTTTAAATGGATGCATCAGCAGCAGACCATCTTGCTCACAACCGAGAGGCCTACAGGAGGGTTGTTTGGGAGGCAAAGTTCCGCAAAGGACATGCAAATAAATGAATGAATGAATATAAGGTGAAGTATATTTTATTCCCTATCTGTACTCTGATTTTAATTTCCTCGCTTGCTATGTTGCCTGTGTTGAAGTTTGTGCCTAGATAGTTGTACTGTTGTTTTCCTATAGGGAAACAAACTTCAGGAAAAATATAACATTCCACCTACGGCTTGGATAGAGGGCCCGACAGTAACTGACCCCGGGGGCTAATCCTGCACTCCGCGGTTCTGAATATAGACAGAAGGGCCGAAGACATCATGTCTAGGCTAGACAGGAGGTCAGTTAAGCTGCAGATACCCCGAATTAAGCCCAGTAAAACGATAACAAAAGAAATAAGAGAGACCTTAAATATCTACTTATATAAACTTATAAACTTTATCAAGAAGTCTAATTTACCCCGTCATAACTGAAAGGTATATGAGGAAGGAGACAGAGCAAGACGCGATAATCATGATGATTATGGTGAGGATTTAATGACAAAGGAAGCAGATATAGGCATATGTACAGAACACTGTCAGTGTATGAGAAACCTACAACTTTACTATGGTGCCGTACCACTGACAGAAGTGCAAAAAAAGGGGAGAAAACTGATATTAAGATTATAATGTCAATCACTGTCACTAACTTCTGTTGGCTTAACGATACTTTGCTGTGCGAAAACTGTCTTGACTGGAACGCTGGAAAACTTCTCGATCCTACGAGGGCCAGGCCAGCTAGCTCTATGTCTTACAGACGCTCTGTACTTGAGTCACAAGACTCTGACCAGGTCATTGCCGGTGGTCAAGCTAGGAAAACCAGGCGCGGCCCCGGGGTCAAGATTTTATCAAACCTGGGAGAACCACTTGTTAAGTCAGCGTGAGAAGTGTACTGCATGTGATGTACAGCGTAGTTATCAAATTGACTTATTTATGTACTGTATGTGATGTACAGCGTAGTTATCAAATTGACTTATTTATGTACTGTATGTGATGTACAGCGTAGTTATCAAATTGACTTATTTATGTACTGTATGTGATGTACATGGAAAGGCGAATGATAAAAAAGGGTTCTTGTTCTTCCTGGTGTCTTTAAAGTTTCGTGTCTTGACCTGTCTTCACAACACGATGGTGGAAACGTCTACAGCAGTGCAATCTTCTCACTGTCTTGTGTGGTTAAATAAAGGTTAAAACAATTCTCCATTCCCGTGCCATTAAGGCATGCTGGGTAACGGTGTTAGGCACGTGTTTCCAAGACCTTCAGCACGTGAAAGTGTGACCTGGTCAGAATCACGTCACATCTACCTTCCACGATTCCCCTGGGTACCCATTTTTAGAGGCCGGGTGGCCCCGGGGCCTTTTCGGTGTGGTGATACCCGAAAAAAAAATCCTCGCTGTTGGGACTTGAACCTGGTACTACCAGATTAGTAGCCCTAGCGCTTAACCACTCAGCCAATCAAGCCACCATTGTATGGTCACCCTTTGACTAACAGTAGATAAAACACTTTAGATGTATGTGTATGTGTTTGTGTGTATGAGAGAGAGAGAGATAGAAAGAGAGAGAGAGAAACGAAAAGAGAATATAAGTGACTCAAACCACGATTCCGGCAGTACATGGAGCCGCTTAGCCAAAGAGAAAACAGCACTCTATCTACTCGGCCATATAACACCTGAAAAAAAAAACAGTTCAATAACCTAGTCTTCAGTGCGTGTCTCACATCGTGACAACGGGGTAGGTAACGAGGTGATAACACAGAGACATTCCTTCGCCTAAATTCAGTCTCCTGCAGGCACTCAGTTTGAGACAAAAACACACAAATATAGTCTCCTGCACATGTCTAATGCTAGCTAC
Source organism: Achatina immaculata (assembly GCA_009760885.1). NCBI lineage: Eukaryota > Metazoa > Mollusca > Gastropoda > Stylommatophora > Achatinidae > Lissachatina > Lissachatina immaculata. Next base: position 26,976,858 of record CM019694.1, on the reverse strand, counting down.
ACAACAGTAGCAACAAATAAACAAATAATTTTCCTTTTTTTTTGCATGAAAATAGTTTCAAAGGTACACTTTTTTAAAATGAGAAACCAAATGCCTTGTGAATTCAGTCAAGATTTTGTTCGTTCATACCGTCACAGTGTTCCATCGCTGTTCCTTTTCCGGCTCCTGACTTTAGCTCTTAAGCTTATGATTTTTCTTTCTATAACGCGTATTCCGATTTGCACTTCTTCTGTAGTCAGAGAAAGGGAAAAGAGGGGACTAGCCCTCAACAACAAGATGACAGAAACAAGGGTTATATCATGACAGAAGAGCCCACCTAGATACAACGTTAAAGTACAAGAAACAACCCGTGAGACAAGAGCGCACATTTAAATATCCGGGCGCTCAAGTAACTCCGGATGGAAAATGCGCCTCTAAAATCAGGAATAGGATAGGAGAACCCAAAAATAACTTTCAAACAAACGAGAAACATCTGGTGCAATGCATTTCTGTCACTGAACATCAGTAAGAGAGTTCTAAAGCGTTACGTTGTCCTACTCTGTGGAAGGGAGTCATGGGCAGTCAACAGTTCCACGGAGACATCACTAGAGGCAGCATACAGACTACCATGGGCAGTCAACAGTTCCACGGAGACATCACTAGAGGCAGCATACAGATATGGTTACTGAGAAGAATGTTAAGACAACCATGGACAGCTAAGACTACAAACAGCGAATGTCTGTCTGCCTGAAGCAAATGTGGACAGGAGCCGAATTAAATCCACAGCAAAACGGCAGTCATCATTCCTTGAAAAAGTAATGAGAAGGGGCGCCCGGGGTGGGGGGAGGGGGCGGCAGAAAACAACTGATATTATCAACAAGGAGATAAATGGGAAGAGAGGCAGTGGAAGATCAAGAGGAAAAAAGAATCATGAACACTTTAAAGCATACACATACACACAGTGCGCCAAATGAACTCATGGAAGGTATCTTGGACAGAGATTTCTGGAGAAGCGTGGCCACCAACGCCTACCTGCACGACATGTCACAATGACGGTGGTTCAGAATGGACAGAATATCTGAACATGACCTCACATCGAACCTTTGACCTTGGATTTACTGTTTCGCTTGCGTCACACGGCTTCCTTGGTTTCATTTGTGGCTGATGCTAGTTCTCGTTATATATATATATCACACATGCACATACACATACACACACACGAACTAAACACAAACAACACAAGAGATGAGCTAAAGGAAAGTCTAAACTTGTGGGGGCCAAGCGTTGAAAGACACACTCAGTATATTTGACTGTAGAAAACAGGCTATAGAACAGGCTGTAGACTGGTCCCTACGGAGAACTTTCCAGATATCCCCCGTACAACAGCCACCCAGTGGTCCTAAAGCAAAGAAAAGGTATACATACTTTTTTTAATCACTTTTTAGACATGAAAATTACGACAGCTTGGAGGCTGTTTTTAGCTTGTAAGAACCACGATCCAAGTCCACTGACTGAAAAATGAGGTTCACATACTGTGTAGCTCCTCCAGGCACAATCCATACAGTCACGTGGTCCTCCTGCAGCGTATAAAGCTATAGCAAACAAAGAAAAATAGTATAATCGTATGCTGTCCCCACTACAGTCACTCGGAAAATAGTCTGAAATTTTGACAAATTTTCGCCTTCAAGGAAATAAAATTGATTTGTACAACCTGCCTGATTTCAGCGAACAGAACGTGCGACTTCCGCATGATTAACTTGAATGGAATGTACCGAAATTAATGCTCACGTGTAGTTTTAGCACCCGCCCCACCGTTTAAAACAATCTTTGAAGCATTTGTTGTTTCATAGTTTTTATTTTGCACGATCTATTTTTTTTTAAAACTTTCTACCTTCAAATAATTGATTAAAATCTCCCCCTCCCCCCCCCCCCCCCCCCCCATTAGCTATGGGACTTTATAAGATGTAAAAGAGTTGTACTAAATTAGAAAACAAAAATCTGAAATCTTAGAATGTGAAACTTCAAGTTTTATAAATAGTTCTTGTCAATACTCCACCAGGTGCCTCATTTACGGACTAAATAAATCTTCTTCTTCGTTCGCAGAACTAAATAAATAGATGCGTCCCTTTTAAAATAGCCATCAAATTGATAAAGAAGGGAGAAACAAAAACCCCGCTGGCATGTAAGACTTCCTGTTTGTGTAAAAATGTAACATGGCTGTAGGGATCGGAGATGGAGCTAAAATAATCTGAGAAAAGGTGAGCTTCAGTAACGACGGTAGTAAAGGTCTGTTTGGTCTGCTTGAAAGTAGATTCAGGCCATCTGAACTCTTTGAAGAGATGTTTAAGACGTTTCGAAACAACGAGGGGGGAAAAAAGACAGTCAACATTTCTTGAAGATACCATAGAAGACAGGAGATAAAGAAATTGATAAGGACTGAGAAAAAGAAAGAAAGAAAGAGAGAGGGAGAGAGAATGAATGAATGAATAATCTTTATTTTTAAAGGGTAAAGAATTGGGCACACAGGCCCGTCTTACATTCTGCCCTGAGAGAGAGAGAGAGAGAGAGAGAGAGAGAGAGAGAGAGAGAGAGAGAGAGAGAGAGACCAGGAGAAAGATATCTCAACAGACTGAAAAGATAATCAAGTGCAACAAAGTCACTATTAGTTCATCACTGTCAGTTATCTTTATGTCATTGGGCAAATACTAGTTGATTTATATGTGGCCCGTCATTCGATTTCCACATACAGATAACAGTTGTGGTCTTTGAGGTCAGAGAAGTTGGATACCCCAGACACAGAAGAAGGTGTAGACGTTAGTGACTTATCTGCCCTGATAGATTCAGATGACGATGCAATGTTCATATAAAATGGTTATTTTTATCTTTCCAGTCTCTCTCTACTGCACCCTAAGGGGACGACCAAGGGAAACTTATTGTTTAATATGCGCTTTATTCTTCTTTGTTCTGTTTGTTGTTTTTTTTTTAGAATATAAATCAGTTGTCCCGCACATCTGTTAAATTTTTACACACACACACACACACACACACACGGATTGAGATAGAAAAGTGTGCTGGAGTTAGGTGATATGTGTGGATGCAGGTGTGTGGGTGACTGACAGGGTGGAGAAAGAGAGAGTGGCGCGGAAACAGAAAAGCATTTGAACAGAAAGGGTCGCACAAGATGAAAGAAGCGCGATCTCCAGCGCTATCCAACATGTCATTTAACGTGAGTAGTCAGCCCGCTCTCCTAGTTCTGCAAAATCTTAGCTTGAGTAAGACAAAAGGGAAGGACTCACACTGCGGTTTGATTGGCCAAACTGATTCCCTGCTCTATAAACAAATAAACACCGGCGTCTGGCTGAACTTGGAGATCTGGACTGTCAATCAGTCGCAGGTGTGGACTTTAGGCGTCCGTGGGGGTTCCAGTGGGACGAGCAGCCAACAGCTAGAATTAGCCAGAAGTGAGCAATGTTTTGGGCACATGCGGAATAAGAAGAAGTGTGTAATACAAGCTTGTGTTTTACCTTCGTCACTGCAAGACGAGACCAAGAAAAAGAGATCGACGACGTGAAACTCTAAAGAAAGCATTGCTAAAAGAGGCCAGTTTAGTGGGCATCAAATCCCTTGATGAGGTTGGAAAGCTCGCTGAAAACAGGAAAACTTGGCGAACTACCATGCGAGCCCTATGTGACGTTTAACGGCACGGGAAGGATGTAAGATGTAAGAAGATTAGGATATGTTTTAGGTTTCTGAAAAGTTAAATTCTGCACCAAATGTAACCTTGCTTTACATTATCAATATTTTCCTGGTAATGGTAGTTCTCATCTGAGAAGACATTTTCTGTGCGGACAGACGACCTTTGCGTGCCACACCTGGACACTGGTATAGAGAGAATATCTTAGCCTCATTTTGCGCATACTTCCTTTCGGTTCTGCCAATCAGCTGCAGAGGAAGAAAGATCCATTCGTCTGAGAATGTAGCAGAGTTACAGGAGATGACATAAGCTGAGCAGACTCGTCAACAACTGGCTTAATTGTTCCTCCTCTTTTAATATTCTTAACTTGTATTGCTGACTATTACTTGTAACTTTATAAGGTTAACAAACACATGAAATCACCAGGGAAAAAGAAAACAAAGGAAGATCTAGAAACACTTGAGGAAGAAGTCTTGGAAAAGAGATTAAAAAAAAAGATCGATTACACCTGAAGACAGATAGAAGAAACGGCCCAGGACAGAAAAAAATGAAGAGCCCTTGTCGATGGCATATGCCTCAGATAGGTGTATAGAAGGCGAAATTGATAGATTACTTGTAATATGAACATTCGGCAATTGCATTTAAGGTAAAATCCCCGAATAAGTCGAAAGGATAAATGAACCAGGAGTTTACACACTCAACAGTGCTCTCAAGTAAAAGCGTGGGACAGAGAAAGAATTTCGGTGCAGGACATAGAAAGCATTTCGGTGCAGGACAAAGAAAGAATTTCAGTGCATGACAAAGAAAGAATTTCAGTGCAGGACAAAGAAAGAATTTCAGTGCAGGACAAAGAAAGAATTTCAGTGCATGACAAAGAAAGAATTTCAGTGCATGACAAAGAAAGAATTTCAGTGCAGGACAAAGAAAGAATTTCAGTGCAGGACAAAGAAAGAATTTCAGTGCAGGACAAAGAAAGAATTTCAGTGCAGGACAAAGAAAGAATTTCAGTGCAAGACAAATAAAGAATTTCAGTGCAAGACATAGAAAGAATTTCGGTGCAGGACAAAGAAAGAATTTCAGTGCAGGACAAAGAAAGAATTATGTAAAAACATGAAAATAGAATACACTGTAACAGTCAATGTTTATGGAAAGAAAAAAAAATTACAAGACAAAAGATATTCGAAAATATCCAGTCTACCGCGACCAAATTACCGACTTCCTGTTGAACCCCAAGTTCACCTTCTGCCCCAGGACATTAATTTCTCGTCCTCGTTTTACATTTCCCAGCCTCGAGATGTGGAGGAGGGGTGGGGGAGTCTTTTCAACCTCAGCGTTCCGTGCGCCAGTTTGATATTCCATTTATCAACAAATCAGACACGATTTATGCGTATATCATAACAGAGTTTATTCCCGATTCTGCACAGTTGGGGATTTCGACTGATTCTGGTAATTTTTCTCTGACCTTCACCTTCATCCTTTTTTTTCCTTTGGAAACTGTAACCTTGACCTACATAACTTCGTATGATTATATATATCGTGTTCGGCTAAAATTAGGACATAGAAACGCAGTCTTAGAGTATTTGTCTGTCTGTCTATCTGTCTGTCTGTCTGTCTATCTATCTATCTATTCAAGAAGTAACTGCTGACACAGATAATATGACTGTAAAATTATGCACGTCCATTAGATATCAACACAGAACACACGACACAGCAAAGAGCTGCACAAGAGAAACACACCAGCACCACAACACCTATAAAGGTAGCTCCTGAAAATTTAGCTTACCCTGGTGATGTGCACATAAGTAATAAGTTTCAAGCTTTACAAGACAGCCTCACTTTACATAACCATAAAGCAACAAGGATCCAAACAGATATCTCAAACAAGACATCCACTCCCCAGTCACGGTCTCATAAACATCAACAAGAACAAGATACACAACAACACAGTAACAACATCAAAGAATATACGACACACTTGATAATCGGAGATTCCTTACTTAAAGGAATCTATGGTGAGCGGATGTCAGTTACCTCTGAAGACACTGTCTCAGTCATGCCAGTACCTGGAGCTGGTATTATAAAACTAAGGCAGACACTGAGACGACTTGATGTCGATCTGAGAGTGACGAGAACGACCGTACATGTTGGCTGACAGCATAAACGGCAGGAGTCTTCGGCCCTCTGATATATAGGACTTGATATCCACCATCAAGAAAAATACCCTAACACTTCCATAAACATTTCATCCATCATTCCACCTTGTTCTGGTACCGGACGTCGCATGGTGGATATAAACAACAAAATACTACACACATTCTGTCTACAGAACACAAAAGTTTTTTATAAACAACACACCATTTGTTACTTCAGTCACGTGTGCTCCCAAAAAATGCCTTAACACATTAACAAGACTAGCAGCAGCATCCTACAGGGACCACATCCATATTAACAAGACTAGCAGCAGCATCCTACAGGGACCACTTACACATTAACAAGACTAGCAGCAGCATCCTACAGGGACCACTTACACATTAACAAGACTGGCAGCAGCATCCTACAGGGACCACTTACACATTAACAAGACTAGCAGCAGCATCCTACAGGGACCACTTACACATTAACAAGACTGGCAGCAGCATCCTACAGGGACCACTTACACATTAACAAGACTGGCAGCAGCATCCTACAGGGACCACTTACACATTAACAAGACTGGCAGCAGCATCCTACAAGGACCACTTACACATTAACAAGACTGGCAGCACCATCCTACAAGGACCACTTACACATTAACAAGACTGGCAGCAGCATCCTACAAGGACCACTTACACATTAACAAGACTGGCAGCAGCATCCTACAAGGACCACTTACACATTAACAAGACTGGCAGCAGCATCCTATAGGGACCACATCCACATTAACAAGACTGGCAGCAGCATCCTATAGGGACCACATCCACATTAACAAGACTGGCAGCAGCATCCTATAGGGACCACATCCACATTAACAAGACTGGCAGCAGCATCCTTGCCAAATATCCAGCAAGAACTGATCAGAACATAACGACACACTCAAATAGCCAGAAACAGTTTAGACAGCCACCCACGTCTCGTAGCTCCAGAAACACACACTCTACACCAACTACAAGACTCCAAGGACCCTCAGATGCAACACCTTCTGCCTCTCTACCATTGCCCACTACATCCAGTGACCCACTATACGATTCCATGTTCCCGCCCCTGCCTACACGACAAGCTCAACAAATTACACCAACAGTTAGTACAGCGAACAACATGGAGACTCCTGCACAACCACCACTTAGGAATACCACAATAGCTGTACAGGACATAAACGCAAGAACCCCGCATTATTATCCATGGAACTTTCAGCTACAATATCTAATGCAGTTTAGTCCTGCAGCTCTGAGCCACGCTTATATGATGCCCCTACTACACAATCAACACGCAACACCCACATACAGACACCAGATAGTTTGAAACTTCCAGCACATTTTAACTTCTGTAGATAAACTTAACTGAACTAAAACTAAAACAAAAACACACACAAAAAAAAAAACACAGAACTTCTTACAGCAGAACAGACATTTCTTAGTGCTAGCTTACAGCTAATATTGTCATCAAGTCTTTTACAATTTACACTTACATAATGCTCATTACATTTTGGATTTTTTTTTTTACTTTTTTTCCTTATCTGTTTGTCAGAATATTATACATTTAGTAAGATTCATTATCTCTACTAGCTTAAACCTATGCCTATAATTATATGATTGAAGTCTGGCTGTTCCACGAGTAAGTCTGTCTGACCAGTTATTTTATTTTTACTGAAATATAATATTTTGTTACTTTGTTATATAATGACCCAGAAAGCGGAGGAGTGGCTGCGGCACGATGGCCTACGTGTTGGCCACTTAAATGTTTATCATTTGTTAGGAAAACTCCCTGAGGTTACACATATACTTCAACAAATTTTCATACTTTTGGTTTCTCTGAAAGCAGATTACGTAAAAACATCACTGACAATGATTTACAAATAGATGGTTTTAATCTGATCAGGCGCGACCCAACTAGGAAGCTACAGACAGGTTTAGTCGTTTACATTTCTAACACAATTAAATTTTGTAGAAGAGAGGATCTGGAAACATCAGAGGTTGAATGTATCATGTTAGAAATTAAAATATCTAATTTTAGTCCAATTCTAATTAGTTTTATTTACCGAAATCCAAATGCTTCAGCCGAGTGGTATGATCACTTTGCGACCATGATGGATGATGCTCTAACTTATAAAGTCAAGGACATAATCATTCTAGGCGACTTCAGTATAGATCTTAATCAGCCAAATCCTACATGGAAGAACATTTTAACATCTTACAACTTCTCCCAAATTGTTAACAAACCTACTAGAGTAACTGAATCATCATCAACACTAATAGATCATATTTATGTAGCTCATCCAGGAAACATTACTGAATGTACTGTCCCTCATGTGTCGCTGAGTGATCACTACCCGGTCTGCTGTACGTGGTCACATAAGGGGTATAAAATGCCTAAACACAAACATACCAGCATCAAATATAGGAACTTTAAAAACTTTAACTTGGAATTATTTTGAACTGATCTAAAAGCTTCGCCTCTTACGTAGGTTTACCAGTTAACCAAACCAGATGAGACTATCGAATACTGGATCAAGATATTTCGAAATATTTTGACATCATCTCTATCAAAGAAATGAGATTGAAACACATAACAAAATCCCCGTGGATAACTCCTGATATCTTGCAACTCATGAGGAAACGGGATGAAGCTCATAAAAGCAGAAATTTCAGTAGCTATCGTTTACTTAGGAATAAGGTGTAGTATTTAATTACGCAGGAAAAGAAAAATTACTTCAGAAATTTAGTGAAAGACAAAACTGATAGTAAATCAATTTGGAAAGCGATTAGTACTCTTGTAAATAAAAGGAAGCAAACTGACCCACAAACACTTAATGGTGAACATACTTGCATTAACTTCAGTGAACATTTTAGGGAAGAAATTATTATTCTAAAATCTTCCATACCGACTCCTACTTGCGACCTGAGCGTGTTGAAAACTTTCAGCGACAGTAAATGTGTGAAGCTAAAACAAATTAATATTCCTTTCCTTATTGTCAGTGAGGTTTATAATTACGTCAGGTCCTTAAAGAGCACCAACTCAGCAGGATGTGATGACATTAGTAACAAGATATTACGCTACGCTGTGCCAGTTATCACAGACACACTAACATATTTATACAACTTGTGCATTGACAAACATTATTTCCCTGACGCTTTTAAACTCGCCAAAGTGTTTACTCTTTTTAAATCTGGACAGACTAGCGACCTCTCAAACTATAGAGCCATATCCATTATGTCGTCACTATCTAAACCTCTTGAAAAAAATATACAAAAGTTAATGCTGCTCCACATGTAAGAAAACAATCTACTAATAGACAGTCAGTCAGGTTTTAGACCAAACCACTCCTGCCACACAGCATTAACTAAAATGACAGAAAGCTGACTGTCTAATATAGATGATGACAAATTGTGTGGTGCTGTCTTTGCTGATTTCAAGAAAGCCTTCGATATGATTGATCATGAAATTCTTGAAAAAAGCTGGAAGGTTATAGATTACACCCTGACCTAACAAAATGTATAACATATTTTCTCAGGTAGAAAACAAGTAGGTTGCTTTAGAAACTATTCTGTGGTTGATACTGGTATTCCTCAAGCCTCCATTCTTGGTCCTCTTCTCTTTGCTACCTATATTAACGACTTACCACTACATTTAAAGCACTCTTCATGTGATCTTTATGCTGATGACTGCGCTGTTTACAGTAGTGACTACGACATCAATAACCTACAGACAACGCTCCAAAATGATATAAACAGTTTGATTAAATGGAGTAATAAAAATAGTATGTTGATAAACACCAACAAAACAAAATCCATGCTCATCACTACAAGACAGAAACCGCAGAATGCAACAAAAACTTCAATACAACTTTGTGCTGGGACTAAGACAATATAAAATGTTCATGAATATAAAACTCTAGGACTCATCATTGATCAGCATTTAACTTGGAATTCTCACATACATAACCTAACACACTTGATTGCACAGAAAGTTTACCAACTAGGCAAAATTAAAAACTTTATCGGCAAAGACACAAGAAAGATATACTACATATTACACATACAAACACACTTAGATTACTGTTCCACAGTCTAGGATCGATGCTCAGTCTCAAACACAAAAAGGCTCCACTCACTTCACAAACGAAAATTAAATCTGATTTGTGACAAACACCCAGTACAGACTGTAGATCAGCACATCCAACTCAAAATTCTAACCCTCAAATATAGAGTCATTTTTAACAAAGTTAAGTTTGTTCACAGAATTCTGTCGCACAATGTTCCGTCTTACTTGTGGTCACTGCTTACGTATAACACTAAACATAGCCAGCGTTTAAAAAACTGTCTTCTTCCTAAACCCAGGATTGATCTGTACAAGAAAAGCCTTGCATACTCTGCAGTACAGCTCTGGAACACCCTCTCCTACCATTTAAAATCCATTGGTAATACTTCATCCTTTAACTCAAACCTGTTTCATTATTTATTTGCTTGTAATTATATGCCTCCATAGAATAACCAGCACTCTCTCAACCCATGACTCACCAGTCATCATGTACTAAAATGACACAGTTCGAAAAGTAACTTGTTAGATATTTTAGAAATTATTTTATTGTTTGTTAAAAAACGTGTGTTAGAACATTTGTATTTACAGTGCACTTTTGTTTATGTATATGTCTGAGTTTGTGTGAGAGCTATTTTATTAGGTTAATTACTTCTTCTCTTTTACTTTGAATGTAGTAGTTAAATCTTACAACTCTTTTGATATGTTTCTTCCCTAATTTAATTTTTATATTTGTATTAAATCGAGTGTGTGGGAAGAATGAAAGATGGAGTGATGAAGGGCAGAATGTAAGACGAGGCTGCGTGCCCAAATCTTTACCCTTTAAAAATAAAGATTATTCATTCTATCTATCTATCTATCTATCTATCTATCTATCTATCTATCTATCTATCTATCTATCTATCTATCTATCTATCTATCTATCTATCTATCTATCTATCTATCTATCTATCAGACAAAATGTCAAGGACAAGGAAAATATGTGGACCTAGTTAGAAGGCCAAGGACATCACAGAAGAAAGTTGACTGGTAACCTAATCGGAAGACAATAATAATAAACATTATTATTGTTAATGTTATTGTTGTTATTATTAATGTGTATACTCGGATAAAAGATTGACGAGGAACTAGATCTGGGAACCAGAGACACATTTAAAAACAAAATTAGAACTTTGTATGAGAATGTAGCAAACTTTGACCTGAAGTTTATCAGGGACACAAGACAACACAGAAGTTTGACTCTTCCCAAGCCAGATGTCACTATACTGCGACTTCCGATTTCTGCGTTCACTGCCGAATGTCACTGTAGTGATACATGCTTTAGTTTCATTAAAAAACGGGTGTTACTTTTGATTGTAAACATGTAGTGCGCATGTCCAGTGATCCTTGTCATCATTTTGAAGCGTTATTAGCAACGAGTGTGAAATTCGAAGTTTCGATTGAGAATTTTTAACTTTCTTGTGACTTCGAAGGCATACAGACATGCCCTATGACCAGAACATTGTTCTACCCCAAGTAGATCTAAACCTATTAGACGGACTAAAGACGCTGTCCGATTAGGCAATCAGCTATGGGTAGCTGATTGCCTAATCGGACAGCGTCTTTAGCATCAGGGTTAGCGAACCATAGCTGACCAAGACCCTGTCCCATCTCTCTTTTGGTACTCCCTCAGTAACAGACCTAGCTTGGTTAACGCGGCAGGTATCGCCATAGTCCCCATGGTGGTAGAGTCTGCTAAAAGGTATTGCACACCCTCTGCTTTTTAACTGCACTCCAGGACTGAAAAAAAGTAGCTGCCACAACCCCCTCCCAAGCTGACACGATGTTGTGCCTCAACATCTCTACAGCATCGGGTGCAAAAGAACACCAGCTCGTAGTTACAGAGGGATAACACAAGACAAGACAAGATTCCTTCTAACGAGAGTAAGGCTGTCTGATCTGACGGTCAGTCAACAATAAATGATATTCATGGGTCACGTGTGGTCCGCTGCTACCCTCCAGTAACAGGTTCAGCCTGGCTTATGGGGCGGGGAATCGTTGTGGCTCGCATGGTGGGTGATAGAGTGTATTAAAGAAGTACTGCATCTATTCCCGAGTCCCCATACCTCGTGGCTCTTTATCCCCATCCAGGGACTAAGGAAATCACTGCCGTCTGCCATTTTCCTATTCCACGCCACGCTATGCCTCAAGATTTAAACACCATCGGTTGCAAAGGATATCATTATGGCAATTTAAGAGAGATAGAACAGAAACAGCAGCAGCAAAAACAACACCAGCTACAACAACAAAAGTAGCAACGACAACAACAACAAAAATAACAGCAACAACAAGAATAACAACAACAGCAATAACAACAACAACAACAACAGCAAAACACCATCAACAACAACAGCAACAGCAGCAGCAAAAACAACACCAGCTACAACAACAAAAGCAGCAACGACAACAACAACAAAAATAACAGCAACAACAAGAATAACAACAACAGCAATAACAACAACAACAACAACAACAGCAAAACACCATCAACAACAATAGCAACAGCAGCAACAACAAGAACAACATTAATTCTAATACCATGCACCGAAGCCAAACCCGAACACGGACTAAATTTCAAAGACATAAGTTCGGCATTTATGAAATGACTTGTGTAAGGAAAAGGGTTAATAAAATGTTTGATCTTTTCAATTTTAACCGTTGTCTTTTCATCATTCTTTTTTTGTTTCTCCTTGTTGCTTTCATTTGCTGTGTTTACCGTATCTTCTATATCTGCTCATCGGAAGTTTTTGGCGGATAATGTCGTGATTAAGATGTAGAAACAACCACAACTTTTTAAAAACTTACTATTGTGCTTCTCTGACGTTCTTTATTTAATGATCAAAACTAATGAGAAGACTTCTAAAGAGGCTCCACGTCAGTCCTCGCTGTACTGTGCCATGACAGCAGAAGAATCACGTCCATGACCTCTGACACAACACAGCCACCTTAACTTTCTTCAAATGTTGACGCAACTTTTCTTATCCACTTCAATCTCATTTAAAGTTTGTCAGTTTTTTTTATCCCCCACGTGTTAAAATCGAACAGAAAAACTCTAGCTATTTTCCAGTTCAGAGATTTGTAAAAGTAGAAAACAAGTCAGCGAACAACTTTGTTCAAGAGGGTAACATGGAGTTCCTAAATTCAGTGGAACATTAAAGCTCAGTTCCCCCACACCCTAACCCCCCCCCCCCTCTCCACCCACCAAACTTCTTTCCTTTCCTTTAGTCAGCAATCCACTTACCGTCTAGTCGTTACTGCTGATTTCCGAAGTAATCGCTGTGGAGTACTTTAGTAAGTGAATCAAGGATTGAGTTTAATAAAGCTTGTGAGAAAGCTGACTCACAATCCGGGGGACTCCTGCTATAGCGAAGAATCGTTCATAACGAGGTAGAATAATTCAAGAAAGTATAAAGAAGAATAACATTTGAACAGAGATTTCGTTGTATAAAAGTCTCCAGGCTCACCGTTGAGTCCCAAACACTTTAGAAACTTTAAATAAAGAAATATATCTGAAAACAAAATGCGGGGTACGTTAGTCAGTCAGTCATTTGCATGTCCCTTACTTAACTTTGCCTCACTAACAGCACTCCTGTAGGCCTCTCGGTTGTAAGCAAGATGCCCTGTTGCTGATGCATCCATTTGCAGATCATCAACATAGTATTGCAACCATATTTGCCTTGGTCTTCCTCGCTTTCTTTTTCCTATTACGTTTCCTTCCAAGACAGTCTCCTCTAAATTCTCATGACGTTTAATGTGTCCAAAATATTTACGTTTTCTCTCTTTAATCCTCTTTACTAGCCAGCCTTCTTCAATATTAAGTTAGGATACATAGGCAAGTCCAAAATTCCCCCTCCCCCCCCCCCCCCCCCCCCCCCGCCTCGACCGGCTGGTACAAACAAACCGGTTGCCATTTCCGCAAGCTGTGAGGTTTCTGCAGACAGAAGGACAGAGCGCCACAGAGATTGTTAGTCGATTGTGTCGTGTGTACAATGATAACGCACCAATCACAGGATTGTCTCTGGAAATTCAGGGATGGGCAAACAAATGTGCAACAGTGAGGGGGAACAAGGACGACACTCTGCTGTCACTGATAAACTTGTTCGAACTAGTAGATCTCGACCGCTCCAGTAATCCCCCACCCCCCCCCCCCAAGAACTCGCTTTCAAAGCCATGCATTATTGCCGAATGATTATTATCTTTTCAGCAACGAGACGGTGTGGTTGGCTACATAGCGCTTCGAAACAAGCGAGAAGCTCATTTATGGGGTAAACAACTGAATAGACACCTTGTCATCTCGTACTTTTAACGAAGGACTGCAAAACCTGGTGTCTTGGCATGTTAAGCGCTTGAATTTGATTGGCGACAATAAGGGAAAATAACGCAGTTTTGTAAATAAGTTTTGTAAGTAAGTTTTGTATGTAATGAAATTTTTTAGGGTATTTTTTTCTGAATTTTGGAATATCCATCGTATATGACATTTATTTTTTTTAAAACTGTTTTATTATTTAGGGTTTTAAAATATTTAGGACTCAGTGTTCAACTTGGAAACATTATGTGTAAAAAGATTATGTTCAGATATTATTCTACTTTATACCTATTGAATTATTAGGTTTTGTATTAACTATAACAGAGAGTATGTCCTGTCTTGTGATTTATTATTGTGTAGTTCAGTGTTGGGAGAAGCTTCAACTGAATCGTGCCAGCAAGTCTGTCAACACAGAGCCTGGATCCCTCCCCTACCCCCTTCCCGGACGCGGTCAGGGGCTGGTGATCGTGAGTATCCTGGACCCACTCCCCCCCAGGGGCTGGTGATCATGAGTATCCTGGACCCACTCCCCCCCAGGGGCTGGTGATCGTGAGTATCCTGGACCCACTCCCCCCCAGGGGCTGGTGATCGTGAGTATCCTGGACCCACTCCCCCCCAGGGGCTGGTGATCATGAGTATCCTGGACCCACTCCCCCCCAGGGGCTGGTGATCGTGAGTATCCTGGACCCACTCCCCCCCAGGGGCTGGTGATCATGAGTATCCTGGACACACTTCCCACCCCCCCCCCCCAGAGGCTGGTGATCTTAAGTATCTTGGACCCACTCCCTCCCCCAGGGGCTGGTGATCGTGAGTATCCTGGACACACTCCCCACCCAGGGCTGGTGATCGTGAGTATCCTGAATCCACTCCCCCCCCCCCCAGGGGCTGGTGATCGTGAGTATCCTGAATCCACTCCCCCCCAGGGGCTGGTGATCGTAAGTATCCTGGACACACTCCCCCCAGAGGCTGGTGATCGTAAGTATCCTGGACACACTCCCCCCAGAGGCTGGTGATCGTAAGTATCCTGGACACACTCCCCCCCAGGAGCTGGTGATCGTAAGTATCCTGGACACACTCCCCCCAGAAGCTGGTGATCGTAAGTATCCTGGACACACTCCCCCCAGAGGCTGGTGATCGTAAGTATCCTGGACACACCCCCCCCCGGGGCTGGTGATCGTAAGTATCCTGGACAACTCCCCCCCAGGGGCTGGTGATCGTAAGTATCCTGGACACACTCCCCCCAGGGGCTGGTGATCGTAAGTATCCTGGACACACTCCCCCCAGGGGCTGGTGATCGTAAGTATCCTGGACACACCCCCCCAGGGGCTGGTGATCGTAAGTATCCTGGACCCACTCCTTCCCCCTTCTGGTCAGGGGCTGATGATCGTGAGTATCCTGGACCCACTCCCCCCCCCCCTTCTTGTTAGGGGCTGGTGATCGTGACTGTCCAAACTGACTAGGGTTTGGGGCCGCCTCTAAAACAAAAAGGAGAGAAGGATTATGTCGGTAAAGTAAGGCTCACCAGAATGGACTGTACACTTGGCAGTCGATGCATGAGTTATATAATCAGACGTTCCTGTACAGACAACGAGATGACTGCCCCGGTAGTTACAGTACACTGATCAGGGGCGAGAGAAGCAGAGTTGGGCCAAGATCCGGTCATAAGTCTCTTTTGGTGCTTCTGGTAGCAAGCTTTGCTTGGCTAACGAGGTCAGGGCTTGCCGTAGTGGTTCCCATGAGTTTTGTGAAGGTCAAGAACTCATTTGACACCAATGGGTTGGCTTCACCGTAACCTATCCCCAGTCCTATAAGATGCTTGGGTTTGAATGTCCTAAACTACATCATGTCTGCAGTCTCGGGAGAACAGAAGAGCGGCCTTTGTATGCAAGGCCTCGGACATGAGTTTTGTAAGTCGTGCAGAACAATTTGCGAGCATTCTACACGTTCTGGAGTATGTGTTTCCTGGGTTCTTGACTCCCCCCCCCCTCTCGTCCCCATTCTTTAATTGTTCCTCTGGACTCCCTTCTGTCGCCCCGGTTCTTCAACTATGCACTGGCTGTACTACCTCCTTCTCCTCCTCCTCCTCTTCTTTCTCTCTCTTTCTCTCTCTCTCTGGATTTCGCTTCTTGAAAGGGGGGGGGGGGGGAAAGACGCTGTCCGATGAGGCAATTTGCGACCCATAATTGATATGCTAGCGTCAGGGTTAGCGACCCATAATTGATATGCTATCATCAGGGTTAGCGACCCATAATTGATATGCTAGCGTCAGGGTTAGTGAACCATAATTGATATGCTAGCGTCAGGGTTAGCGAACCATAATTGATATGCTAGCGTCAGGGTTTGCGACCCATAGATGACCAAGACTCTGTCCCACCTCTCCGTTGGTACCCCTCGTAACATGACCTAACGGGGCAGGAATCACCATAGTCGCCATGGTGGTGGAGTCTGCTAAAGAAGGATTGCACACCCCCTGCATTTTAGCTGTACTCCGGGTCTGAAAAAATAGCTGTCACAACCCGCTCCCACGCCGATACGATGCTGTACCTCAACACCTTCACAGCATCAGCTGCAAAGTATGCCAGCTCGCAGTTACAGGGAGATAGTACTAGTACAGGTAGAAATCCCTCTCTCTGTGCCTGTTCGTGTGAGAAATGTTGCATACTTATTAGAATACTCTCATATAAAGCCCGCTACGACGTTATGAACGTCACAGATATAATCTGCTGAAGGAAATCAGGCTGAATATTTTCTTTTATACCTCAACTAAAAATAAATGTATTAATAAATAAAATGGGAGAGATCGATAAAGCAGAAGAAGCATACATTAAAACCGAAGTGACAAAAGTAATGGTTAGCGTTCATAAAAGTTAAAATAAATTACTTTCCAATGAAATGTGTACGCTTTTGTGTTAACTGGAGTGTAAGTTGATGCGTTTTGAATTGGATAATGAGTTTCGTTTAAGCTTCGCTGCTTTCACTTGAGCTTGCCTACGCAGATGTCGATTCTGCCGACCTTAAAGAAAAACAAAAGAAAGAAAAGAAATTCCTTCAGCATTATTCACTAACTCACCTTAGAAATCACTCCTAAGTTTCCGGACTGAAATTCACCTAACTTGGACCACCTATTCATCTAATCTCGCACTGAAATTCACCTAACTTGAATGACCGTTGGTCTAATCTTTGCATTTAAATCCACCTAACTTGAATGACCATTAGTCTAATCTTGCACTTAAATTCACCTAACTTGAATGACCGTTGATCTAATCTTTGCATTTAAATCCACCTAACTTGAATGACCATTAGTCTAATCTTGCACCGAAATTTCACTTAATTTGAACCACATATTGGTCTATTCTCGCACCGAAATTTCATTTAATTTGAACCACATATTGGTCTATTCTCGCACCGAAATTTCACTTAATGTGAACCACATATTGGTCTATTCTCGCACCGAAATTTCACTTAATTTGAACCACTTATTGGTCTATTCTCGCACTGAAATTTACTTAATGTGAACCAAATATTGGTCTACTCTCGCACTGAAATTTACTTAATTTGAACCATGTATTCCCACCAATAGGCTATTCTCGCACCGAATTTCATCTAACTTGGACACTAGTTCGTCTATTCCTGCACCGAAATTCAGCTGTCTGGTACTGCCATTGGTCTACTCCAGCAACGAAATTCAGGTTTATTTGATCGTCATTGTGCTCTAGCTCTGAAGTTCAGTTATCTAGGACTGCCGCTGGGTTATTCCGAACTAAAATTCAGCCAATGTTTACTGCCATTAACCTGGTCTCGCACGATATTCAGTTGCCTTAGACGGTAATCTACATCAGTCACTGGAAAGAGTCACAGGGGGAGGTAGTATTTTTTTCTGTCTAAAATTTATCAATAATTTCACATGTGATATGAATTGCAAATTACTCACCCAAACCTCAGTCCACTTTAGAATCTTCTCTAAAATCTAAAAATCCGAAAGAATTTTTTTTTCTATCAACTAAAAGTGAAAGTTAAATTTGGCTGAAACAAACTTATTTTCTCCTGTTCAGTTACATTAAGGTGAAATAAGCTGTTAAGGTCGGAATAAATTGACCGAGACTTTATGTAACTAAGAAAAAGCTGACTTTGATAGATCGAAAGATATCCCTTGTTATATCTTTGGGTCTGCAATGTGAATGGAAGACTGTACAACTGGATAAAGTCCTATTTACACAATAGAAGAGCTAGAGTAGTAATGGATGGACACAAAAGCCAGAAAGTACTGCTGCGACACGGTGTACCACAAGGAGGAGTCCTTTCACCTACACTATTCCTGGTATTCGTTCATGATCTGGTTAAGGAACTTCCCCATGGAATCAAAGCGGCATTGTATGCAGATGATCTGGTCATGTGGTGTACAGATGAATACACGACATTTGCTACACAGAGACTCCAAAGAGCAGCAGACATCTTGACATCATGGACAAACAAATGGTGTGTAAGTATCACCACAGAGAAATCAAGTACCACTCTGTTCACTGTTCTAAAGCAGGTGCAGAAATTCAAATACCTTGGAGCAGTAATAACTTCAGATGGGAAATGCAGAACAGAAATTAGGAACAGAATAGGCCAAGCAAAGACTGCATTTCAGAGAATGAGAAACATATTGACCAACACATCCTTATCAATGAATGTTAGAAAACGAGTCCTAAAATGCTATATTGAACCTATCTTGTTATATGGAAGTGAATCATGGACAATAGGCAAGTCTGCACAAAAATCATTGGAAGCAGCAGAAATGTGGTTTATTAGAAGAATGTTGCGAATCCCCTGGACAGCAAAAATAACTAATGAAGAATGTAGGAGAAGAGCTGGAGAGACAAAAAACCTTGTCAAAAAGATAAGAGAGAGACAATGTACTTTCATAGGACATGCAATGAGAAGAGGGGGCATTGAAAATATTATAACAACAGGAAAAATAGAAGGAAGAAGATCAAGAGGAAGACCAAGAGAAATGATACTGGATGGTGTGAAAGGAGATCACCAACTGAGCTGATGGCCTGCATGAAGGATCGTGTACTCTGGAGAAGCATAATAGCCAACGCCAGTCGGCACGGCACATGATGATGATGATGATGACTCTGTTCACTCTCTCATCTAAACAGAAAGCAGGTAAGATCTTTGTAAATGAAATATCCTTAAGGATGAACAACCAACCCATTTACTTAGGAGTAACTGTTGACTCAAAACTGACCTGGAAGCAACGCATCAGCTGTGCAGAAGCAAAAGCCAGAAGAAAACTAGCCATATTAAGAAAATTGAGTGGAACCACATGGGGAGCTAGTGAAAGAATCCTCAAGAATGTATATCAACAAAGTATTCTACCACATTTAGAATATGGTTAAACAGCTTGGTGCACAGCATCAAACATTACGCTGCATAATCTAGACAAGGTACAAAATCAGTCACTACAGATTATCACAGGTGCCATGAGGTCCATACCAGTAGTAGAAATGCAGAAAATAGTTGGTGTTCAAGCGCTAAAAGGTCATAACCTTGGGAGAGAAATTCCTCAGCTCTGTAAGCCATCCCCTGAAAGAGAGATTCAATAACTTGGCACTAAAACGACTTAGAAGAAGCAGCTTCATTCATCAGGCCAAACGTATGCATAAGCTGATACTTGACCTTTCAGCTGTAGTTGCTCCATTATCATCTGTACCAGAGCATCCACCATGGAAAGAAGCAGATTATACACAAATAACTATTCAGACTGAAGTGAAAGGTGTGCAGAATGGTGAGATGCAAAGCAATCTTGTAAGATCAACGGCCACGCGTAGTTTGCTAGATGACAAATATCCATGTGACACCTGGATACGTATGTATACAGATGGATCTGCACATAATGCCATAAAGAATGGAGGGGCAGGAGCACATATTGAATATCCAAACAACACCACTGACAAGATTTCCATACTCACTGGAAAATACTGCAACAACTTTGATGCAGAAGTTAGGGCAATTATTGCTGCGGTTGAAAAACTATCAGACTCCAGAATTGATACATGTCCAATAGTAATTCTCACAGATGCAAGATCAGTACTGGAAGCTCTTCAGTGCAACAAACTACCAGACCTTAAGGATGTCTTGTCAAAAATTGGCTTCAACACAGAGTCACCTTGCACTGGATTCCCTCCCACTGTGGGATACCAGGCAGTGAGAAAGCTGACCGTCTGGCCAAAGAGGGCACTAAAATGGAGCAACCAGACATACCAATCACCTATAATCAGAAGAAAAGCATGATAAAAACCTACAGGAAGCCACAAACACCACCACATGATGACTATCACATGCTAAACAGAAAGGAACAAGTCACCATCTTCCGTCTCCGAACAGGACACACCAGACTCCGAAGTCATATGTATACAAAGTTTAAGGTTGGTACTACTAATCTATGTACATGTGCCCAGGTGCCCCAAACTGTGGAACATATCCTCCAAAACTTCACCAACTATGAGACATTGAGAAATAATTACTGCCCTGGTGAAACCACAAAAGAAGATAAGCTCTATGGTTCCATATATGAATTACAAAAAAAAACAGTGAAATTTATCCAAGAGACAGGACTGCAGATATAGACAGACAGTGCGAACGAAGAAGAAGAAGATATCATGTATTTAGCGAAAAAAGCACATTAAAACTACCATACCTTAATCATAATATGCTATAGTTATTGGCCACTCATGGGAAGATAAGTTAAAACTTGGATAGTGTTGAAGATGTTGGATCAGATGAATGGCAGAGATTTTCTGAAGATAACATGCAAACATTTGTGCTGAAATTTTCTGAAACAAGCAGAAGCATAAAATAAAAAAGGGAATAACAACTTAAGTCAAATTTTCAGCAATAGGAGTTAGTATATTTTACAGGAAAATACACAGAAATTGTTTAGTTGTTTATATCCGATGCTGGTGAGTTTCTTCAGCTGCCGTGCGTGGGGTGAAACTCTTCCCGGCCGATGAAGAAAAACGCAATTAGGGTTGCCGCGCAGCGCCGTCATGGAAAAGGTGAAGGAAAGGATTAAGTGAAGTAACCAGTAGTCTCGCGCCGAGAGCTATTCATACCACGGTACCACTGCTCTAGAGGCCGGCCAAGTCCGATATACACCCATATTGGTGAAATATGTCTAACCGGCTTAACCCAGAGGTAAAACTTGATGATTACTCATGTCACGGTACCTCCGCTCTAGACACGTCCTAAACACGCCCATATTGAGATAATACCCCTAAACCGGCTTAACCCAGTGGTGAAACTTACTAGTGGCGAGGATTCGTCCTCCTGGACAAAAGCTCCGTCTTAGTCACAACTAGGATGGGTAGCGGCCACGACCAGAAAATGCTGAAGTCGGAGACACCGGACCAGTGCAGTTTAGATAGGCAACCACCTCTCACCCAGAGGGAATATACTGATATCCAAAACATGTCGAGGTTTTCCGGTGAGAAAGTCCAACTCTAGGCTGGATGGGCAACCACCTCTCACCCGCAGGGATATACTGGTATCCAAAACACGTCGAGGTTTTCCGGTGAGAAAGTCAAACTATAGATTAAACTGGTACAAAGAAAATCACGGTGTCACGCAATCCCGCTTCTGTGGCCCACCGAGAATATAGGCTCAAGCCCCGCGATACTCTGAACCTCTTGTGGTCCCCTCGGGGATCTCGTGTGGTCCTCTCGGAGACCACATGGGTGACCCGGGACCTATCGAGGATCACAGGAGTAAATTCAGTAGGATCATGGGGCGGTCTTGGTGATAGAAGCGAACGAAGAAGAAAAAGATATCTTTGGGTAAAGAAAAAAAAAATTGTGAAATAATCCGAAGAAAAATGATGATGATGATGAATGGCTAGTAAAATATTCTTTACGGTAACATTTCTCGCTCGTCTAGCTTTCTTCTTCTTCTTCACAGTTTTAGTAGCCTTTTCTGAATATGTTTAGATTTTGCCATCATCATCATCATCATCATCGTCATCATCATCATCATCATCTTGTTCTTCTTCTTCTTCTGTCTTTCTATCTATCTTTCTTCTTCCAGACTAAGGGTTAACATAGGATTTGACGAATATTTTGGCCAAATGTCATAAGAAATAACACTTTGCTGACAGAAATGCAGAGGAAGCCATTAACTTCGATTATTTAGAAAAGACGTTGGCGATGACTGGGACATATATTCCAGACGACTGGTAACTCATCATTAGCAAAAATAGTCCTGAAATGGACACCGCAAGGAAACAGAAGTAAGGGCAGACCAAAGGAGACAAAGAGGAGAACAACAGAGAGTATGTTGATTAACAGAGAGCTCACCTGGACCAGTGCAGAAAGAAAAAGGTGAAAGGCAGGCATTTGTGGAAAGCCCTTGTGGAAGCCCCGTGTGCACTGAGAGTGGGAGAGGGAGAGAGAGAGAAAGAGAGAGCGAGAGAGAGATAATATTCACCATTTTAGGTTCCTGTTTGTATACTACCGATCGTTTAATATTCCTGTATGCTACATATCATTTTATGTTCCCGTATACAACACATCATTTTAAATTCCTGTATACTACACATCATTTTACGTTCCTGTATACTACAATCATTTTACATTCCTGTATACTACCCATAATTTTACGTTCCTTGTATACCACCAATCATTTTAAGTCCTGTATACCACCCGTCATTTTACATTCCATGTATACCACCCATCATTTTACGTTCTTGTGTACCACCAATCATTTTAAGTCCTGTATACCACCCGTCATTTTACATTCTATTTACATCGTCCATCATTTTACGTTCCTTGTATACCACCCATCATTTTATGTTCCTGTATACTACCCTCGGAACTTGGCATTCTGGGTGGTTTCATTGGACGCCCTGGTGCGTCTCAGTGTTTCATTCTTGTTTTAGTTTTGGGGGATGCCTTCTGGAGTCGGAAGTGCATGGGCAAATCCATCTAGGACACAGGTGGCAATCTTATTTACTGAACCATTTAGAACTAGCTAAAAGACATAACGCTACACTGATAAACAATTCATAAGTTAGGAAAAGAACCGAGAATAATGAAACTTGTTTCGAAATCAAGGTTTTCGATGGGAAATATAAACTGATTAAAGAAAAAAAAAATGAAAGAACATGGTCAACTCTTGGCAAAAACGTACAGAGGAAAAAGGAAAGTTACTGCCACCAGCTCTTTCCTTACTGCCACCAGCTCTTTCCTTACTGCCACCAGCTCTTTCCTTACTGCCACCAGCTCTTTCCTTACTGCCACCAGCTCTTTCCTTACTGCCACCAGCTCTTTCCTTACTGCCACCAGCTCTTTCCTTACTGCCACCAGCTCTTCACACAAGAGCTGAACAAGAGACTAAACAATCAGTAGCGGCCACAGGAACATTATACTTCTTCCCATCAGAAGGTTCCACGGTTCGACATCTCATGGATGGGAATCCTGCGAGGATCTTTGCATGCTGGAAATTTTACAACCGATAACTCTAGCAGCAAGGAGGGCAATATATTGCATATATCAAGTAGCAAAATTAAGGACCGAAAGAAAAAAAAAGTGGCATCTAGCAAAAGAATAGAAGCGGAACAAAACTGCAGAACGTGTGGAACAAAAGCGCCATTTACGCAGCTTATTGTAAAATCAATTTACAGAAAGCTCTGGAAACCCCTGCCACAGTTTGCGCACCTGGAACACATCAGTGTGAGAAGTATCAGAATGTTCTATATTGAAACGAATCATAGGCGAGAACGAGGTTAATTGACCTTGTTGGGATTCAAAGGTTAAAGGAAAAAAAAGGTTAATTGACATGGCTGGGAATGAAAGAGTTAAAGAAAAAAAAACCATGTAACAGCCCTGAAGAAAAGAATGACTTAAAGTACATCGTCTCTGTTTTCTCAGTACTGAGTATAAATATTTTTTATACTCCACCGTGTGTAATATAAGCCAAAAAACCTTAGACAACTGGATATTAAAAAATATTTATTTATGAGTTCCGTTAGCCAGGTAGGAATTCTATCTGTGTCCGGTAGCATTTGGACGCCCCAACGGGTATCAAGTGTTATTGCCATCACATTTCAAGGCCATACAGCTTATGAGACAGCGATGCCGGCGCCTGTCCTCGCTGCCTTTGTTTTCGTAGGGAAGGGGTGCCTTTGTTTTCGTAGGGAAGGGCCAGGTACCTATTTTATGAGACTAGGCTGACCCCGGTACCGTCAAATAAAAATAAAAAAAAAACTGCTTCCGAATGAAAAATCGAACCGGGAATCTTCTGATCGGCAGGCGAGTATACTAACTACTACACTACCACTGCAACTGAGAACTGACAGTTAAATATTTCTTACGGTACCATTTCTCGCTCGTTTAGTCTCACTGTTCAAGTGTTCTTCACAGCTTCAGTAGCCTTTTCTGAATGTGTTCAGATTTGGGCAGCTTCATTTCGTAGTGACTGACACTGTGATTGTGTCTGCAGACTCACTTCACTCATATATCAATGTGTAATCAACAACAAAGCAATAAATGGGAACGTGCATCTACGTACTGCAAGTGGGAAGAGTCGTATGAACGAGGGACCTAAAACAGGCGCCGCTATATTCAGGAATATGGGATGCTGGAACCGCATAGTTTGAACTCCAATTCAGCTACACCTAACATTTTCCTCTTCCGCAACCATAATCCCTCTGCAGTTAAGTTCCACTCCTTTCAAACCTGTAACACATAGTTCAGAACCTCCTCAAAGCACTCGATTATAACCCCTCAACTCCAACTATAATCACCTCTTCCACCTTCTCCCGGCTAGATTACCGGTGTATCACTCTCTCCACTTTCCACAATCCCCCCCCCCCAACCCCCCTCCGTAATTATGATTCACCTATCATACATCACAAGTCTCCATTTAAACAATCTCTACACTCCACCATGCGCACTTCTGAGCACATCCTCTTACCAGCGACAGTTTCTTACAAGTCACAGCTAAGTGCTCCATTCATTTTATTTTATTCTATTTTTTCCAGTCCTATTTTTTTACATAACATTCATGTAAATTTATATTTTATCTTCTCTCTTTATTTCTTCGTCCTGTGTGTTTTTCTATGATTAAGGTTCACATCGAAACGTCACAACTGTGTGTTCGTTAAGTAATAAAGCTGTTCCTACTTTTTCCCCAGTTTATACATTTTGTTATCGCAGCTTTACTGCAGTGGCTTCGTGTATAGTTATATACTTAGTTTTATATACTTACATTTATATACTTACTTTTATATACTTATAGTTATATATACTTATAGTTATATATACTTATAGTTATATATACTTATAGTTATATATACTTATAGTTATATATACTTATAGTTATATACTTATATTTATATGCTTTTAGTTATATACTTAGTTTTATATACTTATTGTTATATACTTAGTTTTGTATGCTTATAGTTATATACTTAGTTTTATATACTTATACGCTAATTATTCATGTATTACTAAGACAGACACAGTCTATGCCATAGAAACTCTTGGAATATTTTTTTTTTACTCGTTTCATTCCAAAGTCCTCGTTTCCACGCCATTATAGCATACTGGGGATACGGTGTTAGGTTCGCATTTCCACCTCCATCGGCACATGAAAGTATGACGTGGTCAGTATCACGCCTGGCCGTATTCACCTTACCTGGTTCCCATTTTTAGTGGACGAGTGAACCCCAGGGCCCATTTTGTGTGATGGTAACAGAAGAAAAAAAATCCCACCGCTGAGATTTGAACCCGGCACCACCCGGTTAGTAGACCAACCGCTTAACCACTCAGCCAACCAGACAGTCTCATTCCTATTATAAAAGAAAAAAGGTAAAACTCCCGTTTTCATCTCGGAAAGGCATGTTGGGAAATGCGGTTTTAGGGCCCATATTTTCCGTGACCTTCGGAACATGAAAGCGTGCCTGTTATTATATAGTCTTATAATCATGCCCATAATTTGGGGACATTTTTTTTTTACTCCGAACGAGTGCACTCGTTTATTTATTGAACCATGACATTTTTCAGAATTTAAGGTTACAATTTCACTTCTAATAAACCAGCAGAGTATTTCTATGAAGTAAGGACTTTCAGTAACTCTTTCCTATTATTTCTATGAAGCAAGGACCTTCAGCAACTCTTTCCTACTTCTGTGAATCAAGGACCTTCAGCAACTCTTCCCTATTTCTATGAATCAAGGACCTTCAGCAACTCTTTCCTATTTCTATGAACCAAGGACCTTCAGCAACTCTTTCCTATTTCTATCTAAATCACCGCAATAAGAGCTTACAGTAATGCTCAAGGCAGGTTAACAGAAACGCATTTTAGCATAATCAATAAGAGATTACACGCTTCAGATGATAATTATCTAAATATGCCCGGCCTATAAACAGTCTTACTCTCTTAGCACTCTGTCGATTAAAGAGTTCTTGAATTAACGAGCAGGCCTGGTTTATATTTAGACTGGGTGTGCTTGGAGGGGTTGGGGGGGGGGGGTCGAAGTGAGACTTCAATGCGCTCCTGGAAGCGAGCGTTGGATTCGGCTTTATACATAAACCCGGTTCTTATGCCGGCCGGTCTTTGATTACGCTGATTGGTACCTTGGTTACCCGCATGTGAAATAAGGACAGAGATAGATAACATTATCACGTGTCGTATTCTGCTGACGTAAGCGTTTGTGCCATTCTCAGTGGGATTCAAGGGTGGGGGGGGGGGGGTTGGGGTGAGGGGGTGGTGGGTGGGTCTGGTCTCAGATGCCCGGTGAATGGCACTTGGAAAGTGACACGACACTTTGGCTGGTCAAGCTGGGTGAAGGGACGGACATTAACTTTAGTGTTCCGTATTCACAGTTCATTGAACAGACATGTTCAAAATGTGCCCAACCACCCTTCCCCTCCCCACCACCACCACCTCCAGGGGCAGTAAGAGGATGTGGGCTGAGGAGAAGAGGGATGGGTCGACAGCGGGGGCTTCACAGGCACATGAAACTGGGGGAGGAGGTTTGGGGTAGGAGGTCTTGCTAGGGTGTGCAGTTATATACTGATTAGTTACATCAGACCAGGGGCGCTACATAACTGGGTATACTAGTTACATCAGACCAGGGGCGCTACATAACTGGGTATAATAGTTACATCAGACCAGGGGCGCTACATAACAGGGTATAATAGTTACATCAGACCAAGGGCGCTACATAACTGGGTATAATAGTTACATCATACCAGGGGCGCTACATAACTGGGTATAATAGTTACATCAGACCAGGGGCGCTACATAACTGGGTATAATAGTTACATCATACCAGGGGCGCTACATAACTGGGTATAATAGTTACATCAGACCAGGGGCGCTACATAACTGGGTATAATAGTTACATCAGACCAGGGGCGCTACATAACTGGGTATAATAGTTACATCAGACTCATTCATTCATTCATTCCTTTGCATGTCCCTTGCGGAACTTTGCCTCCCAAACAGCACTCCTGTAGGCCTCTCGGTTGTGAGCAAGATGGCCTGCTGCTGCTGCATCCATTTCCAGATCATCAACGATGTCTTGCAGCCATCTTCGTTTCGGTCTTCCTCTTTTTCTTTTTCCCATTATGTATCCTTCCAATACGGTCTTCTCTAAATTATCATGACGTTTAATGTGGCCAAAATATTTAAGTTTTCTCTCTTTAATCCTCTTCACTAGCCAGCCTTCTTCAATATTAAGCTCTTGTAGTATAGATATATTTGTTCTTTTTTGTGTCCACGATATTTGGAGAACTCTTCTATAGCATTTACATTCAAAGGCATTTATGTGCTTCTCAGCTGTTTTGTTAAGTGTCCAGGTCTCACAGGCATATGTTGCGATGGGAAAGATGCATGCCCTTAAAAATCTTATTTTTGTGGTTCTGTCTGCTCCTCTCCACAGATTCTTTATTTGTTTTACTTTCTGAAGAGCGATAGATGTCCTCCTTTTAATTTCCCTCATTGTATCTCCATTATTAGTTAGTAGTGATCCAAGATATTCAAAACTCTCCACTTCTTTACAGCAGACAAGAGGTGCTAAATAACTAGATACAATAGTTACAGCACATTAGGGACGCTCAGTAAATGGATATACAAGTTACATCAGATCATCAGACCAGGGGTGCTAAATAACTACATACAATAGTTACGGCAGACAAGGGGTGCTAAATAACTACATACAATAGTTGCAGCAGACAAGGGGTGCTAAATAACTACATACAATAGTTACAGCAGACAAGAGGTGCTAAATAACTACATACAATAGTTACAGCAGACAAGGGGTGCTAAATAACTACATACAATAGTTACAGCAGACAAGGGGTGCTAAATAACTACATACAATAGTTACATCAGACCAGGGGTGCTAAATAACTAGATACAATTGTAACATCAGGACAGGGGTGCTAAATAGTGGGATATAATAGTTACATCAGACCAGGGGTGCTAAATAACTAGATATAATAGTTACATCAGACCAAGGGTGCTAAATACCTGGATATAAAAGTTACATCAGACCATGGGTGCTAAATAACTGGATATAACATCGTTTGTTGGCTTTTTTGACTGTAGGAAAACCTGAGTTTAAGTCAAAATTCACCAATATTTCACATCTAGTGAAAGCCATGTCCGCTTCATCGTGTCTTAATTTCTCTTCATGGTGTCTTAATTTCTCTTCACGGTGTTTTTTTCTCTTCGCGGTGTCTTAATTTCTCTTCATGGTGTCTTAATTTCTCTTCACGGTGTTTTTTTCTCTTCGCGGTGTCTTAATTTCTCTTCATGGTGTCTTTATT
Organism: Achatina immaculata; assembly: GCA_009760885.1. Taxonomy (NCBI): domain Eukaryota; kingdom Metazoa; phylum Mollusca; class Gastropoda; order Stylommatophora; family Achatinidae; genus Lissachatina; species Lissachatina immaculata. The sequence continues at coordinate 26,947,791 of CM019694.1, read as the reverse complement.
TCTCTTCATGGTGTGTTAATTTATCTTCATGGTGTCTTAATTTCTCTTCATGGTGTCTTAATTTCTCTTCATGGTGTCTTAATCATGATAATTTAGAGAAGACCGTATTGGAAGGATACATAATGGGAAAAAGAAAAAGAGGAAGACCGAAACGAAGATGGCTGCAAGACATCGTTGACGATCTGGAAATGGATGCAGCAGCAGCAGGCCATCTTGCTCACAACCGAGAGGCCTACAGGAGTGCTGTTTGGGAGGCAAAGTTCCGCAAAGGACATGCAAATGAATGAATGAATGGTGTCTTAATTTCTCTTCATGGTGTTTTAATTTCTCTTCATGGTGTCTTAATTTCTCTTCATGGTGTCTTAATTTCTCTTCATGGTGTCTTTATTTCTCTTCATGATGTGTTAATTTATCTTCACGGTGTCTTAATTTCTCTTCACGGTGTCTTAATTTCACTTCATGGTCAGGGACAGGGGCTCTCTCACTCAATGGGAAGGTACCACAGACTCAGAACTGCTGGACTATCGTGTGCGTGTTATCTTGAACGCAGCGTTTGGGTCAGACAATTCTTGGAAAGGACGTCGTGGGAGAGGGAGATTACAATATGATATATGATGAAGACAGCAAAAATAACTAATGAAGAATGTATGAGAAGAGCTGGAGAGACAAAAAACCTTGTCAGAAAGATAAGAGAGAGACAATGTACTTTCATAGGACATGCAATGAGAAGAGGGGGCATTGAAAATATTATAACAGGAAAAATAGAAGGAAGAAGATCAAGAGGAAGACCAAGAGAAATGATACTGGACAGTCTGGCGGGATGGTGTGAGAGGAGATCACCAACTGAACTGATGGCCTGCATGAAGGATCGGGTACTCTGGAGAAGCATAATAGCCAACGCCAGTCGGCACGGCACATGATGATGATGATGATGATGATGATGATGAAGGTGCATGGTGCAAAAAAAAAGTTTGAGGACCGCTGCGATGAGAGCAGTGATCCAGTGTGTCACGCCGTGCAGGAGTACCCGTACGATCATTCAGATTGTAATAGTTTACAGGGCTGCTCAGTTACAAGTAGCAAATTAAGCCCGAGACACAATTTACGCTTTATAGGCCCTATGAGAGGTGGCTTTGGGGTACACAGTGGGGGAAAATCTTCTTGGTGGAGTGTGATGGGGCGGGGCCATGGCTTGCAAAATTTCTTTCTTTCTGACTGAAGAGTTCTCGTTTTTGTTTGTTTATAAAAACACGCGATGGCACATAAAGGTCTCAATTCTCGTTTTTGTTTTTTGTTTACATAAACACGAGACGGCACATAAAGGTCTAAATTCTAGTTATTTTTTGTTTATAGAAACACGCATGGCACATAAAGGTCTAAATTCTCGTTTATTTTTTTTGGTTATAGAAACACGTGATGGCACGTAAAGGTCTAAATTCTAGTTCTTTTTATTTATAGAAACATATGATGGCCCATAAAGGTATAAATTCTCGTTGTTTTGTGTGTGTATAGAAACACACGATAACACATAAAGGTCTAAATTCTCGTTTTTTTTTTTGTTTATAGAAACACGCGATGGCACATAACGGTCCAAATTCTTGGTTTTTGTTTGTTCGTTTATAGAATCATGCGATGGTACATAAAGGTCCAAATTCTCTTTTGATGTTTAAACAACCGCTGAAGTATTACCGTAACAAAAGAACTTCCTTGAGCCTCCAAACAGAAACTAAAGTGCATTATTTCTTCTTCTTTTCTGCGGTAATAAGTTGGTGGTGGTCGGTATCTGACTTTTCTAATCTTAACTCTTTCATTACCACATATCGATTGCGATGCAGGAGCAGAGATTGATTTATAAATGTCAAAGCGCGGCAGTTTTACTGTATCCACCAATCACGATTTACAACACTGGATAACGTATCTGTTCCAATATGGAAAAAAAAACAGATATTCTAGAAATACAGGATCTGAAAATAGTAAGCCACCACAGGTTCCTTTTTTCTTTGAGAATTCAATTTTGTTTCGTTTCTACGTAACTAGACCATTTCAACTTTTGAATTGGGGGAGTATTATTTTTGAGATTGAAGTTTTTGCATAGGAGTTTTGTTAGAAGTACTGTATAGAATTCAACAATTTATCATAATCACGTGTCGTTTCTTCAATCAAAGTTAACTGCAGTCAGTCTTGTGTACATCATGGTTACACTGGTCTAAATCATTGAAATGTTTTTCTTTTTACACTATGCTCTTTGGTGCATAGTTGTCGCCCTGTTACTTCGTCAATATATATATATATCTTACATCTTACATCCTTCCTGTGCCGTTAAACGTCATATAGGGCTCGCATAGTTGTTTGCCAAGTTTTCTTGTTTTCTTTGATTTTTTCAACCTCATCAAGGGATGTTATGCCCACTAAACTGGCTACTGTTAACAATGTCCTCTTTAGAGTTTCACGTGCTCGACCTCTTTTTCTTCGGCCTATTGTGCTCCACTTGATAAATTGTTTTGGTATTCTCTGATTGTTTCTTCTCATCACATGGCCTACATATGTCCATTTCCCTTACTTATCACACATGAGACAGGTTGTTGTTTACTCATCTGTCTTATCTCTGTGTTGTTCTTAAATTAATTCCACTTTATACAAAGTATTTTCCTTAGGCATTTGTTTTCAGAAGAATCTAATTTCTTGTCTATTTCTTTAATTGATTTCCAGCTTTCGCATACACAAATGAGGGTGGATATCACATTTGAATTGAATAATCTTAACTTGGTTCTTGTGCTTATAACTTTTGAATTTCATATGTTCTAAAGATTTTGGAAGGACAATGCTGCTTTTGCTGCTTTTGCAATTATAATTCTAACTTCTTTATATATATATATATATTATAATTCTAACTTCTTTATATGAGATATTGTTGTTGTTTGCCGACTATAGTTTAATGAAGTTCTCGGTTGTCGAAAAAAGATCTAAAAATTGCCCATATGTGGTCCTTTTTGTCTATAGTTCAGATCTCACGTTCTTTTACTTGAATGTTTGCTTTTTGTGTATGTGTGTTTATCTCTAACTGGCTGTGGGTTTGCCGGGTTAAGTAATTCCTTGACACTTGTTCTCTTTCCTTAAGTGTTTTTAAGTATTCCTCCCCGCGTAACAAATGCTGGAGTTCCAGAGTCCGTAATGAATAAGTTTCTATTCCGAGACCCCGAATTGTGGAAGTGAAGGTAATCACTTGGGTCTAAATTCCGATCAAAAAGAAATCAGAACGAACTTACCTCTTTCACTCCCGAATTAAGTTTTCATGCTCTGCGAGAATAACTTTTTATGAGAAATTTTGTTAAAATGAAATTGGAAGAAACTTAATTTGTAAGTTCAAAATTTTATTGGGTTTCACTTCTGCAGTTGGCTTCACTTCTATAGCTGGGCATCACGTCTACAGCTGAGCTTCACTTCTATAGCTGGGCTTCACTTCTGTAGCTGGGCTTCAGTTCTACAGCTGAGCTTCGCTTCTATAGCTGGGCTTCACTTCTACAGTGAGTTTCACTTCTACAGCTGGGCCTCACTTCTACAGTGAGTTTCACTTCTACAGCTGGGCCTCACTTCTACAGTCTCTGGGGTGGGGGGAGATATAACCACCAACTTTCGCGTGGGAGACGACAGCACCAGACACTTCCCAAGCATTAGACACTGCCCAAGCACTAGGCACTGCCCAAGCACTAGGCACTGCCTAAGCACTATACACTGTCCAAGCACTATACACTGCCCAAGCACTAGACACTGCCCAAGCACTAGACACTGCCCAACCACTAGACACCGCCCAAGCACTAGACACTGCACAAGCACTAGACACTGCACAAGCACTAGACACTGCACAAGCACTAGACACTGCACAAGCACTAGACACTGCCCAAGCATTAGACACCGCCCAAGCGCAACCTTTTGAAGATAATGGCAATAATTTTACAAAACGAATTCATATGCTTAGATTGCAATTCATATGTTTAGATTACAATTCATATGCTTAGATTACAATTCATATATTTAGATTACAATTCATATGTTTAGATTACAATTCATATGTTTAGATTACAATTTAAAAGATGTGAACCGACTCCAACCAGATCTGGAAAGTCGCTTTTCTCTGCATAGAGAATTTTGCTTGTTTTTCAGTTGATCTTTGCTCTTTCTTTGAAAACTTGAAACATGTTTCCATTGAATTTGTCCACTATATACAAAGCTTGTGTTGTTCTCGGACATACTTGAGCAGATAAGACGGTGAAACAGCATTGATCTGGAGGTAACTGGACCATTATTGACTTTTATTCTTCGAAATAGCATGTAAATGTTTGCTGAAAATGTAAGGGGCACACAACAGAGAGCCTGCGAGTCAAGTTTTTACCAGGGTAAAACATCAAGGAAAGAGCTGATTGCACAAGATACGAGAATGAGCTCGAGACTCGACACCAACTGGTATCACTTCACATAGAAGTGAAACACGGTTTTGTATGATTAGACCTCGGGAACAAACAATCGCAGACAAGGCACTTCTAGACGTGAGAGAAAGAAAAATCATAAGAGAATTACCTGGGAATCGAACCACGGACTCCGGTAGGACGAGCAGCCGCCTAGCCGCGAGAAAACAGCTTACCAACGACCTACACTATCTCGAACACCATTAAAAGGAGGAATTAAAAGGAGGACATCTACCGCTCTTCAAAAAGTAAAACAACTAAAGAAACTATGGAGAGGAACAGACAGAACTACAAAAATATGATTTTTACGGGCATGCATCTTTCCCATCGCAACATATGCCTGTGAGACGTGGACACTTAACAAAGCAGCGGAGAAACACATGAATGCCTTTGAATGTAAATGCCACAGAAGAGTTCTCCAAATATCATGAACACAAAAAGGAAAAAAAATATATCTATACTACAAGAACTTAATGTTGAAGAAGGCTGGCTTATAAAGAGGATTAAAGAGAGAAAACTTAAATATTTTGGACACATTAAACGTCATTATAATTCAGAGAAGACCATCTTGGAAGGGTACATAATGGGAAGAAGAAAGAGAGGAAGACCAAGGCGAAATTGGCTGCAAGATATCTTTGATAATCTGCAAATGGATACATCAGCAGCAGGGCATCTTGCTTACAACCGGGGGGCCTACATGAAAGCTGTTTGGGAGACAAAGTTCCGCAAATGCCTGACTGACTGACTGACTGAGACAAAACATATGGCAACAAACGAATATTTTTCTTCCATTTCTTCTTATGTCTTATATGATTCCCATGCTGTTAAACGTCGCACAGGCCTCGCACGGTAGTTCATCATGTTTTCCTGTTTTCGGCGGAGCTTTTCGACCTCATCAAGGAATGTTATGCCTACTAAACTGGCCTCTCTTAATAATGTCCTCTTTAGAGTTTCACGTGGTCGAACTCTTGTTCTTTTTTCCCACTAGACAATACATTTAGCAACAGACGAATATTTTTCTTCCGCTAGACAACACATAGCAACAGAAGAATATTTTTCTTCCGCTAGACAACACATAGCAACAGAAGAATATTTTTCTTCCGCTAGACAACACATAGCAACAGAAGAATATTTTTCTTCCTCTAGACAACACATAGCAACAGAAGAATATTTTTCTTCCGCTAGACAACACATAGCAACAGAAGAATATTTTTCTTCCGCTAGACAACACATAGCAACAGAAGAATATTTTTCTTCCGCTAGACAACACGTAACAACAGACGAATATTTTTCTTCCCCCAGACAATACACATAGCAACAGACGAATCACAGGCTAACTCCACAGAAATTGAAACGTACCACGATCAACGCCGTAAGAGACCAATGTCACCATTTCTTATTTTCAGCATTTGTCAAACAAATGCATCCATTAACCTGACATCAACAACCTATTGCGGCCCAATTCGGGCGAGGCAATAACTACCCCCAGAATACATCACTTGCAGTCTTATTTCAGTCCTACAACAAGATGATCGATAGTCCTTTACGAACTCTTCTGCAACGCGAAAGTGTAATCTGTCTCCGTTGTCTCGCCCAGGTTTATACTCGAAGGATATGTTTACATTCCTTTTCTTCTCTCTATCTTTTTATATAACTGTAATCAGTGTGAGGGACCTTAGCTGTATTATTATATATTGAATAAAACTGTGCATTATGTCTGTTATTTTACTACTCATTCCATTTTGTCTGCTATTTTACTACTCATTCCATTTTGTCTGCTATTTTACTACTCATTCCATTTTGTCTGCTATTTTACTACTCATTCCATTTTGTCTGCTATTTTAATACTCATTCCATTTTCTCTGCTATTTTACGACTCCTTGCTATTTTACTACTCATTGCATTTTGTCTGCTATTTTACTACTCCTTGCACTTTGTCTGCTATTTTACTACTCCCTGCATCTTTTGACAAATTAAAGTAATTTTATTATGTTTTTTTTTAAACTTTAGAGGGAGGTGCAGTGTGTCTTGCGTAATTCTGTTTGATCTGTGCAAAATGTAGGCGGTAGAGTCGAGAAGCGAATCAGCGCACTTGTCTTTCACGGCGTGGGTCGAAAGGTCACTTCCAGCTGGAAGCACGTCCCACTCGAACCCAGTTGTAAAAACAACGACTTCTTATGGAGCTAGGGACCAGAGGCAAGCCGGCGTGATAATAAAAAAAAACATTACACAAGGAAAATGTATGCCATAAAACCATACCATTTTATGTGCTTCGGTGGCACATGCAAGAGTCTTTCTATTTTTGTTTACTTTTAGCATAAAAGTAAATTAGCTTTGTGACTTTGTTAAAAAATACTATAGAGCAGAAACTACTTGAGTGGAGAATTTAACGACTGTTAATGCACCCGGTGAAGAAGCTAATGCAGCCATTTACGGTATAGATGCCTCATACATATTCAGCCCACACAGAATGTATGGCTGGAAGAAACATACACCCACAACTGACCTCTCCTAATTACTAAGCATTTATGTACATATTTTTTTTGTTTTCAGAATAGCGTTTTCCCCTTAACGCACTGACAGCGCAGGTGAGATATTCTTCACCTTCAGGGGTTATTTAAATAAGTATCTATTCATGCGACGTGTGCTTTCTAGAACGCTGTCCTTGTCACTGCTTCCCAGAATGCAATGCGGCCTTGAGTAAGCTGACTAGCGTCTCGCAGCGACACATTCACACTCTCCGTGATGTCCTGAGCAAGTTGACCAGCGTCTCGCAGCGACACATTCCCACTCTCCGTGATGTCCTGAGTTCACCTGCGGCCAGGTCACTCCTTTTCTCTTCTGCCGGGCACTATGCCTTCTACTATAAACCTCTCCAAGCTGTTGTGTCTCTTGATGTGGCCGAAGTATCTCATCTTTCTAAACGTGATTTTTCTGCGTCACCTAGTCTCATTAGTACATATATATTTGATTTTCTTTCTGTCCATGATATTCCAAGCGCCCTTCTGTAACATTTCATTTCACATGCTGTTATTCTCTTTTCTAGTGATGTGTTAAGTGTCCATGTTTCGCATCCGTTATGTTGTCACTGGGAATATGTAAGCTCTTAGTAAACATAACTGTGTTTTCTTGTTTAACACTTTGCCATATGATCTTCATTAGCTCTAGTTTCTGTGATGGAGCTGCTGTCCTTCTTTTGCTTTCCACTGTGTGGTCGCCATTGGTGCTGGTGACTGAATCTAGACAGTCAAATTTGTTTACGTTTTTTTTAATCATCAGATTACTTATTTTACGTATGCGTACTCCGTTGCTCGATAAGCCCCCCCCCCCCCCCCCACTATTTCCCTTCCTAACCTGATAAGGCTATTCTCTATCAGCTGCGGTCGCCCTAATTAAATATGTATCTCTTGACCTTTTCTTTTTGGTGTGATATTTATCCTCAGAGAAGCAAAACATGGATGGCTTCGTTGCTGGCCTTTTCTCCCGAGATAACTAACGAGTGCCACTCCACGCCTCATTACGGTTTTGGTCAGCGAGCCGTAAAATACGGGCAAAGGAAGTGGCACTTGGCAAAGGGAGACTAACACTAGGAATTAAGATAATGTCCCTGAAAAACTTCACGCCTGATTACTGGACTTGGTTGTTCTTGTCTTGCTGTTTCCCCGTAAAGAAAAACTTGGTTCTGTAAATCAAGCGATGTTACCCTGTCTTTTGATTTCCCTCTATGTTGGTTTGTTTTCTTCGCTTTATTACCCACTTGAAAACATTTTCTTCTATACAATTTACGTTTCAGAGGGTAATTTACAGGGTGCCTTTCAGGCGACACGATTTAATCTTTTAGAAATAATTGTAAACTAACAATAACGGTTTTCTTAAACGCAAGCTCTTTTTTTTCACTTAGAACTTTTACCACTGCCAAGAAGGGGTAACCTGAAATTATGCACAAACTACAGAACTGTTGCCCTGATTAGTCATGCCAGTAAAACTCTGTTAAAAATCATAATGGGTAGACTTCGAAAGAAAATAGAAGAAGAAGTCAATATGGTCCAAGCTGGTTTCAGGCAAGGAAGAGGATCAAGAGATCATATATTCAATCTAAGATTAATAATAGAGAAATGCAGAGAGTTTAGTGTGAATCTATATTTATCCTTTATAGACTACTCAAAGGCATTTGATTGTGTACAACATCAGAAACTTTGGGAAATAATGGAAAAAATGAGATTTCCAACACATTTGTCACAACTAACATCACTGCTGTATCTAGACCAACAAGCAGCAGTAAGAATAAATGGTGAAACAACAACTTGGTTTGACATAAAACAAGGGGTCCGTCAGGGGTGCATATTGTCGCCTTACTTATTTAACTTGTATACTGAAAATATAATGAGGAATGTTAGAGAAGATGTAGACAAAAGAATATTACGATGCCATAACAATTGAAGGTTATGAAATACCAGAGATTAGATATGCTGATGACACAGTGTTACTGTCCACAACACAAAGAGGAATGGAAAAACTAATTATGTCAGTCCGTAAGAACAGCGAAGAGCAGAACCTCTATCTTAATGCAAAGAAAACTAAATTGATGACAACTGACAAAACAAACAAGGCAGCTGAAATATGTATCAATGAGGAAAAACTGGAAGAAGTGGAGAGTTTTTAATATCTTGGATCACTACTAACTAATAATGGAGATACAATGAGGGAAATTAAAAGGAGGACATCTATCGCTCTTCAGAAAGTAAAACAACTAAAGAATCTGTGGAGAGGAGCAGACAGAACCACAAAAATAAGATTTTTAAGGGCATGCATCTTTCCCATCCCAACATATGCCTGTGAGACCTGGACACTTAACAAAACAGCTGAGAAACACATAAATGCCTTTGAATGTAAATGCTACAGAAGAGTTCTCCAAATATCATGGACACACAAAAAAAAGAACAAATATATCTATACTACAAGAACTTAATATTGAAGAGGGCTGGCTAGTAAAGATGATTAAAGAAAGAAAACTTAAATATTTTGGACACATTAAACGTCATGATAATTTAGAGAAGACCGTATTGGAAGGATACATAATGGGAAAAAGAAAAAGAGGAAGACCAAAACGAAGATGGCTGCAAGACATCGTTGACGATCTGCAAATGGATGCCGCAGCAGCAGGCCATCTTGCTCACAACCGAGAGGCCTACAGGAGTGCTGTTTGGGAGGCAAAGTTCCGCAAGGGTCATGCAAATGAATGAATGAATGAACGAACAAAGGAGATTTTTTGTAAATTTTATTTATTAGCACTTTTACTATTTTTACTGGGGATGAAGACCCCCGATAAGGTAATCAGCGACCTATAGCTGTCCAAGACCCTGTCCCACCCCTCCGTGGTACCCCCAGTAGCAGTCATAGCCTGGCTAACGTGGGAGGGATCGCCATAGTCTCCATGATGATAAGAGTCTGCAAAGCAGAATTGCACACATCCTGCTTTTTAGCTGTACTCCGGGACTGAAAAAGTAGCCTCCATAACCCGCTCCCACGCCGATACGATGCTGTGCCTCAACATCTCTACAGCATCGACTGCAAAGAACAACAGCTCGCAGTTACAAGGAGTTCGTACAAGTACTAGTTTTGCTTGTTCTTCCTTGTGTTGCTTCACTTTCTTTGCGGTGAAAAATCTCCTTTGATCAAGTTAGATATATCAGTTATGAGCTGATGGTTTTGAAGCTTTTTTTCCTGTTTTTAAATGTACTGTACGTGAAGAAGGTTGGCTAGTAAGGAATATTAAACAGAGAAAACTTAAATATTTTGGACACATTAAACGTCATGAGAATCTAGAGAAACCAGTCTCGGAACGGTACATAATGGGGAAAAAAGAAAGAGAGGAAGACCAAGGCGAAGATGCTTGCAGTATATCGTTGATGATCTGCGGATGGACGCATCAGCAGTAGGCCATCTTGCTTACAACCGAGAGGCCTACAGGAGAGCTACTAGGGAGGCAAATTTCCTCAAGGGACATGCAAATGACTTACTGAGTGACTGACTGCATGTGAAGGTTTGAAGATTAGTTTAAAATTGAACTGACAAGTCATTCTACAAGTAAAACACTTACTCCTCTGCTATTTAACCCAATTTTTCTCAGAAGATATTTCACACACTCTGTTCTTCATGAATCAAGATACATATATTTGACAGTTATTACTATTATTACTATTATTATTATTATTATTTACCGTGACAGATAGCGTTGTCTATAATCCTTCTACACCTTGTGCAGTCCTTGGTGTTTCCCATTGATTCATGTGCTTTTCTTTTTCCATGTCACTTGGTCAGCCCACTGAGATGGTTTTCCTGTATTCCTTTTTCCCCTTGAATTTTCTAGCGATTAATAGTTTCTCCATCTTCTGTCTTCTCATGATATGTCGTTTTGTTTGTCGTTTCCTTATCATTTTAACTAGTTTTCGTCGTTCTGATTCTTCCTTGAGGACACCTTTCTTTATGTTTCTGTCCGTCTATGGTATTTATTACATCTTTCTGCAAAACCACAACTCTGTTGTTTCGAATTTCTTTGCCATCTTTTTTTTGCTGGCCGTCCGATTTTCGCAATCATGTATTAACTATATATAGCACTGCATACTCCTTTCCTCATTTTTAAGGATATTGTCCTACTTGTTATCACCTTCTTCATGTCATAAAAAACTGCATTTGTCTTACCTCTTCGTCATTTTATTTCATTCGTGTACCTCCCATCAGCTGTTGTTGCTCTGAGGTAACTGAATTTATTTACTTATGTCTGTGTCTTCCAATATGAAGAGATGTTGCGCCTTTGTTGTTATTTATTTATGTCTGTGTCTTCCAGTATGAAGAGATGTTGCGCCTTTGTTGTTATTTATTTATGTCTGTGTCTTCCAGTATGAAGAGATGTTGCGCCTTTGTTGTTATTTATTTATGTCTGTGTCTTCCAGTATGAAGAGATGTTGCGCCTTTGTTGTTATTTATTTATGTCTGTGTCTTCCAGTATGAAGAGATGTTGCGCCTTTGGTGTATGTGCTCTTCCGATGTTACCATTGTTTCTTTCTTGCTGCTGTTGAACTCTAGGCCTCTTTTATTGCTCTCTTCAATTATCTTGCTCACAAGTTTCTGCAAATTGGCGACTAATGGTGCTTCTAACTACATTAAATTGTCTGGCCACTACACTTTGTGACTGTCCAGTCTGTAGACGTCCAATGATGATGAGTTGTTGTTCTGTAGCCATACTTGCGCATTGAATTTTCAAATTCGAGAAGCGTAAATCTTTTATAGGCATTCAATTACATGGTCATTGAGTTTTGTGTTCAGTAAGTTTCACGGGATTCTCGTGAACCTGTCATGAGTTATTATCAAAAATGCTGTTTTGACTAGTGTCACTTTTCTGTGCTCATGAATCATCTGCTGAGTACAGTTCAGGTCAGCACGTGAAGTCGATGTCCAAGTGAGCGTTTCATGCAATTTTCCCTTTTCTGATCAGCAAACTTTAGTTTAAATCGCAACATCGTGTATTTGTTGCGTGTCTGTTTTTTTAACAGTATTTCATTGAGGAAAAATTGGAAGAGCTTTAAATATCTTAGATCATTACTAACTAATAATGGAGGTACAAAGAGGGAAATTAAAATGAGGACATCTATCGCTCGTCAGAAAGTAAAACAACTGAAGAAACTGTGGAGAGGAACAGACAGAACTACAAAAATAAGATATTTAAGGACACGCATCTTTACCATACTGACTGATATACAAATGCTGACAGGTTAAAAGGAACTAACATTGACAAAATATAAAATACAAACTTTGTAATACTTAATGTACCTCATTTTGAGATGAACTACCGTGATATTTCTAAGTATTTTGGCGTAATTTGATTTTAAACAGTTGTAGTCGTTTTTGAACAACTTGTGTATCGATACCGACCATTTGCAGGTTCCTATCCATGGTAAGGCAATACTAGAGCGTAGTGACAAAAGCGTAGAACCTAATAGAATTTCATGATTAAAAGGAATTCTATTCAGTGCTATTTTCAGCTTTTTGCCTTTGTTCATTTGTTGACAACAACTAATTGGTCCATTCAATGCAGCCAAACGGACACGAGATTGAGAATATCCATTTTCGTGGTAGTCTGAATAGAACAATACCCAGAGAAAACGCCCGTGAGGGGCTTCCACGAGTTCACGTACACTGGAATCGATACGGCCCAGTAAAGTGATCTGGCTACGCCTGAAGATGAAAGAAATCTGGACAGCTTCCAGATAGTGAGACAACAGCCTGGTTTCTTGCGTGCCAGATTGAAGCTGAACGGGTTTTTTTTTCTCTTCACAAATTCGCAATTTGATAAAAAAAAGTTTTTGGCATGTAACTGCAGTTCCGTCTAGGCCAGGAGACAGATAAGTATCTGTGATAGATCAGATTCTGGAAAGTGTATTATTAAATTAGTGAATGTTTAACATCTATGGCTACAGATGTAGCAACGACGCAGTCAGTACAACGCTATCGCAGAGTTAGAAAAATGTATATTTTGCCATTACGTATATAGCTTTAACGTATAATTTTTTCTTCATTAGAAACAAAAAAGGAAAAAAAAAACTCGGTATTAATGAAAGGCTCTATTTATGTTCTTTTACAAAAATAATCATTTGTTCTTCGTAGATATAGCATATTAATTTGTAATCTGGACGATTCATTATTGTTGCGCTTCTTTTTTTCTTTATTCTTTTGCTATACCATCCATCCATCCATCCATCCATCCATCCATCCATCCATCCATCCATCCATCCATCCATCCGTCCATCCGTCCATCCATCCATCCATCCATCCATCCATCCATCCATCCATCCGTCCATCCATCCATCCATCCATCCATCCATCCATCCGTCCGTCCGTCCGCCCGTTCGTCCGTCCGTCCATCGGTCCAACCATTAATCATAGATTATTCATAGATCCATCCATCCATAGACCCATCAATCTTTCCATCCTTTCATCCAACAAATCATCCATCCATCTATCTATCTGTATATGCATCTGGCCATCAATAGATCCATCCATCCATCCATATATCTATCAACCAGTCTATCTGTCCATCCATCCATCCATCCATCCATCCATCCATCCATCCATCCATCCATCCATCCATTCATCCATCCATTCATCCATCCATCCATCCATCCATCCATCCACGTTTTGGAGCAGTGATTGCTAAGATTGACCTGCGCTGTTCTGCAGGTTGTAAACAGATCATCTCCACGTCTTACTCTCTGCATTCATTCTTTATGTGGAGTCCCTGCTGTGCTGAATGTTCTTTACCTCGCTTGTACTTTTTTCTTTGACCAGATTGTCTTAGACCGGACTTCTCTTAGACCAGCCTCTTATTCTCTTTCCCTCCTTTTTTAGACAGGCCTCTAATTCTCTTTACCTCCTTCTCTTACACCAGCATCTAATTCTCTTTCCCTCCTTCTCTTAGACCGGCCTCTAATTCTCTTTCCCTCCTTCTCTTAGACCAGCCTCTTATTCTCTTTCCCTCCTTCTCTTAGACCGGCCTCTTATTCTCTTTACCTCCTTCTCTTAGACCGGCCTCTAATTATCTTTCCCTCCTTCTCTTACACCAGCATCTAATTCTCTTTCCCTCCTTCTCTTAGACCGGCCTCTAATTCTCTTTCCCTCCTTCTCTTAGAACAGCCTCTAATTCTCTTTCTCTCCTTCTCTTAGACCGGCCTCTTATTATCTTTCCCTCTTTCTCTTAGACGGCCTCGTATTCCCTTTCCTGCTTCTCTTAGAGGGCATCTTGTTCTCTTTCCCTCCTTCTCTTAGATCGGCATCTTTTTCTCTTTCATTCCTTCTCTTTGACATGCCTCTTTCTGCATTTCCATCCTTCTCTTAGACCGGCCTCTTATTCTCTTTCCCTCCTTCTCTTAGATGGCCTTTTATTCTCTTTCCCTCCTTTTGTAAGACGAAATCTTTTTCTCTTTCATTATCTTAGACGGCTTCTCTTTCATTGTTTTAGAAGGCCTCTCTTTCTCTTTTCTCCCATAAAACTGGCTGCTCTAGAGAAAGGTATATTGATGCTTACATAACACACGAGAAATCTACTTTGAGCGTCTCTCTTTAAGAAAAGAAGCACCCATCATTTCTTCTTGTAACTAAAACTATTTCCTTCCTACAATTCCCCCGACCCCCATTTTCTTTGTGCTTTTCTACTGTATTCTATCCTTGCTTAATTCTTATTTCTTGAACTTTCCCCCCCCCTTTAAGTCGTAATTTATTCTTTACATTTCGTTTCCTTGCTCTTTTCTCTTATGTTTCTTTCTGCAAATAATTTCTACCTCTCCCATTTAAAGCAGACTGAAAAAAAACAACATAGGAGGGAGAAGAAGGCCTCCTTTAGCTAGGAAATATTCAAGACACAGACAAATAAACAAACAAAATAACGACCCGCTTTAAGTTCCTGTCTGAGGAGGAGGTATAGGGAAAATCGCATGTATCTAAGGTTATTCCGAACATCATGAATCCCTTCGCGCGCCGACTGCATTCTGCTAGCTCTCAAACTGACAGATCTGTCGGCACAAGCGAGATAATTCACGTTCAGGGCGGGCCTCATTTCAGAATGTAAAATATCAACGAGTTAATACATATTTTTTTTTAAAAATATGTATTTTGTATTCGGAATTTTTAAAATAACATTTCTGAAAAAAAAAGCTTCAGAATTCTTGTTTCTGGTCATGTTGTCTTGTTCATATACAAGTATTTTTGTTTTTTCTTCTATCTGAGAGTTTTTGAGCAAATTTCTGTAATTCTTTGTGTGGAGTCCTTGCTGTGCTGAATGTTGTTTACCTCGGGCTGTGCTTTTTTCTTTAACCAGATTGTCTTAGACCGGCCTCTTATTTCCTTTCCTTCCTTCTCTTAGACCGGCCTCTTATTTCCTTTCCCTCCTTCTCTTAGACCGGTCTCTTATTTCCTTTCCCTCCTTCTCTTAAACCGGCCTCTTATTTCCTTCCCCTCCTTCTTTTAGAGCGGCCTCTTATTTCCTTTCCCTCCTTCTCTTAAACCGGCCTCTTATTTCCTTCCCCTCCTTCTCTTAGAGTGGCCTCTTATTTCCTTTCCCTCCTTCTCTTAAACTGGCCTCTTATTTCCTTCCCCTCCTTCTCTTAGACCGGTCTCTTATTTCCTTTCCCTCCTTCTCTTAGAGCGGCCTCTTATTTCCTTTCCCTCCTTCTCTTAGACTGGGCCTCTTATTTCCTTTCCCTCCTTCTCTTAGACCAGTCTCTTATTTCCTTTTTCTCCGTCTCTTAGACAGGTCTCTTATTTTCTTTCCCTCCTTCTCTTAGGGGCGTCTGAGTGGCGAAGTGGTTAGTGCACTGGTCTCTCATGGCGAAGGTCGGGGGTTCGAATCCGGCCGGAGGCGCCCCAGTCACCCAGCTGTAGAAATAGGTACCCGACTTCTTCTGGAGTTGGGGAAGGAGAGGCGGCCAGGTGTGATACTGACCATATCACCCTCTAGTGTGCTGACAGGTCAAAGAAAATATGGGCACTAACACCATATCCCTATGTGCCTCTAAGGCATGAGAGGATTACCTTTACCTTTACCTTTTTACTTTCTCTTAGACCGGTCTCTTATTCTCTTTCCCTCCTTCTCTTAGACGGCCTCTTATTCTCTTTCTTTCCTTCTCTTAGACCTATCTCTTATTTCCTTTCCCTTATTTTTCCTTAATTCCTATTCTTCATTCTCTTAGACCTATCTCTTATTTCCTTTCCCTTATTTTTCTTAATTACTATTTTGTATTCGGGATTTTAAAAAAATATTTCTGAAAAAAACCAAGAATTCTTGTTTCTAGTCATGTTGTCTTGTTCATATACAAGTATATATATATGTGTGTGTGTGTGTGCGTGCGTGCGTGTGTGCGTGTGTGTGTTTGTATAAAGTTCAGTGTCTTAAAGAGATACGGCAGTAATATCACAGCTTTTAGTGCTTAGTGGCTGCATGGTAGTTCGCCAAGATGTCCTGTCTTCAGCGAGTTTTTTTTCAATCTCATCAAAGGATGTTATGCCCACTGAACTGGCCTTTCTTAACAATGTCCTCTTTAGAGTTTCACATGGTCGACCTATTTTTCTTCGACCTGTTGTGTTTTATTTGATAGCTTATTTGGGGATTATCTGATCATTTCTTATCATCACATGACCGACATATGTCCGTCTTCTTTTTCTGATCAACCACGAGACAGGTTGTTGTTTGCTCATCTGTCTGATCTCTGCGTTGTTCTTCAATTCACTCCACTTTATACCGAGTATTTTCCTTAAGCATTTGTCTAATTTGTTGTCTATTTCCTTAGTTGTTTTCCAGCTTTCGCATGTATAAATGTGGGTGGATATTACATTTGAACTAAATAATATTACCTTGGTATTTGTGCTTATAACTTTTGAATGCCATATAATCACAAGATTCTTGAATGTCAATGCTGCTTTGGCAATTCGAACTTCTTTTCTGGTGTCACCATTGTGGTCTTAGTACAGCACTCTTAATGCTTCTTTTAAATCTGCATTTTGGGTTAGGAGTTTCCACAGCAGGACTTCAGGTGACAGAGCTGTACCTGCGGTACAGCAATGATCGGAAGCATCAGTTTCTCATACAGTTCATTCATTCATTCATTTGCATGTCCCTTGCGGAACTTTGCCTCCCTAACAGCACTCCTGTAGGCCTCCCGGTTGTGAGCAAGATGGTCTGCCGCTGCTGCATCCATTTCCAGATCGTCAACGATGTCTTGCAACCATCTTCGTTTTGGTCTTCCTCTCTTTCTTTTTCCCATTATGTACCCTTCCAAGACGGTCTTCCCTAGATTATCATGACGTTTAATGTGTCCAAAATATTTAAGTTTTCTCTCTTTAATCCTCTTTACTAGCCAGCCCTCTTCAATATTAAGCTCTTGTAGTATGGATATATTTGTTCTTTTTTGTGTCCACGATATTTGGAGAACTCTTCTGTAGCATTTACATTCAAAGGCATTTATGTGTTTCTCAGCTGTTTTGTTAAGTGTCCAGGTCTCACAGGCATATGTTGAGATGGGAAAGATGCAGCATGCAGTGCAAATTCTAAACACATGGAACATTTTTTGTTATTACTCAATTTAAATCTGTCCGGCCTCAACATTGCTCCCGTTTCAGAACAGACGACTCTGAACCGACTCATCAGAGTAACGGAATATGTGGCTGAGAGATGTGTCTTTTCTATTAACTCAGGAAAGTAAGGCAAGCTACTTCAGCCTAGCTACATATCACTCGATGCCAGAGTTTCAACAGAAAGTTTAGCCGCAGACCAGTTGGCAAGCTATAGCCGGCTCCCTCCAAGGAAGGTGAATATCAATACGAAGCACGTACTCCATAGCGCCAGCGAGAATGGTGAAGAATTGATAGTGATGTCTAAGTGTGTTGGGAGCAGGGGGTGGTGGAGGGGATAGAACTATCTATTTTCAGAAGAAGACGCCGTGCAACTTGTAACTGTTTGTTCCAGGAAAGTGTCTTATGTTCAAACATTTAAGATGCTGCTTCGGTGTTTTAATGTGTAGGCTGTCAGTATCACACAGAGCACCAATCTTTGTCGGTACCACATAGGGCACCAATAGTACATAGTCGGTACTACACATGGCACCAATCTTTGTCCGTACCACACAGGGCGCCAATCTTTGTCGGTACTAAACAGGGCACCAATCTTTGTCGTTACAACACAGGGCACCAGTCTTTGTCGGTACTACACAGGGCAAAATCTATGTCAGTACCACACAGAGCACCAGTCTTTGTCGGTACTACACAGGTCACACAGGGCACCAATCTTTGTCGGTACTACACAGGGCACCAATCTTTGTCATTACAACACAGGGCACCAATCTTTGTCGGTACTAAACAGAGCACCAATCTTTGTCGTTACAACACAGGGCACCAATCTTTGTCAGTACCACACAGAGCACCAATCTTTGTCAGTACCACACAGGTCACCAATCTTTGTTAGATTAGCCCCAAACTTTTGTCTGCTTCTTTCATAAAATATGAATTCTGCCTCGTACCCCAATCTCTGCTACTGATCTTGTCTGTGTGGAAAAGAGGGGTGTGGGGGGTGTGGGAGGGATGTGAGATGGAGGGAGGAGAAGAGGGAAAGATGAGTTGGAAATGAGCGAAGAAGGAAAAGGTGAATCATGAAGCATCTCAAGGTCACATCACCAAACCTGATGGCTGCCTCTGATTACAGAGAGTACTTTCCGCAGCGAAGTCATCCTTTCGTTTTTATGACATAGCCGGCTAATTTGGCGTCTAATGTCGGTTGGGCGCCTTGTTTACGACGTGTTGGCTTTTGGTGTTTTCCCGAAGCATTCTGTTCCCTACGTTGTGGTTTGGAAAAGTTCGGGAGACTATTAAAGGAATAGTGGATGGAATGTTGAAGGAACAGTTGAGGGGGGGGGATGAATAAAGGAGGGAATATTGAAGGCATGTAGGAGGGAATGGTGAAGGTATGTAGGAGGGAATGTTGAAGCCATGTAGGAGGGAATGGTGAAGGAATAGTTAAGGGAATGGTAAAGAAATAGTGGAGGAAATGTTTAAAAAAAATAGTGAAGGAAATGCTGACGGAACAGTGGAGGCAGTGTAAAAGGTATAGTGCAAGGAAGATTAAAGGAGTAGTGGCGGGAGTGTTAGAGGAATGATGGTGCAAGAAAGGAAGCTTACAGCACCTCCGAGTACGGCACTTTAAGGCATAAGGCATAAAGCAACGTAGGCGTTTATTATTGTTACTCTCAAAGGTATTAACCCCGTTTTTTTTTCCTATCCGTCCTCCTCAGTCTATGTCAGAATATCACTCCGCTCCTCTCCCCTTTTCCAAAATTATCTGACTCAAAGGCGCATTATAAATATTATGTATATTCAGCCGTTTGAGTCGGCCAGTCTGTGATCTCAATTCTTCTTTCCCACTCAGCCTATAAAAGAAAGGAGGCAGGGATTCCTCACTGGATGAGAAACTCCTGGTCAAAGTGTCGAAAGGAAAAAAAAATATGTATGAGAAGGAACGCTTCAGTTTCGTCTGAGGTGATGGATTTACGAATCACTGGGCCTCTAAAAGAGGTAAGTGATGGAATAAAAATAATAACCAAGTTACTGAATGACATTTACAATATGCCCAGTGACCTGCTTAAATCCACGTTTAGAGCACTATCAAAGAAACCAGGTGCAGATGAATGTGATGACCACCGGACTATCTGCCTCTCATGTCACATAACGAAGCTACTTCTGAGAATTATTGTGAGAAAAACAAAGAAAAAGACAAAAATGGAAATAACAGATGAACAGTTTGGATTTGTTGAAGGAAATGCTATTTATGCTTTATGAACACTAACAGAAAGAGCTTTAGAAGTACAGAAAGATCTTTATTTATGCTTCATTGATTACACCAAGGCATTCGACAAGATGAATCATAATGAAATTGTTAAAATGCTTGAAGACATCAGTATAGACGGCAAAGACCTGAGGATTGTAAAACGTCTATAATGGCAGCAAGAAGCAGCAATTCGAGTTGAAAATAGAACCGGAAAATATCAACCTATAAAACAAGGCGTGCGACACGGATGTGTACTACCTCCAAACCTTTTTTCTCTGTACAGCGAGAATATTCTAAGAACGATCATCACTGAACCAGGCATAAAAATTGCAGGATACAATATTAACAACCTTCGGTATGCTGACGACACAGTACTGATAGCTGAGAACCAACAAGACCTGCAAAATCTCTTGAATAAAGTCGCTAAAGGATGTGAACAGAAAAGCCTTACTTTAAACATAACAAAGACAGAGACTATGGTTATATCTAAGAAACAGAATCCACCAACATGCAGTATAAAATTAAACTGAACTGTTCTAAAGCAGGTGCAGAAATTCAAATACCTTAGAGCAGTAATAACTTCAGATGGGAAATGCAGAACAGAAATTAAGAACAGAATATGCAAAGCAAAGACTGCATTTCAGAGAATGAGAAACACATATTATCCAACACATCCTTAGCAATGAATGTTAGAAAACTAGTCCTAAAATGCATATTGAACCTATCTTGTTATATGGAAGCGAATCATGGACAATAGCCAGGTGTGCACAAAAGTCATTGTAAGCAACAGAAATGTGGTTTATTAGAAGAATGTTGCGAATTCCCTGGACAACAAAAGTAACTATTGAAGAATGTATGAGAAGAGCTGGAGAGACAAAAATTCATGTCAGAAAAATAAGAGAGAGACAATGTACTTTCATAGGACATGCAATGAGAAGAGGGGGCATTGAAAATATTATAACAACTGGAAAAATAGAAAGAAGATCAAGAGGAAAACCAAGAGAAATGATACTGGACAGTCTGACGGGATGGTGTGAGAGGAGATCACCAACTGAGCTGATGGCCTGCATGAAGGATCGGGTACTCTGGAGAAGCATAATAGCCAACGCTAGTCGGCACGGCACCTGATGATGATGATGGATTTACGAATCACTAGGCCTCTAAAAGAGGTAAAGAAGGAATTACGAATCATCAGGCCTCTAAAAGAGGTAAGTGAAGGAATTACGAATCATCAGGCCTCTAAAAGAGATAAGTGAAGGAATTACGAATCACTAGGCCTCTAAAAGAGGTAGGTGAAGGAATTACGAATCATCAGGCCTCTGAAAGAGATAAGTGAAGGAATTACGAATCACTAGGCCTCTAAAAGAGGTAAGTGAAAGAATTACGAATCATCAGGCCTCTAAAAGAGGTAAGTGAAGGAATTACGAATCATCAGGCCTCTAAAAGAGGTAGGTGAAGGAATTACGAATCATCAGGCCTCTGAAAGAGATAAGTGAAGGAATTACGAATCACTAGGCCTCTAAAAGAGATGTAGTAAAACTCACACACTCTATGTGTTAAAACTAAACACAAACAAAAAAGAAGCCATGTGTATTAAAACTAGCAAACACTATGTTTTAAGACTTACAAACTCTGTGAAATACAACTTTCACACTCCATGCATTAAAACTCTCAAAACTCAAAGGAAAACAACAAAGCATTAACTCATTTCAGAGTTGTAGAGTTCTTTCATATTCATTACCTAATTTTCTTTTTTTCTTGCAATATCTTTTTTCCAGACTTTCCTCCATTCATGTCCAAGATTGGAAGATTTTGGATATCTATCATTATGTGATGTGACATGATTCAGTCTATCAAATCCTTCACACACAAAAAAATCCTAAGACAACAAGAAACAAATCGCTTATGTCTTGAAAGGGAAGCAACTGAAGTCACAATTTTAGCAGTCATAATTTGAACTTTCAAAACCTCTATTCATGCAGATTGTGTGAGCAATTCTTCTTTCCTGATGGGAAATTTCAAATAAAATGTGTAATCTTCCCAGAAGAACTCCGTCGTACTAACATTTTTAACTCTTAGATTTTCATGTTCTGTTTTTTTTTTTTAACTCCATGTCATTCAAGGCAAATAAATCACGTGCTATACCAGTATTTCCCAGGATTGTTCCCCTTTTCTCCCAAGCTACATCCTCAACGCCCGCAACCCCCATGTACTGCTCGTACAATAAACTATTAAACTTGGATATGCATTACACAACTGAAAGCTTAAGCTAGCAAATCAATTTATTTAACAATATGAAGGAACGCATTTATAACTCATCTACAGCCATTATTTTCTCATTTTTTATTGTGATGGATGAGTTTCATGTTGGGACACGAATTTCTCAGTATCAGATTGAAAAGTGCCAAAGAAGGGAGGTAATACTGTCGCGATCTGCTGATTCGTTTTCCATCAACGACCCTCTCCCTACTGCCGCCACCCCCCCCCCCCCATTTTTATCCACCGCCCCTTTTTATTTCACCGCCCCCTGGTCCTTTCCAACGCCAAGGGGAAATGGTTGGGTGGGGGAGGGGGTATCGCCTACTTTGGGAAACATTGCACTACACAATACACTTGTGAAGCATGATCTCACCAACGTTATTAGGCACGGCACAAACTACTGCTACTACTGCTATTTATACTATTACTACTACTACTACTACTATTAATACTACCACTACTACAACTGCTATCTATACTACTACTACTATCTACTATTACTACTACTACTACTATTAATACTACCACTACTACAACTGCTATCTATACTACTACTACTATCTACTATTACTACTACTGCTACTACTATCTACTACTACTACTATTACTACTACTACTACTGCTATATATATATATATTACTACTTCTACTACTATTACTATCTACTACAACTACTACTACAACAACAACTACTACTACAACTAGTACTACTACTAGTACAACTACTACTACAACTACAACTACTACTACTACAACTATTACTACTACTACTACAATTACTACTACTACACCTACTACTACTACTACTACTACAACTACTACTGCTACTACTACTATTACAACTACTACTAAAAATAATAATAATTATATACGCTTCTGGCAATTCTATCATTTCTTTTCTGACAAATCTAGTTTTTGCGGTTTAAGTTCAACTTAAAAACAAAAACAAAACATCACAGCTGGAAGTTCAGCGTTCATTTCCTTCACATTCCAAAACATGAACAAATAAAAAACATCACAGCTTGTGAACTTGGTGTTTTGGTTCTCCAGACTTACCATCTGTGTATGAGTTTGCTCAGGCAGCGGTTCTCCAACCTTTCCAAACTGAGGCACATTTTGTAACACAAATTTCTGTCGCGGAACACTTGTGTGCCTAATGTATAAACTAGGAAAAAAGTAGAAACAGCCAAACAGACACATATTGTTTATGTTCCTGAATCCACTCAAGCGATTCTTTTGTGCCTCTACAAGGATTGAGATAAGTTTTCAATCAGTTACATTTTTCATTAATTTTTTTTTTGGCATTTTTTTTCTTTTTTAAAATTTTGTTTACATAAGCTTGATGTGAATCTATACTTTGTCTCCTCTCTCTGATTCTTCGTCCTGTTTGTTTTTGTTTGACAAAGGCTCGCGCCGAAACGTCACAAGTGTGTTATCGTTAAATAATAAAGCTGTTCCTATATTTTTCTTAGTTTATGCATTTTGGTATCATAGCTTTACTGCAGTGCTTTGTGTATAATTGTATGCCTATACATTACTTATTGTGTGTTACTTGTGTTCTTAATACTGTGTTCTCGTGCAGCTGACAATATATATATATATATATATCTTATATCCTTCCCGTGCCGTTAAACGTCACATAGGGCTCGCAAAGTAGTTCGCCAATTTTTCCTGTCTTCGGGGAGTCTTTCAACCTCATCAAAGGATTTTATGCCTGTTAACTTGGCCTCTCTTAATAATGTCCTCTTCAGAGTTTCACGCGGTCTGCCTCTTTCTCTTCGGCCTGTTGTGTTCCACTTGATAGCTTGTTTTGGGATTCTCTGATCATTTCTTCTCATCAAGTGACCAACATATGTCCATCTCCTTTTCCTGATCACCCATGAGACTGGTTGTTGTTCACTCATCTGTCTTATCTCTGCATTGTTCTTGAATTCATTCCACTTGATGCCGAGTATTTTCCTTAGGCATTTGTTTTCAAAAGAGTCTAATTTCTTGTCTATTTCTTTAGTTGTTTTCCAGCTTTCGCATGCATAAATGAGGGTGGATATTACATTTTAATTGAATAGTCTTAACTTGGTTTTTGTGCTTATAACTTTTGAATTCCATATGTTCTCAAGATTCTTGAAGATTGATGCTGCTTTTGCAATTCGGATCCTAACTTCCTTTCTAGTGTCACCATCTTGGTCTATGTAGCTGCCAAGGCATGCAAATTGATTGACTTCTTCAATATCTGTCTGCAGTGCTTTGTGTATAATTGTATGCCTATACATTACTTATTGTGTGTTACTTGTGTTCTTAATACTGTGCTCTCGTGCAGCTGACAATATATATATATATATATATATATATATATATATATATATATATATATATATATTCAAAGAAATGTCATTTATTACCTTATTTCGAAAGTTATTACAAAGTACAAAACAAATTTTAAAAGATTGAAGGACATATTCTTACAAATGCAAATTGTTCCATATCTGCGACACGTGTAGTTGACAAATCTTGTCGCGGAACAAAATATCGTCTGTAGCTTGCTTCCATCTAGTTCCCAAAATCAAGAAGCTAAAACAACACGGGGAGGGGGAGAGAACAGGAGAAGTAGAAGTTTGACAAACGCGAAGTGGAATTTTTGTAACAAAGAATGAACCAAATACTGACTGGAGTAACAGTTTTTGTTTGTTGGTTTAAAAAATGGTAGGTGATGACATTTCATCGCACATTTACAAAATTGTGCAGCACACTAAAGTGTAGTGACACACAGTTTGGGAATCCCTGTGCTAAAGGCACAAACATAACCGGATGTTTTAAAATGGAGGCACCTATACTTCTCGTGTAGCAGACAGGTAAAAATGATATATGATATACAAGGAAGTATATAGCAGCGAGCTTACTAATTTCTTTTCAGTGTTTCATGAAGGTAAAACTTAAAACTTTTTAGAAACCTTTTTCTGACTCGGAACATTTGAATGATTTTTATTTTATTTCCTCTGCTTAAAGTACAGAAGCTAACATGAAGACCATCTCTCGAATTTCCTCACACTGTCTCGCACAAAAACCACTATTATCTGGAGGAGAGATATGTTATATGAACCTGAAAGATTTTCATTTTTGTCCATCCACTGCTTTCTCATCCATCCATCCATCCATCCATCCATCCATCCATCCATCCATCCACCCATCCATCCATCCATCCATCCATCCATCCATCCATCCATCCATCCATCCATCCATCCATCAATCCATCCATCTATCCATCCCCATCCACCCATCCATCCGTCCATCCATCCATCCATCCATCCATCCATCCATCCATCCATCCACCCATCCATCCATCCATCTATCCATCCCCATCCACCCATCCATCCGTCCATCCATCCATCCATCCAGTGCTGTAATCGGTACGAAGGTCGATGGTAAGGAAAGTCCATATTTCTTTCTCCCTCATCTTGATGTATCCTGACCACTCTCGCATGTTATCTTCCCATCTACATCTCTGTCTGCCTCTCTCTCTTTTTTTCCTTCTGTTTTACCTTCTTCACTACAGTATTATGGTCTTGCTTACCTGCCTTACAATTCCTATTATTTTCTTTATCTCAGTCGCACATCTCCCATCCTCGGTTGGTATATGCCCCTGTGAGATATACCTTGTCACTTGTCTTCTTATTGTTTATGATTATTTGTACGTGTACTATCTCACTGTAACTGCGAGCTGGCGTTCTTTGCAGCCGATGCTGTGGAGTTGTTGAGGCACAGCATCGCATTAGCGTGGGAGCGGGTTATGGCGGTTATTTTTTCAGTCCCGGAGTACAGCTAAAAAGCTGGGGTGTGCAATTGTTCTTTAGCAGACTCCACCACCATGGGGACTATGACGATCCCTGTCCCGTTAGCCAGGCTAGGCCTGTTACTAGGGGTACCAACGGAGAGGTGAGACAGGGTCTAGATCAGCTATGGGTCGCTAACCCTACCGCTAGCGTGTCAGCTATGGTTCTCTAACCCTACCGCTAGCATATCAGATATGGGTCGCTAACCCTACCGCTAGCATATCCGCTATGGGTCGCTAACCCTACCGCTAGCATATCAGCTATGGTTCTCTAACCTTATCGCTAGCATATCAGATATGGTTCTCTAACCCTACCGCTAGTATATCAGATATGGGTCGCTAACCCTACCGCTAGCATATCAGATATGGGTCGCTAACCCTACCTCTAGCATATCAGATATGGGTCGCTAACCCTACCTCTAGCATATCAGATATGGGTCGCTAACCCTACCTCTAGCATATCAGCTGTGTGTCGCTAACCCTACCTTTAGCATGTCAGCTATGAGTCGCTAACCCTACCTCTAGCATATCAGCTGTGGGTCGCTAACCCTACCTCTAGCATATCAGATATGGGTCGCTGGTTGCCTCATCTGACAGGGTCTTCACTTCCTGTTTATAATTATATCCGTCGGTGGCTTCTGATCTTTTCCGCTGAGCACCATTACTTAGTCCTCAGAAATGAGGACGTTTGCAATGTGTTACAAAACTGTTTTTGATTCCCCTTACCTTATTAACAAGTTTTGCCTCTGGGGTTCCTCTGGCCCTTTTTTATCTGGTCCTCTGAGCCCCCTCTTCTGAGCCCCCTTTTGGGCCTGTAAACTGTAGGCCCCTGTAGGGAATCACCGACAGTACCCGCTCACTCAATGAACTATCTAGACGTTAGCTGTTAATGTCATTCTAGTGTAAGGTTATGGCTGCATGTGTTCACAGCATCAACCAACATAAACTTAACGACCAATGAAAAGTTAACGACCAATGAAGTGTTGAGAAGCTAGACATATGATTCATGATGTCAGCGTGTTACTCACAGAGATGTCCTGGGATTGGGGAAAAAAGTCTAAAATAGTTTAAATGTAAGGAAAATATGTCTTCCTCCCTAGCTCGGCCTCATAACTTCTGCATTCAAGTGGGATCAGACCCCTCCCCCGCCCCCGCCCCAAAAAAATAGTCTCTGGACTTTTTTGTTCTTGGACACGACAAATTGTGAACGTGGAATAAATATTATATGACATCATGAAGTCAGAACAAATACTATATGACATAATGACGTGAGGATAAATACTATATGGCATCATGAAGTTAGAGTGGATATTGTATGACGTAATGAAGTGAGAATAAATACCATATAACATTACTAAGTTAGGCTAAATATAATGAGTTTAGAATAAAATGTTACATAGCATGATGAAGTTAGAATAAATACTGTATGACATAATGAAATAAATACTGTGTATATACCGTGTATATAATCATGGAGTTAGAATAAATACCCATATGACATTATGAATTTAGAAATAATACTATGTGACATCATGAAGTTAGAATAATCACTATATAACATCAGGTTATAATAAATACTATATGACATCATGTTGAAAAGCTTCACTCAAGAATTATGATATTTAAAGAAAAAACATGAAAGTGCCGCAACTTCTCTTGATCTTGTATCAGACTACATTTAGTAAAAACAAAACAACAACAGAAATAACACATAGATTTTGCAATGTTTCCACTTCTTCTTCTTCGTTCGCTTCTACCACCAAGACCGCCCTGTGATCCTACTGAATTTTTCCTGTGATCCTCGATAGGTCCTGTGGTCCTCCTGTGGTCCCGGAGAGGACCACAAGAGATTCAGAGTATCGCAGGTCTTTGGCTTGTATTCTCGGTGGGTTGCAGAAGCTGGATTGCGTGACACCGTGGTTTTCGTTGTACCAGTTTAATCTAGAGTTGGACTTTCTCACCGGAAAACCTCGACATGTTTTGGATATCAGTATAATCCCGCTGGGTGAGAGGTGGTAGCCCACCCAGGCCAGAGTTGGACTTTCTCACCGGAAAACCTCGACGTGTTTTGGATATCAGTATAATCCCCGCTGGGTGAGAGGTGGTAGCCCATCCAGGCCTAAAGTTGGACTTTCTCACCGGAAAACTTCAGCGTGATTAATATACGCATTCATTCCCGTCGGGTGAGAAGTGGTTGCCTATCTACACTGCCCTGGTCCAGTGTCTCCGACTTCAGCATTTTGTGGTTGTGACCGCTACCCTTCCTAGTTGTGGCCAGGATGGAGATTTTGTCCAAGGGGACGAACCCTCGCCACTAGTAAGTTTCACCCATGGGTTAAGGCGGTTAAGGCAGTTTAGGCTTATTATCCCAGTATGGGAGTGTTTAGGACGTGACCGACCTCTACAGCGGATGTACTGTGACATGAATTAGTCATCAAGTTTCACTCCTGGGTTAAGCTGGTTTAGGCATATTTCACCAGTATAGGTGTATATAGAACGTGGCCAGCCTCTAGAGCAGAGGTGCTGTGGTATGAGTAGCTCTCGCCGCGAGACTACTGGACATACCGATTAAACTTAACTTTATCCTTTCCATCACCTTTTCACAGCGGCGCCGCCCGGTAACCCTAATCGCATTTTCTCATTTTCTTCATTGGCCAGGAAAAGTTTCACTCCACGCGCGGCAGCCGAAGAATCTCGCCAGCAATGTCTTAGTTTAACCCCTGGGTTAAGCCGATTTAGGCAATCTGCCCCAGTATGGGTGTATACAGGACGTGGCCGGCATCTAGAGCTGAGGTGCCATGATTTGAGTAGTCCTGACCTCGAGACTACTGGCTACTTCACTTAATCCTTTCCTTCACCTTTCCTCGACGACGCTGCGCGGCAACCCTAATCGCATTTTTCTTCATTCACCCCACCCACGGCAGCTGAGGAATCTCGCCAGCAGCGGAATATTTCCATTATTCGTCGCCATAGACTTCCAGTGAAGCAGTTTTCATATATTGTATAGCCCTGAACAAGACTAAATGTAAATTAATATCGATCCTAATTTGATCAAATTAATCAACAAATCTGATTGATCAACACTAAAAAAAAAACAATCTTATTTTTGACCTTAGGGAATGCATATACTTACAATACCAAAGGAAATTACTAAAACCTTTACCAAGAACAATATTTTGTACGTCAAGTTTTAAAAAAAATATTAGTTAAAAGGTGAAAAACTTGAAGAGGAACCAGTGCTTAAAATTATTAATATAATCATTCATGTGATGAATCTATAACATTGGCGAATATAACAGGCAAGTGAATTTGTTCTGTAACTGTTTTTAGCGAACGATTTTTTTTTTCAGCCAAAACACTATCAGCTCAGAAAAGAATTTAACAAACAAAAAAAAAAAAAAAAAAAGCAAGCACCCAGTGACCTCAGTGGCACCAGTCTAAGAAAGTCACTTTGAAAATCTATAAACCGACGCTTCATGTAGCAGACTCAAGTAAACACTTGGAACAATTTTCATGCCGCGTTCTATCGACATTTCGTCAATCAGGAGTTCCTATTGTACTTTGTTTGAGAGTTCCCATATATTGAGCTATCCATCAACTGCTTTACAGAACGCTGAGAGTGAACTTGTAAGGCAGCGATATAATATTTCAGCATAATGAAACGTTAGCGAAGGACAAGGAAACAAAAACGATAGAAAAGTTGTTTCCCTCTTATCCTTATTATTGTATAATCTTCCTTGAAATAAAAACCTGATTTACTTTATTTGTAAGAAACACAAAAGGTTAGCAGCGTTTTTTTTATACATGATTGTGGTTGTAATTAGCTCATGACACAATTTATTTTGTTTACATGTTTCTATACGAGCATAGAGTTGGTCGAAGTGGATAAGAAATGAAGGGATATCTATAAGAGAATACCGCTATAAAGGAAAGCATTTTTAGACAAATTGTGTAGAAAAGAGAGGATGTTGCTATTAAAAAAAGTATTTTACACAAATAGTGTAGAAAAGAGAGACTGCTGCTAAAAAAAGGTATTTTACGTAAATTGTGTAGAAAGGAGAGACTGTTGCTATTAAAAAAAGTATTTAACACAAATTGTGTAAAAAGGAGAGAATGTTGCTATTTAAAAATATTTTATACAAATTGTGAAGAAGAGAGAGAATATTGCTATTAAAACAAGTATTTTACACAAATTGTGAAGAAAAGAGAGAATGTTGCTATTAAAACAAGTATTTTACACAAATTGTGAAGAAAAGAGAGAATGTTGCTATTAAAACAAGTATTTTACACAAATTGTGAAGAAAAGAGAGAATGTTACTATTAAAACAAGTATTTTACACAAAATGTGAAGAAAAGAGAGAATGTTGCTATTAAAACAAGTATTTTACACACATTGTGAAGAAAAGAGAGAATGTTGCTATTAAAAAAGTATTTTACACAAATTGTGAAGAAAAGAGAGAATGTTACTATTAAAACAAGTATTTTACACAAAATGTGAAGAAGAGAGAGAATGCTGCTATTAAAAAAGTATTTTACACACATTGTGAAGAAAAGAGAGAATGCTTTTGTACAGGCAAGCATTTTAAACACATTGTGAATCTCAGGTAAGAAATGAAAAAACAATTGCTCGTATTAAATACAATACAAGTGACAGATATTTCGGTCATAAAATTCTTACCTGTAATTTTTGTTCATATACTTTTCTTACTTGTAACATTCGTTCATAAACTTTTCTTACTTGTAACATTCGTTCATATACTTTTCTTACTTGTAACTTTTGTTCACAAACTTTTCTTACTTGTAACTTTTCTTCAGTAACATTATCCTTGGCACTACACTCGAGGCGTCTGAGTGCACTAGTCTCTCGTGGCGAAGGTCGAGGGTTCGAATCCTGGCGGAGGACCCCAGTCACCCAGCTGTAGAAATTGGTACTCAACTTCTTCTGGAGTTGGGGAAGAAAAGGCGGCCAGGCGTGATACTGACCATATCATTTCTCCATTGTGCTGACAGGTCAAGGAAAATATGGACACTAACGTCATATCCCTATGTGCCTCTAAAGCATGACAGGATTACCTTTACCTTTATACTCCAATCAAGATTCTATCTGTCTGTCTGTCTATCTGTCTGCCTGTCTGTCTGTCTGCCTGTCTGTATACGAGGGGTGATTGATAATTTCTCGGCTCAAGGTACAATTGATAATTTGTGGACAACGTTTTTGGATTATTTCTCAACATAGTCCTCTTCCAAGTTTATGCACTTAGTCCAGCAATCCTGGAGCATACGGATAACTTCTTGTGCCAGTAGAAAGTGGTCTACAGCATGAATGATGTCATCATCTGAAGAAAATTTGCGACCAATGAGCTCCTTTTTTATTTTTGTAAACAGGTAATAGCCCGAAGATGCCAAATCTGGGGAAAATGGAGGATGCTCAAGAAGCTGGAAGTCGAATTCATGGATGGCAACCATTGTTACCTCCGACTTGTGAACTGAAACATTGTCTTGATGAAAGATGACTCCTCTCGTCAATTTCCCTCGATTCTTTTCCTTCTGTTTGACTCGCAGTTGCTTCACAAGATTAGCGTAATAGGCCCCGGTGACCGTTCTACCCTTTTGAAGATAGTCTACCAATAGCACACCTTCTGAATCACATAAGATGGAAGCCATCACTTTACCTGAAGACAGAACCACTCTTGCTTTCTTTGGAGGTGAGGATTCATGATGTTTCCACTGCTTTGACTGTTCTTTGGTTTCTGGTTGAATATGATGAACCCAAGTCTCATCCATAGTCATAAATTGCTGAAGAAACTTTTTATTTCAGGATCTGCAGAAAAATGGCCACGGTTGTCTCTTGACATGTTGAGACACTGTCGTTTGTGATCAGCTCCAAGAAGTTTCGGGACCCATCGAGCAGAGACCTTTGTCATTTGAAAATCATTGTGAATAATGGCATGAACATGTTCCTGGGAGATGCCCAACTCAGTAGCAATGTACTGCCCAGTTAGTCGTCAATCCTTAATTATCACGTCATGGATTCTGCCGGTGGTTTCATCGGTGGTTATCGTTCTTGGTCTTCCTAGAAGGGGACCATCTTCGAGACTCTCCCTTCCATGTTTGAATTGAGCTGTCCATTTCTTCACTGTGCTGTAAGAAGGGGCACTCTCCCCTAGAGTCTTGATATCTTGATTTTACATCTTGATATTCTACCCCTCAAGAAGAGATTTCTTTTCAACAAGACCAAATTAATTCATAAAATTCTATCGCACAATGCTCACCCTATCTGTGGTCGTTGTTCAAATCCAACTTAAAACACAGTCAACGCTTAAGCAATTGTATTCTCACAAAACCAAGGCTTGACATGTTTAAAAAAAGTTTCTCTTACTCAGCTGCCCACCTTTGGAATGCTCTACTAATTCACGTAAAACTTATAAGTAATATTCGTTCTTATAACTTTAAACTTTATAAACATCTGTTTGATATGGATTATATGCCTCCCTAAACATAGTTTAAAGTATGGCTTGAGTGTTGTAAGTTTTTTAAAATACTGCTTTTCTATAAATTTGTTAGTTTTGAATGAATGTAAAAATGCAAGTTTATTTCATGTTGTTGCATAAATCAGAGTGTAGAGTGTATGGACATGAGATAAGTGCATTATTTATTTATGTAATCATTTAATGTGTTTTCATGATTATTATGCTCATTAACAAATGCTGAATGACTGTGACTGAGTGAAAGCTGTATGATGAAGGGCAGAATGTTAGACGGGCCTGCGTGTCCAATTCTTAACTCTTTGAAAATAAAGTATGTTCGTTCGTTCGTTCATTCGTTCTCCACCATATCCTCATGGTACTCCTTCGATGATAAGCCCTTGATGGAGAGGTAGCAAATGACTGCTCGATGAGAAATTTTATCCATTTTCTCTTTCTGCCACCCCTTACCTCTTCAGTAGCCTGTAAAAAATAGGTCGCAGTTAATTTCTTGAAACTTGGTGTTTAATCTTACGTTAACCTGGTCTACAAATGCATCTAATACCATCTGTGTGTTTCATGTATTTATACCTTATGATGAGAACTTATCAATCACTCCTTGCATCTATCTATCTATCTATCTATCTATCTATCTATCTATCTATCTATCTATCTATCTATCTATCTATCTATCTATCTATCTATCTATCTATCTATCTATCTATCTATCTATCTATCTATCTATCTATCTATCTATCTATCTATCTATCTGTCTGTCTGTCTGTCTGTGTGTCTGTCTGTCTGTTAATTCATCCGTCCATTCGTCTGTGTGTCTGATTGTCAGTGTGTGTGTGTCTGTCTGTCCATTTATCCGTCCATCAGTCTGCGTGTCTGCGTGTCTGTGTGCCAGTCTGTTATGTGTCTTATCACAGAAGTGTCACCAACGCTTCATAGATACAAAAATGTCTGAATTGTTTTATTATATACAAAATCTACATTAATCGAATTTCAGAATTTCTAAGGAGCTCTGAAATGCTTAAGAAAAGTCACTTCCTTAAAAAAAAAGTCGTAAAAACGCAGACAGAGAGACAGACATACATACAGACAGACAGACAGATAGATAGATAGATAGATAGATAGATAGATAGATAGATAGATAGATTAGAAAACAAGTAAATTTAAATGCCCTGAACACACACACACTCTCCAAAATTCACATTATCTTTATTCCTAAATCTAGCTATTTACATGGAATCTCCCCTGTTCCTCGTGGCCTTTTTCAGATGTTATATTATATTACACGCACTTTCGGATAAAGCGTTATTTATTTGGAACTGAATTGCTGAATAAACATACGTGAAAAAAGGGCAGCACTGTTTCTCTAAATGCGAACTTGTTTTGCAATTACGCGTTTCAGTGGCACCACGCGAGCGATAAGACTGCCAGGGTTTCTTTTCATATATGGATGCTAGAAGGCGATTGCCCATTAGGGAAAACAGTACAACCGTAGCCAGCGCACAGACACTCACTACTGCAAAGAGAAACGGAAGGCTTGCAAAGCTGTAAGAGAGAAATACGGTGTACGTATGTTCTAGGTCAGTGGTTCCCAGTTAAAATTAGTCCGCGGACCCCCTGTTGTTTCAAAATCCAGGCCACGGACCCCCCCCCCCTTAGTTTGGAAAGTTTCATAACTTTATGGCAGCTATGCACCTTGAATGCAAAATAATTTTTTTCCAGCAAAATGAGCAAACGTTAAACCACACTAAAAACACAATACAAACTTGGCTAGTTTTCAAAATTACAGTAATGTAGTAAAGGAAAAATAGACACTGATACTTGTTCTAACAAATTAACAGAAAATGAAACGTATGACAGCTAACCAAGCTAAATATGGCGAGAGAAATAATCCCTCCTTTTATTCCAAACAGTCACTACGGCTAACCAAGGTAATATAGTGAGAGAAATAATCCCTCTTTTTATTCCTAACAGTCACTACAGCTAACCAAGGTAATATAGTGAGAGAAATAATCCCTCCTTTTATTCCAAACAGTCACTACAGCTAACCAAGGTAATATAGTGAGAGAAATAATCCCTCCTTTTATTCCAAACAGTCACTACAGCTAACCAAGGTAATATAGTGAGAGAAATAATCCCTCCTTTTATTCCTAACAGTCACTACAGCTAACCAAGGTAATATAGTGAGAGAAATAATCCCTCCTTTTATTCCTAACAGTCACTACGGTTAACCAAGAAAATATGGTGAGAGAAATCACCCTCCTTTAACTGTCACTTCTACATCTGGCTCCACGTCTGTCAGATAATTTCACAGTGAAAGTAAAAAAAAAAAAAGGACACAAAGACGGATGGATGGATGGATGGATGGATGGATGGATGGATGGATGGATGGATGGATGGATGGATGGACAGATAGATAGATAGATAGACAGACAGACAGAGAGACAGACAGACAGACAGATAGATAGATAGATAGATAGATAGATAGATAGATAGATAGATAGATAGATAGATAGATAGATAGATAGATAGATAGATAGATACTTGACTAGAATAAAAAGGTAACTCTGCCACGACTTAGAGGTACACAGATATGCTGCTGCTGGTGTCCATGTTTTCCTTGACCTGTCGGTGCACTAGAGGGTGACTTGGTCACCGTCATGCCTGGCTGCCTCATCGGGGATCCCCGCGTCACTAAAAGGGGAACCATCATCATCATCAGGTGCCGTGCCGACTGGCGTTGGCTATTATGCTTCTCCAGAGTACACGATCCTTCATGCAGGCCATCAGCTCAGTTGGTGATCTCTTCTCACACCATCCCTTCAGACTGTCCAGTATCATTTCTCTTGGTCTTCCTCTTGATCTTCTTCCTTCTATTTTTCCTGTTGTTATAATATTTTCAATGCCCCATCTTCTCATTGCATGTCATATGAAAGTACATTGTCTCTCTCTTATCTTTTTGACAAGGTTTTTTTTTGTCCCTCTAGGTCTTCTCATACATTCTTCATTTGTTATTTTTGCTGTCCAGGGGATTCGCAACATTCTTCTAATAAACCACATTTCTGCTGCTTCCAATGATTTTTCTGCAGACTTGCCTATTGTCCATGATTCACTTCCATATAACAAGATAGGTTCAATATAGCATTTTAGGACTCGTTTTCTAACATTCATTGATAAGGATGTAAGGGGAACCACTGTCTAGAAAGAGCGTGTCTGGCCCGTTTACCTTGGTACTTCTAGCGAGGCTGTCAAACTCACTCTCCTGAGAGAAGCACGGGAGAGTCAAAGGATGCTGGGGTAAATCCCTGAATATGAAAATGTGGAGTGATAGATCTTGAGGCTCTCGACAGAGAGGGTTTTCCCTTACCCTGTCTTCTGAAAGCGGCAGAAGAAGAGAGGCGAGCAATAAACAAAATTCAGGATGAGACATCCAAATTCATCAAAAAACGCGTCAAGGGAGCAGATGATAAAAAACATGGACAACAGAGAGCAAAGGAGACCGAGGGAGACAAAGAGAGAAGATGATAGATGAAGCGGCATGGAGAAAGAACATCAGCCCAGCTTACATCCGGAACAGAGAAATGTGGAAAAGCATGGCCGCCACAGTCTGTTGGCATGGCAGATCTTCTGACATCCCAAGAAACTTTGATACATTTTTCCTGACTTATGGAGCTC
Source organism: Achatina immaculata (assembly GCA_009760885.1). Taxonomy (NCBI): domain Eukaryota; kingdom Metazoa; phylum Mollusca; class Gastropoda; order Stylommatophora; family Achatinidae; genus Lissachatina; species Lissachatina immaculata. The sequence goes on along the minus strand of CM019694.1, from coordinate 26,911,725 downwards.
GTCTGGAGCCGACTGATTGGCGAGGTCAAGAGAGAAGATTGGGGAAACATGAGCAAGGCATTTTGTCCTTGTTAGGTTAGGAAATAAGTGCGAGGCTAACAGTTCAACTCTTTAAAGACATGCTCAAGGAGTGTTGTTAAACAGCTAGTGTTTTCACACTATTGCAACCGTTTTCGCGCTATTGCAACTGCTTTCACACTATTGCAATTGTTTTCACACTATTGCAACTGCTTTCACACTATTGCAACTGCCTTCACACTATTGCAACTGCTTTCACACTATTGCAACTGCTTTCACACTATTGCAACTGCTTTCACACTATTGCAACTGCTTTCACACTATTGCAACTGCTTTCACACTATTGCAATTGTTTTCACCCTATTGCAACTGCTTTCACACTATTGCAACTGCTTTCACACTATTGCAATTGTTTTCACACTATTGCAAACGTTTTCACACTATTCCAACGATGAAGATTCCAAGTAAATCTGAAACGTTTTCAATATGGCGTATGCACAGCTAGTATGAAATAATAAACGCAGAAATATACAACTCTAAAGAATTCATTCAAGCACTGAAAAAAAACAACTTATCTAAAATATTATTTTAGACATGAGTTCTTATGAATATTTTTGGACGAACTAGTTACCCCAGTGGAACTTTAAAAAAAATGTCTTATACATTTAAGGAAGAAAAACGAATGTAAAAGTTTCCTTGTGTGTGAGCGTGGTTTTTTTTTTTTTTTTGTTTGTTAAAGAAAGGATAAAAATGTAAACTTTCTTCAAAACCCCAAAATGATCCTCTTCCTTTGTATGTGTGTGTGGTGGGGGGGGGGGGGGGAATGTGGATTGGAAAAAAATGGAAGGGGGGGGGGGAAAGAACGACCTCGAGAAAGAAGAAAGAGAAATAGGGCATGTCCCCAGTAGCTGAGAAACGGAAGGTTTTTTTTCTTCGTTTTAACTGAAACCACATTTAACAACATGTAGTCTGCCAGGCCTGTAACTTCCGCTGCGTCACAGACTTAAGTGTAGAAGGAGGTAGGCACGTTTTTTTTCCCTTTTCTAACTCTTAGATGTAAGCTTATGCCTGGTTGTAGTTAGCAGAGCTTACAAAATCGGGCCAGGAGGTTTTCTGTAGTTGTGGTAACTGCCGAGTATGTTATCATTGTCAAGGTGTTCTCGGAAGATGTTTAACTTCTTCTTCTTCTTGAATGCTAAATATCTCTGACTGAATGAAAGTTGTGTGATGAAGGGCATAATGGTAGACGGGCCTGTGTGCCCAATTCTTAACCCTTTGAAAATAAAGTCTGTTCCTTCTTCTTCTTCTTTCTACCTGGAGCTGCGAGCTGATGTTCTTTGCTGCCGATGTGGTAAACATGTTGAGGTAGAGCATTGTGTGGGATAGGGAGTGGGTTACGGCGGGGGGGGGGGGAGATAAAAAAAAACAGGGGGCTGTCTCTAGGTCTATCGCTCCTGGCACTATAGCCATCCTTGACCTAATAACCAGACTTGACCTGCCCCGAGGGTTACCAAGGGTGAGGTTTAATATGTTATTGATCGGCTGTGGTTCGCCAACTCTGACGCTAATATGTCAGCTTCGGGTAGCTGATAGCGCGTTCGGGTAGCTGATAGCGCCTTCGGGTGGCTGATAGCGCCTTCGGGTAGCTGATAGCACCTTCGGGTAGCTGATAGCACCTTCGGGTAGCTGATAGCACCTTCGGGTTGCTGATAGCACCTTCGGGTAGCTGATAGAGCCTTCGGGTAGCTGATAGCACCTTCGGGTAGCTGTGTTGAAATTTAATAGTTAAAAATATTTTTATCTGTTAACACAGACGTAGGGTGTCATGTCCTTCCATAACCCTTGTGCATCTCAACAGGCTTGTCACTGAGCATTTCCCGCGCCAGGATGCCAGACCATCAAACCTCTTTTCTCTCTGTCTACCTCTGTCTCTTCTACCTTCGATCTTCCCTGTTGCCATGAGGTTCCAGAGCTCTTCTCCCCTCCAAAACTTGCCCCACAAATATAAATTATCGTTTTCTGATATTTGTTATGATTTTCATTGTTTCTTCTGCCTTTTTCGGAACTTCCTCGTTCGATTTCCTCGTTGTCTATTTCCTCTTCAGCATTTTTCTCAAGAACCGTATTTCAGTTGCTTTAAGCCTTTTTTTGTTTCTCTTTAATGACAGTCCAGGTTTCGAAAGTGAAGTCTATCTCAGGCTCTATATGCGTTAAATGGATATGACATTTTCCCAACATATTCTTTTTTCTATGAACCAATTAGAGGCTGGTTGGCCAGCATAACACTTTGCTCTCTCTCTCTCTCTCTCTCCTTTACCAGCTGGATGATTTGGGTCATTTCAGCACAATTCCAGTGACCGATAGTTCTCATTAGTGGACAAGTACACTAACTACTTCGCTACCCAAAGCGCCGTTGTTCTCAATGTCTTGTTTAACTCTCCCCCCCCCACCCCCACCCCAGCGGGCACAGGATAGACGCAAGATGAAGGTTTCCCCACTGCTTGAGGTGGGGGAGGGGGAGACTTCAGTCGTTACCCTGCAGCATAGGCCGTCCAGCTGTAACAGAGGGCTGACCTGGGCAAGAGCGGAATAAAAAAAATGGCGAAGGACAGGCATTTGTGGAAAATCCATGATGAATCCCCTAATGCCTTGGGCGCTTGAAGGTCTAGAGAGAATACTTCAGAAGTAAGACCGTGGTCTATATATCCACAGTTAATTTATTGTTCACAAGATTGTATAAAACTTCTAAAACGGAATTACAGAGTGGATTTATATTTCATTGGTTCTTATTTATGCATAATTTAGTTTATTGTTTATCGTTCTTGTTCAAACTATGACCTTGTTATAAACATCCAATGTGCCAGGGTATCACTCGATCACTCGGTCATTCGATTTTAGAAATATAACTTGTAAGTCAGTCTTATACAGCTGGAGGATCCCTAATTTTACGTATCACTTTGCTAGTGAGTCAGTCGAGTACTTAGAGAATAAAATAAAGTTATAGGTGGATTAGATGTGGCTAGACAACGCAGACATTAAAATATCGCTACGATACCGGAATCAATACTGGGTTAGTGCACAGTTACTTATGGAACACCCTCTACTATAAGCCATTGTGCGCTCATGGACATGCAGAGCACCCATGGGCAGCCCGAAGTGCAAAAGTTAGATCTTTTCAAGCTAATACCAGTCTGTTACCTGACGCATTTTATGGAGGAAGGGAAGATGTCTTGACCAGCTTCAGTTTTTAGCCAAAATAACAAGATTGTAGAAGCTTCTCGCCCAATAGAGAGACACTATGTACTACGACGGGTGAAGTTCTGTCAAGATTTACACCAAACATCCATATCTAAATAAGACGTGTTCAGAAGTGAAGCATAACGTCAGACGTACGAAGCGTGCTCAAATCACATGTTAAATCAAGCGTGCTATGTCTAATACACTCAAGGTTTCGACAAGCTACGGTCAGACGACAATATTGATTTCCTTAGAGCTTTAAATAGGTAGACAGAAGAAGGGTAGGGCTGATGGATGGATGATCGTTAGTAACGTTTCGAAGGATGGATTGACAGACGACGAATGGATAGATAGACAGACAAACAGACAGACAGATAGATAGATAGATAGATAGATAGATAGATAGATGGACAGATAGATAGATGGACAGATAGATAGATAGATAGATAGATAGATAGATAGATAGATAGATAGATAGATAGATAGATAGATAGATAGATAGATAGATAGATAGATAGATAAGCAGGCAGGCAGATAGGCAGGCAGATAGATAGGTACATACATACATACATACACACACATACATACATACATACATACATACACACATACATACATACATACATACACACATACATACATACATACATACATACATATATCTTAACATATATTGAATAACAACGCTTTCTAATTCTCTGTTAAGTGTATCCAGCTTTGCATCTTTCTTTCTTGGCTGTTCTCAGTCTCATAAATGTTTTATCTACAGAAAAAAGAAAAGATCGATAATCGCCATTGGCATATGAATTAATTAAATTATTGCCTATTGCGAACGCAGGATATTCAACACCGCCAAAGAAAATATAAAGTGTTTCTGTTGTGACATGAACCTGTGATAAAGTGCTTATCGTGGCTGTGAAAGAAATGTTAACTTGGACGTACACTCACATTCGCATATTTTTCCTCTCCTATTTTCATATCATCTCCTGTTCAGACAAACAGAACAGAATACCACGCCCATCCCCTTTCATCTTAATCCTGTATAGAAGCAGTGAGAACAATCTACTTTTCTGTAGATGGCTTTCTCAGCAGACAATCTCCTTTTATTACAGCGGTAGTTTCCATATCGGACACAATAGATAACTAACAATAGAAATACAGGCCCTCTAAAAAATAAAAGCCGTAAAAACACTGGAAGAATAGGAAAGTGTTCTTACTGTTATTGCACTGGAGCGCTTCATACTATCCAAGAGGAACGAGAAGTTCAACTGACACAGCCTGCTTCTGTAAAATATACGATTGTTACTTGGTGCTTGGGTGCTTATTACAATTTTACTTTTTTAACTTTTCAAATCTTCTCTCTCATCTTACTTCTTTGTCTCTTATCTTTATCGTCGTCAGTGGAGATTTTCGTGGTGGTCATGTCTTAAATCGCTAGCCTAATGTAATGAGATGGTGCCCAATGAAGTACAGATGTGCCTGGAACACTCTCAACTACTGAGCCTCCCCGGACAACACCTACCCAGGCTCGTGTGCCCTCCAAGTTGGTGTCCATATAAGCTCCCTTAATTAACCCTGTGGCTGGAAAATAAATTATCATCTCATTAATTTCCTAGCTCCTCCAACAATAAACAACTACTCACAGGCATAATTTGATCCAGGAAAAATAAAAGGTTGGTTTACTGACAACACCAGACGTCACACACGTTTACACCAGATAAAATATAAACACACACAACAGGTATCTCCACCGCAATTAACATCACGTACGGGAAATATGAGCATGCCATGACCATCAGCATCAACCCACCACAGGATGTCAGTCCAAGTGCCGCTAAAGCAGGATCCTCGGGGGGTGATTCATTCTCCTGCTCTTCTGTGTGTAGAATGTAAACTGTAGTTGTATTGCTGTTCATTTCTGTGTATATTTCCACTCCTGTCCACTGGAATAATGTTCTTTCTTACATTACTATTCTACGTTGTTTTGCGTCTGTTTTGTTACTCACTTCACAGACTTACTTGCTCCCAGGTTCATTCTCTCTCAGTGGAAATAGTAACACAGAAGCAGCAACTTTACAGTCGAAATGACTTTAATGATGCACGGGGTGACGATGTGTCGATGAGCGATATGACGAGAACGACAAAAGGCATCAACAAAATCCATGGACACAAGACTGGACATCTCCACATATATGTTCTCGGCAGACTACTGTCGCCATCAGAACAACCTAATACACTCTATTCTACATCTATTTCACTAAACAACAACATTTCTAACAGCCTAATCTACGTATGTCTGAGACAATACACAAAACACAACTGTCCCTCACTCATATGATTTCTTTCTCACCTGACCTTTTTCCTGTCATTCCCCATCCGTGACCCTCGTCCAACCCGAGACAAAAGAGATGGACTCTACTCACAAACAGCTGATTACTTTAGAAGATAACTCATTTTATACAAATGTTCCAATTCTCAGATGAGTTATCTATCTTACATCCTAACATTCAGTATACTGCTATACCGCCTCTACTTATTTAAGGAACAATTTTTTATAAATAGGAAACTACGAGGTTTTGGTACGGTAAAGTAAGATAACAAATATTGTAGGATTAAACCTCGAAAAAATCGTAGACAAAGCACTTTAGTGAGACGTGAGAGAAAGAAAAATCACAAGAGAATTACCTGGGATTCGAACACGGACTCCGGTAGGACGAGCAGCCGTCTAGCCACGAGAGAACAGCGTACTATCGACTTAGCCAACTAGCACCCCAAAAAAGGTGTTTTGTTGACATAGTCTTCAGTAGACTGCTCAGTAGACATGAGAGATCGTGACAGCCGGAAAGAAACGAGGTCGTGACACACAGAAATTCCGTAGCTTAGATTCATTCTCTCTAGCAGGTACCAACTAGACAGACATACACACGGTCTCCTGCCATGTCTGGTGCAAACTTGAACAACAATAACAAACGAACGAATACTTATTTAAGTTCTCTTACAAACTCTAGTCTTCTTTTTAAGGCATATCAATGCATATTCATTACCAATCAAGAGTTAGCCACACTCCCTTAAAACAATATAAAATCTCGTGCCACTCACATACAACACATATACGCAGTGATCTACCTGCGTCCAACATCTAACACACAGAGTGCGAATATGAATGGTTCGACGACACATTAATTAACCAATTGTGAGTCACCGATGATAATGAAAGATGAAAATAGCATATCATTGTAAATCAAAATGCAATCGACACTGATCAACATAAACACGTACGACACACACAAAACACATTGGATGACATTTCAGTGTCTATAATCACAAAGGTGAAACATGTGAAAATATGAATGTATTCGTGTGAAATCTACAATGATGAAAAATATACATTTCAATTCTTAACCTATTGAACACATCATTAAACACTTAAAACTTAACACAGTTCACCAACAAAACTCCACATCCGACATACGAAAACTTACATATTTCAATGTTACCAACAGAAGCCGGCTTGGAACAGCACCTGGGTTCATAGCTAGACGATCCATTTATCCAACATCACTATATATATATATATATATATATATATATATATATATATCTATATCTGCATCAGACACATCAGCCATACCAGGACACAGCTCCCCCAGATACGTTCTGCCCGCTACAGGGCTCTAAGCGGAACTAACCCAGCACATCACGTGACCAGGTAGCCCCGGCCTCCCGGGTGGCCCCTAGACCACGGCGAAATAGGCCAACTCTTGGCCCTCCGAAACGACCGGATTTTCGAAGAACCAAGCCTAGCCCAATCTTTGTGCTATCTCCCTGTAACTGCGAGCTGGCGTTCTTTGCAGCCGATGCTGTAGAGGTGTTGAGGCACAGCATCGTATCGGCGTGGGAGCGTGTTATGGCGGCTACGTTTTCAGTCCCGGAGTGTAGCTAAAAAGCATGGGGTGTGCCATGGTAATTTAACAGACTCCACCACCATAGGGACTATGGCGATCACTGTCCCATTTAAGTAGGCTGTCCCTGTTTCTGGGGGTACCACGGAGAAGTGGGACAGGGTCTTGGTCAGCTATGGTTCGCTAACCCTGACGTTAGCATATCAACTATGGGTAGGTGATTGCCTCATTGGACAGCCTGAGCATCAAGACCCTTGTGGCCGTTAGTAAGAGAATGACATTACATTGAATTCCTGAACGCTGCAGTGGTTAAGGGAATGAAGCAGCTTATGACATTTGCTTCAGAAACAATAGAGTACCACCGAAATGATCAAAAATTGAAAAGTACAAGAGTGTAAGGAGACTAGAGAGCAGATACATTACTGGTCATATTTTAAAGATAAATCAACATCATCAGGTGCCGTGCCGACTGGCACTGGCTATTATGCTTCTCAAGAAAACCCAGTTCTTCATGCAGGCCATAAGCTCAATTGGTCATCTCCTCTCACGCCATCTCGCCAGACTGTCCAGTATCATTTCTCTCGATCTTCCCCTTGCTCTTCTTCCTTCTATTTTTCCTGTTGTTACAATATTTTCAATCCCCATCTTCTCATTGCATTGTCTCTCTCTTATTTTTTGACAAGATTTTTTTGTCTCTCCAGCTCTTCTCCTACATTCTTCATTTGTTATTTTTGCTGTCCAGGGGATTCGCAACATTCTTCTAATAAACCACATTTCTGCTGCTTCCAATGATTTTTGTGCAGACTTGCCTAATGTCCATAATTCACTTCTGTGTAACAAGATAGGTTCAATATAGCATTTTAGGACTCGTTTTCTAACATTCATTGATAAGGATGTGTTGGATAATATGTTTCTTATTCTCTGAAATGCAGTCTTTGCTTGGCCTATTCTGTTCCTAAATTCTGTTCTGCATTTCCCATCTGAAGTTATTACTGCTCCATTATTGATTAATTTTCATTAATATCCATTCATATATTCCTTTTTCACCTTTTGGTTATAGACACTGAAATGTTGTCCCATGTGTTTGTATGTTGTGCACGTGTTTATGCTCGTCAATGTCGATTGCACGTGGACTCATAATGGTATGCCATGTCCATCTTTAATTATCATCGAGTCACAATTGGTTAGTTAAAATGTCATTGAACCCTTCATATTTGCACTCTATGCGTTAAATGTTGGACGCAGGCAGAGTGTCTGGGTATATGTAGGTTGGCAAGTGGTTCCTATATTGTGTTAAGGGACTGTAGCCAGCTCTTAATAAGGAATGTGTATTACAAGAGTTACTGAAGACAAGAGATTTGTAGAGATTTTGAATATTAATAGCGTCACTTGGAATCCCGCTTTGTTGTGTTCATGCTGATGTTCATGGTATGCTAAATGTTTTCCTTGCGTGATGTTCATTGCTGTGGAGATACACGTTGTGTGTGAAGTCTAGCGTTGTCAATAAACATAATCTTATTTTGTGTGGCGTCTAGTGTTGCCAATAAACATAATCTTATTTTGTGTGGCGTCTAGTGTTGCCAATAAACATAATCTTATTTTGTGTGGCGTCTAGTGTTGCCAATAAACATAATCTTATTTTGTGTGGCGTCTAGTGTTGCCAATAAACATAATCTTATTTTGTGTGGCGTCTAGTGTTGCCAATAAACATAATCTTATTTTGTGTGGCGTCTAGTGTTGTCAATAAACATAATCTTATTTTGTGTGGCATCTAGTGTTGCCAGTAAACATAATCTTATTTTGTGTGGCATCTAGTGTTGTCATAGGACTCGTTTTCTAACAATCGTTGATTCATAAAGATAAATAACAAACAATAAACTGTAAATTTCAGGCTCTTTGAAAAAAAAATGTAGATCAGACACTCATCTACTCAAATTTAATGTCGTCCAAATGTCATCCAACCCGAAAGTTTGCGCAAGTCAAAACGGTCTCCATACCCAAGGTCTCCTGTAAACCTGATCTCTAAATACAAACGTAAGAACCAAACCTGACTCCCCCCCCCCCCCCCCCCCATCTAGGAAAATATTAGAAGACGACGAGCCAGGTGCTTATTTTTAGAATGTGGTTAATTGCTTAACAGTCAATGTTGCTTTGATCTGCTAATTTCTGCCGCACACTGATGTGTTAACAAACAGTAATCATCTGGAAATGACTTACACTGACAAGCAAGAACCAATATAGGAACAAGCAATGACTTACACGGACAAGCAAGAACCAATATAGGAACAAGCAATGACTTACACGGACAAGCAAGAACCAATATAGGAACAAACAATGACTGGACATAAACAGACAGTAATTGAATATAAACAAAACACAAAGAACCGAGTCATAAAACTTCACTAGATAAGAAGCAATATTAACAACAGTAATAACAAAAACACAATGAACCAAGCCATGAAACTTCACTAGATAAGAAGCAATATTAACAACAGTAATAACAAAAACACAATGAACAAAGCCATAAAACATCACCAGATAAACAGATACTACATAAGAAACAATAGTAACAACAGTAACAGCAAAAAGCTAACTGATAACCTCCGAGACTTGGAGCGGCAGTCGATTCAACATGGTACTAGTACAATTTCTCCTACTCTGGTTGTTGTCCCAACCCTTTCCACATAAAGAATGACGACCCATAAAAAGAGCGCACCCCCACCCACCTCCACACCCCAAACACTGCCCCCCCCCCCGCTCCATATAATACCTCGACTACTTAGCAGATACAGCTAAACTTTCACTTACAGGCCGAAGATCCAATAAGACAAGCTGTTGATTCAATTTCTAAAAATTCCATCCCACAGCCACAAGTGACCCCTCGCTTGTATTTCGACACTCCACACAGGATCCTCCCCTGTCTTCATCATCTCGAAAGCCCTGCGCTACAACCCTTAATATAAAGATCGTTTCTCTGTTTTAATAACGCTCATAATCTCGTGCCCCCCCCCCAAAAAAAAAAAAAAAAACTCAATTTCCACGGAAAGACATCATTCATAAAAGCCAGCTTTCGGATCTATACTGCTCTGCTGGACACACTTTTCCGAAATGTAATTTTTCCTCCCTCCGGTGAAAGGAAAAAAAAATAACACTAAATATCACTAGGGGATAAAGATTACTTTAGAAATTGATGTTATTTTAGCGGCTTCGTGTTTGGCTACTTTTCGTTTTACTCGATGTAGACAATCTAGTTAGGTAGATGATGGACGTACGACCCATTCCCTTCATCTCCTCTTCGTTTTTTTTTTTCTAACGAAGAAATGTCTCCACTTTTCTGAACTCCCACTCTCTTTACCTGCTAACAGGAGCACAAAAGCTGTTCAAATATTTGGGATTCCTTTTCCACTCTATAAAACTTCGAAGAAATAGGTTAAAAACAAATATATTAAACCTTTCTTTTAAACTGTCCTACAAGTAGTTAGATTTTAACGTATTCCAGCCATGTCTACATATATATGTGTGTCGCAGGTTTCATTGTCATCATCAGTCCTATGTACTCCCAGTGGAGCATAAGGCATCCACAGAGATTCCCCAGCCAGTCCTGTCTTCAGTAAGTCCGGATACATCAAATCATGTGTGTCTTTCCCCCTTCCTTTAGATCTTCCTGACCTGTGAGCCTCCATGTTCCGAATGGCCTGCCTCCCTTTTCTTGTCCCTTCACATCTGTCGCAGGTTTAGTGTCTCCGAAAGAAATTCTGTAAGCCGGGGATAAAGCCATCTTCTCTTTCTCCCAACTCTCTCATCCTTTATGTTTTCATTTATTACTGGTTAAGGGCCACCCACAGTCCAATCCGGTCCCACTTTTAAAAGAGGGAAAAATTTCCAGACCTACGTTTAAAAACAGGGAATAGCCTCTAGGTCCGCATTTAAAACAGAGAATAGTCTCCAGGCCAACCTATAAAAAAAAAGAAAAAGTCTCCAGGCCCACCTTTAAAACAAAAATCTCCAGGCCCACCTTTAAAACAAAAGTCTCCAGGCCCACCTTTAAAACAAAAGTCTCCAGGCCCACCTTTAAAATAACAATCTTCATGCCCACCTTTAAAATAACAATCTTCAGGCCCACTTTTAAAATAACAATCTTCATGCCCACCTTTAAAATAGAGAAAAGTCTCCAGGCCCACCTTTAAAATAACAATCTTCATGCCCACCTTTAAAATAACAATCTTCAGGCCCACCTTTAAAATAGAGAAAAGTCTCCAGGCCCACCTTTAAAATAACAATCTTCAGGCCCACCTTTAAAATAGAGAAAAGTCTCCAGGCCCACCTTTAAAACAAAAACCTTCAGGCTTAACTTTAAAACAGAGAAAAGATTCCAAGCTTTCCGTTAACAGAGAAATTTTTTAAAACATATAACACGAAGAAAGATATGACAAGAAGAGAAGCAGGGTAAAACTTAGTATAGACGATAACAAGAAGAGAAGCAGGGAAGATTTAGTAGAGAAGATAACAAGAAGAGAAGCATGGGAAGACGTATTAGAGAAGATAACAAGAAGAGAAGGAGGAGAAGATTGAATAGAGAATATAACAAGAAGAGTAGCAAGGGAAGAGAAGATAACAAGAAGAGAAGCAAGGGAAAACTGAATAGAGAAGATAACAAGAAGAAAAGAACGGGAAGACTTAGTAGAGGAGATAACAAAAAGAGCAGGGGAAGACTGAATGGAGAAGATAACAAGAAGAAAAGCAGGGAAAGAGAAGATAACAAGAAGAGAAGCAGGGGAAGACTTAGTAGAGGAGAGGAGATAATGGAGAATTAAAAAGTTACAAAATGAGCTCCAGGGCAACATTAACATCGTGGTCTGTATTGAGTCACGAAAGTCACTCGATTAGCGTCATGAACACATTCGCTTAATGACACGAACACATTCGCTTAATGACAGAACACATTCGCTTAATGACAGAACACATTCGCTTAATGACAGAACACATTCACTTAATGACAGAACACATTCGCTTAATGACAGAACACATTCACTTAATGACAGAACACATTTGTTTAATGACAGAACACATTCGCTTAATGACAGAACACATTCGCTTAATGACAGAACACATTCGCTTAATGACACGAACACATTCACTTAAAGGCATGGGCACATTCGTCTATCGGCATGAATCCACTCATTTAGTGATAAGAACCCATTCGGTCAGCGGCATGAACCCATTCGGTCAGCTGCATTAACTCATTCGGTTAGCTGCATGAACTCATTCGCTTAGTGTATGAACCTATACGCTTAGTTGTAAGAAACTATTCTACCTTCGGCTTGAACCCATTCGTTTAGCGGCATGAATCCATTTGCTTTGCGGCACGAACCCATTCGCTTTACACCATGAACCCATTCGTTTAACGGCAGCAATAGGTAAAAAGGTAAAGGTAATCCTGTCATACCTTAAAGGCACATAGGGATATAGTGTTAGTGCCCATATTTTCCTTGACCTGTCAGCACACTAGAGGGTGATATGGTCAGTATCACGCCTGGCCGCCTTTCCTTCCCTAACTCCAGAAGAAGTCGGGTACCCATTTCTACAGCTGGGTGACTGGGGTGCCTCCGGTCGGATTCGAACCCCTATAATAGATTTTGTGCTGTGGTCATCTGTGACATAACAGTGTAATCTTTTGGTGACACAGACTTTGCTGTGTATATGACACTTGTTAGCTGGGCCGTGTCGACGTAAGCTGTGCTGATTCACGTTACGCTCGTGAATAACAGAGTCGACTACCATCTTACTCTTCGAGAGTTGAGGTTACTGGACTAGTTACACACATAATTCCAGCTCTCACTCTCCCTTGCTGGATTAGTTAAACACTGTTCCAGACATACTTCTCATCCAGGCTCGTTCAAAACCTCACGTTGACGACAACTGGTACAGATACTCAAGTAAATCCTGGGTAACGGTGACTTGGAACATTTATTGATGGAATGATGATAATGCTGATGAAAATAACACTAAATTCGACTGCCGGCTGGTTATCCATGCCATGAGGCCAGTCCATTCATACGTACAACTTAAATGTTCATCTGTTCCACTTAGACATCACACAGCTCGACAAAACACGTCCACGCAGTTACACGTTCAAACCAAGACTAAAACTCCACGGACTCAGCATTGCCCCTACAATTTGCTGTCACGGGTTTTGCTGCCCACGTGACCTTCTCGAAGGATCTCAACAGGAGAAAATTGAAAAGGAAAAACCTATAATAATGCCCTTACTATCATTGTTATACGAATACTGCTATACCCCTGACCTTCGCCATGAGAAACAAGTGCACTAACCACTTCGCCACTCAAACACCCAACGGCAGCAATAAATTCGCCTAACTCAGTGTTTCCCAGGTTTGTTCTGGTTGCCCTACCCTTCCCCCCCCCAAGCCACATCATCAACCCCTCCCCCCTCCCCCGTCCAACCCCAGTATGTACTTACACGTAAAATGATCTATTAAACTTGGACATACATTACACACTTAAAAACTTCAGATAGCAAATAAGTTTATTTAACAGTATGAAGGAGTACATTTATAACTCACCTACAGCATCAGCTTTTCAACATTTAATGTGGTCGATGAGCTTCATGTCAGGTCATAAGTCTCTCTATACCGGGTTGAAAACTGCTAAGAATGAAGGTATTATTGCCCCCTCTCCTCAATCACCCTGCTAAGAATGAAGGTATTTTTGTCCCCCCTCTCCTCCCCCACCCTGCTAAGAATGAAGGTATTTTTGTCCCCCCTCTCCTCCCCCACCCTGCTAAAAATGAAGGTATTTTTGTCCCCCCTCTCCTCCCCCACCCTGCTAAGAATGAAAGTATTTTTGTCCCCCCTCTCCTCCCCCACCCTGCTAAGAATGAAGGTATTTTTGTCCCCCTCTCCTCCCCTACTCTGCTAAGAATGAAGGTATTTCCCCCACCCTGCTAAGAATGAAGGTATTTTTGTCCCCCTACCTCCCCCACTCTGCTAAGAATGAAGGTATTTGTGTCCCCCTACCTCCCCTACCCTGCTAAGAATGAAGGTATTTGTGTCCCCCCCCAACCCTGCTAAGAATGAAGGTATTTGTGTCCCCCCACCTCCCCCACCCTGCTAAGAATGAAGATATTTTTGTCCCCCTCCTCCTCCAACCCATCTGCTGCTTCGTTTTCCCTCAACCTCCGCCTATTGCCTTCCTTTTCTTCTACTGCCCTCACCCCCACTGATCCTCTTTCTTTCAACGCCCCTCTGGTCCTTTCTTGGGGGGGGGGAAGCCCACTTTGGGAAACATTGGCCTAACAGCATGAATGTCTTAGCCTTTCAGCATGAACATATTCGCCTAACAGCATGACCGTTTTAGCCTTTCAGGACGAACATATTCGCCTAACAGCATGACCGTTTTAGCCTTTCAGCACAAACATATTCGCCTAACAGCATGAACGTCTTAGCCTTTCAGCATGAACATATTGGCCTAACAGCATGAACGTCTTAGCCTTTCAGCATGAACATATTCACCTAACAGCATGAACGTCTTAGCCTTTCAGCATGAACATATTGGCCTAACAGCATGAACGTCTTAGCCTTTCAGCATGAACATATTCGCCTAACAGCATGAACGTCTTAGCCTTTCAGCATGAACATATTCGCCTAACAGCATGAACGTCTTAGCCTTTCAGCATGAACATATTCGCCTAATTGCATGAACGTCTTAGCCTTTCAGCACGAAAGAAGATAACAAGAAGAGAAGATAACTACGGCATGAATGCACTCTTCTTTAGGTATAAACTCATTTGTGTGATATATTTTGCCAAATTCAAGTAATTTAAGATATTCTACTCAACGGCTTCTCAGCTCCAAGATTATTCACTGAACTTCAGAGCAGGTTCTGTACGTAAAATGTTACGAAAAGACACAATCTAGATCACTGATGATTATAAATCGACATTCTATCTTAAAAGGAGTTTTAAATTCTGGCTTTCACTCGCTTCATTAACGATAAAGCTCGCGATTTATCATTCACAAGAGCCTGAAAACAGACACCAAGGGCGAGCCTACATTCCAAATCTTCAGCTCATATTTCCAATGAAAAGGAAATTAACCTACGAAATTTCTCTTTCTTTCGCAAAAAAAAAAACAAAAACATTACAAATTACAGGTCGTTTCGCTCGCTTCACCGCTTTTCTAAAAAAAAAAAAAGTGAGGCTGTGTCTAATATATTTGCTGTGCATTGTTTCCTTCAAGGGCAACTTCTTGCTTAATGGAACATGAATTTTCGGTTTTAAAAGTCATTATGCGTGTGGTTTTTTTTGTTTTTGTTTTTTTTTTAAAGATATATAAAAACAAGTTTAATAATATTAGTTTCAATGTATATGTCTTATTTCAAATGATGATGATGATGGTGATAATG
Organism: Achatina immaculata; assembly: GCA_009760885.1. Taxonomy (NCBI): domain Eukaryota; kingdom Metazoa; phylum Mollusca; class Gastropoda; order Stylommatophora; family Achatinidae; genus Lissachatina; species Lissachatina immaculata. The sequence goes on along the minus strand of CM019694.1, from coordinate 26,896,144 downwards.
ATGATGATGGTTTTAAAATTTAACTGTTGTACGCTGACGCCAGGAAACTGTTAAAAGAACTCTTCCTCGGACGCGTCATGAAGCAGTAAACATTTTCACGGCTGAATTGTTTTGCTCGGCGATGAATTCAAAACCGCTAGACATGTATTTGCTTATGTGGCAGAGCTGGTGATAGAATTCTGTGTAGTTAACTCTTCTCGCGGCCATGTTGAGATTCTAAAGGGCACATCACTCCGCCCCAAACTGGTCCATTCGATCTCCCGTTGTGAAGACGGACGAGTGTCAGGTAGCGCCGGCGAGATTTGACGAAAAATGGCGGAAACTGCCCAGCAGGATTCGGCCTTTAGTCCGAGGCTGGTCTACAGACACTGTCCATGAATTTTCGGAAAATTTCTACCCAAATAAGTTCTATGTAGCCCATATCGAATCATTCTAATCTTTTCATAATAAAAACTATTTATGAGCATTTCTGAGTTGCACACGAAACATTGAGTGCCAGCCAGCCACCCACACCCACACACACACGCACGCACGCACATATATATGCATGAATGAGTTTAGTATCTTCTTTCGATTCAAATTTCAGTATGAATTACAGATCTTGATGAGGATATTAATACTGAGGAAACAGAGAAGACAGGAAAGACTAGGACACACACACACACATATATATATATACATACATCACCTTAGCCGGTAATATCAATCATTCAGTCATTTACATGTCCCTTTGGGAAATTTGCCTCCCTAACAGGTCTCATGTAGACCTAGCGGTAGTAAGCAAAATCCTCTGCTGCTGATGCATCCATTTCACAAATCATCAACGATATCTTGCTACCATCTCCGCCTTGTCTTCCTCTCTTTCTTTTTTTCAATTATGTACCCTTCCAAGACGGTCTTCTGTAAATTATCATGATGTTTAATATAGTAGTACCTCGGGTCACGAACACTTCAAGTTACATGTCCATAAACACAATTTCCGAACAAATTTTGACTCGATCCGCGAACAATGTCTCGGCCCACGAACTCACAACCATGGCGCGATGTTTTCTACTCGCGAACAGCATCAGTTGTGCTCAGGTTTGAGCGCTGTGAACATTGTTTATCGTTGCGTTGTTCTTGATACAGAGGTGGTACATGTTTCAAGTGTTGAGATCAAAGAAATGTGTAGCAAGTTGAGTGGAGTGCAGGTTTTCATTGAGAAGCATCACCTTAACAAAACTGTGATCAGCAGAGCAGTGGACATTTTAAATGACAATGTGATGCCCCATGTTCGGAAAATTATCCAACAAAGACAAAGGCATATATCTCTGGGTCGTTATCTTGTGAAAACACCAGCCACCGAGCCAGCAATCGAACCACTTCCCAGGATACAAACAAGAGAAAGAAACACCAGAAATATCGACACAGTTGCCCGACGTTATTTAGCGGAAGAAGACTGAATAGTGTTACCTTTCCTTCGAAGGAGTAGTCTTCCTCCTCTACCATCTACCTGTGCCAGCAACTATCAACCGCAAAGTTATATCGTATATTTTATATTACATATTTTTGCCACACATAAATCCATTAAAAAGTTAAGAAAAAACCAATATGTTTCTGGCGCGAACGGAGTCAAAGAACGAATTAAGTTCGTGACCCGAGGTACCGCTGTATGTCCAAAATATTTCAGTTTTCTGTTTAATCTTCCTTACCAGTCAACTTTCTTCAGTATTAAGTTCTTGTAGTATGGTTATATGTGTTCTTTTTTGTGCCCATGATATCTGAAGAACTCTTCTGTAGCATTTACATTCAAAGGCATTTATGTGTTTCTCAGCTGTTTTGTTAAGTGTCCAGGTCTCACAGGCATATGTTGTGATGGGAAAGATTCATACCCTTAAAAATCTTATTTTTGTAGTTCTGTCTGCTCCTCTCCACACCTTTATTTGTTTTATTTGTTGAAGAGCGATAGATGTTCTCCTTTTAATATCCCTCATTGTATCTCCAGTATTAGCAGTGATCCAAGATATTAAAAACTCTCTACTTCTTCCAGTTTTTCCTCATTGATACATATATCAGCTGTCTTGTTTGTTTTGTCAGTTGTCATCAATTTAGTTTTCTTCGCATTAAGAGAGAGAGGTTCTGCTCTTCGCTGTTCTTACGGACGGACATAATTAGTTTTTCCATTCATTTTTGTGTTGAGGACAGTAATCAGTAACACTGTGTCATCAGCATATCTAATCTCTGGTATTTCATAACCTCCAATTCTTATGGCATCGTAATATTCTTTGTCTACATCTTCTCTAACATTCCTCATTATATTGTAAGTGTACACGTTAAATACGTATGGCGACAATATGCACATCTGGCGGACCCCTTGTTTTATGTCAAACCAAGTTATTGTTTCACCATTTATTCTTACTGCTGCTTGTTTGTATAGATACAGCAGTGATGTTAATTTTGTTCCGTGTGTTGGAAATCCCTTTTTTTCCAGTTATTCCAGACATCAAAAATGGAATAAATAATGGAAAAAATATGGAGGTAAGATATTCCCAAATGTCTTTTAACATCACATAGGTAACAGTTTTATAGCACGCACTCTTCTTCTTGCCACAGAAACTGAACAGACAGTATCTGTAGCTCTGGCGGAGTTCTATACATTGTGTTTTACTTCTAAGCGACAAACTAGTTTGTCCTTCATGCACTGACATTTGCATGTAATCCAAAGTAACTCGCCATGCAGGCGCATGTTCTCTGCCTTCAGATGCATTTTGTTCCCACCAACACAGCGTACCGAGTACACATTACTGTGGGCTTCACTGAATGGAGACGAGAAGGGGTCGATTTGTCTTCAGTGTGAGATTTAACTATTTGTAGCAGTATCACTATAGATTTGGTTTAATACTACCCCCTTATGGATGCCTGAAAAAGATGTGAAATTCCTCGTGATAGTACTGCCCCCCCCACCCCCCACCCCCTTTTTATGTCTGAAAAAGAAAGAGATACGAAATTCCTTATGAGAGTATTACCCTTCCTGATGTCTGAAAAAAAAAGGTATGAAATTCCTTATGAGAGTATTACCCTTCTTGATGTCTGAAAAAAATGGTATGAAATTTCTTATGAGAGTATTATCCTTCCTGATGTCTGAAAAAAAGTATGAAATTCCTTATGAGAGTATTATACGTTCCTGATGTCTAAAAAAAAAAAGATACGAAATTCCTTATGAGAATATTATCCTTCCTGATGTCTGAAAAAAGGTATGAAATTTCTTATGAGAGTATTACCCTTCCTAATGTCTGAAAAAAAAAGGTATGAAATTCCTTATGAATGGTGTTCAGCTTTGTGCTGACGGACTGGCTGTGTATACTCAAGCACACCAGGTTCATTATTTACTTCATCTGACTACTATAAATAAGGGAGCTTAAATGTATAGCAATGATGAGATATTAGAAGAGGTGGAGAGTTTTGAATATCTTGGATCATTCCTAACTAATAACGGAGAGACGATGAGGGAAATTAAAAGGAGGACATCTATCGCTCTTTAAAAAGTAAAACAACTAAAAAGCTGTGGAGAGGAACAGACAGAGGTACAAAAATGTTTAAGGACATGCATCTTTCCCATCGCAAAATATGCCTGTGAGATCTGGACACTTAACAAAACAGCTGAGAAATGCTTTTGAATGTAAGTGCTACAGAAGAGATCCTAAAATATCACGGACACACACAAAAAAAACACAAATATATCTATAAATATTGAAGAAGGTTGACTATTAAAGAAGATTAAACAGAGAAAACTTAAATATTTGGACATATTAAACGCCATGATAATTTAGAGAAGACAGTCTTGGAAGGGTATATAATGGGAAAAAGAAAGAGAGGAAGATCAAGGTGAGGATGGCTGCAAGAGATCATTGATGATCTACGAATGGGCGCATCAGCAGCAGGCTATCGTGCTTACAACCGAGAGGCCTACAGGAGAGCTATTATGGAGGCAAAGTTCCACAAGGAACATGCAAATGACTGACTGACTGGCTACTATGAGAATAATATAAGTGTTCCCACAATGTAAGATCGTTTTACAGGTTAAGTAGCTGAGATCTGTTAAAACGAATCGATCTTCATTACTTGTACTGAGTGTACAGTGATCGATGAAAGAGGAAAGAAGGGTGTAAGAATCTTATTTTTTTATGTTACACACACACACACACACACAAACACATAAAATAAAAAGAAGAAATGAGGTACTTGAGAAGAATATTAAATGTGACAAGAAGTGACAAATCAGAAATGACACTATCAAGGAAACAACTGGAGCAACACATTATCTAAATGTGAATTGAAAAATAAAACAAGAACTAAAATGGTTTAGCCATGTTGCATGACTACCACGGACACATTCACAGTCACAGGAAACATTCACAATGAGAACAGAAGAAACCACATGGATGGACTGTCTACGTAGGAGGTGGAAAGCAGAGTAACAGAAGTCTTAAATATGCCCTTGTATGAAGAGAACCCAAAGTCCTGTTGGGAAGTCTGTTTATCTCACTTGGCAAGGCAACATTTTTGTTGTCTTAAATGTGGCACACTATATCTGTGAGTTAATATAACTTTGGTCTTCTAAGCTGATATTTGTTCTTTTTTTCTTCATTGAACAAATTGAAACAGTCTCTGCCTGACAAAAAAGCTCAAATTTGAGTGGTTGTCTCTGCCTGACAAAAAAGCTCAAATTTGAGTGGTTGTCTCTGCTTGACAAACAAACATAGATTTAATTGGTCGTCTCTGCCTGACAAACAAACACAGATTTGATTCGTTGTCTCTGCCTGACAAACAAACACAGATCTGATTGGTTGTCTCTGACTGACAAACAAACACAGATCTGATTGGTTGTCTCTGCCTGACAAACAAACACAGATCTGATTGGTTGCCTCTGACTGATAAACAAGCACATATCTAATTGGTTCTTAACAATTCTTCCCTTTTTGTCTTATATTTGCTACGTACTGTTCCCTGCTGCAGGGACTCTGATTATCGGAGTCTACTCTAAATCACTTGAGCTGACCTGAAGATGTCAATATTACTCTTAAAGTGTTGGAAACATCCATCATCTCTGTTTGAAAAGTCCTTTTTTGTTTGCTTTCTAGATCTTTGTAGATATCAAGCGTGTATTGATGGACGGGTATGATTCAGTCTTATCAATTTTTAAAAACAAATTTTCCGGTAAAGCCAATGGGTTAAAACCTTCTTTGTCAGTTTTACAACATGTGGACTTCGGTTAGTATAATTCCTAAACGGCAAATGTTCCCACAGATTCTGGTTAGTAGAATTCCTAAACGGCAAATGTTCCCACAGACTGTGGTTAGTAGAATTCCTAAACGGCAAATGTTCCCACAGACTTCGGTTAGTACACTTCCAAAACCGCAAATGTTTCCAAAGACTTTGTAAGTAGACTTCCTAAACGGCAAATGTTTCCAAAGACTTTGGTTAGTAGACTTCCTAAACGGCAAATGTTTCCAAAGACTTTGGTTACTAGACTTCCCAAATGGCAAATGTTCGCGAACATTTTCTGATCTGAACATACCCGATCAAGTTCGGATACATATTTTCTGGACACTTAGTACATCTTCCACCCTAGCGAGATTTTTAAAAAAACTGTCAAGATAGAAAGAAGTGGACAGGCAACGGCTTGACACATGATAGGAGATCTGGATATTTTCCGAGAAAAAAGATGGAACAGTGACTTTTCGCTTGAACAAACACACTCGGAGGAAATGGCCATCAGCTCTAGCAAAATGATATAGAAAGTGTGGAAATATTTGCATAAAGATAGAACCATACTAACGCGCTATGCAAATATTCTCTCCATTGCTCCAAGTCCTAACTCAGTTATTTTAGACTCTGTATTACTTTCTATCGTTTCTGTCAAGTCGCATAAAGTGTGTATATCTCCCCAGTGACATCCCGCCGTAGCCACTCTTTTACTGTTGCATCGACTTGCAGTTATCTGGTTTTGCTGAGTGACATAACGGCCGTATCCTTCCTTAATTTATATGGTCAGCAGCGGTTATATCACCCGTATTTGGTCACTGACGCACAAGGTTAACTTCCGCCAACCATTGCTTCAACAAAGGAGCTTTCGAGATGGAGCGTGCGCGGTTTATTCGCATGAGAAATTTCAGTGGAATGAAATTCATGTCCGACGCTAGAATGCATTAATGATAATGAAATAACATTCAAGCGAGTGTAACTCGAGGGTCAATATGCAAGTCCAGAAGAGGAAATGTTCAAATGTAATGTACAACAAGAGCAACGATATACATTTCACACTCAATGTGCTCTGAAAGCTTAAGGCTGTTCTGGATATATTTTGATGAAGGGCGCAGACACTTGAGTTTTATAGAACGGTCAGAAACAATTAGAAAAACGGACAAGAAAACAAATAGGAGGAGTTATTGAAAATATTAAAAAGACTGAACTGAAGAGAATGGAGGAGACAAATAAAGATGGCTTATACAGAAGTGATGAAAGGGGATAGACCAAGAGGTAGACCTAGAAAACGATGGCGGGACAACCAAAAAGAAATTATACGCACTCTTGGAATTGACAAATGGCAATAAAAGAGCAAGAATAGAGAGGAATGGAGATGCGTTTCGTCTGCAGCAGTGAGTCTCAACGGTTATGAAAGCTGCTCAATTCAGCAGCTAGAAGAAGAAGAAGAAGAACTGAAGACTGTGATAGTTATTTCTGCTAAATTATGTGGGTGTATATGCAGTTTTATACTAAAAATGGGATTAAATGAAGAAAATGGATTTTTAAAGAAAAGGATGAAAATAGCCACACAATCTTTTGTTCGTAATATTCTTGAAAATACATTTTGCCGAAATATTGATCTTTTCTGTGTTGCTTTTGTTGCATTTTATTTCCATTTCTTTCTCCCTGTTTAAACAAAAAAATTTAATCTTTTGTAACACTATGCCATTAATTCTGATATGTCTCAAATGTCATGATTCCTTGCGTCATTTCAAGCTTGTTCTCCCACAAAAGTTGAATCCCTTGAAAGATAACCGATTTTTTTCTTTTCGTTGTTGTCCTTGTGTTGCTGTCATTTTTCTGTTGTTTCTATGTTAGTATAAAATATTCCATCAAGCATTTGTCTTTATCTGTTGCATTTAAAACCCATTTTATTCTCTCTTTTTAAAATAAATTCTATTCAAATCATATATCAAATTTTACTATTTAATTTCAACTCCATCATACTTTATATACTTTAACTCTTTGATAGCTAGACTAAAATTCCCTTGACTGAAATATAAAACGTGAATTACAGGGGTTAATTCTGGGCTGTTTAAAGACGAAAGGTTTCAAAACTAACAATGGCTTAATACATTTATCATTTGATCTGTTTTGTAAGTGCAGTGTTCTTGTCAGTTTTGGCTGATTCAGTGAGTAAAGTTCACGAGATTTTGTTTTGTTTTTCTCTTAAAGTAAAATGTTTCTGTCGCTGACATTAATGCAGAGACACATGAATATGGCTTTTAGTAAAGCAACACAAGACAACGGACTTTTAAAACGGAGCATGGGAAGGTTTGTGCTAGAGTGGTTCTAAAGTTATTGTTTCTGGAACTGCCAGGAAGATGTTTTGTTGTATTATGTTTTACAGCCAGTGCCGTGAAGATGTTGAAAAACAGGCATCGCGTTGGGTTTGTAGTGGGTTACAGTGACAAACTTGAAAACCCAGAGAGGTTGGGAAAAATGAGTGTTTAGCAGACTGCACTACCTCCGAGGTCACGGCGTGGCAGTCTCTGTTAGCTCATTCTAGCATGTGTACAGGAATATTAAGGGAGTGCAGTGGGATAAGGTCTTGCTAGCTCTGGTCTCGTTCATTATTCTTGGTAACAGCTCTCACACACAAGACCAGTCGTATTTGCTCACACGTCCTTTGTCTCACACATTAGAACACTCGTTCTTGTTCTCAAATATTAGAACACTCGTCTTCGCTCTCACTCATTAGAACACTCGTCCTTGCTCTCACACATTAGAACACTCGTCCTTGCTCTCACACAATAGAACACTCGTCTTCGCTCTCAAATATTAGAACACCGTCTTCACTCTCACACATTAGAACACTCGTCCTTGCTCTCACACAATAGAACACTCGTCTTCGCTCTCAAATATTAGAACACTCGTCCTTGCTCTCACACATTAGAACACTCGTTCTTGCTCTCACAAATTAGAACACTCGTCTTCGCTCTCACACATTAGAACACTCGTCTTCGCTCTCAAATATTAGAACACTCGTCTTTGCTCAAAATATTAGAACACTCGTCCTTGCTCTCGAATATTAGAACATTCGTCCTTGCTCTCAAATATTAGAACACTCATCTTTGCTCTTACACATTAGAACACTCGTCTTCGCTCTCAAATATTAGAACACTCGTCCATGCTCTCAAATATTAGAACACTCGTCCTTGCTCTTAAATATTAGAACACTCGTCTTCGCTCTAACACATTAGAAACTCGTCTTCGCTCTCACTCATAAAAGACTCGTCTTCGCTCTTATTCATTAGAACACTCGTCCTTGCTCTCAAATATTGGAACACTCGTCTTCTCACTCACACATTAGAACACTCGTCTTCGCTCTCACACATTAGAACACTCGTCTTCGCACTCACACATTAGAACACTCGTCTTCTCTCTCACTCATTAGAACACTCGTCCTTGCTCTCACTCATTAGAACAATCGTCCTTAGTTTCACACATTATCAAACTCATATTTCCTCTCACACACTAGCAAACTCATATTTCCTCTCTCACACACTAGTAAACTCATATTTCCTCTCACACACTAGCAAACTCATATTTCCTTTCTCACACACTAGCAAACTCATATTTCCTCTCTCACACTAGCGCACTCGTGTTAGCTCCCGTATTCTGAAGTATCATATCGCCCGTGTTGCTAGAAAAATCTCCTAGATCTGCTACAAGAAAAGTGAAGCCGCAGCATCAGCAGCGAACGTGTTTCTCATTCTCCGGCGTCGACGAGGAGTTTCTGTGGCTCCTTTCTTTTATTTATTTACCGGAGTGTTGTGCGAAATTTGGCTCCACTATCACGATAATTACATCGATCCACCAGACTTTGGTCAGACTGTAACATTATAACATCTTGCTGCATACATTATTTCCATTTACCACGCATTAGCAGACTGCGGCATCACAATATCTTGCTACAAACACAATGCCGACCAGTTCCATATTGATCGCTGGGTAGCATTGCAAAAGTCTGCCACAAATAAAACAAAAATGCTGTGACTAAGTTTGGATTGAGTCTCGGACTGGGTCATTTCAAGTCCCTTTCCTCTGAGACAATTCTACATAATCATGCAAGGTGGAGTACCCGTATACACCCCCCCCCCCTTTCCCCGATGAGGGTGACCTGAAGCCATGGGAGCAGGTGGTGGATGGAATGGGAGAGCTGCCGATAGATAACGTTCGTTATGATCACCATTCTATGACGGTAGGCAGATGATCTCAGCTTAGGGACAATGGCTATGATCACTGACTAGTACAGTCACTGCCCGGAAAGCAGATATCATGGACACAAAAAAGAACAAATATATCAATAGTGCTCGAACTTACTATTGAAGAAGTCTGGCCAATAAGGAAGATTAAATAAAGAAAACGTAAATGTTTTGGACATATCATCATGAGAATTTAGAGAAAACGTCGTGGAAAGATCTTATCTTATATCTTATATCCTTCCGTGCCATTAAACGTCACATATGGCTAGCAAGGTAGTTGGCCAGTTTTTCCTGTCTTCGGCGATCCTTTCAACCTCATCAAGCAATTTTATGCCTATTAATTTGGCCTCTCTTAACAATGTCCTCTTTAGGTTTTCACGCCTCTTTTTCTTCGGCCTGTTGTGTTTCACTTCATAGTTTCTTTTGGGATTCTCTGATCGTTTCTTCTCATCACATGACCAGTATATGTCCATCTTCTTTTCCTGATCACCCATGAAACTGGTTGTTGTTCAGTCATCTGTCTTATCTCTGCATTGTTCTTGAATTCGTTCCACTTGATGCCGAGTATTTTCCTCAGGCATTTTTTTTCAAAAGAGTCTAATTTCTTGTCTATTTCTTTAGTTGTTTTCCAGCTTTCGCATGCATAAATGAGGGTGGATATTACATTTGAATTGAATAGTCTTAAGTTGGTTTTTTCAAGATTCTTGAAGATCGATGCTGCTTTTGCACTTCTAATTCTAACTAGAAAGGAAGGATACATAATAGGAAAAAGAAAAGAGAAAGACCAGGGTGAAGTTGGCTGCAAGACATCGCTGATAATCTGCAAATGGACCCATCAGCAGCAAGGCACCTTGCTTACAACCGAGAGGCCTACAGCAGAGCTGTTAGGGAGGCAAAGTTCCCCAAGGGACATGCAAATGACTGACTTACTGACTGACTGACTGACATAATCGTATCATCTCCGGAAGACCGTGTGTTAATTTAACTAAAAGCAAGATGAAACGTTATGTCTCAAGAGCAAATATTTCTCAAGGGCAAATATTTCTCAAGGGCAAAGTTTTCACAAGGGCGAAGTTTGCGAAGAAAAACAGGAGATTCTGCAGTTGTGAAACAAAGTTCATAAAATCGTATCTGTTCTATCGATAAAAATTAAAGAATAGTTCGCATCTGTTAAACAGATACCAGCCGTACTTTATGCTTAAGGCGTCATCTTGATTTAAAATTACAGATACAAAATGCCCTCGCATAACGTCATAAATTCGTATACATTAACGTCCGTTCTTTCATTTGTAGTATTCAGTGTAAGGTAACCTGTGTACGGTTCTCAGAGCAGTGTAAAACTAAAGAACTGTAGCACCTGTAAGTGCTTCTATTTTTTACTATTTGAATGATGACGCGACGAAGGGCCTTGAAAAGGAATTTTACAACAGTTATATTCGTTAAGCTTCTGTTATTTACTCCGAGATTTTAGATATCTCTGAATATTTCAACACCCAAGATGATGTCGCGAACTAATCCGAGCAAGAGAGATAAACAAGAAATTTGGAGCTAGGATTATGTCCCTTTTGGAAACATCATTCTCTCCAACTATCGTTTTGTTTTGTTTTTCATAGTCTTGATCTGCTATGTCTTCTTCTTCTTCTTCTTCTTCTTCTTTTTCTTCTGCTTGGAACTGCGAGCTGCTGTCTTTTGCAGTCGATGTGGTGAAGATGCTAAGGCACAACATCATGTCGACCTGATCGTTGGTCATGGGAGCTATTTTTTTTTCAGTCCATGAGGGAAACTAAAAAACGAGGGATGTAAAATACTTCTTTAGCAGACTCCACCACCATGGGGACTATGGCGATCCTTGCCCATTAGCCAGGCTAGGCCTATTACAGGGCGTACAAACGGAGATTTTGGGCAAGGTCTTGTTCAGCTATTGTTCGCCAGCCATTATGCCAGCGCGGCCCGGTACGGGTCGCTCAGTGCCGAACAGCCAGCGTTTTCGCCCTCGGTCTGCCAGTAAATAATTTAATTTTAGCCACCGTCCAGCACAAATTATGTTCAATCCCTGGAAATATGGCTTTTAAGTCACTTACGTTTATGATTATTGGTTAAGCTGGCGCTGTAGCAGCGTTTGAGTAGCCACGTATTTAGCTCACTGCCCTCTCTTGGGGAAGGTTGGTTGTTTGATTCCTGCCGTTAGAAAATGGGCACGTGACTTCTCCTAGGGAAGGAAAAGTGGGTCACCGTGTGACTATCAGCATCAGCCAACAGGTAAATAAAACCTGTTAGTGATTTGCCACAATACACGACACGCAGCCAACTCTTACATTAGCCTCGTGTCTTCTTCTGAAACGTAATCGAGGTCCTCATTTCCGTTGCTAGTTTGTTTGTTTTTTTTTAATATGGGGAGGGGGATCAATAATAAGTGATCAGAAGTAGGATTTTTTTTCTTTAAATCGTGTTAGTGACCTACATGTAAACAAGGCACTTTTCAGAGTCTATATAGTAAGTTATTGCCCTTGTTCAGTACAAGCGTTTTTACCTCGATGTTGGAGTTTTCCAACGCAGTCCTGTGTTTAGGTCCCACTCTAGGAATCCAGTCAGTTCACAACAACCAATTCCTTATCTTTATACTCTACTTATTCTTCTGAGTTCACATTCGTATGCTCTGCCGTCTAGATCAGGAGACGGGTTCCTATGTGAATCTTTCCGTTATTAGGAGATCTTCATGCGTGACCAGCGGGTTCCCATCCATGTCCGCTCGATGCATACATTTAACAGTTTTCAAGGCTTTGAACTGCAACACCGACTAGACGACAACTACAAAACCAAGTTTTTCTAATGTCTTGTCTCCGACTAACACGGAACCTGAAATCTGGGTAAAAGACGTACTAAAAATATACCCTCCCGTTCTAATAGAATTAGATAGAAAATACTATCTCGTTCCGCTAGAACCATCTAGAATATACTATAACGTTCTGCTAGAGCTAGATTCACATCCTAGTCTTGTATAAGACGTGACATCTCTTGCTTTTAATTCCTGTGTGATTTTCCAAGACATTTGCATCTGCCTCATAAAACTTGAAAATCAAACAAAATGTGCTATGATTTGTTTCTCAGGCCGCCCTGCGTCAGTGCAATAACTTGTATCTCAGTCTCCCCTGCGTCAGTGCAAGAACCTGTTTCTCAGGCCGCCCTGCGTCAGTGCAATAACTTGTTTCTCAGGCCGCCCTGCGTCAGTACAATAATTTCAAAGTTTCTTATTGCCAATCATCAACGACGATACGGAAGGGAAGTAACGAATGGAAGCAGGAGACAACCGGGGATATACGGAAAAGACTAGGATAAACACAACAGTGCGAATGAATGAATGAATGAATGAATGAATAGTCTTTATTTTTCAAGGGTAAAGAACTGGGCACGCAGGCCCGTCTTACATTCTGCCCTTCATCACTCCATCTTTCATCCTTCCCACACACTCGATTTAATACAAATAAAATTAGGAAAAAACATATCAAAAGAGTGTAAGATTTAACTATTACATTCAAAGTAAAAGAGAAGAAGTAATTAACCTAATAAAATAGCTCTCACGCACACATACACACAACGACATATACATAAACAAAAATACATTGTAAATACAGATCTTCTAACATATGTTTTTAACAAACATTAAATTAATTTCTAACAATATCTAGCAAGTTACTTTTCTAACTATGTCATTTTAGTACTTGATGGTTGGCGAGTCATGTGTTGAGAGAGTGCTGGTTATTCTATGGAGGCATATAATTACAAGCAAGTAAATAATGAAACAGGTTTGAGTTAAAGGATGAAGTATTGCCAATGGATTTTAAATGGTAGGGGAGGGTGTTCCAGAGCTGTACTGCAGAGTATGAAAGGCTTTTCTTGTACAGATCAATCCTGGGTTTAGGAAGAAGACAGTTGTTTAAACGCTGGCGAAAATCAGGATATTTAAGAGTAATGTTCTAAGTGTACTACTCTATGGAAGTGAATGCTGGAAAATCACCAAAACCATAGAAAACAAGTTGAATTCTTTCCAGACTAAATGTTTACGAAGAATTAGAAAAATATTTTGGCCAAACACCATAAGAAATAACATCTTATTAGCAGAAATCCAGATGAAACCACTGACAACAATTATTGAGGAAAGACGCTGGCGATGGTTGGGATATGTGCTTCGAATGACTGACAGCTCACCACCAAAAATAGCACTAAGATGGACACCACAGGGGAACAGAAGTAAGGGTAGACTAAAAGAGACATGGAGAAGAACAACAGAAAGGATGTTGAGCAATAGAAGGCTCACCTGGGCAAGAGCAGAAAAAAGGGGAAGGACAGGCATTTGTGGAAAACCCTTGCGGAAGCCCCATGTGCCCTGGGCACTTAAGGTTCAGAGAGAGAGAGATGTTTAGTGTTATACGTAAACAGTGACCACAAGTAAGGCTGAGCGTTGTGCGACAGAATTCTGTGAACAAACTTAACTTTGTTAAAAATGATTCTATTTTGAGGGGTAGAATTTTGAGGTGTTTGTATTGATCTACAATCTGTATTGGGTGTCTGTCGCAAATCAGATTTAATGCTCGCTTGTGACGAACGTTACAGAGACCAGAGGCTGAGCGCATCTGGGAATGTAACCTAGTGCAAGAGAGCTTATCTCTAGACCAGCAGAAAAACAAGGTTCTTCTTTAAATTCAAGTACTGCAAATTTATTAAATTTCCATGCTTAATAATTTCTATATAACTTTACTACCTGAATTTTCTGAATAGCCCGTTATAACTCTTACCATACCAGTTGTTTCTATTCTCGATTATCTCCTCTTATTTATTGTCGTCGGTCATTTCATTTTTTTACGTTTTCAATCTTCAGTCGACGGTTCTATCTTCACCCGGAAAATAAATATTTATAGTTTTCCCCAAAAAATTTGGCTAATATAGATAAAGACGTTTTCGTTTTCTAAGGAAAGCAAGATCATTCTGTTGAATGTTTCCACTGAAAATAGAGTTGAAGTCTAAAATTGTCGTTCCAATTTATATTCATTCTAATACTGCACATTAGATTACGGGCACATTGGGAGAGTGATAGAAGAATTTAACATGAGTTAGAGCAACTAAATGCTGTGCAAAAAGTATGTATGTATGTATGTATGTATGTATGTATGTATGTTTGTAGGTATGTATGTATGTATGTTTGCAGGTATGTATGTATGTATGTATGTATGTATGTATGTATGTTTGTAGGTATGTATGTATGTTTGCAGGTATGTATGTATGTATGTTTGTATGTATGTATGTATGTTTGTATGTATGTATGTATGTATGTATGTATGTATGTATGTATGTATGTATGTATGTATGTATGTATGTATGTATGTATGTATGTTTGCAGGTAAGTATGTATGTATGTAAATATGTATGTATGTTTGTAGGTATGTATGTATGTATGTATGTTTGTATGTATTTATATGTATATATGTATGTATGTATGTATGTATGTATGTAGGTATGTATGTATGTATGTATGTATGTTTGTATGTATGTATGTATGAATGTATGTATGTATGTATGTAAGTATAAATTTAGCTGAGTGGCTAGGCGTTCGGTGTACTAAGCTGGCAGTGGTATTTCTTTCTGTTGCCACCAGCACTTCCATATTGCTATTAGGGTTTCTTTGTATTTTTACAGAATCTGCGGAGAGGAACAGACAGAACTACAAAAATAAGATTTTCAAAGGCACGCATCTTTCCCATCGCAACATATGCCTGTGAGACCTGGACAAAACAACTGAGAAACACATAAATGCCTTTGAATGTAAATGTTACAGAAGAGTCCTTAAAACATCATGGACACAAAAAAGAACAAATATATCCATACTACAGGAAATTAATATTGAAGAAGGTTGCTAAGGAAGATTAAACAGAGAAAACTTAAATATTTTGGATATATTAAACGTCACGAGAATTTAGAGAAGACCGTCTTGGAAGGATACATAATAGGAAAAAGAAAGAGATGAAGACCAAGGCGAAGATGGCTGCAAGACATTGTTGATAATCTGCAAATAGATGCATCAGCAGCAGGGCATCTTGCTCACAACCGAGAGGCCTACAGGAGAGCTGTTAGGGAGGCAAAGTTCCGCAAGGGATGTGCAAATGACCGTCTGATTGACCGTCACACAGAAAAAAGAAGGACCTCGGGTCCACCCAGCCTCTAAAAATAGGTATCAGAGAAATCTTGGAAGATAAATGCTGTCATGCGCCACTCTCTTGTAGCAAAGGTACTGGAAATAAAGCATCTAACACGTATCCCCAATACTGGCATGGAAATGGAGATTTTACTTATTTATATTTATATATTTATATATTGCACCTTCAGAAAACAGAAAAATTGTTTAAAACAGAAACTGCACAGTGCTAAAAAAAAACGTTTACGAGATCTGCTTCTGCTCAAGTATGAATTAGGAGGGACTTTGTACGACACCGAAGAAACTTTGTATGATACAGGAGGGACTTTGTACGACACCGAAGAAACTTTGTATGATACAGGAGGGACTGTACGACACAGGAGGGACTTTGTAGACTAAGACAAGATGTAATGTCAGGTCGTGATGAAGGTTATATAATTCCCAGATTGTAGTGGGAATGAGGCCCGTTTCCTGTTTGGCAACCAGCAAGAAGTCATTAGTTAGGGTGGGAAATGCACATTTGAAATGGATTAAACTGACACCCCCTGCCTAATGGGTCTAGCCAGAAAACACCAGTTCCGGTTTGAAATTGCGAGTCACGGCGAAAAACTGGGGGTCTAGTGACATCTAAAAACTATGGATCTAGTAAAATCTAAAAATTGGGGGTCTAGTGACATCTAAAAACTGAGAGGGGGTGTCTGGTGACATCTAAAAACTATGAGGTCTGGTGATATCTAAAAACCGGGGATCTGGTGATATCTAAAAACTAGGGGTGGAGGTCTGGTGACATCTTAAAAACTGGGGGCTCTGGTGACATCTAAACACTGGGGGATCTGGTGACATCTTAAAAACTGGGGGTCTAGTGGAATATAAAAACTGAAGGACAAAAATTGTCCCGCCATCTTGAACGTTGTAGTTCATGGACATAGGGGTCTGAGACTTCTAAGAAAGGAAGAATTTCCCGTATTTCCATGAAGGTTTTCAGAACTTGCCTTTGGCCTGTCATGACATTATTATTGCTCCTGTTTTTCGCCTACAAATCTTCTACTGCTTGCACATGCAAGTAAAAAGATGTAAGGAAAATCACTGTTCTTTCTGTCACATCTGTGATGGACGATGGAGCTGAAGCATCATCATGTTGCCATCCTGAAAGAGAACAGTCATTGCCTTCGAAAAGACAGAGACTATCTATTTGCATGGGAAAGGGCACTAATCTGCTCTAAACATGCAGTTCATTGGTGAATGACAAATAACCATAACCAACGTGCTAAGAAGTTTAGGTTTAGTCTCGCGAATAAAGGACTTCGTCTGGGACAAAACAGGTTGACGAAAGAAAGGGAGACGATCTTTACTTTTATTTACCACCTATGAACACTTTCAGATTCGGTTCTTTGTTTTATGCACCCCAGCTCAGGTTATAATTCTGTATATCTTATTCATTTTATCTCAGGTTATAATTTTGTATTTCTTATTAATTTTATCTCAGGTTTTAACTTTGTAGTTCTTATTCATTTTATCTCAAGTTTTAAAACTGTATTTTTTACCTCTAGGCGGGGCGACCACCCCCAACCCAGCGGGGCGACCACCCCCAACCCAACGGGTCACAGATGGTAAAAATTCTCCTGATCCGGATACCTGTAAATAGGCCGGCGCGGAACAATTGGCGGTAGTCATGGAGACCGAAGTGGAACAGTGAGTGGTATCGCTATCCCTATAAAACATCTCACATGACCAGGGAAATGACTGTCAGGTGAGTAAGAGGCGCCCGAAGACCTCTTAAGCACCCGGTACCTTGTGTAGGGGACAAATTGCAAAAGACTCAGGGAAGAGACCTTACACAAATCCCCAGAGGACAACGGGGAAACCACTGTTGTATCTTCCCAAGAACATTCATCCAGATCTACAGACTGAACTGAACGACGTTAATGGGTGCTCAAACAGACTATTCTCGCCCGGTAGGGAATTTCATGAGCCGCAGGTGATGCTGGTAAGACAAATTCAAACTCGCAGCACGGAATGCTAGAACATTATGTCAGATACGAAAACTGGAAAATGTAATTAAGGAAATGGAAAGAATGGAAATTAACATTCTATGAATGTCTGAAATGCGATGGACAGGTGCTGGCAGAAATGAGCCAAGACAGCACTTTTTCACACAATCAGGAGGATATAAACATGAAAGAGGAGTAGATATAATCTCTGACGAGGAAGCGACAAAAACTGTTAAAGGATTTTGGAATATTTCAGATTGAGTGCTCCAAGTTTAGTTGAAGGGGAAAACTATAAATGTAAACATTGTAGAAACATATGCCCCAACAGCAGGCGGTTCTGAAGAAGGTCTTCAAACATTTATAATGACTAAGAACAAGCTCTGAGCCACAGCTAATCACAAGAAGTTAATATCGTACTCGGTGATTTTAATGCCAGAGTTGGAAATGAAAAAAGTGAAAGATTTGATAGGGGATTTTGGTATGGGAATGAGAAATGAACGAGGAGATAAATTAACAGAATGGACAAAAATGCACATGATTATTGGAAACACATTATTGAACTATCATCTGGGAAGACTGACTACATGGCGCAGTCCAGACAAAAAGACCTTTAACCAAATTAACTACAATCTCATTAATAAAGGAGTCTGAAATGCCTTATTAGCAGCAAAAGCTGTGATAAGAACTGACGGAAGTAGTAACCATAGTCCATTACATGACAAAATCAGAGTAAAATTTAAGAAAACATACAGAAGGTTAAGAAACATCAAGCTATACATGGAGCTATTTCAAAGCAGTGAAGAACTAAAGGGCAAATACAGAGCTGTGGTTATGAATAGATACAATGCATTATATGAAAAAAACGTATACATGAAGAGTGGCCTTTGCTACCAGATTCAATCCAGCAGATAGGAAGAGAGATAATACCTGAAAGAATAGCTATACCAAAGAAGAAATGGATGACACCAGAAATACTGTGGTTCATGGACAAAATAAGACATTATAGAAGAAATGAAGGAAAATATGACAAGAAAGAGAAAGAGATAAGAAGTAAATTCAAACAATCAAAGAACACTGGATAAATAAGCAGCACAGGCAAACTGAAGACCATCATCAAAAAAGTTCTAAAAGTTTGAACAAACTGAAAACCATCATCAAAAAAGTTTCTAAAAGTTTGCACAAACTGAAGACCATCATCAAAAAAGTTCTAAAAGTTTGCACAAACTGAAGACCATCATCAAAAAAGTTCTAAAAGTTTGCACAAACTGAAGACCATCATTAAAAGGTTTCTAAAAGTGTGCACAAACTGAAGACCATCATCAAAATGTTTATAAAACTGTATACAAACGAATAAGTGAACTGACAGCCAGAAAAAGTACGAAGTACAAAACAGGTTGCCAAAGAAGGATAAAATGATAATGGTGAAGAAGGGCACCTTAGAGCAACATGGTGGAGAAAGACTATACCTATCGTCAAATATAAACAATTGTGGTGGTCCAGCATTTCTTGAAGAAGAAGTCTTAGATGCTATTAAACGCATGAAGCGAGGAAAACTGGCAGGACCTGATGAAATGTCTGTAGAAGACGCAGAAGTCCCTGACGAATGCGGTGTAAAAGTCATAACAAAACTGTTGAATGACATCTGTCACACTGGGTATGTGTCTAATGAACTATTAAAATCAACTCCCACAGCTTTGCCAAAGAAGCCAGGGCCCAAAGAATGTGAAAACTTCAGAACAATAAGCCCTTTCGTGTTATGTCAAAAAAAAACTGCTATTGAGAGCTATGAGAAGATATAAATACAGAATAAAGATAGAAATGAAGAGATAGGCAATCTGGATTTGTAGAAATATTTGCACTAAGAACTCTGATAGAGAGAACTTTAGAAGCACAGATTTTTTTTTTACGCTTCATTGACTACACGAAAGCATTTGATAAAGTAAAACATGACGAAATCATTAAAATGTTAGAAGATATAAATACTGACTGCACAGATGTAACAATAATTTAAAAAAAAGAAGAACATATTAGCATCAGGGTGCAGCCATTAGGGTAGAAAATGTGATAGAAATATCAAGCAATAAAGCAAGGAGTTAGAAGGCAAGGTTATGTCCCCTCTCCAGATGTGTTCTCGCTGTACAGTGAAATTATCATGACGGAAGAAACAAAACATAAAACCAGGAATTCGAGTTGGAGGCTATACCTTGAACAGCCTACGATAAACAGATGATACTGTATTAATAGTCCCTCTTCCACCTCCACCACCGGAACCCCCCCTCCCCCCAAAAAAAATCCAACAGAAATTATTAGATATAGCAGCGAAAGAAAGTGAGAAGAAGGGACAGCAAGAAAACAGAAACAATGGCTATATCGTACAAGTTAAACCCATCTGGATGCAGCGTTAAAGTACAAGGAATAACTTGAGACAAGTGCTTACATTTAAGTACTTGGGCACGTTAGTAACATCAGACAGGAAATGCACCACTGAAATCAGGAACAGAATAAGCCAAATCAAATCAGCAACTTGACCAAAGGAGAAAAATCTTGTGCCACTGAGTATCAGGAAGCTAGTTCTGAAGTGCCACACTGAACTCATCCTACTCTGTGGAAGTGAGCCTCGGACAGTGAACAGACTGAACCAAAGATCACTTGAGGCAGAAGAGATGTGGTTTCTCAGAAGATTATTACGAGCACAGTGGACAACAACTAAGATGGTTAACAAGAAATATCTAACGAAAGCGAATGTAGAGAGGAGCCCAATTAAATTCATAAGGAAATAACAGTCATCATTCACTGTCATTCACGGGACATCAAGTGAGAATAGGAAGGTCGGGAAACATCATAAGAACGGGAAATGTACACGAGAAGAGAGACAGGGGAAGATCAAGACTTTTTAAAAAAAAAATCATGTACAATAAAACACCATCAACTAAAATGATGGAGGGTATCAGGGACATGGATGTGTAGAGAATCATGTCCGTCAATTCATATCGGCACAGCACCTGATGATGATTAGCTCTTTCTTTCCTCCCCCCTCAAATCTTCACAACCCCCCCCCCCCCCCCCCCCCAGTTCCCGAAAATCAGGTTTTAAATCTACGTTTTTATGCACACCGTTTCAAAATTTCTATTTCTGATTCGTTTAATCAGTTTTGAAGTTAGGAAATATTTGAACAAACAAACAAAAAACAAAAACTTGCACGAGCTTTTATATTTGATTACTTCCACATGTTTCAGAAGTTCACAGTTAGAGATCACACATCATGTGAAACTCATGTGTTTTTTTGTTTTTTTTAAATGACATTGTCAAATATGAAATGTTTTCGCGTCTCTAAACTGCGTTTTTTTGTTTTTTTTTGTAAAAAAAGCAAAATGTCAAATTTAAAAATGGCCTGTGTTCCCGTCAGAGAGAAACATATCTTGACGTCAAGTTCTCACGTAACCCCAGCTCTCGACAAAAGTTCACTTGTGAGATACTTGTTTATCTGTTTCTTGACACGATTCCGTTTTGTATGGCCACGAGGGAACCGGTTGTAGACTCTCATTAGCATAATTCTGTGTCTGAATATTTAAAAATTTGAGACAGGATTAGATTACATCTCTAGATAAGCAGCTAAAATATGGAGAAAACCGTTATTAATGTCATTAAACGGCTTTAAGAGAGCAGTTAGGATAAGGTTGTATATAACATTGAGAATCTAGAAAGCTCCAGGATTTTAGCAGCGATGAGGGCAGGTTAAATTAACTACGTGACAGGAATGATAATATCTGTGGACGCAGAAGAATCCAGGGTCCAGGCAGCTTAGAACTGTGCAGGACAGACAAGCCGCTACCCAAGCACGGTCGCCGAAGACTTCTGGTCTCCTCTTCTTAAACTCTTGAAGCGTGGCCGGGTGGTGGCATCTACCCCGATGGTGAACCCTAATTAAAAGGGTGTAAGATTCTGAACAAATGACCCCCTCTAGTCCAACACATTTCAATGGCTTGGTCTCAAGATCTTCAGCGTGACAAGCAACTAAAGTTCGCAAAGACAAGGACATCGACAGCATACCCACCAACAGACCGTATGAATATTTTTTCTATCTACTACATTTACGCCTTAATAACACAATGGAACTGTTAATAGTTTACATTACCTGGATCAATCCTCGTCAAAAGGGCCAATGTGCTGAGTTATTGACTCTTATTTTGAAATCTTCAGAGCTAGTCTCACATTTGTCTAGGTTCAACATTTCCTTCGATAGCTTGTACTGAGGGTATTGGAACGGCGTGATGAGGGTATGGGACATGATCTCTGAATACTTTTGAACAAAAAAATGAAACGATTATCTTTCAGCTCTTTCTGTCCTGGCTATCCATATGTAAGGTAACATTATAATCTACTAACACCTTTTCAAGTCATTTTGGTTTCTACAATATCTGGAAGCAGAGGACAAACAGCAGATACCCAAAGGACCCCATACTAATACTAAGCAGACAACAACAAATCATAATTGTCAGGTTACGAACCGGGCACTGAAGACTTAACGATCATCTATACTAGATGAGGACTGCGTCAACAGCCGAATGTATCTAGAAAAATGGCCTCCTGACTTCTGAGCACATGCTACAGACCTACACATGACCCAGAGACAGAAGCTCGGGGGAGAAACTCTGGGGTTCCTACGAAGACCTACTTGCAGCAGGATTTACTGAGGCAACCTGAATTCCTGTTTAGAAGTCTGGGCACACGAAACTTAATGAAGAAGAAGAAGAAGATATTGACATCTGAAGGCGTTCACATTGATGATGAAGAAGAAGATGATGATTTCGACATTTTAGCGAAGGAGATACGTTCCCACATATTTGGCAAGCCGTTGGGGTTTCTGAAATATAGAAGCGAAAAGGTTAAAAAGACCTTCTCTGAGGGTTTTCGATGATGGTTTATTTTTTTCTCATTTGCAAACAATGTTTAGTGTTTGAAGGGAGATCCCCTAGGGAAAAAAACGAGAGTAAAGAATTGCAGTTCTCTGATGGGGAACTCTTCGATGTTTTTGTTTTTTTCCTTTGAGCAGAAGCCCTCTGCCTTTGTACTGCTCGGGATTTCACTGATTGTGTATGATGTTCGCCGAGAGGCTGAATAAAGAGGGAGTAAAAATGATACTGTATCACATCATCATCATCATCATCATCATCTTCTTCTTCTTTTCTTCGTCTCCATTTTTCTTTTTTTCCTTTTTCTTCTTCTTTCCTCTTCTCTTTCTTCTCACTCCTCCTCCTAATCTTCTCTTTCTTCCTCTTTTTTTCTTCTCTGTTTTTTCTGCTGCTCTCCTCTTCCTCTTCCTCTTTCTACTTTTCTTTTTCTTTTTCTTCTCGTCCTCGTTCTTCTCTTCCTCGTCTTCCTCCTACACGTCCTCCTCCTCTTCTTCGTCTTCTTCTTCTTCTCCTCCTCCTCCTTCTCCTCGTCCTTCTCATCTTCGTCTTCTTCTTCTTCTTCTTCTCCTCCTTCTCCTCGTCCTTCTCATCTTCGTCCTCTTTTTCTTCTTGTCCTCCTCCTCCTCATCGTCTTCGCCCTCCTATTCTTCTTCTTCTTGTCATTCTCCTTTTCTTCCTTTTCTTCTTCTCCTTGTCCTACTCCTCTTCCTCTTCGTCCTCGTCTTCCTACCCCTCTTGTTGTTCTTCTTCTCCATGTCCTCCTCCTCTTCTTCTTCTTATTCTTGCCCTCCTCCTCCTCTTCTTCTTCTTCTTCGCCTAGTCCTCCTTCTCCTTCTCCTTGTCCTAGTCCTACTCCTCCTCTTCTTCTACTTCTTATTGTAATTGTACTTCTCCTCTTCGTCCTCGTCCTCCTCCTTCTCTTCTTCTTCTTCTCTCTGTCCTCCTCCTCTTCATCTTCGTCCTCTTCTTCTCCTCCTCTTTGTTCTAC
Organism: Achatina immaculata; assembly: GCA_009760885.1. Classification (NCBI taxonomy): domain Eukaryota; kingdom Metazoa; phylum Mollusca; class Gastropoda; order Stylommatophora; family Achatinidae; genus Lissachatina; species Lissachatina immaculata. The sequence continues at coordinate 26,872,571 of CM019694.1, read as the reverse complement.
TCATCTTCTTCTTCTTTTTCTTCTTCTCCTTGTCCTCTTCCTCTTCTTCTTTTTCTTCTTATCTTTGTTCTCATCCTATTCTTCTTCTTCTCCTCCTTGATCTTTTTTTCCTCCTCTTCTTCTTCATCCTTCTCCTCTTCTTCTTATTCTTCTCAAAGTCCTCCTCCTTCTCTTCGTCGTCCTCCTCGTTTTCTTCTTCTTCTTCTTCTTTTCCTCCTCCTCTTTTTCTTCTTCTTCATCTTCTTGTCCTCCTCCTACTATTCTTCTTCTTCTCCTCCTCTTCCTCTTCGACCTCCTCCTCTTCTTCTTTTCCTTTTCATCCTCCTCCTCTATGCTCCCATCATCCTTCTTCTCTTCTTCTTATTATTATTGTCGTTGTGTCCTCCTCCTATTCGTCGTCCTCCTTCTCTTCTTCTTCTTCTTCTCCTTGTCCCCCTTCTATTCTTCTTTTTCTCTTTGTCTTCTTCCTCTTATTCTTCTCTTTCCCTCCTCATCCTATTTTTCTTCTTCTTCTTCTTCTACTTGTCCTCCTCCTCCTTTCTTCTTCTACTCCTTGTCCTCCTCCTCTTCTTCTTCTTCACCTTGTCCTCCTCCTCTTTTTCTTCTTCACCTTGTCCTCCTCCTCTTTTTCTTCGTCTACTTGTCCTCCTCCTCCTTTCTTCTTCTTCTTCTTCTCCTTCTCCTTTTCCTCTTCCTCCTCTTCTTCTTTTTCTTCTTCTTCTCCTCGTCGTCGTCCTCGTCTTCTTTCTTCTCCTCGTCTTCTTCTTCTCCTTCTCCACCTCTTCTTCTTCAGCCGTATACTATCCTAAAATTTATGCCATGTAACATGGGACGAGACTGGGATTATCATTTCCCAGTTGGAATCACAGAGTTAGGGCTGTGAAACTGTCATCTAGTTATTCTCTGAAGTCTCCACCACTGCACCTTTTCCCCAGCCCATACTGTCCTGGCTAGTTTCCCCAGCCCATATTGTCCCGACTAGTTTCCCCAGTCCATGTTGTCCCGGGTAGTTTCACCAGTCCATATTGTCCAGGCTAGTTTTCCCAGTCCATGTTGTCCCGGCTAGTCTCCCCTCCTCTAGTTCTGCTATAATATTAACAGAATGATGCACACAAGCTGCTGGCTTGTCTGTTTTAATCTTTACAACATCCAAAAACTGAACTCCCTCTCTCTCTCCGCTTCCATATTTCTGTCAGTTGATGTTTTCCTTAAAGAAAATATGTCTAATCTCCTCATGTAATGCATGCATTCTTAGGAAAAAAATCAAAGTATTACACAAAACAAAAGAAACACACTACCATGCCTGAAGCCATAATACACTAAAATGCCGCTTAGTAAACATTTGGGATGCGTTCGTTGAAGGACAGGTGTAGCGCAGTGATTTTCTGGGTCGTTACAGCTTTACCTAGAATTGTCTAAACGATCTATTTTTTCCGTTTATTTATTTTTTGTCTGTTTGTTGTTGCAATTTGTTTAAAACTATGCAAAATGACGATACGAGAAGTGAAATATCGTTTTATTTAAAGCCATAGCCCTCAACAGCAATTGTTTTGTTTTTTTTTTATTTGGAGACAAAATGTTCACAATTTTTTGGTCATTTTTGCTTCTCTTGAAACAGTGCTGGATGATTGTTGAAAATATCACCCAGAAGTGATAAATAAACAACCACATAGTGAACAATTTATACGAAGTCCGACAATTAAGTAATGAGACTAATTCCGTTAAAAAATTAAATAAACAACAGTTGAAGATATAACCTGTATTTTATTCAAACCAAGCCTCTTGTGCATTGATACAGCGAGTGGCACGATCTAATAACAAACATTGGAACAACCTCTGCAGTTCTTCAGTTGGTATGGCTCTTAAATTTGATATTACGGTTCTTTGGATGTCATCTGTATCGTCAAAAAAGCGCCCTTTCAATGGTAAATTTAATTTTGGGAATAGAAAATAGTCGCAGGGAGACACATATGGAGAATAGGGTGGATGGTTGAGAACACACACTTGTTTTTGGGTCAAAATTCCTGTACAACTACCGCCCGGTGAGCCGGTGCATTATCATGAAGATGAAAAAACTGCCAGGTGTTGAATACTCGGGCCGGACTCGGAGAATCCTTTTCAATAGGCGCTTCTAAATACTTAAATAAACTTTGGCAGTAAAGGACAGAAAACAACCTCTGAAACAAACACATTTGACGGACAGAAAACAGCCTCTGAAACAAACACATTTGACGGACAGAAAACAGTCTCTGAAACAAACACATGTGACAGACAGAAAACAGTCACTGAAACAAATACATGTGACAGACAGAAGACAGTCACTGAAACAAATACATGTGACGGACAGAAGACAGTCTCTGAAACAACACATGTGACCGACGGAAGACAGTCACTGAAACAAATACATGTGACGGACAGAAGACAGTCTCTTAAATAAACACATGTGACGGACAGAAGACATTCACTGAAACAAACACATGTGACAGACAGAAGACAGTCTCTGAAACAAACACATGTGACCGACAGAAGACAGTCATTGAAACAAACACATGTGACGGACAGAAGACAATCTCTGAAACAAACACATGTGACAGACACAAGACAGTCACTGTTATTTTCTATTCTTTCAGACAAGTAATATTGTTTAAAGCAGACCTATACTAAACTGTACATCTGTACTCCACTAGTACTAAGTTTATCGCAGATGTCATCACACAAATCGTGTAACCAAAAGTATCATTACGTTTTCTGCCGTTCAGCGAATTTTTCAAAAAATAAAATACGTCATATTGCCACAAAAAATCCCTTTCCCGAGAAAAGAAATAGGTATTTTTCCATCTCGCAGGACATCATCATCATCATCATCATCATCATCATCATCACTTCTTCTTATTCGTCTTTTTACTTTCCTCTCCTTATCCTCCTCCTTTCTTCATCTTCTCCTTTTTCTTCTTTCCTCTTCTTGTTCTTTTTTTTCTTCTTTTTTTTTTCTTCTTCTTCTTATTCTTCTTCTTCTTCTTCTTCTTATTTCTCTTCTTCTTCTGTCAGCCATATAATTTCCTAATTCTTATGCCAGATAACATGGAATGAGACTGGATTATCAGGTCAACAGAAAAACAGCCCCATGACAGCCAGTAACTCACCTGCTTCCATCATACCGTACCCGTAATAACACAACCAGTAACTCACCTGCTTCCACCATACCGTACCCGTCATAACACAACCAGTAACTCACCTGCTTCCATCATACCATACCCGTAATAACACAACCAGTAACTCACCTGCTTCCATCATACCGTACCCGTAATAACACAACCAGTAACTCACCTGCTTCCATCATACCGTACCCGTCATAACACAACCAGTAACTCACCTGCTTCCATCATACCGTACCCGTAATAACACAACCAGTAACTCACCTGCTTCCATCATACCGTACCCGTCATAACAAATGTTTGTAAAACATGAAGGCACAAACGCCTTCATTAAACTCCGACTCACTGTACAGCGAAGATTTAGGGCAGACAACCAATGTGAAGCAGTTTAGACAATCCGAGTTGTGAACATCACTGGCTGCTGACTTCCGGCTGGGAATAACTAATAAAAGTGAGAGGAGAGACTATTACTAGAACCGACAAGACAACCAGAATGGTGGACAACAGCTGAAAAAAACAGGAGTACAGAGAGCACTCTACACAGATGGCAAAAGAAGTGCCAGGAAAGTTTCTAAAGCAGGAAACTGAAGATAATGATACTTGATGGACGCGGATATGGCCGAGGTTGCTAAGAATCAAACATTATGTTCTTTTATACATATCTAGAAGATGATACATGCACTATAGTAAATACAGCATCATCTTATAGCAGCTAACTTTTCTTTCATAATATGAAGGCTGTCCGTTCTGACATTCAGCGATCTGTAGCTGACATGCTGGCGTCGACATTGACGAACCGTAGCTGACCAAGACCCTGTCTCCCGCTCTCCGTTGGTAACCCCCAGTAACTGGCTTGACCCGGCTAACAGGGCGGGTATCATCATAGCCACATCTCTCTCTCTCTCTCTCTCTCTCTCTGCATCATTCTTGGGCTGAAACAAATATAGCCGCAGCAACACGCTCACTATCCGACACGATGCTGTGCCTCAACACCTTCGCAGCATCGACTGCAAAACAACAACAACAACAGCAACAGCTCGAAGTTGTAGGGACATACAAGATAAGACCAGGCATGGCAAGATTCTTATTAAGAATCTAAATGAGATAAAGTAGAGAAATATAGCAGGTAGACAGAACATCACTTTGCCTCATACCAAGAGAATAATAGAGGAAATACTTTAGAAATACAAAAAAAAGTAAAAAAGTAAAGGTAACCCTGTCATGCCTTAGAGGCACATAGGGATATGGTGTTAGTGCCCATATTTAGAAATACAGCAGGTAGATAAAATGTCACCATGCCTTATACCAAGAAAGTAATAGAGGATATACTCTAGAAATACAGCAGGTAGATAAACATCACCTTGCCTCATACCAAGAAAGTAATAGAGGAGATACTCTAGAAATACAGCAGGTAGATAGAACATCACCTTGCCTCATACCAAGAAAGTAATAGAGGAGATACTCTAGAAATACAGCAGGTAGATAAACATCACCTTGGCTCATACCGAGAAAGTAATAATTGAGATACTCTAGAAATACAGCAGGTAGATAGAACATCACCTTGCCTGAGATAAAAAAAAAATTACAGAAACACAACAAAGTTTGATAACTCAACTCTGCTTCAATTAATTTCGCTAACAAGGAAACATTTTAACGTGTATGGGTTCTGACACACGTTGCCAGTTAAATCAAGGAAAAAAAACCCATAAAACTACTAATGATCCCTCTCTCACACATTGAAAGAAATCTTCCAGGGCAAGTATTTGTTTTAAAACTCCTGGATTCATTTTCATGCTCTCCCAGAACAAAACAACAACAACAACAACAACAACAAACTGGGAAAAAAAGAAATAATGAAGCGACATTTTGGTGGAAAGAATCTGGAAGGAAGTTAACTCTATAATTAAAATAAAAAGGATGATTTGGGTTAGAAGTGTGCTACTTTTCATTTTATTTAGACAATGGCTAAATATTGCTCCGAGTGTTAGTCACGTAAGTGTGCAAGATCTGCCAGCGGTGCTAGTTTTGTTTTGGGGGTTAACAGGTAAGACTTTTAGAAAAACCACAGTAACATTTTTGACAGGATTTGAGCTTTAATGATTAAGGCAAATGGACTTCCTACAGAACTCCGGAAATTGGTCTGAAAAAAAAAAGCAAGAACGTAATAGCATGGACTTAGTAAACATCCGGTCCACAAAAGGCGAACTGGCTCTGGTTGGATTATATTGTTTCATTAATTGTCTTTTATAATTTATCTACGTAAGCTAGTGTTTTTAACTTTGTTTTAACGTTCTGAAATCTTCAGCTCACAACCTGAAAGTGTTATTTTGTTGTGATTCTGAAGCAGGTAGTGAGACTAAAAATGTTACCAAGTTGCACGTTATTAACAAAAAGAACCTTCTATTTTCTGGAATGAAAAAAAATAACAGAGATTTTTTTTACTACAAAAGAACAAAATGTTACTGTGTTATGTTCGTTGATTAAAGTTCAGATTAATTATTCATTTTTTTTTATTTCCTCTCACATTAGAGTTGCAATATTGTTCATTGTTTTGTGCAATTATAATTGTAATATTCTTAATTGTTTGGTGCAATTGTACTTGTAATAGTCTTCATTGTTTGGTGCAATTATAGTTCTAATATTCTTCATTGTTTGGAGCTGTTATAGTTGTAATATTCTTCTTTGTTTGGTAAACTTATAGTTGTAATATTCTTCATTGTTTGGAGCTGTTATAGTTGTAATATTCTTCATTGTTTGGAGCTGTTATAGTTGTAATATTCTTCATTGTTTAGAGCTGTTATAGTTGTAATATTATTCGTTGTTTGGAGCTGTTATAGTTGTAATATTCTTCATCGTTTGGAGCTGTTATATTTGTAATATTCATATTTGTTTGGTGCACAGTCTTATTTTACGTTTGAGTGAAGGCCATGAATGATAGTTATGTTTACTAAGAGCTTACATATTCCCAATGGAAACGTACGGATGACAAATGTGGACATTTAACAAATCACTAGAAAAAAGAATAACATAAGGTTATTTAGAATATCACGGATAGAAAGAAAGTCAAATTAAGAGATTTTAACAGGATCAGGTGTCGTAGATAGCAGGCTCGTAAACACTATCAGGGCTAGAAAACTGAGATGCTTCAGCCACGTCAAGAGACACGACAGCTTGGAGAGATTGACAGGAGAGGGCGCAGTGTCGGGAAAAAAGAGAAAAGGGGCGGCCTCATCGCAGGTTGACTCAGGACACCACAGAATGTCTGGATATGCCATTGCGACACGCTTGTCAACTTGCTTAAGACCGTATTGCATTTAGGACGGCAGTGAGAGGGACGACGTTCTGGAAAGGACACGCCGTATGAAGAAGATGGAGAAGAAGAAGAAGATGGAGGAGAAGAAGAAGAAGAAGGTTATTATCACTGAAAAATAAAGCTTTTACATTTCATTACATGCCTTATATTTAGACTGAGCCTCAACTTTGTTCTCTAAAACCACCGTCAAAATGTCTTGGATAAATTTGTATGTTTTCCTTGAATGAATAATCCCACCTTTGTTGCATCCATTTGGAGATCATCAACAATGTCTTGCAGCCATCTTTGCATTGATCTTCCTCTCTTTCTTTTTTTCATTATGTATCCTTCTAAGACTGTCTTCTCTAAATTATCATGACATTTACTATATTCAAAATATTTAAATTCTTTCTGTTTAATCTTCCTTACTAGCCAGCATTCTTCAATATTAAGTTCTTGTACTACGGATGTATTTCTCCTTTTTTGTGTCCATGATATTTGAAAAACACTTTCGTAGCATTTACATTCAAAGGGATTTATGTGGTTCTCATCTGTTTTGTTAAGTATCAAGGTCTCACAGGCATATGTTGCTATGGGAAAGATGCACGGCCTTAAAATCTTATTTTTATCGTTCTGTCTGTTCCTCTCCAAAGCTTCTTTAGAGTTTTTATTTTTTGAAGAGCGATAGATGTCCTCTTTTTAATATCCCTCATTGTATCTCCATTATTAGCTAGTGCTATGTCAAAGATGCCTTATATGGCATGATGAGGTTAACTTCATCTTTAGAGCGCTGAAAGAATGTCTGGGCAGATAAATATCACGTGTTCTGATAAAGACACGTCGTAGACAGCACACAAAGGAAGAGCATTTTAGTTTGAGTCTCGCTTTGTCCTCGTCATGTAGTTTTCTCTGCGTCACAGAACTCAATGGTTAACCACTGGCCTTACTGGCTGAGTAACAAGCACCCCTGCGGTTTGATGTACATAGGCTTAAGCTAAGAAAAATGAAAGAAACTGGGCTCTTTTGGGACTCCCGTATAAAAAGAAAAAAGATCAAAATGAGAAGAGGCTCTGAAGAACAAATGGAAAAAGAGGATTGTCCTTGATCACATTAAAAAAAAAAGAGGAAAATATCTGAGTATTTTTTATACTGAATGAAACAAAAATGAATTATGAAATAAGAGAATCTTATGAAGGTTGAAGGTTTCGAGGGAAAATTACAATAAAAAGAGGCAGAATTATGATTTAAAAAATATTAAGAGCGAACGAACAAAGAGTTGCAGTTTGAAGAAAGAAGCAAGAAAAATCGAGACAAATTATGATGAAATTTTGACCTGTGAATAAGAGGAAAGAAAGAAGATAAGAGTATTAGAAGAAAGACAGAAGATAAGAGTATTAGAAGAAAGACAGGAGATGAGAGGATTAGAAGAAAGACAGGAGATGAGAGTATTAGAAGAAAGACAGAAGATAAGAGTATTAGAAGAAAGACAGACGATAAGAGTATTAGAAGAAAGACAGAAGATAAGAGTATTAGAAGAAAGACAGGGGATGAAAGGATTAGAGAAAAAGACAGCAGGTAAGAAGACAGATGAAAAGAATGAAAAAAATATGTTGAATCGAGCTTTAAAAAAAATTAATTGAAATAATGATAATCAGAAAAAAAGGAAAGAAGAAATGGAAAATTTAAAAAGAAAAAAGAATTATTATAAATAAAACAAAATGAAATCTGAAAGAATATCAAAGACTCTTTAGCACAAATTGGAAGAAATTAGAAAAAAAATATAAAAAAACAAAGGAAAAAGCAAAAGCTGAAAAAAAAAACATAAAAAAAAACGGCAAACAGAACGAGACAAGAAGGAAAAATAAAAGGAAATAGAAAAAGAAGTTAACAGTAGGAACTGAAAATGAATGCGGACATAGGAGAGAAACCAAGTATGAGAAAGAAGGGAGTTAACTGGAAATAGGAAGCGACTAGTCATTGCCCTTTGTTTGGATTGTCTGGTGGCATTTACACAGTGCGTCCGCCGCCATTGATTCTCGTCTCGCTTCTGGATTTGACAAACCACTTGTACATCTGTCACGCCAGCTACTTTTCACCTCTGCAAAGGACTAAACCTTTCTATCCATTATTTACTCTGGCGGTTCGGTTGCGTCCGAGCCCGCGCCATCATTGCTCGTGTTCGTGTTTGCTCGGTCGGGAAGTCAGTAGCAGCTTAAACGAAAAATAATTCCACAGTGGCCTCCCTTGTTTGCAACTGAGACAACTAAGTCTGTCTCTCTGTCAAAACAAGACAACACAAAAGCAACCTCAAAACCGCCGAGTTTGTACTGATAAGGGCTATAGTCATGATTAGTTCTGTCAGATTTGCTATATTTTATTTTCACTGTACAGCCAAAAATGGTTGTTATGAAAACATGTTTTAAAACGGACAGACGTCGGAAACTACTGGAAATAAAACCGAAATAATGAAATGAGTTAGAAAAACAAATGATAAAACACTACAACAGTACATTTTGTCAGAGTACAAACACATGATTGGTTGGCAGTAAAGCAGGAGAGGAAGAGATACAAAGATTATCAAACCGAGGTACAGGTGAGTGAAATAGATGAATGTAGTCGGAGTGGAGGATTTGTAACATAGTGCAGTAACTTGCAGGTGAGGAAAGAGTAGATGCGAACTTAACAGGGAGTGAATACGACTGTGGACGAAAAGAAGTTGAATTTAGACTTCAAGTCATATGGTTTCAGGGTCACTTATTCCTGCATGAAGCGGCTCCTGTCATCATTGGCATTGTTTACTCTTCGTTACTAGGAGCATGTCAAACTTTCACAGGGGAGTTGTTGTTCTTTGTGTTCTTTTTAATATAATTTTACTGTCACTCTTCTTTTTTTCATGATGGAAATATCATCTTTGTATTTATTATTCTCGTTTTTTGTGTGATATCTATCTATCTATCTATCTATCTATCTATCTATCTATCTATCTATCTATCTATCTATCTATCTATCTATCTATCTATCTATCTATCTATCTATCTATCTATCTATCTGTCTGTCTAACTGTCTGTCTATCTATCTATCTATCTATCTATCTATCTATCTATCTATCTATCTATCTATCTATCTATCTATCTATCTATCTATCTATCTATCTACACTGACACAGGATTAGATATCAGGATCACCTTGTAAATCGCAAACGTTTATTTAACATTTGTCCCAAAAAGAAGAAGCAGGTAGTAAATAGACCAGTTATTTCTTTATAATGATGCACATAGAAGCAATAACTTACAGAACTGAACAAAGTAAGGATGAGTAAGGATGATAAGCTGACGATCTGGCCAAGGGAGATTCGCTTTAAACATTTTCTATTTGCATATAAATTCGTTTAGGACTTACCTTGAAAACCGAGAGAAAAGAACAAGGAACGATGAACAACATTTGCAGGTCTTTGAGAACAAGATCCTAAGAAGAATCTTTGGCCCCATAAAGGATATAAAGCTGAAAAAAAAACATTTAAAAAAACGAAATAGATAGATAGATAGTGGAGAATGGAGAGCTAGAAAGAACACTGAACTGAACAGCTTGTTTAAATCACAGCGGATTATATATGTCTTGAAACTGAACAGACTACCCTGGTTCGGGAATGTAGGAAGAATGGAGGAGAAAAAAAAACTAAAATGATGTATATTCAAGAGATACAGAAAACAAGACTGGGAGGTAAACCAAGAGAGAGAGAGAGAGACATGGCGAGACAACACAGAAGAGGATATACAGGAAATTGATGTCAAGAACTGGAGAGAGAAGATTAGCAATAGGGAGGAAAGGAGACGAACTGTATCTGCAGTGGCTCGGAAAGCAGCTGAAGAAGAAGAAGAAGAAGAAGAAGAAGAAGAAGAAGAAAACTTGAGCTGGCCAGGGCTTAAACTGATGACTCTCTAAAACTGCACCACTTATCTAAATCGTAGGGTAACTTTGTTTTCCCAAAGTCTCAGGCTGACCAACAAAAATGGCTTATATAGATCTCAGCCAGCCAGCTTGAGATAATACTAAGCAATTTAACACAACACTAACAGTGGATGCGAAGATCTGATCTGAGATCAATAGATTTTGACTTATCGACTTCAGTTGTAACATTCCGTTTTGCACATTCCGCCTCAGGGACTAGGGAAAATGAATGAATGAATGAATGAATAATCTTTATTTTTCAAGGGTAAAGAATTGGGCACTCAGGCCCGTCTTACATTCTGCCCTTCATCACTCCATCTTTCATTCTTCCCACACATTTGATTTAGTAAAAAATACAAATTAAATTAGGAAAAACATATCAAATGAGTGTAAGATTTAACTATTACATTCAAGGTAAAAGAGAAGAAGTCATTAACCTAATAAAATAGCACTCACGCACACATACACACGCAGACATATACATAAATAAAATACATTGTAAATCATCTTCTAACATATGTTTTTTTTTAACAAACATTAAAATAATTTCTAACAATATCTAATAAGTTGCTTTTCTAAGTATGTCATTAAAGTACTTGATGGTTTACGAGCCATGTGTTGAGAGAGTACTGGCTATTTTATGGAGGCATATAATTACAAGCAAGTAAATAATGAAACAGGTTTGAGTTAAAGGATGAAGTATTACCAATGGATTTTAAATTGTAGGGGAGGGTGTTCCAGAGATGTACTGCAGAGTATGCAAGGCTTTTCTTGTACAGATCAATCCTGGGTTTAGGAAGAAGACAGTTTTTTAAACGCTGGCTATGTTTAATGTTATACGTAAACAGTGACCACAAGTAAGGCGGAGCATTGTGCGACAGAATTCTGTGAACAAACTTAACTTTGTTAAAAATGATTCTATTTTTGAGGGGTAGAATTTTGAGTTGTTTGTGTTGATCTACAGTCTGTACTGGGTGTTTGTCACAAATAAGATTTAATGCTCGCTTGTGAAGTGAGTGGAGCCTTTTTGTGTTTGAGACTGAGCATCCATCCCAGATTGTGGAACAGTAATCTAAGTGTGTTTGTATGTGTGATATGTAGTATATTTTTCTTGTGTCTTTGTCGATAAAGTGTTTAATTTTGGCTAATTGGTAAACTTTCTGTGCAATCAAATTTGTTAGGTTATGTACGTGCGAATTCCAAGTTAAATGCTGATCAATGATGAGTCCTAGGGTTTTATGTTCATGAACATTTTCTATTGCCTTAGTCCCAGCACAAAGCTGTAGTGAAGTTTTAGTTGCATTTTGCAGTTGATGTTACAGTAAGTCAGATTTGTCTCTGCGGTTGGGGTCGTTGAATTGATTATAAACTTGCTTAGAAGCATTCTGGGAGATATTTTTGCACGCGGTCATCCAGTCCGAGACTGGTCTCCATAGCACAGGTTATCCTACATTTCTTTTGTTGTTGTTGTTGTTGTTGTTGTTGTTGCGTACAGTGGCATATTTTTGTTCCATTCATTCATATCTTTGTGGGTGTCGCATGAGAATCCTTCATGGAATGTGAGGGCGGTTTTGGGAAAAGAAGCCTTGGAATGGTACATAATGGGAAAAAGAAAGAGAGGAAGACCAATGCGATTTTGGCTGCAAGACATCATTGATAGGCTGCGAATGGATGCATCAGCAGCAGGGCATCTTGCTCACAACCGAGAGGCCTACAGGAGGAGAGCTGTTAGGGAGGCAAAGTTCCGCAAAGGACATGTAAGGGACTGACTGACTGAGCCGACTTCGCCTACCAGACTACAGGTCAGGTAACAAAGCGAGATCAGTGACACTTTCTACTTCCGAGAAAGGATCTCTTAAGGTGACTGTGGACGAGGATATTCTTTAGGTCTGGTTAACATATGTATGCCAACAGCGGGATCAATAGTTGGCTCATGTTTTCACTGTTAATAGCTTTTAACATTTCGGCTGTTATTTTATCTTCACCTGCAGCTTTGTTGTTAGCCATTAGATTCACTGCCGTTTCAATTTCATTCAGTGTAACTTCATCTAAGTTGACATTTAGTTGTGGAACTGGGAAATCGGTTTCAAGATTTATTAATTCATTTGGGTGTGGTCGATTAAGTATTTCTTGGAAGTGTTCGGCCCATCTTTGCTTTTGGTTTTTACTTGACGTTAAAAGGTTGCCTGCTTTGCTAAAGAGTTGTCTTTCTTCGGTAACACAATAATTAGTGTATAAGTATACAACTATACACGAAATTTGTAGTCATTAAGTAATAAAGCTGCTCTTACTTTTTTCCTAGTTTATACATTTTGGTATTTCCTTGGTTGCAATAGTACCTGTTAGCCTCTTTTGTATGTTATATAGAGTTTTGCTGTCTCTTGTTTTTGCTGCCTTCTCTTCTTCTTTCGCCATAATGTCCATATATTCTCTTCTATCTCTTCTAGCTGAACTTTTTACTTTATTGTCTAATTCTTTGTATGTTGCTTTTGCCAAATCTTTTCCAAGGTCTTTTTACATTGCAGCACCTATTTTCCCCTAATTCTAAAATATAAATCCAGCCTGTAGCATTTCTTTCTTATATTGAAAAATATGGTGGTTTTATCATCTAATACACTGTCTTGAGCTGTGTGATGATAACCCATTTCCCATATAACCATAACAGACTACTGTAGACCATTTTTTTAAATTTGAGTAGTACAAGTCATAGATTTTGAGAAAGTCTTTGACAGTGTCAACAGAGATGCACTGTGGAAAATTCTAAAGATGACATGGCCTCCCTCATAAGATATTGAATGTCATCAAAGCACTATACGAGGGTTTTCAGTGCAAAGTAATATATGGAGAACATACCTCCAGCAGCTTTATGGTACAAATAGGAGAGAAGCAGGAATGTGTACTACTGCCAACATTATTTATCTTGACAGTTGACTGGTTAATGAAGGAGGCAACATCAGATAAATGCAGAGGATTACAATGGACACTCGACACAGTGCTGGAGGACCTTGACTTTGCTGACGACATTTGTCTACTATCAAGCAGCCACAAAGGTATTCAAGATAAACAAGCTAACTCAGAATGCAAACAACATAGAATTAAAGATCAACGTAGGAAAGACAAAGTTAATTAAACAAAATGTGAACAACTGAAATGAACTGAGAGTAGATAGCAAGTTAGTGGAGGAGGTTAACGAATTTGTATATCTTGGCAGTAGAGTAGTAGAAAATGGAGACAGCACAGAGGACATCAACAGCAGACTTACTAGAGCAAACCAGGCTTTAGCAGTGCTGCAGACTATATGGAAATCTAAAAAAAAAAACTAAGTACGAAGACGAAAATCTGGATATTTAAGAGTAATGTTATAAGTGTACTACTCTATGGAAGTGAACGCTGGAAAATCACCAAAACCATTAAAAAAACAAGCTGAATTCTTTCCAGACTAAATGTTTACGAAGAATTAGAATAATATTTTGGCCAAACACCATAAGAAATAACATCTTGTTAGCAGAAATGCAGATGAAGCCACTGACAGCAATTATTGAGGAAAGACGCTGGCGACTGTTGGGACATGTGCTCCGAATGACTGACAACTCACTACCAAAAATAACACTAAGATGGGCACCACAAGGGAACAGAAGTAAGGGTAGACTAAAAGAAACATGGAGAAGAACAACAGAGAGGATGTTGAGCAATAGAAGGCTCACCTGTGCAAAAAGCGGAAAAAGGCAAAGGACAGGCGTTTGTGGAAAACTCATGCGGAGGCCCCATGTGCCCTCGGCACTTAAGGTTCTAAGAGAGAGAGAGAGAGAGAGAGAGAGAGAGAGAGAGAGAGAAAGAGTACAATTCAGGTTAACTTTATACATAATCTCTTGAGCTTCTCCTACAAGGCCACTTTCTCGGATAATTCTTCCCTCAAAAGCACGTTCTGTGGACAGCATGCACTCTATTAATATGATTAACGCCCTTGGTTTCAGTTATCGATCTATTAATCTTAAGAAAAGGCACTTTTAAGTTTTCTGAAATACGTCAATGGTTATTCCAGTGGCGATACTAATGAAATTCTCTCTTGTTTTGTTTATTTGCGGTAGATATAGAAGCCTTTCAGTACAGAAGTCACTGCTCTCAGACTATCCTACGAATAAAAACTAGTTATTCTCTCTGACTGAGCGACCACAGACAGATGTTCATACTTGGCATCAGTTAGGAAGATCTATTACTTTGCAGTCATAAGAACCTCTGCTAATATCAGCTTATAACATTTGTACATCTTATTTTATTGCTGGATGCTATAAAAGGCTTAAAAAAGAAAGTTAAGATTTATATAGTCGCAGTCATAAGAGTTTCTTTCGCAGCGGCAACTTCGCAGTTTTAAATCCCTGTAAGTGCTAAAAATAGGCGTGTCGTGTTTTAAGTGAGAGTTAAGATGACGAATTAGATTACCCCACCTTGATAACGATGATATGATAATGTTCAGGAGGATGTAGATACCCGCTGTTATATAGAGGGGTATGATGGTGATAAGGATGAAGCCGACAGCGAAGATAGAAACAATGAGAAGTAAGATTACAAATAAAAATAAGAGTTCTCAAAACAATAACCATCCAAAAAAAAAAAAAAACAGCAGACAAGATAGGCAACCATAGATTAGTTTAATCGATCACTTAAAGGACCGAGGACGACAAAAAAATGTCCAGACTGCGGCTACAGTTGTTGAAAAGTAGGAGACAAGAGTGTGAGTCCCCATATTCGGTTACAGATTAAGTCTGACTGTCGTGTTCAGCCAAACACCTGGCACTTCATGCTGTGCAGCTGACGTGTTTGTCCCAGATGGCTTAACTCCGAATGAGTGTTTTGCCAAACCGCCTGTCTCCAGAGTTGGGATAAAATTTCCTGAGCACGTGACATCTGCAGTCTTGTCAAAATAAGGACGAATACAATCGCTTCGTGGAGGCAAGGTCTTCCAAGATAAAACTGTCGATAGAGCTTTCCATCGATCTAAGAACTGTGTTAGAAGGTCATCCAGATGGATAAGCTTAAGAGATTATGGTAAGAAAAGGGGAGAAAACCCTGACAAGTGTAACTCAGTTGACAAAGATTTACCGTACATAATTAAACACGGTTAAATGTGAGATGTAAATAAATGATCATCACAGAGCTCGGAATACGTCCTTGTGTGATCATCCGCTTACCTTCTCGCGGAGAGAGAATCTCGGCATTGTCTAATAACGTGCAGCACTGCCGACAGTCTGATAAATGGAAGGTCGGACCCTCGTTACTTTCGGTCTAAGAGGACACGTTGATATCGATTCCGTCATTCTCTCTTCCCGTGAAATAGGAACATACGTCAGGGAGAAAACATTGACAACGTGCGTCTGAA
Source organism: Achatina immaculata (assembly GCA_009760885.1). Lineage (NCBI taxonomy): Eukaryota > Metazoa > Mollusca > Gastropoda > Stylommatophora > Achatinidae > Lissachatina > Lissachatina immaculata. Next base: position 26,856,799 of record CM019694.1, on the reverse strand, counting down.
TGTTGCAGCCCGGCCTCTTCCACATCCAGCGTGAAATACAAGTTATGGATATCCTGGTTTCTTTTGTGCAATATAGCCCAAGCTGACCAAGACACTGTCTCATCTCTCCGTTGGTACATCCCTCCTCCACTCTCAAGTAATAGATTTGGGCTGGCTAACGGTAATTGTGATGTGGCTGTGAGATCTGGACACTTGACAAAACAGCTGAGAAACACATAAATGCCTTTGAATGTAAATGCTTCAGAATTTCAAATATATGGGCACCAAAAGTAAAAACAAATATATCCATACTACAAGAACATAATATTCAAGAAGGCTGGCTAATAAGGAAGATTAAACAGAGAAAACATAAATATTTTGGACACATTAAACGTCATGAGAATTTAGAGAAGGTCGTCTTTGAAGGGTACATAATGGGAAAAGGAGAGAAAGTCCAAGGCGAAGATGGCTGCAAGGCATCGCTGGTAATCTACAAATGGACTCATCAGTAGCAGATCTTCTTGCCTACAACCGAGAGACCTACAGAAGAGCTGTTAGGGAGCAAAGTTCCGCAAGGGACATGCAGATGACTGAACGGAGCAGAGATCTTCATAGTCTTCGTAGTGGTGGAGTCCACTAAAGAAGTATTACACGTGCACATACCCTGCTTTTTGGCTGTAATCAGGAACTGATAAAAAAAACTGCCATGACCCGTTCCCACGCCGACATGATTATGTGCCTCAAAACTCTCACAGCCTCGGCTGCAAAGAACCCCAGTTGGCAGCTCCATACAGGCTGCAGATGTCTTCCCAGTTATCGGAGGGAAGCCTCAAACATAAAAGAGTAACGTTTCTCTCTCTCTCTCTCTCGCTCTTCCTCCCACTCTCTTTCTTTGTTTCTCTCTTTCTCTGTTTCTCTCTCTCTTTCATGCTCCCTCTCTCTCTTGCTCTTTCTCTTTCTCTGTTTCTCTCTCTCTTTCTCTGTTTCTCTCCCTCTTTTTCTCTGTTTCTCTGTTTCTCTCTCTCTCTCTTCCTCCCACTCTCTTTCTCTGATTCTCTCTTTTTTCTGTTTCTCTCTTTCTCTCTCTTTCATGCTCCCTTTCTCTCTCTTTCTCTATCTTTCCCTCTTGCTCTCGCTCTTTCTCTGTTTCTCTCTCTATCTTGCTCACTCTCTCCTGCTCTCTTTCTCGGTTTCTCTCTCTCTCTTGCGCTCTCTCTCGTTCTCTTCCCTTTCTTGCTCTCTCCCTTTCTCTTTTGCTCTGTCTCTCTCTCTGTCTCTCTCTTGATCTCTCTTTTCCTCTTTCTCTTTCCAGGATCAGAAAAGAAAACAAAGAAAGAAGTACTAAATCAACTGAAATTGAAAAGAGAAGTCATGAAAAAAAAACCAGACAGTTAAAATATTTTGATCATTTCAAGAGGTCTTTGTTTCAATAATGAAAAAAAATTCTGGACTGAAGAAAGAGAGATAAGAGAATTGACGACCGTGCAAAAACTGGTTATAGTACTGAAAGTAGGTGGAGATGTATGTTTCAGTTTTACACACACACACACACACAAACAAGATGGAAAGAGTGAGGAAAGTGGGGAGATACATGAATGGCAGAAAGCAAGATGAGTGCATACAAATGAAGAAAATACAATCCAATATTTCGGCAAAAGTCTTTTTCAAGGATCACATACCAAATCAACACAACAGATAAAAATACGAAAAACATATAAAAAATATATACTTAACTTTTTTGTATCTCTTCCTAGTAAGACAGACGGGCACAAAATGATAAACAAAAGAACAAGACTTGGACAGTTATATAGACTGAGCTACGCGTGGCTGGTCGCACCGTGAAAATGTAAGGTGGAGGTAAGTTGGGAGCAACCTCCCCCGGGTAGAAGGCACAGGATGATGATATCTTTATTTTTTTAAAATGTGATACACGTTTATAGCTCATCCCGGATCACTTGAAAAATTTCATCATTCGCCGGTAAAATAAAAAGTGAACTTCTCAACCCAGGAGTAAATCTCCACCCCCCACCAACCAATTTGTTAATGGAAACGACTACTTGTCCATTTCTTCATTCCTGAAATGGGACTTTTACCGAATGTCCTTTCTCATGGATGAAGCAAACATATCGCGGGAAAATAAAGCATGATTAACATTATGATTAGTGATATCAGAGTGGCGAGAACGTCAAACTTCAATTTGTGAACGTTGACTTTATGTAAAGAATGGAAAAGGCCAGGCCCGGGTAGATTTATCAATGATCACGGCGAGCAAACATTGCCCACACTCCGAGACTGCGACTAAGTAGATTTGTTCTGGGACTACTTTTTTCTTTCTCCTAATCCTAGACTTGCTACCCAAGCCCCGCCATTCCTCTTCCGGTATTGGATTGTGGGTAATAAGAGAGGGGGGGAAAATCTGCTTCCGGTTTCATTTTTTTTTTTTATCTCTCATAAGATGGAGAGTAGGGTAGAGACAAGTGGAGTGGAAAATGTTTATAGCTAAAGAGATGAATTGAAACTGACTGGTGACTATAAGATGAAATGGTAGATGTAGACTCCAGGCAGATTTTTACGTTTTTTATGTACGTCCTTCACCCTTTCGTGTTTTCAGAACAGCCAATCGTGCGAGGTCTGTCTGACTTCCAGTCCCTTTCATAATTTAATTTCCCTGGTGCATATTTTCGTTGTCTCTCTCTCTCTCTCTCTCTCTCCCTCACCCTCTCCCTCTCTCTCTCTCTGTCTCCCTTTTTTGTCTCTGCCTGTTTCGTTTTCAGTTTCGTCAGGGCGTATGGTCTAGTGAAAATGTAAATTTAAAATCTACATAGCTGATGTCATGATGATCTTGCAGGTCAAGCACATGTGTCAGTGCCAGCAGTATTAAGTCTGAGCAATGTGTCAATCATTAACTTAAGTAAATCATGTAACACAGCATGCTTTTCCACTGTTGCATCTGTAAATGGATCCTTGTGTGTTCATCCGCCGTTATTTTGGCGGCCAGCAGCCTTTATGGGCCATAACGTGTGTCGATATTCCAAATCGGGCTCTCTCAGACAACGACCGCTTGCTGTTTCAACATTTACAAGGGCAGTAACCACAGCCATTCACCTGCAAAATGTTCTCATGTGAGACTGTTGTTTCAGAATCTGGCAAATGGTCTCTTGATGGCCGTGGCTTGCTATCTGATACCCGTACAACACTGTCACGTAACGTATCAAGAAAAAGGGTAACCTGACGAGGTAATTGCCTGCTGTCACGCAGAATTTCATGTACTTTTAACCGACTTAAAAAAAATACCATGATGGTGAGAAATCATTAAGTGAATGGGTGTATTGTGCTGTCGTCTGGATGCTAATTCTAAGAAAGAAAATTAGGTTATCAGAGCACTAGGTTCGAAAGCGGTGTTTTGATCTTTTTTTTTCTTTCTTTCAGAGCACAGTTAGGCAGGTGTGGGTGGTTCAGTTTTGCGAAAAGAGGACAGAAAAGTGAGAAATGAGAGTATGAAACACTGAGAACAACACGTGCATGGGAATGAAAGAAAACGACGAAGACGACAGAAACAAGCCAGTATTTCGATAATGACACTATCATCACGGATAAAGGACAGGGCAGAGCAATAGATAATTACGACATATTGGTTTTACTCTTCGATCATGTCTTAAAGTGTTGACTCACGTGACCGACCATCTAAGACTCTTCCCAGGATTACACGCAGTATATGCCCTCAAAGGGTTTGCAATTCTTGACCAACATTTTGAATTCGTGTGAAAATACATTCTCAGGAGCAAATTATCCGCCAGTGTTTGTGACGACATCAAATTTCAAAGCATACTGTAAAATTCTCTTAGAAAAAAAATGCTAAAATCCAAAAAAATCACAGAAATAAACGCATGTGGCGCTGTCATATGTTTCTTCTGCGCTTTTAGAATAGTTTTTTTTTCTGCACCATATAAAATGTAATACCCCGCCAGGTGAGCTGATGTCACCTTCTAAGGAACATTGGTTACATGTCGTGACAAGTTTTAAAGCTTTGAAAGTACTACTAGGCATTCACATTAAATTAGTCAAGACTCATTATCACTTCTTAATTAATTTACAAAACTGCCATTGGCTTTTTGTCCGTCCAATTTGTTTGATCTTAGGAATATAGCTAAAGTAAGGGTCATGTTCAAGAAGAATCGATCTGTTTCTCTGCATAGATTTACAGTTGTGCATTTGTAAGGTGCAGGTTCATCTACGTTATCATCATCATCATCATCATCGTCGTCGTCGTCGTCGTCGTCATCATCATCATCATGTGCCATCTCCAGAATGAAGTTGGGTGGTAATAAATCTCCAGTTTCCTCCCTCCCTAAACTTTGATGGTGCTCTCAGCCAGGCTGTGCCCTCCCATTCTCCTATGTTATCTTCCCATTGGCGTCTCTCTCTACCTCTAGCTCTTCTTCCTTCTATCTTTCCTTCTAGGATGGCTTTCCTTATATTGTTGGCTTTTATTAGATATCTGTGTTCGTCACCTTATCTATGAAAGGTGCCCTTAACATTCATAAAAAGATGCTTTGTAGGACGCAGGAAGTTGGAAAAAAATGGCAGCAGTTCCTGCACGGTATACGGTGGCAGGATATTCAGATTCAGCTTACAACAACAACAACAACAACAACAACAGTAAGAAACTGTTACGATTCTTTGCTTTGACTTTAATGTCATTTGATAATAGACCATCTCTGCTTCCGTCATTCACTCAGCTTTCCAAACAGTTGCGGCTCATTTCTGCAGACAAGACTTGCCTCTGTTCCTGTCTGTTCTTAGTCTTCACCTGCCAAATGTCCATCCCGAAAATCTTCTTCCGGTCTGTCACGCCATTGTTGCCTCTTGATCTGTCTCCTTTTATCACTTTTGTATAAACCCTTTTTTTTACTGTCTATTCTCGCCCATCGTTTATAAGTGTCACAGCAATCTTAGTTAATTGTATTTCATAAGGATAGTTATCAATCTGAATATCTAGGTACAGTCATCGCCACCAATGGCGACTGCACAGTGGAAATCAGAAGAAGACCAGCGCAAATGAAGAGTAAATGTCAAGCTACCAACAAGAAAAGAAAGCTATGTTTACTAAGAGATTACATACTCGTAGTGGCAACATACGGATGTGAAACATGGACACTTAACAAATCACCAGAAAAGAGAATAACAGCATTTTAAATGAAATGTTACAGAAGGGCATTTAGAATATCATGGACAGAAAGAAAACAAATAAGGAAATACTAACGGGGTTAGGTGTCGCAGAGAACTGGTTCGCAAACTCCATCAAAATTAGAAAGCTGAGATACTTCGGCCACATCAAGAGACACAACAGCTTGGAGAGGTTGGTAGTAGAAGGCATTGTGCCCGGCAGAAGAGAAAAGGGACGACCCCCGCCGCATGTGGACTCAGGACATCATGGAAAGTCGAAATACGTCACTTCGAGAAGCTGGTCCAACTTGGGCAAGACCGTACTGCATTCAGTGAGATTGTGAGAGGGACAACATTCTGGAAAGGACACGTCACATGAAGAATAGTTATAAATGAAGACTGGAATGCTTTGTTTCTTTCATTTAAAAAATGTTAACTTTGATATTGTTAGCGGTCTCCTTATCGGAACTGTCAAAACAAAAAAATGGGGGTGACTGCACACTCGACACCACAATTAAGAAAAAAAACTTGGCGGTTATCTCCCATCAAGCATTGCTATTGGCTCAGATTTCTTCAGATTCTCGTTTTTTTTTTTTCTAACACTTTCAGTTTCATTTTATAAACTCAGCCGCCTGGACAAGGAGATGGGTGGCCTCCATGAATCTCATCTTAAATAGGAATTCGTCATGCGTGGCATAGAGTTTTCTATGTTCTTTTCTTGGGGCCAAGTTTTGGGCTTTTAATCTGCTGAAATTATATTATTGCGATAATCATTAAATCTCCAACATAACTTATTTATAAACTGTTCAGATATGGTGAAATTTAAAACAGAAATCTGAGAGAGAGAGAGAGAGAGAGAGAGAGAGAGAGAGAGAGAGAGAGAGAGAGAGAGCTTCGTTGTTTCTCATTTGAAAAATGAGCAAACCGTATTCTGAAATTCTCTTTGGGTTAAAAACAAAAGCCAGGTTATATGTTGTTGCTTTTGTTCATACAGCACTAGACATGTGCAGGAGAAGACATGCTTATATTTGTGTATATATAGCACTAGACATGTGCAGGAGAAGTTGTGTGTATATTTGTGTATATATAGCACTGTGTATAGGCCAAGCAAAGACTGCATTTCAGAGAATGAGAAACATTGACCAACACATCCTTATCAATGAGTGTTAGAAAACGAGTCCTAAAATGCTATATTGAACCTATCTTGTTATATGGAAGTGAATCATGGACAATAGGCAAGTCTGCACAAAAATCATTGGAAGCAGCAGAAATGTGGTTTATTAGAAGAATGTTGCGAATCCCCTGGACAGCAAAAATAACTAATGAAGAATGTATGAGAAGAGCTGGAGAGACAAAAAACCTTGTCAAAAAGATAAGAGAGAGACAATGTACTTTCATAGGACATGCAATGAGAAGAGGGGGCACTGAAAATATTATAACAACAGGAAAAATAGAAGGAAGAAGATCAAGAGGAAGACCAAGAGAAATGATACTGGACAGTCTGACGGGATAGTGTGAGAGGAGATCACCAACTGAGCTGATGACCTGCATGAAGGATCGTGTACTCTGGAGAAGCATAATAGCCAACGCCAGTCGGCACGGCACATGATGATGATGATAGCACTGGACAAGTGCAGGAGAAGACGTGTGCATATTTGTGTATATATAGCACTAGACCAGATCTTTACTCTAAGAATAATACTTGAAGAACATATTGAAAAGCAGAAACCATTAATACTGAACTTCATAAATTTTAAAAAGGCATTTGATAGCATACACAGAGAATCATTATGGAGAATTTTAAGTCTATATGGAATACCATCTCAAACTGTCAACATCATTAAGGGCTTGTACAATGGATATGTTTGTGCAGTCAAGACAGAAGAAGGGATGAGTGAATGGTTCCAGATTGAAACAGGTGTGAAACAATGATGTATTCTGTCTACTTTACTTTTTGGAATTACAATAGACTTCATAATGAAAAAATGCTGCACAGGTAACACAGGTATTGACTTGGTACATGGGACCCAGCTAGAAGATCTTGATTTTGCTGATGACATAACTCTTATCAGTAACAATGTGAATTCCATGCAAGAAAAAAGAAATAGCCTGTCTTCACTGGCTAGCAAAATAGGACTTGAAATTAACAAGGAGAAAACAAAAATAATGAAAATTCCCCTCAATCAAAATGGAAAAATACACATAGAAGGGACAGATGTTGAAGAAGTCAATCAATTTGCGTACCTTGGCAGCTACATAGACCAGGATGGTGACACCAGAAAGGAAGTTAGAATCAGAATTGCAAAAGCAGCATCGGTCTTCAAGAATCTTTAGAATATATGGAATTCAAAAGTTATAAGCACAAAAACCATGTTAAGACTATTCAATTCAAATGTAATATCCACCCTCATTTATGCATGCGAAAGCTGGAAAACAACTAAAGAAATAGACAAGAAATTAGACTCTTTTGAAAACAAATGCCCAAGGAAAATACTCGCATCAAGTGGAACGAATTCAAGAACAATGCAGAGATAAGACAGATGAGTGAACAACAACCAGTCTCATGGCTGACCAGGAAAAGGAGATGGACATATGTTGGTCACTTGATGAGAAGAAATGATCAGAGAATCCCAAAACAAGCTATCAAGTGGAACACAACAGGCCAAAGAAAAAGAGACAGGCCGTGTGAAACTCTGAAGAGGACATTGTTAAGAGAGACCAGATTAACAGCCATAAAATCCTTTGATGAGATTGAAAGACTTGCCGAAGACAGGAAAAATTGACGAACTACTTTGCAAGCCCTATGTGACGTTTAACGGCACGGGAAGGATATAAGATATAAGAACCACTAGACATTTGCGGGGGAAAACGTGTGTATATATCTGTATATAGCACTAGACATGTGCAGTAGAAGACGTGTGTATATTTGTGTATATATAGAACTAGACATGTGCAGTAGAAGACGTGTGTATATTTGTGTATATATAGCACTAGACATGTGCAGTAGAAGACGTGTGTATATTTGTGTATATATAGAACTAGACATGTGCAGTAGAAGACGTGTGTATATTTGTGTATATATAGCACTAGACATGTGCAGGAGAAGACATGTGCATATTTGTGTATATATAGCACTAGACATGTGCAGGAGAAGACATATGTATATATAGCACTAGACATGTGCAGGAGAAGACATGTGTATATTTGTGTATATATAGCACTAGATATGTGCAGGAGAAGACATGTGTATATTTGTGTATATATAGCACTAGACATGTGCAGGAGAAGACATGTATATTTGTGTATATATAGCACTAGACATGTGCAGGAGAAGACATGTGTCTATTTGTGTCTCAGGCTAGGATCTCTAGGAGATGGAATTTCTCTTTTTACTTTTTTTCCGAATCGACAGGCATTTAAAGACTGAGTTATTAAAAAATTTTTTTTGTCTTGGACATAACAAATGGTCAAGCAGATATTGTCTAGGCGGCTGCTCGTCCTAAGGAAGTCTGCGGTTCGAGTCCCATAATGCTCTTGTCGTCTTCCATTAAGGTCTACTAACTCTTCAATGCTGAACACAAATTCTAATTCTAATTTCCATGCCGCGTGGCGTAGGCGATCATCTCTCTCCAAAGTTCCCTGTCTTTTGCGTTGATTATGAGATACGCCGGTGAGTTTCTTCCTAGGCACACAGACAGCCCATCCAGTACCTTCTCTCTCAGTCTTCCTCTGTCTGTTCTTCCTACAATTTTTCCACTTGCCACAGTGTGTTCCAATTTTCCTCTTCTCAGGAAATCTCCTATAAATCTCCCTTGTCTGACTCTGATCTTTGCTATAATTTGCTTTTTAACTCCAGCCTCTCTTAATACTTCTTCTTCTTCTTGGCTGTCCATGGTACCTTCAACATCCTTCTTATAAACCATATTTCTATGGCCTCGATTTCTCGCTGTACTCTCTTATTCATAGACCATGCTTTACATTCATAAAATAGAATTGGCTCGATGTAACATTTAAGTACTCGGAATCTTGTTTCCATTGATATGGATCTGTTGCACAAGACGTGTCTCATGTTCTGAGCACGTCTGCTTTTTATTTCATTGCGCCATTTTCCATCAGTTGTTGTAACCGTTCCTAAGTGCTTGAATCTATCAACTTGTTTCATTTCTGTGCCATCCATGGTAATGATACATCTTGGTGGTGTTCTTTTCTTTTTGTTCAGGCTGAGACCTTTATTTTTACTTTCACGAACCATGATGCCCAGAATAGCATGTACCTCCCCATCACTTTTATCAATCAGAAATGTGTCGTCTGCATATCTTAAGTTCTTACGGTTGTACCCTCCACTTGATACTTTTGGCATGTTCTCTATATTTCTCATTATGTTTTCACTGTACAAGGAGAAGAGGTCAGGAGATAGAACATATCCTTGTCTCACTCCCAATTGTATGTCTTGGAATGCATCTATTTGTTTCTCAGCCTTCATTGCTGCTGATTGGTGCCAGTAATATTTTTTTATAAGTTTCATATCTTTCCCATCTATGTTGATGTCTTCCAGCGTTCCTATAATTTCTGTGTCTCACTTTATCGAATGCTTTATAGTAGTCTATGGAGCATAAGTATAGATCCGTCTTTACTTCTGTTGATATCTCCATCAATGTTCTCATTATATATATGGCATTACTTCGACAAAGTCACGCTGTTCTTCAGCGATTTCTGGTTTTATTTTGCCCCTGTCTCTTCTCATAATAATACGAAGCAGGATTTTGGTAACATGGCTCATGAGACTAATGTTTCGATTATCTTCACATTCAACTGCATCTTTTTTCTTTGGTATAGCAATGAAAACTAACTGTAAAAGGTCTGATGGGACATAGTTATTGTTATAGATGTCATTCAGCAATCTGGTAATTATTTCCATGCCAAGCTCTCCTAATGCTTCCAGTTCTTCCTTGGTGATTTTATCTGGTCCTGGTGCTTTGTTGTTCTTCATGTGTTTTATGGCTTCTTCCACTTCTGCTTTTAATATGTGAGGTCTTTCATTATTATTTCGTATATCTATTTCGTTTCTGTTGTCCTCATAGAGTTCTCTGTTGTATTCGGTCCATCCTGTCATTATTTCATCTCTGTCCATTATTGTCCTTTGACTTCAGGCAACCAGAGTGAACATAAAACACTGTGTTAACTCACTTTACTATGCGAAAAATTTATACTTTAACTCTTTCACTCTGAATTCATTTTCATGCTTTGTCAGGATAAATTTTGATGAAACATTTTTGCAGAAAGAAACTGGAAGGAAAAAGACATGATTTAGAAATGTAGGGTTCGTTAGAAATGCGCCACTTTTCATTTTATTTAGACTTTGCCTAAATGTCATTCTGAGCTTTGATTGGCTTGAGTGTGCAAAATCTGCCAACACTGCCAGTGTTGTTCTGGGAGTGATAGAGTTAACACAGGAAACAGCAGTGTGTGTATCTGGCAGTCTTCAGTACAGTCCTTCCATTTTGTTGCTAAGTGTCATTATATTTTCTGTCTTTGTTTTTTTTTTTAAAAACTGAGTCAAATCCTAAATCCACAAGCTGAATGGCGAACTTCTGAAGAAAGAGGAGGAAGGATGCGATATAAATCAAAAGTGAAACACAACGATATTTATAAACAGCTCATGAGAGACTTTTCAATCAAATATTTGGAAGAAGTACGAGAAGCTAAAGACTGAGATCCAAAGAAATAGACTCTGGCTTATAGTCGAAACTGAAGACAGGGGATAAAGCACAAAGAGCCTGGACACAAACGTTGCTTGCAGTTACATTGCTTGGTCGATTATTCAGATCAAATATTGATCGGACCAGTCATTGAAAGGGGAACTTTAATAAAACGACGCTGGCGAACTTTTATAACAGCCTTTGTCTACCCGATTCCAGACAGCGATCCAGTACTTTGAGGTATATTAGTGTAATGCTGATACACATGTGTGCTCATATCAGTTATTCTCATAAAAGTTTCTGAAATGAGAGCCGTATTTAGAGTTTTATGGTGACCCTGGCTGCCTGAGTGGCGTGATCGTAAGAGCGCTGATCTCTCATGCGGAGTCCGGTGGTATTTCTAGTTCCACTGGATGCGTCCCAGTAGAGACGTAGACTGGACTCGATTGATTTTGGCTCGTGTGTGACTCGAGTCAATTTTAAAGATTCGATTGTAAGATGAAGAATGGCGACTTGGACTCGATTTTCGACTCGACACCTTTTAGTTAATAGATTAAACAGCTACATCTACTTTCTACAGCGCGATATAAGTAAGAGTGCGCTTGCTTCAGTAACAGTGTTACTTTGTGCGCAGTCAGACACTGGTTTATCTAACCTGAATCCTCCGTATGTTGAGTTGTTTCTTCTTCTTCTTCTTCTTCTTCAGGGGCGTATAATCATTATGTCATAAAATCTGCTTATAGTTTGTAGACTAGGCCGCAAGAGAGAAGCTTAGATCACGCAAAGCTGGCACTAAAGTCGGCAGTAAACTGAAGCATTTATATGGCTAACCACTGACACGTCGACAACATACCAGTAACCTGAGAAAGATGGTTAGATTTGTGTAACAATTTTCAAATTATAGGAGAGGCGTCCACATGTTAATTTGAATTTCGAGATGTTAGCATGGACTTGAGTGAGCTTGAAGATGTTAGCATGGACATGACTTGAGTGGACTTGAAGATGTTAGCATGGACATGACTTGAGTGGACTTGAAGATGTTAGCATGGACATGACTTGAGTGGACTTGAAGATGTTAGCATGGACATGACTTGAGTGGACTTGAAGATGTTAGCATGGACATGACTTGAGTGGACTTGAAGATGTTAGCATGGACATGACTTGAGTGGACTTGAAGATGTTAGCATGGACTTGAGAATAGACTTGAGTGAACTTGGAGATGTTAGCATGGACTTGACTTGAGTGGGCTTGAGGATGTTAGCATTGACTTCAGACTAGACTTTAGTAAACTTGAAGATGCTAGCAAGATACGTCATTATTACAAGTGGGAGAACATGACAAACACAGGAATTAAAAAACTGAAAAAGAGAGTAATGAACGCAGATGGTACACCGAGAATTACTTTTAAAAATTAAAGGTAAGAGTTGTGAATCAACGTCATTGCACGAGGTCAAACCATAAGTGACGCGCCAAAAAGTGCCAGCTCGTGTTGCCATCAGTACGAACTCCGTAGCTAGCGGCCTCATTCCTCTACCATCCACAGCATTAACCCCGGGATAATTTTGCGAGAGCACATCTTGACCACTCACCAAATCGAAACCCGGTCGAAATTTAATAATGTATTCCTAACAGGTCTTTATTACGATTTTTAATTTCAAAATGAGTGCCTTACCGCCGAGGCCGTTGATAAAGAGAATAATAAAGTGCATACATTGTCAATTTTATTTACTTTACTTACACAAAAAAGTATATATATACATATAATGTCTCTTTTGCTTACTTTCGCAAAACGCATATACAGTGTCACTTTATTTACTTTACTTTTACATTTAACAACTCTTTGTTCATGATATATTAAACTGCTGATATAGTAAACAGCTGATATAAGCAAAGAGCTGATTACAGTAAACTACTGATATAAGTAGATTGCTGATACAGTAAACTACCGATATAGTAAACTGCTGATACAGTAAACTGCTGATATAGGTACACTGCTGATATAGTAAACTGCTGATATAGTCAGCTGCTGATACAGGTAAATTGTTGATACAGGTAAACTGCTGATATAAGTATACTAAACCAACAATCACTTTGCTTTTAATATATAAACTTAGAACGAACGAACGAACATACTTTATTTTCAGATGATAAGAATTGGGCACACAGGCCCGTCTGACATCCTGCCAATCATCATAAAGTTTTCACTCAGTCACAGTCATTCAGCATTTGTTAATGAGGATAATAAGCATGAAGACACAATCAAATGATTACATAAATAAATAATGAATTCATCTCATGTTCATACACTCTACACTCTGATTTATGCAACAGAATGAAATAAACTCGCATTCTTACATTCATTCAAAACTAACAAATTTATAGCAAAGCAGTATAAAATTTTTTTTTCAATACACCAATCAAGCCATATTTTAAACAACTTTAGACTATGCTTAGGGAGCTATACAGCTCGTATTAACCAGATGTTGACAAAGTTTAAAGTTATAAGAACGAATATTACTTATAAGTTTTACATGAATTGTTAGCGCATTTCAAACGTGGGCAGCTGAGTAAGAGAAGCTTTTTTTTTAAACATATCAAGCCTTGGTTTTGGAAGAATACAACTACTTAAGCGTTGACTGTGTTTTGGGTTGGATTTGAACAACGACCACAGATAGAGCGGAGCATTGTGCAATAGAATTTTATGAATTAACTTGACCTTGTTGAAAAGAAATCTCTTTTTGAGGGGTAGAATATCAAGATGTCTGTCCTTATTTGTAATACGTGCTGCATGTTTGTCATCTATAAGCTTTACTGCTCGTTTTTGAAGTAAGTAAAGTCTTTTCATGTTTGACATGGAACAACCATCCCAGACTGTGGAACAGTAGTCCAAGTGTGTTTGTATCTGTGATATGTAGTATATTTTTATGGTGTCTGTGTCAAGAAATTGTTTAATTTTAGTAAATTGGTAAACTTTTTGTGTAATGAGTTTTTTTTAGATTGTCTACATGATGATTCCAGCTGAGGTGGTGGTCAATCATGAGATCTAGAGTTTTATGTTCACTGACACTCTCTATCTGTGAAGTTCCAGCATGGAGCTGTAGTGTTGTTGTTGGTGAATGTGTTAATCTCTGTCTTGTTGTAATGAGCATGGATTTTGTTTTGCTGGTGTTTATGAGCGTTCTGTTGTTGTTGCTTCAGTTAATTAGCCTGTTTATTTCAATTTTAAGAGTTGACTCAAAGTTAATACAGTCATTGTCACTAGTGTAAGCTGTGCAGTCATCAGCAAAAAGGTCACAAGATGATTTTTTTTAGATGAAGTGGAAGATCATTGATGTAGATGATAAACAGGAGAGGACCAAGACGCTGTGGAACGCCATCATCAACCACATATGCCTTAGCGTTTTTGAGGCAAACTACCTGTTGTCTGCTGGAAAGAAAAGATGTAATACATTTTGTCAAGTCCGGGTGTAATCTTATAAGTCTGAAGCTTTCTAACTAGGATTTCATGATCAGTCAGGTCAAATGCTTTTTTTTTAAAGTCAGCAAAGACAGCACCACATAATTTATCATCGTTTATATTAGATAACCAACATTCTGTCATCTTTGTTAGAGCTGTGTGGCAGGAATGTTTCGGCCTAAAACTTGACTGACAGTCAACAATCAAATAATTTTCTTGCATGTCTTGTAAGGTTGTTTTTTTTAAATGTGTTTTTCTAGTGGTTTTAACAAAGTCGATGGAATGGAAATTGGTCTATAGCCTGAGGGATTTTGCTGCTAACCAGATTTAAAAAAGGGGATATATTTTTGCACTTTTAAAAGCCTGAGGAAGATGACAATGTGCAATGCTCTGATTGTAAATGCATGTTAGTGTATCTGTAATTACTAGGGCAGAGTAGGGTAATATCTTGTTGTTGATTTCATCAAGTCCTGAAGTGTTGTTGTTCTTTAAAGATTAAAGATAATTGTAAACATCACTAACTGAGTTGAAAGGAATACTGGGTTGATTTAGATGTGCACATTTGCTACCTATAAATGTATTTAATTCGCATACGTCAAAAGTAAGGGTTGGTGGTGAAAATTTTAAAATACTGACTTCTTCTCTGAAGTGATTGCTGAACTCTTCACAAGCGGGCACATGATTATAACTCTGCAATTTTGACTGTTTTCTCTTGTTTCTTAGAATGGTAGTTGCTTTCCAGACAGACTTACTGTCTGATTTATTCTGAACTAGCTTCATAAAGTAATTTCTCTTTTCTTGCCTAATTAAATATTGAACTATATTTCTAAGTAATCGGTAGCTAGTTAATTCCTTATTTTTGTGGACCTGATCCCTTTCCCTCATGACTTGCAATATCTCAGGTGTTATCCAGGGGAACTTCACTTGATGTTTAACTCTCACATCTTTAATAGGAACATGTTTATCAAATATATCCATGAAGGTTTTTATCCAGTATTCCAGGGGCTTATCAGTGTCAATTAGTTGGTACACATGATCTAGAGGTGCTGCTTGTTACTTTCGGAAATAATTCTAAGCTGAATTTGCTAAAACCTCTAAATTAAGACTGAGACTGAGATTTGACTTGAAACTTGACTTAAGCTACTAGCAAGGACTTGAGACTTGACTTGAAGCTACTAGCAAGGACTTGAGACTTGACTTGGGACTTGCTATGAAAGATCTCAATGTATCTCTGCACCCCAGTCACCCAGGTGTAGAAGTAAGCACCTGGCTTCTTCTTAAGTTAGGGAAGTAAATAAAACCTGTTGTAATGCTGACATTTATTTATACCACCAGGTCAAGGTCAACACACAGGTCTAAGCGCCTCTGTGATATGACAGGTGTATGTTTTTGTGTTTTTTTTTTTTTTGTATGTGTCTAATTTTGACTTTCCTGATTTATTTCTTATATGTAAGCTTCGTGAAAAGATCCACTACTTTGTAGAAAATTACCCTTTATTATGCCTCCCCGACTGTAATTTGACCAAATCTTGTTATAAGAGAAACAACCAGCATACATAACATCATCCTGACCTGCTTCTTCATGTAGGCTCTCACGATAGTTTTTATCTCTACTAGCACAGAACTTGGAAGAAAGAAACTAAACAAAATGTTTCTTTAATTTATTCCCCATAACCAGCTATGACGGGCGCGGCACTTTCATCTTAAAAGACAAAGAAGTGCCACAGGTAAGACTAGTCTCGAAATCTAACTCTTTCTCTTCAAAACAACATTGGCAGGGTTGATAGATTTTGCACGCCAAAAAAAAAATAATAAAATAATGACCAGAGCGATATTTAAACAAAAGTTGAAATAAAATAAAAAGTTGCGTAATTCTTACCAAAACCTTATTTTTTTAAACTACACAGTGACTTCTTTTTTCCAGTTTCTTCTTGTCAGAATTTATTCTGGCATAGCAAGGAAATTAATTCGAGAGCAAAAGTGTTAACAATCTTTTTATTTGTGGACAAAACATGTACAGTAAGAGAACACATTGGAGCTGTACTCCAAACTCCTGTAGAAGCAGCACTTCGGGCTCTTGTAGGAGCAGCACTCCGGGCTCTTGTAGGAGCAGCATTCTGTACTCATATAAGAGCAGCACTATGGACTCCTATAAAAGCAGCACTATTGACTCCTATAAGAGCAGCACTATGGACTCCTATAAGAGCAGCACTATGGACTCCTATAAGAGCAGCATTATGGACTCCTATAAGAGCAGCATTATGGACTCCTGTAGGAGCAGCACTATAGACTCCTATAAGAGCAGCACTATGGACTCCTATAAGAGCAGCACTATGGACTCCTGTAGGAGCAGCACTATGGACTCCTATAAGAGCAGCACTATGGACTCCTATAAGAGCAGCACTATGGACTCTTGTAGGAGCAGCACTATAGACTCCTATAAGAGCAGCACTATGGACTCCTATAAGAGCAGCACTATGGACTCTTGTAGGAGCAGCACTATAGACTCCTATAAGAGCAGCACTATGGACTCCTATAAGAGCAGCACTATGGACTCCTGTAGGAGCAGCACTATGGACTCCTATAAGAGCAGCACTATGGACTCCTATAAGAGCAGCACTATGGACTCCTGTAGGAGCAGCACTTGCCGAAACATAGAAAACAACAATTACAGCAACAAAACAAGGAACTAACTTGTTGCCCACCAAGAAGAATGACTGCTCCTTCATATTGCTGTAAACGCATTGTTATTTCCCTGTCCCACAAAGAAAAAAATCAAAAGTATGAAGGGAAATAAAGGAGATAAAATGTACAACCCGATGTTTTCTTTAATGTCTTATTCTAGATAATAAAGCAACTGACTCGCCGTTCCGCTAACGAAGGGATTGTTTGGTATGGCCTGTTTACACCATCATGTCACTCTGCCTATGGACGAAAGTGAAGGAAGTGAAAGAGTTAATGTTATACAACAAGGAGAAAGTGCAGACAACACTGATGTCACAAACAAGACAAATGAAACGGAGACAAATAACAAATGAAAGAGAAATCAACTAACAGTGCAAATAGCCACACAGGGGGGAAAAAAGGGGGAGGAAAACCGGGCAGGAATGTAAACAAGAGTTAAAACCTCCATCAACAGAGGACACAAAACCTCACATGCCCCGAAGAAATGGATCACAGACAGAAATGGCTTTGCCGTCTCAATAGCCACATCAGAGACATCAAATCACTCGCTTTGCCCAGGGCATCAGAGCATCCCGGCCGCCGAGTGTCTCTAGAGGAACTGGATTAAATAAGGGCTAAGATGAGAACTAGTGCATGCTGAGCAACTTCACACAATCGGTGCATGTGTGAGTAACTTCACACAGTTATTCATCTTGTGATTCCTGAACACAGCAATGAAGACGTGCGGTGAAACATCCACCGTTTACGAAGCAGGGACTTGCAGCAGAACTTGTAAAGAACTACAGTTAACAACGGGGTTGGTGTTCAGGTTTGAATGTCATGCAGTCATTACTGACAAGACAAAAAAAATACCGTTTCGAAAAAAATGTGAAGATAATTAAGGTAATTTGTAAATATTTAAACGTGTAATAACGTACAGGGCAGAATGCTAAAAGTAAAAGTTGAAGGCAAATTGGCAAGAAGACAATAGTGAGGGAGATTACAGGATAACAGCAGGAGATGTGCACACAAAAAAAAATGTAACTTGTCCAATTACATCCTGAAGATAGGAGACAATGAAGGCAGAAGATCCATTCGTGCCTCTCCAAAGTAACGATGATGATGATGATGATGATGATGATTAGGACGAAAAATTGCTCAGAAATTGCTTTTTCGAAACCTAACGTCATTTTCAAGACAAACTAAAAAATCCATTCTAGTTGGGACTACGTAACATGAAGGGAATGAAGATGATGAGTACGAAGAGAATGAAGATGATGAGTACGAAGAGAATGAAGATGATGAGTACGAAGAGAATGAAGATGATGAGTACGAAGAGAATGAAGATGATGAGTATGAAGGGAATGAAGATGGTGAGTACGAAGAGAATGAAGATGGTGAGTACGAAGAGAATGAAGATGATGTTACATAAAAAAGCCTGTTATGAAAGTTGTGTAACATGAGACGATGATCTGAGATGAATTTTCCTAGCAGGGATGTCATCAGTCGTCTCATGAAGATTCGCCACTGAACTTTCGTAGAAAACTTGTCTTGAGACTTGGCTCTGAAGATACTAGCAAAGACTTGAGACTGAACTTTAAGATGCTAGCAAAGACTTGAGACTGAACTTTAAGATGCTAGCAAAGACTTGAGATTGAACTTTAAGATACTAACAAGGGCTTGAGACTGAACTTTAAGATACCAGCAAAGACTCAAGACTTGGCTTTATTATCATTATGCCTCACTATTGTAAACCTCCCTGTTTAGTTTTCACAAAGGTTCACTATTGTAAACCTCCATATTTAGTTTTCACACAGGTTCACAAATACAAACCTCCCTGTTTAGTTTTCCCACAGGTTCGCTATTGTAAACCTCCCTGTTTAGTTTCACACAGGTTCACTATTATAAATCTACATGTTTATTTTTTCACACAGGTTCTTCGAATATCCTATACTTATCTTTGCACATGATGGTACATGAAGATACTGTGAAATATCAATTTCTTGTCATCTGTTTCTATGTTCTGTTTCTCCTTTGTTTCTTGTTTGCGCCTTCTGGTGTCTGTTATTCGGTTTTCATTTGTCACATTATGTAAAATATGAAACTTATGATAAACGTGATATTACGGCAGACTGAACTTTAATTTTTATGCTTTGTGACAGTAAGACAACTCCAGCTACGTATCTAAACTCTGATTGGCTGCCTTGTGTCCACGTGTCCATACTCTCCTTGGTATGAATGACCTGGATCCTGTACTCTATTCTCGTTTTCTGATCCAAAATTTGAACCAGTGGAGTACGTTAACTTGAACTGTGGACTATATATATTGTAAATGTTTATCTGTAATTTTTATTGTTTATTGTTTTCCTCAGTGTAAACTATTCGTTCTAATATAAATTTTCTTCTCTTTTTAATCTTTCCGCTTTGTATTATGTAGTTTTTTTGGGGGGACAAAATTATGGTTTTTAATTACTTTCTTTTATTACTGGCCATGTTCATGGACATTTTTTGTTTTATTTTGTTTCAAATAAGACGAAGAATAGTTATGAGAAATATAACAGAAACGTGCATGAAAGTGTGCAGCTGAAAAGCTTGGTGTGGAACTTTCATGAATACCATAATTCGTTCAGAATCATCGCGTGAAATAATATAACA
This sequence comes from Achatina immaculata, assembly GCA_009760885.1. Classification (NCBI taxonomy): domain Eukaryota; kingdom Metazoa; phylum Mollusca; class Gastropoda; order Stylommatophora; family Achatinidae; genus Lissachatina; species Lissachatina immaculata. The sequence continues at coordinate 26,837,180 of CM019694.1, read as the reverse complement.
AGTTATTTTACACGTGCAGAAGAGGCAAGATTAAAAAAAAACCCTCCCAGTAACTAGAGGACCCATAATGTTTATTATCAACAACAAATTTTCCATAAGTTTACGGAATGAAAGGAAATCGGTTCTCTCTCTCTCTGTCTTCCTCTCCGTGTCTCTCTGTCTCTCTGTCTGCCTCTCTCTGTGTCTCTCTCAGGGCAGAATGTAAGACGGGCCTGAGTGCCCCATTCTTTACCCTTTAAAAATAAAGATCATTCATTCTCTCTGTGTGTCTCTCTCTGTCCCTGTCTCTCTGTCTCGTCTCTCGTTTTCTCCTGCGGTTTAACATTAGCCACAGTCAAGGACGCTCGTCTCACCAGACTCAGTTTTAAATCTGGGCACGACTGAGTCTGGCACGTTCATGATAACAGCTCGTTTCGTAGGTCCATTTCTTGGTGCAGTCTGATAAGCTTGTCATATACAAATGAAACAGAGGAGATAGATAGATAGATAGATAGATAGATAGATAGATAGATAGATAGATAGATAGATAGATAGATAGATAGATAGATAGATAGATAGATAGATAGATAGATAGATAGATAGATAGATAGATAGATAATCCTTTGATCAAACGACAGTGGCAGATCACATATTCCTGAACCACACATTTCTCAGGTATTAACATTTCCAAAATTCCAACAAACATTTTCCTCTGCATAAGGCACCGTGTTCTTGTTTGTAGACAACCCACAGTACAAGCATTCGCGCTGACGTTAGGAAGTAGTCCATTGACCGAAGCAAAGAAAACAAGTCCGAGAATCACAATTTACGTAACGGCAGACAAGATTTACCACTTAAACCCGACGTATACCGGCCCTGCATTCGCTCCAACGCGCGTAATCACCCTACAAGGGAGACCACACTCGCGTACAAAACACGGTTAATTTATTTATATTGTTTTCTTGTATGTATATTCGCCCATACGTGTTATTCTTTTGGCAAATCTATTCTTGCTGTTTGTTTTCTTTTCAGAGAAGGCGAAAGGAAATATGCCTGCTAAGAAAGAGCTAAAAATAATACAATTTGGCATTTCCTTTGGATGCTTTTAGGGTTTATATAGATAGGAAAACATCGAGTTTTGGGCACAAAGATCTTCTTCTTTTTCTTCTTCTGCTTGTTCAAACTCCATGGGACTACAAGCAGGTGTTCTATGCAGCCGAATCTGTGGCGGTGTTGAGGCACAGAATCGTGTCGGTTTAGGAGCGGGTTGTGGCAGCTATTTTTCAATCTGAGTACAGCTAAAAAGTAGGGGGGTGGGTTTGCAGTACTTCTTTAGCAGACTTCACCCCCGTGGGGTCTATGGCGATCCCAGCCCCGTTAGCCAGCCTAGGGCTGTTACTGGAGGTATCAAAGAAGTGGTGGGGCATGGTTTTGGTCAGCTGTGGTTCCTCAACCCTAATGCCGGCATATCAGCTATGACTGCTAAAACATACAACGTCCTCGGCACTGCAGGTATGTCCTGTATAAACCTGCCACTATCATCATTCCCTTTCAAATAGTTTGTGTTAGTTTTTTTTTCTGTACCTTTTATACACAGAAAACTCTTACATACGTAATTAGCTAACACTTGATGATGTTCTGGTCTTTTTGTGGCATTTATGACAACTGAATGATGATGTCGTGATGAAAGACCGGCCTCCGTTCTAGGAACAGAGAGAGGGTCTGTATCTGTTCCAGGAACAGAGAGGGGGTCTGTATCCGTTCCAGGAAGAGAGAGGGGGTCTGTATCCGTTCCAGGACCGGATACTAGGTCTATATTCGTTTCAAGACCGGAGCATGAGTACAAAAGGAATAGGCTGTTGCCCTTACAGCACATTTTCTCATTCAGTGTTGCCCTTATAGCACATTTTCTCATTCAGTGTTGCCCTCACAGCACATTTTCTCATTCAGTGTTGCCTTTACAGCACATTTTCTCATTCAGTGTTGCCTTTACAGCACATTTTCTCATTCAATGTTGCCCTTACAACACATTTTCTCACTCAGCGAAGGTGACGAAGTCACTTTCTCTCACTCCCCCCCTCCCCCCCCACCTTACTCCCTCTAATATTTCCTTCATTTCTCATTCATTCCTTCACCAATCCTTCCAACCTGAGTTTCGATCCTGACGTTGATGCCTTTTTAATCTGCTATAAGCTATATACTCTTGGCAGCCGCTGTCGTGAAGAGAAATGCGAGACAAGTTGGATCGTGTCAAAGTCATAGGTCCTACAGCGCCATAACCGTCTCCACAGATAGTTTTGTTTTCCTCGCTTGGCGCTCATCAGCGCAGGAAAACATGACCGTCTTTACTGCACCCAGGCGTTCAGGCTGTGGTGCCACAACAGGCTAATCCTAGCAGCAACGGATATAGATCTACATCAGGTCTTGCTTAGCTTTGGTTTACAAGTCCTGATGCTTCACTGGCGCTTACAGTATGAGGTTCAATTGGGCCAGCGGGACAAGGGTGAATCTAGACTCAGTTCGGCCAGCGGGACAAAGGTCAATCTAGACTCAATTCGGCCAGCGGGACAAGAGTCAATCTAGACTCAGTTCGGCCAGCGGTACAAGGGTCATTCTAGACTCAGTTCTGCCAACGGGACACGAGGCACTCTAGACTCAATTGGCTCAACGGGACAGGGATCATTCAAGTTCCAAATATAACGGCATACGCCTAGAAACAGTGGACATTTTTCTCTCTTAATACCTTCATCCCTGGGCCTGAAAAATAATCACTGTAACCCACTCCTCATCCGGCACCATGCCTGCGCTTCTACACATTCACTGCATCGGCTGCAAAGAACAGAACATGGTACTCGTAATTCCAGGGACACAGAACAAGAACAAGGACAAGTAAGTGGTAAAACTGTAAAATAACCGACAATTAAACCTTAAAAGCTTTTTAAAAAAGACCCTCTTGTTACAGCGAAGTCCAAGAACATTTTAGAGGATATCAGAGAATATATTATAAGAGAAAGGCAAGTATTATAAACAACATGTGTGACCTGTAGACCAGGACAAAGTGCCAAATGCGTAGAATCTGGACCTGGAATCAATTATTTGCCAGGAAATTTGTATTATTTTTATTCTTCAGCTACAAAACAAAAAAAAACCCCGATGACATGACATCGTTAACCAAATACAAGTACTTGAAATACTGCCTAGCATAACAGTAAACTCAGGTATTGTGTATCATGACAGATTTGTGAGAGATGAGAGAACGAACGAACAAACGTGCTTTATTTTCAAAGGGTTAAGAACTGGGCACGCAGGCCCGTCTAAAATTCTGCCTTTCATCATACAGCTTTCACTCAGTCACAGTCATTCAGCTTTTGTTAGTGAGCATAATAAGCATGAAGGAATAATTAAATGTTTACATAAATAAATAATAAACTATCTCTTGTCCATACACCATACGCTCTGATTTATGTGACTACACGAAATAAACTTATATTCTTACATTCATTCAAACTAACAAATTTGTAGAAAAGCAGTATTAAAAAAATAACAGTCAAGCCATACTTTAAATTACTTTAGACTTTGACAGTATATATATATATATCATATGCGCAAGTACATGCAGGTACATATATTCACACACAAATGCCACAAATATACAAACGATTGCACACATATACATATGTATATATATATATATATATATACATAAGCATATGTTGTCAGATACGTACACATATAAACATATATGCATATATATGCACATACTCGTATATGTATATACATAAACACGTCCATATATATATAGCACACATATGTACATAATACACATACGTACATACACACCTATATATGCAGAGATACACATATGTATACATACACATTCACATAATTCACACATACACAAATACATACATACACATATTCATACAACTACGTGTATACAAATACACGTAAACACAAATACATTTTTGTTGGCATATAGTCAATATCAAACATAAATTTACTAAGTTTGAAGTTATAAGAACGAGTATTACTTATAAGTTTTAAATGAGTTGGTATGGCATTCCAAAGGTGGGCAGCTGAGTAAGAGAAGCTTTATTTTTTTAAACATGTCAAGCCTTGGTTTTGGGAGAATACAAGTGCTTTAACGCTGGTTGTGTTTTAGGTTGGACTTGAACATGACCACAAACAGAGTGGAGCACTGTGCGATAGAATTTTATGAATTAACTTGGCTTTGTTGAAAATAGGGGCCGGCTAGCGTAGTGGTTAGAGCACTCGTCTAGCAACCAAATGGTCGAGGGTTCGAATCCCCAGCTGAGCGGGATTTTTTATCCGACCAATACGGCCCCGAGGTCGACCCAGCCTCGTAAAATGGGTACCAGAGAAAATCTGGGAAGTAAAGGCAGCGAGGAAAGGAACTGGTCACCCTACCTCATACGCTGATGACCCAGCATAATGAGGTCTCTAACGCTTCACCCCCTACGGCATTTGCTATGGGACTATCTTTATCTTTTGTTGAAAATAAATCTCTACTTGAGGGGTAGAATATCAAGATGTCTGTCCTTATTTGTAATACGTGCTGCATGTTTGTCATCTATAAGCTTTACTGCTCGTTTTTGAGGTGAGTAAAGTCCTTTCATGTTTGACATGGAACAACCATCCCAGACTGTGGAACAGTAGTCCAAGTGTATTTGTATTTGTGATATGTAGTATATTTTTCTGGTGTCTGTGTGAATAAAATGTTTAATTTTAGTAAATTTGTAAACGTTTTGTGCAGTGAGTTTGGTTAGATTGTCTACATGATGATTCCATATGAGCTGGTGGTCAATCGTGAGGCCTAGAGTTTTATGTTCCCTGACATTCTCTATCTGTGAAGTTCTAGCATTGAGCTGTAGTGTTGCCATTGGCGAATTTGTTAATTTCTGTCTGAGAAAAGACAACTGCGGTAAAACTGGCTGTAGTAACCAAGGTAAACATGGATGTGTGGTTCAGTTTTACGAAAAAAGGGGAGAAAGAGTGAGGAAAGTGGACACGAACAAGAGCGCATAATGTAAGATGAGCAAATGAAGAAAACACAACAATTCAATATTTCGGCAAAAAGCCTTTTTCGAGGATCACATACAAAAACAACACAACAGATAAAAACACCAATAACAGATGAAAAAATAAACAGCTGGCTTTTTGGATATCCTTTTTATAACAAAGATTGGCACACACTTTTTTTTTTGTTATCCCTCTTATAAGAAAGAGGGGCACAAATCTTTTTTTGGTATCCCTCTTATACGAAAGACGGGCACAAACTTTTTTTTTGGTATCCCTCTTATGAGAAAGACGGGCACAAACCTTTTTTTATATCCCTCTTATAAGAAAGACGGGCACAAACCTTTTTTTTTATATCCCTCTTATAAGAAAGACGGGCACAAACCTTTTTTTGGTATCCCTCTTATAAGAAAGACGGGCACAAACCTTTTTTTATATCCCTCTTATAAGAAAGACGGACACAAACCTTTTTTTATATCCCTCTTATAAGAAAGACGGGCACAAACCTTTTTTTAATATCCCTCTTATGAGAAAGACGGGCACAAACCTTTTTTGGTATCCCTCTTATAAGAAAGACGGGCACAAACCTTTTTTGGTATCCCTCTTATAAGAAAGACGGGCACAAACCTTTTTTTTGGTATCCCTCTTATGAGAAAGACGGGCACAAACCCTTTTTTTTGGTATCCCTCTTATAAGAAAGACGGGCACAAACCTTTTTTGGTATCCCTCTTATGAGAAAGACGAGCACAAACCTTTTTTGGTATCCCTCTTATGAGAAAGACGAGCACAAACTACTGCATATCCTCCTCCTGCTGACCGCTGTACCGTGTCAATGGATGGCAGGAGCGGTCGGTGTTTCTGCTTCCCCTCCGAGGATGTGTCAAACAAAATCCTCCAGCGTGACGGAACGGACATGCAAGGACGACAAGACATGAAGCAGGGGAGGGTAAGGACAAGGCAGAATTTGAATTTGGAATCCACCGAAGAAAGAGCAAGCAACGTTGTTAAATCATGGACCTGAACTTTACAGCATCTTCAGCCTTGTGGAGGAATTATAAACAGACATCCCCGAACCCTCTCCGGTCATGACACATGGGGGACCCACCTTCGGAGCATGAGAAGTTGAGGGCCGACACGCTTTCCCGGGTCGCTGGAAGGGCGAGGAGTTGTGTCGTTATTTCGTTCTCTACAGCAATTCCTTGCATGACGTACTTAAGTATTCAAATTTCGTCACATCTCTCTCTCTTGTTCTCCTCTCTCTCTCGTTTTCTCTCTCTTTTGCTCTCTCGTTCTCTCTCTTGCTCTCTCGTTCTCTCTCTCTCTCTCTCGTTCTCTCTTTCTTGCTCTCTCTCTTGCTCTCGATCTCTCTCTTGTTCTCTCTCTCTTGTTCTCTCTCACTCTATCTTGCTCTCTCTTGCTCTCTCTCTTGCTCTATCTCTCACTCTCTCTTTCTCTCACTCTCTCTTGCTCTGGCTCTCTTGCTCTGGCTCTCTTGCTCTCTCTTGCTCTCTCTCTTTCTCTCTCTCGCTCTCTCTCGCTCTCTTTCTCCCTCTCGCTCTCTCTGTCACTCTCTCTCATTCTCTCTCGCTCTCTCTCTATTTCTCTCTCTCTCGCTCTCTCTATTTCTTTCTCTCTCCACCCCGCACGAAAAAAAAGGATATTGAAAACGTAAATATAAAAGAGTATGAAAGGAGATAGGGATTGGATTGAGGATGGACTGTACACAGCAAAACCTAGACGCACACACAACATTAAAATAAACCGACAACAGAGAGACTGGCACTCTGAACACACAAATCTTGACGAAAAAGAATGAAGGAAATAAACCAAATCTTCCAATCATAAAATCTTTCTATGAAAAGTAAAGTTTGTTCTGTCAAAATTACTGTCACGTGGCAGCACTTGAAACAGAAATTAACACAAGAAAACTGGCAGATGATCCAGGGCACTATTCAGTCAGATCAAACCTGTTCTGGTAAACCAATTTTTAACTTAGTTTTCAAAATAACATTTAAAACGTTGTTTATGATCTACCTCATGCAGAAAAAAGTAACCCAAATAAAATTATTTTGAACCATGCCAAAAGCACTAGCTTATTGTTTATAATTGTACAGGGTGAGACAGATAGACCTAATACAGGGTATTTTCAGTTTCATAATAAAAATAAACTGAGAAATGCGGTAAAAATGGTTCTAATAGAGCAGAGATAATCTGTAGTGCATGCTTCAGTTTTACAAATAAATAAATAAAATAGAAAGAAGAAAAATATGAAAAGGACTGACAGACGAAGGCAGTAATTTGAACAAGCTTAAATGTAAAACGAACTCTAACACACCAGTATTTCGGCGATTTGCCTTCATCAGGGAAGAAGAAAATCGACGCAAAAAAAGAAACACAATAATAGCGCTAAACTGGAGAAGGTTCGGCTTTGTTAGAAGCCAATCACGTAATGCGGTTACGAAAACTCAGGTAAGGACGAGAATAATCATTTGAGGAGGGGAGGGGAGTGGTGGGAGGGATAAGATAGATAGATAGATAGATAGATAGATAGATAGATATAGATAGATAGATAGATATAGATAGATAGATAGATAGATAGATAGATAGATAGAGCTCTTGGCTGAAAACTGGAAAATAGCAATAACAGCCGAAGGGACAAGATCATATTGTCCAATAACTTAATACTCCATTCTACACCATACATAGATAGTGGCCAAGCTGATGGGAACAGTGATAAATGCGGAAGAGGGAACAGAACAGGAAACAAAAGAGAAATAATAGCCCTACGGCCAAGCTGGGCCCTTCAGTCTCAGCCCTTAGTTCCCAGCAAAACATAAGCACATTGTAAAGAACTGAAACTGACTCATCCACAATGCAATTTCTGCACAAGTTACCTCGGTCATTTGCCAGTTGGAGGTTTTGAGAAGAAATAAATTTGACTGTTGTTCTGTTTATTAACAAACGCCAAAAAACAAAACAAAACAAAAAAACTACGCCAGCCAAACTCCAATAACAACAAGGGAGATTAATCTGCGCTGCTGTAATCGATCCAAGGAATAAAGGGCATTTTATCTCCACAAAAACCCGTGGGTGAGAGTTCCAAATCTTCTGCGGTTTAATCCTGTACCGGTTTCTGTGTTTTCTATCAAATTTCAGCTCTTGATGATGAGTGCACTTTGCAAACAGAATTAATAATCATAAAACAGCGACAGAGAAAAAGGCTAATAAGTATGAATAATTCCTTTAGTTGAGACGAGCTGTCGAACGAAGTACCCTGGAATATTGTGAATGAAGGAGAAATATTTTAGATCCGGTTCTTCTTCTTCTTCGTCTTCTTCTTCTTCTTCTTCTTCTTTTCTTCCTCTTCTTTTCTTCTTCTTCTTCGTCTTCTTCTTTTGTTATTCTTCTTCTTCTTCTTCTTTTTTCTTCTTCTTCTTCTTTTCTTCTTCTTCTGTTACTGGGGGGGGGGGTGCCATCTGAGAGGTGAGACAGGGTCTTGGTCGGATATGGTTCACAAACTCCGATCCTAGCGTGTCAGCTATGGGTCGCTTACTGATAATCTGGACAGTGCCTTCACTCTCTTTAGACATTGCGGGGGGAGGGAAATGTTAGACTGTGGACAGACCTATGGTATCCATTATTGTGAACATTCGTTGGGAGCAATTTATTGAAATTAATGAAATAAAAGTTTAATATAAAGAATCATCCAGTAAACTACCAAGAGGCGAAAACTATAATCCGTAACCAGTGCAGATCTGAATTGAAGAAACAACTGAAATCCAAGTACAAAAAAGGGCCAATACACCAGCTACAAAGACATCAGCAAACCATTCTCTCTCGTCTAAGGGCAAGCCACTGCAGACTACTGAGCCACCTACGTCGACTCAAAATGTCTCACACAGACGAGTGTCCATGTGTCCAGAACATGTCCTTCAAGAGTGCCCCAAACCAAGGGGACCTGAGATGTGAGACATGGCCAGAGGACACAAGCTTGGGACAAAATCTTTGGGGCTCCCATCAGGACCTGGAGAGGACTGCGACCTTTGACATGTCGACAGGGATCAAAATCTGATGTGACCAACAACCTCGAACGCAAAACAAGAAGATAATTTGACAAGCCTTTTCTTGAACAAACATATTGACCTTTTATTAAACTAAAGATGCGTCTAAGCTAGGCCTCTATATTGACACGAACAATTTGAGACCACAATTTTAACTTACTGCAGCTCGCGTCACAATGTCTGAAGCAGGACTAAAAGAGGAAATGAGACAAAGGATACATCTTAAAACTGATTTCGAATTGAAAACACCGCTTGACTTCCTTTGGCGTCTGTGGCGACAACGCGTCTGGTAATATGAATTCACTCACTTCTTTAAAATAGCATTTAGAGTTTAACTTGGTGCACGTTTTTTGTTTGTTTGTTTGTTTGTTTGTTTGTTTAACGAAACTACAAGTAGCTCACGCCTTCACGAAAAATTGAGACATATTTTATTGTAGGACATATTCAATGGACAATACTAATTCTACAAATATTTCTAAACAATACACGGCAGGCAGCGACTTGGTTACCTGGCTATACAAACTATGATCTTCTTCATCAAACATTTCAACAACCTACACTGACTTCAAACACTAGAAATTATCAAGTTCATCAAATCTTTCAACATTATACACCAAATTCAAACACTACAAATTATCTTAGTCAACAAACCTTTCAACAACATACACAAAATTCAAACACTTGAAATTATCTTCAAAAATCTAGCAATTTAATTAGAGTTTTATTTCCTAAAATACAGTCTAGGATTTTTTTTTAGTTCTAAACGTGTACATCAAATTCTGGAGCTGAATACGTCATTTGATAGCGTCATCAAGCGTGCCTTTCTTTACAAGTTTCAGCAGTTTTGGAGAATCCATTCATTATTTAATTTAGATTTCTGAGGTTTAGATTTATCTAGGGCATATATATTTATTTTTTCATTACATCTTTCCCGTGCCGTTAAACGTCACATAGGGCCCGCATGGTAGTTCGCCAAGATGTCCTGTCTTCGGCGAGTTTTTCAATCCCATCAAGGGATGTTATGCTCACTGAATTGGCTTCTCTTAACAATGTCCTCTTCAGAGTTTCACGTGGTCTACCTCTTTTTCTTCGGCCCATTTGATAGCTTTTTTGGGGATTCTCTGATTGTTTCTTCTCATCACAGGACCGACATATATCCATCTTCTTTTTCTGAGCAGCCATGAGACAGGTTGTTGTTTGCTCATCTGTCTGATCACTGTGTTGTTCTTGAATTAATTCCACTTTATACCGAGTATTTTCCTTAGGCATTTGTTTTCAAACAGGTCTAATTTCTTGTCTATTTCTTTAGTTGTTTTCAAGCTTTCACGTGCATAAATAAGGGTATATATATATATATATCGAAAAGGGAGAAGCTGTCTCGACCAGATCTTTACTCTAAGAATAATACTTGAAGAACATATTGAAAAGCAGAAACCATTAATACTGAACTTCATAGACTTTAAAAAGGCATTTGATAGCATACACAGAGATTCATTGTGGAGAATTTTAAGTCTATATGGAATACCATCTAAAACTTTCAACATCATTAAGGACTTCTACAATGAATATATTTCTGCAGTCAAAACATAAGAAGGGATGAGTGAATGGTTCCAGATTGAAACAGGTGTGAAACAAAGATGTATACTGTCTCCTTTACTTTTTGGAATTACAATAGACTTCATAATGAAAAAATGCTGCACAGGTAACATAGGCATTGACTGGGTACATGGGACCCAACTAGAAGATCTTGATTTTGATGATGACATATCTCTTATCAGTAATAATGTGAATTCCATGCAAGAAAAAACAGATAGTCTGTCTTCACTGGCTAGTAAAATAGGACTTGAAATTAACAAGGACCAAACAAAAATAATGAAACGTCCCATTAATCAAAATGGGAAAATACACATAGAAGGGACAGATATTGAAGAAGTCAATCAATTTGCATACCTTGGCAGCTACATAGACCAGGATGGTGACACTAGAAAGGAAGTTAGAATCAGAATTGCAAAAGCAGCATAAATCTTCAAGAATCTTGAGAACATATGGAATTCAAAAGTTATAAGCACAAAACCAAGTTAAGACTATTCAATTCAAGTGTACTATGCACCCCCATGCGAAAGCTGGAAAACAACTAAAGAAATAGACAAGAAATTAGAATATTTTGAAAACAAATGCCTAAGGAAAATACTCGGCATCAAGTGGAACGAATTCAAGAACAATGCAGAGATAAGACAAATGACTGAACAACAACCAGTCTCATGGGTGATCAGGAAAGGAGATGGACATATGTTGGTCACGTGATGAGAAGAAACAGTCAGAGATTCCCAAAACAAGCTATAAACTGGAACACAACATGCCAAAGAAAAAGAGGCAGACTGCGTGAAACTCTGAAGAGGACATTGTTAAGAGAGGCCAAATTAACAGGCATAAAATCCCTTGATGAGGTTGAAAGGCTCGCCGAAGACAGGAAAAATTGGCGAACTACCTTGCTAGCCCTATGCGACGTTTAAAAGCACGAGAAGGATATAAGATATAAGATATATATTCCTTCCTTCCTTCCTTCCTTCAGCTTTCCGAGCCATTACAGCTCACTGCTGCAGACAAGACTTGTTTCCATTCATCTCTGTTCTTAGGTCTCCTCTTGCCAGTTCTCCACTGGGGGGGGGGGGGTCAAAAGTCTTCCTCCAGGTTATCACGCCAACCGTTGTCTCGGTCTGCCTCTTGGTCTGTCTCCGTTAATCTCCTTCTCTCTCACACACTCACACACACACACTCACACATAACACATATAAGATTAGACCAGCTGCCCTGTATGGATCAGAAACATGCAGCGCTACTAAATAAAACGGAGCTCAGCTACAGATCTTTGAAAACAGAATCTTGAGAAGAACTATTGGATCGATTAGAGATCTTATATCACAATAATGGAAGATTAGAAATAACAAAGAAATCCGCACGCTATTCCAATTTCCAGTCTATATGGAATACCATCTAAAATTTTCAACATCATTAAGGACTTCTACAATGAATATATTTCTGCTGTCAAAACATAAGAAGGGATGAGTGAATGGTTCCTGATTGAAACAGGTGTGAAACAAGGATGTATACTGTCTCCTTTGCTTTTTGGAATTACAATAGACTTCATAATGAAAAAAATGCTGCACAGGTAACATCGGTATTGACTGGGTACATGGGACCCGACTAGAAGATCTTGATTTTGCTGATGACATAACTCTTATCAGTAATAATGTGAATTCCATGCAAGAAAAAAACAGATAGTCTGTCTTCACTGGGTAGTAAAATAGGACTTGAAATTAACAAGGACCAAACAAAAATAATGAAACGTCCCATTAATCAAAATGGGAAAATACACATAGAAGGGACAGATATTGAAGAAGTCAATCAATTTGCATACCTTGGCAGCTACATAGACCAGGATGGTGACACTAGAAAGGAAGTTAGAATCAGAATTGCAAAAGCAGCATCAATCTTCAAGAATCTTTAGAACATATGGAATTCAAAAGTTATAAGCACAAAACCAAGTTAAGACTATTCAATTCAAATGTACTATCCACACCCATGCGAAAGCTGGAAAACAACTAAAGAAATAGACAAGAAATTAGAATATTTTGAAAACAAATGCCTAAGGAAAATACTCGGCATCAAGTGGAACGAATTCAAGAACAATGCAGAGATAAGACAAATGACTGAACAACAACCAGTCTCATGGGTGATCAGGAAAGGAGATGGACATATGTTGGTCACGTGATGAGAAGAAACAGTCAGAGATTCCCAAAACAAGCTATAAACTGGAACACAACATGCCAAAGAAAAAGAGGCAGACTGCGTGAAACTCTGAAGAGGACATTGTTAAGAGAGGCCAAATTAACAGGCATAAAATCCCTTGATGAGGTTGAAAGGCTCGCCGAAGACAGGAAAAATTGGCGAACTACCTTGCTAGCCCTATGCGACGTTTAAAAGCACGAGAAGGATATAAGATATGAGATATATATTCCTTCCTTCCTTCCTTCCTTCAGCTTTCCGAGCCATTACAGCTCACTGCTGCAGACAAGACTTGTTTCCATTCATCTCTGTTCTTAGGTCTCCTCTTGCCAGTTCTCCACTGGGGGGAGGAGGGGAGTCATAGGTCTTCCTCCAGGTTATCACGCCAACCGTTGTCTCGGTCTGCCTCTTGGTCTGTCTCCGTTAATCTCCTTCTCTCTCACACACTCACACACACACACTCACACATAACACATATAAGATTAGACCAGCTGCCCTGTATGGATCAGAAACATGCAGCGCTACTAAATAAAACGGAGCTCAGCTACAGATCTTTGAAAACAGAATCTTGAGAAGAACTATTGGATCGATTAGAGATCTTATATCACAATAATGGAAGATTAGAAATAACAAAGAAATCCGCACGCTATTCCAATTTCCACTTATAACTACCGTTATGCAAAACAACAGAGACGGTTGGACACTTGCAGAGGATGGACGAAAATAGACAGACAAAATGGATTTATACAGAAGCGATAAACAGAGACAGATCTAGAGGCAGACCGAGACAATGGTGGCGTGACAGACTGGAATAAGACATACGAGCCATCGGAGTGGACAGTTGGCATAAGAGGACAAAGAATAGAGAGGGAGGAAGACAAGTCTTGTCTGCAACAATAAGCCGCAGTGCCTCGGAAAACTGAATGAACGAACGAATGAATAAATAAAAAGAACAACAAAAGTATTCGGGGATCATGCAAAAGGAACAACAAATAAGCAACATTTGGCTTAAAATTTCAAATATTCTAGAAAAAAAAAGACAAATTGCTTCACCAACTGACGTTTAACAAAAATAAAACGTCAAACAAACACTTCACGTTATTAATTAAGGTGCAAATTAAAAAGTCCACACTGAGGAAGACTGAAGAAATAGGCGCACACGAGACTGCCTGTTCACATTTCACTGCCTTTTCAGAGAATGCCGGGAGTAGCAAACCCAGTTATATTTTAACACATAGGGAGTGAGCCCAGCTTGTGTGTTCAACTTTTATGCACCCTAATTTCCTCTATTTCACACAGCAAACATTTACGCCAACTTATTCCCGATATTTCATATAGCAAACATTTACGCCAACTTATTCCCAATATTTCACACAGCAAATCTTCACGCCACCTTATTCTCAATATTAGACACAGCAAATCTTCACGCCACCTTATTCCCGATATTTGACACACCAAACATTCACGCCACTTATTCCCAATATTTCACACAGCAAATCTTCACGCCAACTTATTCACGATATTAGACACACCAAACATTCACGCCATCTTATTCCCGATATTTGACACAGCAAATCTTCACGCCACCTTTTTCCCAATATTTCACACAGCAAATCTTCACGCCAACTTATTCACGATATTAGACACACCAAACATTCACGCCACCTTATTCCCGATATTTGACACAGCAAATCTTCACGCCACCTTATTCCCGATATTTGACACACCAAACATTCACGCCACCTTATTCCCGATATTTGACACACCAAACATTCACGCCACCTTATTCCCGATATTTGACACAGCAAATCTTCACGCCACCTTATTCCCGATATTTGACACAGCAAATCTTCACGCCACCTTATTCCCGATATTTGACACAGCAAATCTTCACGCCACCTTATTCCCGATCTTTGACACAGCAAATCTTCACGCCACCTTATTCCCGATATTTCACACAGCAAATCTTCACGCCACCTTATTCCCGATATTTCACACAGCAAAACTTCACGCCACCTTATTCCCGATATTTCACACACCAAACATTCACGCCACCTTATTCCCGATATTTGACACAGGAAATCTTCACGCCAACGTATTCCCGATATTTGACACAGCAAATCTTCACGCCACCTTATTCCCGATATCTGACACAGGAAATCTTCACGCCACCTTATTTCCGATATTTGACACTTCAAATCTTCACGCCAGCTTATTCCAGATATTTGACACAGCAAATCTTCACGCCAACTTATTCCCGATATTTGACACACCAAACATTCACGCCACCTTATTCACGATATATGACACAGCAAATCTTCACGCCACCTTATTCCCGATATTTGACACAGCAAATCTTCACGCTACATTATTCCCGATATTTGACACAGCAAACATTTACGCCACTTATTCTCGATATTTGACACAGCAAACATTTACGCCACTTATTCCCGATATTTGACACAGCAAACATTTACGCCACCTTATTCCCGATATTTGACACAGCAAACATTCAAGCCACCTTATTCCCGATATTTGACACAGCAAATCTTCACGCCACCTTATTCCCGATATTTGACACAGCAAACATTTACGCCACCTTATTCACGATATTTGACACAGCAAACCTTCAAGCCACCTTATTCCCGATATTTGACACACCAAACATTCACGTCACCTTATTCCCGATATTTGACACAGCAAACATTCACGCCACCTTATTCCCGATATTTGACACAGCAAATCTTCACGCCACCTTATTCCCGATATTTGACACAGCAAACATTTACGCCACCTTATTCACGATATTTGACACAGCAAACCTTCAAGCCACCTTATTCCCGATATTTGACACACCAAACATTCACGTCACCTTATTCCCGATATTGACACACCAAACATTCACGCCACCTTATTCCCGATATTTGACACAGCAAATCTTCACGCCACCTTATTCCCGATATTTGACACAGCAAATCTTCACGCCACCTTATTCCCGATATTTGACACAGCAAATCTTCACGCCACCTTATTCCCGATCTTTGACACAGCAAATCTTCACGCCACCTTATTCCCGATATTTCACACAGCAAATCTTCACGCCACCTTATTCCCGATATTTCACACAGCAAAACTTCACGCCACCTTATTCACGATATTAGACACACCAAACATTCACGCCACCTTATTCCCGATATTTGACACAGCAAATCTTCACGCCACCTTATTCCCGATATTTGACACACCAAACATTCACGTCACCTTATTCCCGATATTTGACACAGCAAACATTCACGCCACCTTATTCCCGATATTTGACACAGCAAATCTTCACGCCACCTTATTCCCGATATTTGACACAGCAAACATTTACGCCACCTTATTCACGATATTTGACACAGCAAACATTTACCCCACCTTATTCACGATATTTGACACAGCAAACATTTACCCCACCTTATTCACGATATTTCGCACAGCAAACCTTTACCCCAAAACCTCTTCCCCGATATTTCACACAGCAAAGCTTTTGCCTCGCCTTGTTCCCGTTATTTCACACAACAAACCTTAACTCTCACTGTAGTCCTGATATTTCACACAACAAATCATTATGCCATCTTATATTTGATATTTCACACAGCGAATATTTACACCACCTTATTCCTGAAAGCAAATCTCCACGCCATCTTATTCCTGATGTGTCTCACAACAAACCTTTACGTCATCTTATTCTAGATATTTCACACAGCAAACCTCTCTCTCTCTCTCTCTCTCTCTCTCTCTCTCTCTCTCTCTCTGACATATCAAGAGGATAGAAATCTTCCCAGTAAATATAACGTCAATACAACGAAAAATCTCCCTGACCCGTGTTTTGCCAACTAAAGACCATATAAGTGCTGTATAAGAATTGTCGAGGCATTTTATCAAAGACAAGAACTGTACTATTAGCAGCTAACAGCTTCAGTTACTGCGAACAAGGAGGAGATTAAAGAAAGAACAATGTCTGTACTATTAGCAGCTAACAGCTTCAGTTACTGCGAACAAGGAGGAGATTAAAGAAAGAACAATGTCTGTACTATTAGCAGCTAACAGCTTCAGTTACTGCGAACAAGGAGGAGACTAAAGAAAGAACAATGTCTGTACTATTAGCAGCTAACAGCTTCAGTTACTGAGAACAAAGAGACTACAAAAGAAAACATTATTTACCGAGAATATTATCAATGGAATTTACTGTCTACGAGTATGTAATATTTTCCACGTATTTGAAAGCATCGTTAACGAAACAGCGGAAACGCGAGTAAATACTGCAAATATATTGAGCATGAAATTATTGTAAGTATATTTATCAGTGTAAAAAAAAACTGTAATTATAATCACCAATGAAAAGAAAAATAAGAGTGTAATCAGACTAACTAATGGAAAGACCTCTTACCTGAAGGCTGTGAATAGGACCTTTCAGCTAAAAGTGCTGATGTGTCTTTCTGATGTCATTATTCCAAGGAAGCATTGGCAACCGTCGTCGTTGTTAATTTCAAAAGCGTAAAAAGATGATAAAATATTTAACGACTGTCTCTATGCAACAGCTGCTTTGACTTCAGAATGCAAGATTTTAAAAAAACATAAACGACATCAATGGAAATCTAGAAAAGTAGCTTTTTAAAAAAATCTTCTTCTTCTTCTTCTTTTTTCAAACTTTAGGCACGCGGAGATCTCGAGTGCATTGCTACAGGCAAAGCGGGGGTCTACCGTTAGAAGCCAAGCACGCGCGTTCCCCTTAACGCTCTCGCGCATGTGTGCACGCGCAGGCCGTCGTCATGGTTTCAAGCAACGCTGCTTCATTCATAAAACACTACGTAAGACGCGTACTAGAGACATGAAGGGGGCAAGGCAAATGAAGAATTAATTTGGGAGTTGTGAACTTGGGGAGAAAAAGCTAGTGTTAAGTGGCAACAGAAAGAAACAGAGCATGTAGAAAAAAGAAAGAAAAGAGAAAAGAATTACGTGCATAAGAAGTCAATAAATCAGAGGTTTTCAAACTGGATAAATCTTGATGACAGACAGAGATTGATGAAATGCTCAGCGATGTTGCATTCCATGGAGCACGCTTTTCTGTCTTGTTGATGTGGCAACTGGAGTTCTACATACAACAGAATCAACCTTTTAAAAAAAGTATTTTCTTCTTGAAGGGCAGAATGTAAGACGGGCCTGGGTGCCCAATTCTTTACCCTTTAAAAATAAAGATTCATTCATTTATTCTTTCCATCAAGGTCGTTTCCCACCCCACCCCTCCCCACATGTGAGCTGTGAAAAATCCTTGTCGTTGCGTTATGTCAAGGTTTACAGCTAAGCTGCTGTATCCGCTCTTTTCGGCCCGACATATGCGTCTTCGGCTTGGCTTATTTTTAGAACCGGGTTTTTCCCCTTGCCATTCAATCCCTATTTCCAGTGAAGCGTGTAATTCCACGGGGCAGTGTTTCCTCCAGATGTTATAATACTTTACTCCATTTTCACCATTTGTATGTATTTCTGAACGAACTTTCGTGCGAAAATGCTGTCCTCAGTAGCATCACTTACATTGTTATCATCATCACCTTGCTTTTACTGTCACCTGATCGAGCAACTTGATTATTATCCCATATTCTATCAAACGTGTCACTTTTTTCCTTCGACTATCCTTCGACTATTTGACTGGAAACAATGAAGCAATTAGCCCACGAAACCACGATTCAGAAAGTTGCATATCCTGCTACAGTTACAATTAGAAGTATATGTGCAATTTGCTTATGACACTGATCTTTATTTCAAAAGGATTGAGACATTCACAATGTGAGGACTATAAAGAAGAGACATTACACAAGGCGACCCACGGAAGATTGGAATAATGAAATTTGAAAGCGAAGTGGAGAGAGATAATTTGGTTAGAGGATGTGTCTCAGCAATCAGCTTTCAGAGCCGAAAAAAGGGCAAGAGAGAGAGAGAGAGAGAGAGAGAGAGAGAGAGAAAAGATGAAAAAAGACTTAAAATGAAACAAGTCGACGAGAAATGCGACTCGATTAGCCAGGGTAAAAGTGCTAGGAAGGCGCATCTCAATGAATGAAGACAGATGGATACTTTCGCAGTCAAACTAGTTCAAGCAATAAATGGATATAACTATGTACCCTTCCAAGACAGTCTTCTCTAGATTATCATGACGTTTAATGTGTCCAAAATATTTAAGTTTTCTCTCTTAATCCTCTTTACTAGCCAGCCTTCTTCAATATTAAGTTATTGTAATATGGATATATTTGTTCTTTTTTGTGCCCATGCTATTTGAAGAATTCTTCTGTAGCATTTACATTCAAAGGTATTTATGTGTTTCTCAGCGGTTTTGTTAAGTGTCCAGGTCTCATAGACATATGTTTCGATGGGAAAGATGAATGCCCTTAAAAATCTTATTTTTGTAGTTCTGTCTGTTCTCGGTATAAAATACAAATACTTGAAACACACAGTTGATATTAGGTGCATTTGTAAATGATAAGGTTAATGTAAGATCATGCACCAAGTTTCAAGAAATTCATTACAACCAATTTTTTAAACAGGCTACTGAAGTAGTAAGGGTGGCAGAAATTGAGAACATGGATAAATATTTTCATCGAGCAGTTATTCTCTAGCTCTGCATCAAGGGGTTATAATCAAAGGACAATCATGAGGACATGGTGGAGACTCTAGGGGAGAGTGTCCCTTCTTACAGCACAGTGAAGAAATGGGCAGCTCAGTTCAAACATGGAAGGGAGAGTCTAGAAGATGATCCCCGTCCAGGACGACCAAGAACGGTAACCACCGATGAAACCGCCTGCAGAATCCATGACATGATAATGGATGATGGACTGACCGATACATTGCTACTGAGTTGGGAATCTCCCATGAACGTGTTCATTCCATTAGTCACAATGACCTTCAAATGATAAAGGTATCTGCTCGATGGTTCCCGAAACTTCTTGAAGCTGATCACAAACGATAGCGTCTCAACATATCAAGAGACAATCTTGGCCATTTTTCTGTAGATCCTGAAAAGTTTCTTCAGCACTTTGTGACTATGTATGAGACTTGGGTTCATCATTTTCAACCAGAAACCAAAGAACAGTCAAAGCAGTGGAAACATCATGGACCTCCACCTCCAAAGAAAGCAAGGGTGGCTCTATCTGCAGGAAAAATGTTGGATTCCATCTTTTGGGATTCATAAGATGTGCTATTGGTAGAATATCTTCAAAAGGGCAGAACGGTCACCGGGGCCTATTACGCTAATCTTGTGAAGCAACTGCAGGTCAAATTAAAGGAAAAGCGTTGAGGGAAATTGACGAGAATAGTCATTTTTCATCAAGACAATGCTCCGGTTCACATCTTCCTTATTCCCCAGATTTGGCCACTTCGGACTATTACCTGTTTACCAAACTCAAAAAGGAGCTCAGTGGTCGCAAATTTGTTTCAGATGATTACGTCATTCATGCTGTAGCCCTCTTTCTACTGACACAATATGCTGTTTTTTTTTTTACAAAGAAGGGATCCGTATGCTCCAGGATTGCTGGACTAAGTGCATAAACTTGCAAGAGGACTATATTGAGAAATAACCAAAAAAAGTTGTCCACAAATAATCCGTTGCTCCTTATGCCGAGAACTTATCAATCACCCCTCGTAGCTGGACTTAACTGACGTAGTGCGTAGAAACTGAATACGTGCGAAAAAAAAAATGACGTCAGAGATGAAGCAGACAAACGGTCATTTTTAACAATGGCTTCTTGGCAAACACAACATCGCGCATTCACCGTTGAAACTTATTTTAAAAGTGGAGAATCATCAGAGAAAATTTCGTCGCCATTTTGAATTGCATCCCCGTGATGATGTTCCTGATCGGAGAACAGTTTTGAGAGGAGTCAAAAAATGTAAGGAAACCGCTAATTGCCTTAATAACAGGTCTACTGGTCGTCTGAAGAAGTTCGCAACGTATTGCTGAGTAGCCCTCGGCGATCAGCTGTTAGGGACGCTTTGGCACCTGGCATCCTCTTACTTTTAACAGCGATCAGTGTGTGCATATGCTAACTGAATATTTTATTCTAGAGGTGGCCATTGGAAATAAGAGTAACATGGTTTCGATAAGATGGAGCAGCTGCCCACACAGCCCTTCAGTCCATGGCCATGCTGCGACAAACATTTCCCAATCGTCTTATTTCAAGATTTGGAGATATTCATTGGCCGGCAAGGTCACCGGATTTATCGGCCGCAGACTTCTTTTTGTGGGGGTAGCTCAAGAACACGGTGTATGCTAGTCGACTACAGTCAATTGCAGATCTAAAGGATCGAATTCGACACTTCATTCAAAATATCCCTTTGAACATGTTATATGGTGTTATGCAGGAATGTTCCAGTGGCCTGGCTGAATGTATCAAATGTAATGGCGATCATCTAACCCCGGCGTAATTTTCAAAATGACTGTCAGTAATATTAAAATTATCCACTTTTCTGAATTTCATTTCCCTTTTTTTTAACCACAAAAACATGTCTGCCGCTTAATTTATTTTCCATTTTTAAAATGGAGCTACGCTTTATGGCAGACCCTGTACTTCTCTACTCAGCTTGAACTTGAGCCTCTCTTTCTAGTTCTTGTCTTCATTTTCGTGCAGTTTTTCGTCCTGTCTGAAAAGTTCTCATGTATGTTTTCTTTTTCTTCTTCGTCTTCTTCTTCTTCTTTCCGTTGTTATAGTCTCATTTATATTTATTGTCCGGATAAATTGTACATTCTTTTGAAGGTAATGCTTTGCGCCCCAGAATTTGTATTTCAATGCAGTTACCTGTGGCCAGAGCTGGGCTCTGACTTCGTGGTAGAGTGGGTAGAGGTACAGGATGTGTTGTGGGTTCTGGATGCCTATCTTTAATGTGCAGCCAAGGGTGTGTGACAGACCGAGACGGTACAGGTGTGCCCGCAATCGACAGTGTCCTGTGCGTAGTCTGAAGATGGTGGTTTGTTTCTGGCGTGACAGTTGCGGCATCTGAACTTCAGATGATGGGTCGTGCCGACCAGACCATAGCTTCTTGTATGGGAATTTTTATTAGAGGCCTTAAACGATATTTAAGAAGAAGGTGGCAGAATTCTTCCACGCGAGACCAGAGATCAACCTATTGTCTCCAACTCGTTCTTCCTTCTTCTGCTGCAGTTGCAGTGAAGAGTTCCGGACTGTGAAGATTTGTCCCTGATCTAATTCAAAATCTACTTCTGGAGTATGGTACTTCTTGGATTTATTACAATGTTCTTTTTGTCCTATTTGTAAACCTAACTTTGGGTTTGCTTACGCTTATAGTGTCTAGTTTTAGCCTTGTTTGTAGTCTATTGCTCTGGCTTCGTTTTAGCCTAGTGACCTGCGAATTTAGAACATATTCTCAGACTGTGTCAGAACTATTCACCCTTTTTTTTATCATTTTCTCAGAGTGCGTTTGGTTGTTTCTCGTATGGATTATACCGACTCTTCGTTGCTTTCATGTCTAATAAATGTGACATGGCACAATTTCCCGTTTTATATTGCAGCTTTCTAAACCCTGGTTAGTATTTAACCCTTGGTACACTGCCATTACAGAGCATCAATGGGTCTGCCACTGTTTTTTTTTTCTGTATTGATTGGTGGCAATATATCTGCCACTGCTATTTAGCATTACTGTGTTTCATTTCTTCCATTACATATGGGGAAGAAAGAAGAAAAGAGCCGAGAAAATTAATGTCTCTTCAGTAGATTACTGATTATTTTGAAGATGATTCAGAGTCAGAAGATGATTAAGAAGCTGGGGACAGTGAAAGTTTAGACAGGAGCACTGAAACACTTGAGAGAGCACTAACAAAAATATGGTCAACCTATGAAAAAGTACATCAGCACTCTCAGATTTGATGCAAAATAATTTTCTTTAAAAATGTTTTACTCGTAGGCACTTTTTTCTGTGCTTTTAAGGATAAAGTGTTCTGACACCGCCCCTCTCATATCTTGTGCTATTTTGTGTGCACCTAAATCTCTTTTCTGCTACATAGCTGCGTATGCACTCCAACAAAGCACTACTCTTTCCTCTTCACGTGCCTGCCGTATCTTACATCTTACATCCTTCCCGTGCCGTCAGGTGTCACGCAGGCCTCTCACTGTGCCATGGGTCTCTATTCTCGGCCAATCTCATCAAGGATGCCAGTCATCGTAAACTCTCTTGTCGGTGCTCTCTTTAAGGTCTCCCGAGGTCAGCCTCTTTCTCTATTTCCCAGATCTCGCCCATTTGATGGTTTGCTTTGTGATTCTCTGATTGTTTCTTCTCATCGCATGACCCATATATGCCCACCTTCTTTTCTTGATCACATCTGAGACTGTTTGTTGAGTGATCATTTCTCTTATCTTATCTCTGCTTTAGTCTTGTATTCGTTCCGTTGTATGCAGATTATTTTTCTTGGACATTTCTTTCCTAATACGTTCAGTTTTCTCTCTTTGGTTGTTTTCCAGCTTTCTCGTGCTAATATAAGGATGGGTATTATGTGTGAGCTGAATAAGTTTTATTTCTGTGCTTAGAAGTTTTGATCTCCATGTTTTCTCAAGATTCTTAAAGGCCAATGCTGTCTTCGTGGTTCTAGCTCTGATTTATTTCCCTAAGGTTTACAAAACGATCTGCTTCTTCCACTGCTGTTCCTTCCAACTATACTTTCCTCTCTTGCGAGACTAGATTCTTTATTATTCTTGCCTTTTCATTATTGATCTCAAGTCCTGCCATTGATTGCAGGGCATCTGTTTCTTTTTCTTCCGTCATTTCCACATTTCCGCTAATAGGCTCTGTGTCAGCCGACAAAATCAAGATTTTTTTAGCTGAGACCTCAGTACCCAAGCAATGCCCTTATTTCCAGTACACCATTTTCTTTTTTGTTCGTTATGAAGTCGATGGCTACTCCAAATAGCAAGGGAGATAGAATACAACCTTCTTTCACACATGTTTCAATCTGGAACCATTTGGTCAATCCTCTCTTCTGTGTTAACCGCGCAAAACATAGTACATGTACATACCCCTAATGATGATGATGATGATTCGTGTTTACTTCACACTGTTTGAGAATGTTCCGCACGCCATCTCTGCTATCTTAGGTTATTTTTCAGCTGAACAAAAATCAACGTTTGCGCAGTCAAACTGCGTGACGCATGGCTGGCAGTGATATCGCGGTGAAATTGAATGTTTTAAATGCGAGGAACAAAACTGTACTGAGAATTGTCATAGAAATCACGGCGTCAGTGGTAAATTAATGTGCTAAGTTTCAGAGAAATACGTGACATACGGCGCACAATGTTTGTATTTATATACATAACCTTGTGGACGTGAACAGGAATCGTGCGGGAGGAAACAGACAGACAAGCAGACATTCGGATGATGGGCCGGCAGAAAGACAGACATATACATGCATATACAGAATGAATGAATGAATGAGTGAATGAATAATCTTCATTTTTCAAGGGTAAAGAATTGGGCACGCAGGCCCGTCTTACATTCTGCCCTTCATCGCTCCATCTTTCATTCTTCCCACACACTTGATTTAGTACAAAAATACAAATTAGGAAAAACATACCAAAAGAGTGTAAGATTTAACTACTACATTCAAGGTAAAAGAGAAGAAGTAATTAACCTAATAAAATAGCACTCACGCTCACATACACACGCAGACATATACATAAATAAAAATACACTGTAAATACAGATCTTCTAACATATGTTTTTTTAACAAACATTAAAATCATTTCTAACAATATCTAACAAGTTGCTTTTCTAACTATGTCATTGAAGTACTTGATGGTTTACGAGCCATGTGTTGAGAGAGTGCTGGTTATTTTATGGAGGCATATAATTACAAGCAATTAAGTAATGAAACAGGTTTGAGTTAAAGGATGAAGTATTACCAATGGATTTTAAATTGTAGGGGAGGGTGTTCCAGAGCTGTACTGCAGAGTATGCAGAGAGACAGGCAGACAAGGAGACAGACAAACATAAGGATGGATGGATGGATGGATGGATGGATGGATGGATGGATGGATGGATGGATGGATGGATGGAGGAATGGATAGACAGACAGACAGACAGACAGACAGACAGACAGATAGATAGATAGATAGATAGATAGATAGATAGATAGATAGATAGATAGATAGATAGATAGATAGATAGATAGATAGATAGATAGATAGATAGATAGATAGATAGCACCTTAAGCTGTAGTGTTGATGAGCTGTCCTAGAGTGGTGTTTTAGTTTTTACGAGTTGTCCTAGTGTGATGTTTTAGTGTTTACGAGTTGTCCTATAGTGGTGTTTTAGTGTTTACGAGTTGTCCTAGAGTGGTGTTTTATTTTCGTCTAGTGTTTACGAGTTGCCCTAGAGTAGTGTTTTAATGTTTACGAGTTGTCCTAGAGTGGTGTTTTAATGTTTACAAGTCGCTCTAGAGTGATGTTTAGTGGTGTTTTAGTGTTTACGAGTTGTCCTAGAGTGGTGTTTTAGTGTTTACGAGTTGTCCTAGAGTGGTGTTTTAGGGTTTAAGAGTTGTCCTAGAGTGATGTTTTAGTGTTTACGAGTTGTCCTAGAGTGGTGTTTTATTTTCATCTAGTGTTTACAAGTTGCCCTAGAGTGGTGTATTATTTTCGTCTAGTGTTTACAAGTTGCCCTAGAGTGGTGTTTTAGTGTTTACAAGTTGCCCTAGAGTGGTGTTTTAGTGTTTACAAGTTGCCCTAGAGTGGTGTTTTAGTGTTTACAAGTTGCCCTAGAGTGGTGTTTTAGTGTTAACGAGCTGTCCTAGAATGGAGTATTGCCTCTGCCTAATGTTGGCGGGTAAAGATCTCTGTGCCAAAAGAGCCCGCTCGTTTTTGTGTGCCGACGAAGAGGGAGCTGATCGAGTCCTATCCCACCCCACCATTGATCCTCCTCCGAGCAGTTTGGCATTAGCTAACGGAGTATGGTCAGTCATGATCTCAAGTTGGTGGAATCTGCCGACAAAGTCAGCTTTTGCGGTCAGTAAAGTGGCATAAGCCCACCCCAAATTCTAGGCGTTGCTACTGCTACATCATCTTCATGGCGTCGGCGGCTAAGAACATTCAGCTCACGTCGTCATGAGAATTAGAAGGAAAAAAAAACCAACAAATGATAAAAAATTGTTCATACAACAGTGACGGTAACTACAGCGACAACAGTAACAATAATGACAACAATGAGAATAATGATGATGATAATAATACTAATGAGTGTAGTAACGATAATGATGATAATAACAATAATGATGATGATATTATATTATAACGATAATCATAACGTTGAGAGACTACCACTACTTTCTTGATACCCCATAACTCGACAAAGAAGATTGTAACAACGGGGTTGATGTGAAATGTCTGGTCTTTTTCACTGTTCACGTAGTTATATATGTTATTTTTTTGTTTTTTTTTAATGGGTGAAACGATTAAAAAAAATATTAAATTAGACATCAACAGGTGAAGGGCGATAACTGATCGATAACTTGAAACATGGATGCTTGTGTAGGGCAGAGTGAGAATACAGAAGGCTGGGTTAGCAGCAAAAAAAACGTGAACGGTTCGCATGGACGCAAGGAAAAGAAAAGATCTGCTAAAGGACTGGCTGAAAAGCAAGTCCAGAACTTTACCAAAGATATCGGTTATGGAAAACTAAAGTTCATAATTACACGGGCATATACTGACAAACATCGGGCTAATTCAGAGACACTCTTAGATCCCGCAAAAATTTTATAATAAACACAACTTTTATGTTTTCACCGCGGAATTGACAAAGACAGCGTGTCTGCTAATGCAAAAATTTAAATCTCCAAAAAAGGAACTCAAGCAAAATGAATAAAACCTTATATATGCAGTTTATTTCATTCGTAACTTTTTTCCCTTCCATTAAGCCAAAGGTTCTAAACCTGGGATTCAAAGACCCCCAAGGAGCCCAAGAAAGGAGTTTTTGGGAGCCACAGATCAGCAGATGGATTGTCTGGATTAATTGTTTTTACAATTATCGGGGTTATATTTATTGCTTTATTTTTTTTTTATTCCGGGGCCAACAGCTATTTTCAGGCTGAACATTTTTGGAGGGTGGGTGGAACGGCCAAACAAAGGTTAAGAACCACTGTAATAAGCCATCTCACATACAGAACGTAGACAGGGCCATAGAGAGCCAGCTAGGTCGGGCCATTGGGTCAGTTACTTCCAGAATTTTGATTCTAATACCAAAAACCAAGGGGGGAAAACACAGCCTGTCGGACCCCCTAGCAACCAAGCCCCCCCCCTTCCGCCCGAGGTTCAACCCTGGCTCTCTTGTCTCCTCTCCTCTCCCTCGCCCCTCCAGGCCTCCACATCAGACTTTACCGAAGCAAAATTTTAAAAAAAAAAAAAAGTTGAGGCTCTCAGAATGTTGGAGTTGTTTTCCAGGTTCTAATTAATTCAAACAATGCCTTCAAGCTTTCCTTTGTCTTACTCTCAGAAATAATAGGACACGAAACGCTGCAGCAACAAGTAACAGCACATTAAAAGTTAAAGTAGAACCAGCTTTTGTCGTTAGCGCAGTACACAGGTGTTTCTTCTCAGTTTACGTCTTATTCACAGAAAAAAAAAATATTGGACGAAAGAGTAGGAAAGGAAGGAATGTAATACCCCCCCCCTCCCACCTCTCCGCAAGTTGCTTGTATTTTTCAGAGCTTGGTGCAGTAACCTGATACTTGTGCGTATACTTAGCTTTGTGCGCGTGCTAAGACGCTGTCCGTTCTGACAATTAGCAACCCGCAGGTGACATGCTGGCAGTAGTAGTAGGGTTGGCGAATCATCGCTGACCAAGACCCTGTCCCACCTCTTAGGTTGGTACCCCCGGGCAGTAGCAGGCCCCAGCCTGGATGTTAGGGGCAGAGATAGTAATAGAAGAAGAAGAAGAAGAAACTTAGTATTATATACTTACACACAAAAACTGTTCGAGTGTTACAACTAGACTCGGTGGGAAAGATAGAGAGGGCGGGGGGGGGGGGGGGGTTCAGCCTGTGTATGGCTTCTATCTCTTTGTTTGGGTTCAACCGGTGCATCGCTTCTGTCCCTTTGTTTTGGTTCAACCGGTGCATCGCTTCTGTCCCTTTGTTTTGGTTCAACCGGTGCATCGCTTCCATCATCCTGTTTTGAGAGAGATCTGTTGTGGATGAAAACAGAATGGCCAATGAATAAGCTGCAGGTGGGGGAGGGCAGAGGTAATGAAGGGTAATATTTTTTGCACCATTTAAAAAAATCCTCTTGGGGCTTTGACGACATTTGTACTGGTTCGTGGACAGAAGATACACAGAACATACACAGAACATACTCCTGTTTTAGTAGGTGATAAGGTGAAAGCATTAATCTGTGCAAACATCAGAGATAGCAACGCTGTTATTTCTCCAGATGGATCGGTGGCTTCCAGGCAGGACATCTACCTGGGCCTTTACAGTCAACTCAGACACCAGAACGGTGAAAGAGAACAGCTGGGCCTTTACAGTCAACTCAGACACCAGAACGGTGAAAGAGAACAGCTGGGCCTTTACAGTCAACTCAGACACCAGAACGGTGAAAGAGAACAGCTGGGCCTTTACAGTCAACTCAGACACCAGAACGGTGAAAGAGAACAGCTGGGCCTTTACAGTCAACTCAGACACCAGAACGGTGAAAGAGAACAGCTGGGCCTTTACAATCAACTCAGACACCAGAACGGTGAAAGAGAACAGCTGGGCCTTTACAATCAACTCAGACACCAGAACGGTGAAAGAGAACAGCTGGGCCTTTACAATCAACTCAGACACCAGAACGGTGAAAGAATACAGGTGGGCCTTTACAGTCAACTCAGACACTAGAGTGTTGAAAGAAGATAGCTGGGGCTTGTGCTGCAAACAACAAACAGCCTCACAATGAAAACCACGGCTGTTGTCGAATGCTCAGAGCTCGCTCAAGCCACAAGAATGCAAGCAAACGTGTGCCTTAAGCAAGCTTGAGCAAGCTCCCCAAGGCACCAGTGGCTCCAATCTTTATAGATACCACAGACACGTCGACTGACATTAATTTCTGTACTAGGCCAGGCAGGAGTTATGGAAAACGAAAGAGCGTATCAGCTGGCCGAATCACTTGTCATGGAGGAAAGGCAGACATCATCCGTTCTATAAGAGAAGCTGGTTAAACAAAAAGCTTCACTGACAAGTTTGAATGGCCGCCGTTGTCTGAAATATTTTTTTGGCGGGGGGGGGGGGGGGAGGGTAGTGAAACTTGGAACAGAGAAAAATGAGTTCCTGATTAATCAGGAACTCCAGACGGATGATCAATCAATCAGTAATCAGTTGCTGCACGATGAAGGAGATGCTGAAGAAGAGATCAGAGCACCCGTGAAAGCATCTGGAGTATACGGATGATGGCCCTTACTAACTAACTAAATAGTAGATCCAACTATAACTGTACTGATGCATCCAACTATAGTTGCACTGATAGACCCAACTATAACTGTACTGAAAACATCCAACTATACCTGTACTGATATATCCAACTATAGTTGTACTGGTAGATCCAATTATAGTTGTATTGGTAGACCCAACTATAACTGTACTGAAAACATCCAACTATAGCTGTACTCGTAGATCCAACTATAGTTGCACTGGTAGATCCGAATATGGCTGTACTGGTAGATCCAACTATAGTTGTACGGGTAGATGCAGTTATGGCTGTACTGGTAATTCTCAACCTCCTAACACAGGGAAAATGAAAGCTGGAATCTAAACGGCAGATATGATGTCCATGCTGCTAATGCGAGCTTGGCTCTGGAACGTGCCCGCAGAGAAAGATACCATTCAGGACTTAGGTCTGCCCATGTACAAGATAGCTCTGGAGAAATCACGTCGGGAGGAATTGATTTCTGCTTGCGTAGTGTGGAGTTTAGGAGATAGCTGACACGAAAACATAAATCAGGGCTTTCAACATTATAATAAATGATTCTCGGCAGCGAATCCTCACTGACAGTTTTGCTGTATTTCTCAGGATAACATGAAACCTACACATCTAACCATCTTGCTCATCCTACATATTTGCCGCACTGAGAATCAAGCCGAAAGTTAACTGGATATATATGGAGACTTGCTTCTCAAAACTGTCTTCCAGCATGGTAATTACACTGTCAACAGATTGAATATATGTGATACAGACAACTGGCAAGAAAAGATCAAGAACGAAGAGAGGAGTAGAGACGTGTTTTATCAGTGGCTCTGAAAGATGATTAATTAAACAGCTGCTCAAATAAGAAGAAGAATAACAAGGATAAGAAAATCAATAAAAAGAAGATAGAGAAAATAACCTAAGAAATATATAGAACTATAACAAAATTGTGGTACACATTTATTAACCCCTCCATCATCCAGAAAATCGCTCTGAATAAGTGTAAAACTTCCACAGTGGAACTAACCAAATCGTCTTAATTATTACATACCATCCAATAAAGAAATTCAGCCAGTCAGTCATTTGCATGTCCCTTGCGGAACTTTCCCTCCCTAACAGCTCTCCTGTAGGCCTCTCGGTTGTGAGCAAGATGCCCTGCTGCTGATGCATCCATTTGCAGATCTTCAACGATGTCTTGCAACCATCTTCGCCTTGGTCTTCCTCTCTTTCTTCTTCCCCATTATGTACTCTTCCAAGATGTACTTCTCTAAACCGTCATCACATTTAATGTGTCCAAAATATTTAAGTTTTCTCTGTTTAGTCCTCTTTACTACCCAGTATTTTTCAATATTAGGTTCTTGCAGTATGGATATATTTGTTCATTTGTTTTTTTTTCCTTATAATTTTTTTCTTAGAATTGGTTTTCAGTTTTGTTCATATTTGTTCATAAGAAATTCTCAGCAGTTAAATCTTTTCTAGGTCGTGGACTCCTGGAGCTAATAATAAATCCTTGTGCCTTTCACTACATTCGCAGTATGTGATAATAATTTAAAAGCATTGGTACATTTCTAGTGTTCTCCATAATTTAGACTTACAATGCGGAACCGCATAGTTTTATATATAATCTATACCTACTCTGCGCAATCCCATAGTTTTACATACGTGTAATCTAGACTTATTCTGCGCAATCCCATAGTTTAATATTTATAATCTAGACTTACTCTGTGTAAACCCATAGTTTTGTATATAATCTAGTCTCAGTCTACCGACACTCTGCGATCTCCAGGAATCAGCAAAACCCTACTTTTGGAGTCACTTTTAACAAGCCTTCTATAATAATGATATCATTCCCCTTATTCTGGACAAAGATAAGTACAAGGAAATCGTCATTACATGCCTATCTATAGAGAGAGAACTGTGGTTCAGTTTAAAAAGGGGACTAGACAAGGGGTAATGAGGGACAACTAATGAAAAACTCATTCGTTTACTGATAAATATTTATCAAGTTTATAACATTGTCCATGTTCCCAAGACGGGACGAAGGAGGGGGAATGTTTGGACGTAACTAGAAAGTCAGTCTTTTAATCTTATATAAGACCATGATACCTGCACTTTAGTGTAGTGTAATATTACCTAGTGTTACCTCAAGTGGGCTGGGAAGGGTCTTTAAAAAGGGCCATTTTGACTGATCAGCCGGAGACTTTGGAAAAACAACGCTATGCTACTATTTTGAGAAAAAGGCATGAAGTTTTAATGGGAGAAAGTCAGTTTACGACCTGGCCAGCAGCGCAGAAATGTTGCATTTGTGTACGTCGGAATTTGAGAAAGCTTTGAATAAGAGCGTTTCTGCGCTAGATCCTCAGCTTACTATCACAGCGCAGTGTTATTTCCTGTGAGTTATAGTTTTTATTTGCATCATTCTTTAAAAGGAAAGGATTAACCCATTACTTTTTTTTTCTTTTTGTCAACATTCATTCATTCACTTGCATGTCCCTTGCGGAACTTTGACTCCCTAACAGCACTCTTGTAGGCCAATCGATTGTGAGCAAGATGGCCTGCTGCTGATGCATCCGTTTGAAGATCATCAACGATGTCTTGCAGCCATCTTCGTTTTGGTCTTCCTTTCCTTCTTTTTCCCATTATGTACCCATCCAAGACGGTCTTCTCTAGATTATCATGACGTTTAATGTGTCCAAAATAATTAAGTTTTCTCTCTTTAATCCTCTTTACTAGCCAGCCTTCTTCAATATTAAGTTCTTGTAGTATGGATATCATCATCATCAGGTGCCGTGCCGACTGGCGTTGGCTATTGTGCTTGTCCAGAGTACACGATCCTTCATGCAGGCAATCAGCTCAGTTAGTGATCTTCTCTCACACCATCACGTCAGACTGTCCAGTGTCATTTCTCCTGGTCTTCCCCTTGATCTTCTTCCTTTTATTTTTTCCTGTTATTATAATATTTTTAATGGCACCTCTTCTCATTGCATGTCCTATGAAAGGATGGATATATTTGTTTTTTTATGTGTCCATGATATTTGAAGAACTCTTCTGTAGCATTTACATTCAAAGGCCGTTTATGTGTTTCTCAGCTGTTTTGTTAAGTGTCCAGGTCTCACAGGCATATGTTGCAATGGGAAAGATGCATGCCCTTAAAAATCTTATTTTTGTAATTCTGTCTGTTCCTCTCCACGGATTCTTTAGTTGTTTTACTTTCTGAACAGCGATAGATGTCCTCCTTTTAATTTCCCTCATTGTATCTCCATTATTAGTTAGTAGTGATCCAAGATATTCACAACTATTAACTTCTTCCAGTTTTTCCTCACTGATAAATATTTCAGCTGCTTTGTTTGTTTTGTCAGTTGTCATCACTTTAGTTTTCTTCGCATTAAGATAGAGATTTTGCTCTTCGCTGTTCTTACCGACTGATATAATTAGTTTTTCCATTCCTTTTTGTGTTGTGGACAGTAATACTGTGTCATCAGCATATCTAATCTATGGTATTTCATAACCTCCAATTGTTATGGCATCTTGATATTCTTTGGCTATATCTTCTCTAACATTCCTCATTATATTTTCAGTATACAAGTTAAATACGTAAGGCGACAATATACACCCCTGACGAACCCCTTGTTTTATGTCAAACCAAGTTGTTTCACTATCTATTTTTACAGTTTCTTGTTGGCCTAGATACAGCAGTGATGTTAATTGTATCAAATGTGTGTGAAATCCCATTTTTCCCATTGTTTTCCAAAGTTTCTGGTGATGTACACAATCAAATGCCTTTGAGTAGTCTATAAAGGCTAAGTATAGATTCTCATTAAACTCTCTGCATTTCTCTATTATCAATCTTATATTTAATATATGATCTCTTGAACCCCTTCCTTGCCTGAAACCAGCTTGGACCATATTGACTTCTTCTTCTATTTTCTTACGAAATCTATCCATTATGATTTTTAACAGACTTTTACTGGCATGACTAATCAGGGAAACAGTTCTGTAGTTTGTGCATAATTTCAGGTTACCCTTTTTTTTTTGGCGGTGGTATAAATACAGATTTTCCATTCTTTGGTCAAATACCTGAATGCCACCTTTTTACATAGTGCATGCTAGATTGTTGCACACTCCTTTCCTCCTGCTTTAATAAATTCAGCTGTTATCTCATCACATTCTGGTGATTTACTATTTTTCAGATTCTTTAGTGCCCATAAAACTTCTTCTATTGTCGGTTCGGGTTCTTTCTCCTCCAATAATAATTCACACTGTTGATTTTTGCTTTCACAGTCAGTTGTTTCATTCATTCTTTTGCAATATTCCCTTCATCTTTCTAGAATTTTCTCTGTCCCTGTCAAGGTATTCCCCATCTCATCACAAATTACATTTACCTTAGGTGTGACATTTCTCGTCAATGTCTTCATTTCTTTAAACACTTCACTGTCTCTTCCACACTTCTGATGTCCTTCTATGCTTTCACAACAATCTTGTATGTATTGTTTTATTTACTTTTCTTATGTTTCTTCGTACTTCTTTTGTTAAAGATTTATATTCCTCTTTGTTGTTTATCACTTTCCATTGTGTCTTCATTTCTCTACATTGTTTTATCAGCTCTAGTGTGCCTGCTGTAATCCTTCCGTTCTTTTGTGTTTTCTTTACTGGAACAATGTCTTTAGCTGTTGTTATTAAGATATCTCTGGCCTGCGTAGTCAGATCATCTGGTGTCATCTCCTCCTGTACAGCCATCAGGATTTCGAAACGTTTCTTCACTTCTATCCGTATTGTTCTGGTATTTTTGTAAGATCAAAGCGGAGTGGTCTTGATCCCGTAACTGTCTTTTTTATCTTTATCTTCATGTCTGCTATTAATAACTCATGGTCCATGTCACAGTCAGCACCTGGTAAAGTTTTTGCTGATGTTATACTTGATCTTCACCTTCTTTGCACTAAAATGTAATCTATTTGATTCCTGGTTTTCCCATCAGGTGATGTCCATGTGTAAAGTCTTCTTAAAAGTGTGTTAGCAATCATTAGCTCATTTTCCATACAAAAAGCCATTAAATTGTCACCTGCATCGTTTCTACGTCCTATGCTAAATTTCCCTTCAACATGTCCTTCATCTTCTGTTCTTTCTGTACCAATCTTTGCATTAAAATCCCCCTTTATTAATACAATATCATTTTTCCGTACCTAGTCTATCGTCGTTTGCAGTGTGTTATAAAAGTCTTCTACTTCCTCTTCTTCTGCTGCTGATGTAGGTGCATATATCTGGATGATTGTTACATTTCTAGGAGTTCCCTTAAGTCTGATTGTGAGGATTCTATCACTTACCAGATTGTAACCTAGTAATGCTTTTGATGTTGATTTGTCCAAATAAAAAGACACTCCATTCTTTCCTCCAAATTCTCCACCAGAGTATATAAAGATTTTATCATTCTCGCTCTTGAAGTGTTCTGATACTTTCCATCGATGTTCGCAGATTCCCAAAATGTGTATCCCCGTTCTTTTCATCTCATCACTTATTATTTGATACTTCCCCTCATACATACTTCTCATATTCCATGTTCCTACTCTTATTTTTCTTGTTAGTTTGTTTGCAGGGGTTTTCCTTATTAACACCGTCAGGATTTTGTCCATCATCTCAATTACTAGTCAACGAGAACTATACATCGAAATGGAAAGAGATGAGCGAAGGGCGGGGAACGGGTAACACGGATGTATGATGTCATCATCATCAGGTGTCGTGCCGACAGGTGTTGGCTATTATGCTTCTCCAGAGTATCCGATCCTTCATGCAGGCCATCACCTCAGTTAGTGATCTCCTCTCACACCATCCTGTCAGACTGTCCAGTATCATTTCTCTTGGTCTTCCTCTTGATCTTCTTCCTTCTATTTTTTCTGTTGTTATAATATTTTCAATGCCCCCTCTTTTCATTGCATGTCCTATGAAAGTACATTGTCTCTCTCTTATTTTTTTTTGACAAGATTTTTTTGTCTCTCCAGCTCTTCTCATACATTCTTCATTAGTTATTTTTGCTGTCCAGGGGATTCGCACCATTCTTCTAATAAACCACATTTATGCTGCTTCCAATAACTTTTGTGCAGACCTGCCTATTGTCCATGATTGTCTTCCATATAACAAGATAGGTTCAATATAGCATTTTAGGACTCGTTTTCTAACATTCATTGATACGGATGGGTTGCATAACATGTTTCTCATTCTCTGAAATGCAGTCTTTGCTTGGCCTATTCTGTTCCTATTTTCTGTTCTGCATTTCCCATCTGAAGTTATTACTACTCCAAGGTATTTGAATTTCTGCACCTGCTTTAGAATAGTTCCGTTTAGTTTTATATTGCATGTTGGTGGATTCTGTTTCTTAGATATAACCATAGTCTCTGTCTTTTTGATGTTCAAAGTAAGGCCTTTGTGTTCACTTTCTTTGGCGGCTTTATCCAAGAGATTTTGCAGGTCTTGTTGGTTCTCAGCTATCAGTACTGTGTCGTCAGTATACTGAAGGTTGTTAATATTGTATCCTCCACTTTTTATGCCTGGTTCTGTGATGATCGTTCTTAGGATATTCTCGCTGTACAGAGAAAAAAGGTCCGGAGATAGTATACATCCTTGTCGCACCCCTTGTTTTATAGGTTGATATTTTCCAGTTCTATTTTCAACTCGAATTGCTGCTTCTTGCTGCCAGTATATATGTTTTACAATCCTCAGGTCTTTGCTGTCTTCAAGCATTTTAATAATTTCATTATGTTTCACATTGTCGAATACCTTGGTGTAATCAATGAAGCATAAGTAAAGATTTTTCTGTACTTCTAAAGCTCT
Organism: Achatina immaculata; assembly: GCA_009760885.1. Classification (NCBI taxonomy): domain Eukaryota; kingdom Metazoa; phylum Mollusca; class Gastropoda; order Stylommatophora; family Achatinidae; genus Lissachatina; species Lissachatina immaculata. The sequence continues at coordinate 26,801,035 of CM019694.1, read as the reverse complement.
TTCTGTTAGTGTTCGTAAAGCATAAATGGCATTGTGTGTTCCCTTTCCTTCAACAAATCCAAATTGTTCATCTGCTATTTCCATTTTTTTAAAAATCTTTTTCCTTGTTCTTGCATGATGTCACGAATGCTAAATGAGAGCGGTCTGGTTCTTCGGACAAGAAGCTTGTTGATTTTATCTCTTTGCAAAGTCTATTAGACGATGTGGTGACTTTCACACTTGCCACTGCTAGAACCGTGCTACAGATAAACTGACGACCTCAGCTGCTAGTTACTATGCTTAGTGAGCCGGTTAGTGACTCCAGAGATTCTCTCCTTAAAACTAGACCTAGTCTGCGGAACCCCATAGAATTCTATATAATCTAGACCTACTCTGCGGAACCTTATAGAATTATACATAATCTAGACCTACTTCGTGGAACCCGCTAGCATTATATATACACATAGGTATACAGCCTGAGGCGTGGCTGATACTATATGCCTCCAACTTTTTTATTAGTCGTCAGCTGAGTGTGGTGGGTCATAGGTTAGTTGGGGGAGCGGGAAGGTGGGGAGGAGGGGGGCAGATACGAGTAGGTTGTCTACAAGGGTCTGACTCCTCAACGACCCTACGGCGGAACCTCTTGCCACCTCCAGAGAGTAAACCTCTCACCCATTCAGCTGCTCCGTTCGGGGAAAGATGTTGTTCCACAAAATCAAATAAGAACAACAATAAAGTCATATAAATAAGAACAACAATAAAGTCATATAAATAAGAACAACAATAAAGTCATATAAATAAGAACAACAATAAAGTCATATAAATAAGAACAACAATAAAGTCATATAAATAAGAACAACAATAAAGTCATATAAATAAGAACAACAATAAAGTCATATAAATAAGAACGCTAATTCCTCTGTTGAAAAATATTCTTTCTTTTTTTTTAAGAACTCCGCAATGGGTCCAATATTTCCAATTGTACTTGTTCTATCTTCCTGTAACTGCGAGCTAATGTTCTTTGCAGCCGATGCTGTAGAGATGAGGCACAGCATCGTATCGGCGTGGGAGCGGGTTATGGCACCTATTTTTTCAGTCCCGGAGTACAGCTAAAAAGCAGGGGGCGTGCAAAGCTTCTTTAGCAGACACCACCACCATGTGGACTATGGCGATCCCTGCCACGTTAGCCAGGCTAGGCCTGCTACTGGGGGTACCAACGGAGAGGTGGGATAGTGCGTCTTGGTCAGCTATGGTTCGCTAACCCTGAGGCTAACATATCAGCTATGGGTCGGTAACCCTGAGGCTAACATATCAGCTATGGGTCGGTAACCCTGAGGCTAACATATCAGCTATGGTTCGCTAACCCTGAGGCTAACATATCAGCTATGGGTCGGTAACCCTGAGGCTAACATATCAGCTATGGATCGCTAACTCTGAAGCTAACATATCAGCTATGGATCGCTAACCCTGAAGCTAACATATCAGCTATGGGTCGCTAAAACTGAGACTAACATATCAGCTGTGGGTCACTAACCCTGAGGCTAATATATCAGCTATGGGTCGCTAACCCTGAGGCTAACATATCAGCTATGGGTCGCTAACCCTGAGGCTAACATATCAGCTATGGGTCGCTAAACCTGAGGCTAACATATCAGCTATGGGTCGCTAACCCTGAGGCTAACATATCAGCTATGGGTCGCTAACCCTGAGACTAACATATCAGCTATGGGTCGCTAACCCTGAGACTAACATATCAGCTATGGGTCGCTAACCCTGAGACTAACATATCAGCTATGGGTAGCTGATTGCCTCATCGAACAGCGTCTTCACACCCCCCCCCACCCCCAATATTTCCAATAAGGAAAAGAAAGAAGAAAGAAACAACAACAAAGTACGCTTAAAACAACATATCTACCACACATCCACAACATAATACATAAAGGAAAGGCACTTTCTAGAAGCGCACACAGCAGCGTAGAACGCTTAAAGAACAATCACGCAGACAAGAAAAAAAAAAACAAAACAAAACAGGCGCTAGAAATGCTAATGACTCCTTTCGCTTTCTCCCTTAACACCTTCAATCCACCCCACCCCTCCCCCACCTCCCACCCCCCCCCCCCCGGGGGCCCAAATGTACGATGACTTCAAACTGTGCACAAACGCTAAAATACCCTCATTCAAACGAACAGCGTTTTCACGTAATCCCAAATGTCCATTTGCTTGACACGCTCAGCTTAGACTGCTTCGCGTGTCACGAGCACCGGAGTTGCCCGGGCTCCCAACTTATTCATTGACCGCTGAACTGCTCTACAGCGGGAGTGACGCAGACCGGAAATGAACAAATCCCGCTGCTGATCTCCCTTGAAACTGTTCTTCACACTCCAAAATGTCGCTTTTAATGAAAACCTGCTACAGGGCCGGGTAAAACTGGCCACATTTGTTTTCTTATTTTCTGTTTTCTTTTAGAGCTAATTAAATTATGTCGTGTTGTAGATATTTTGTTTCGTGATTTACATGAATATGTGACAACTTTTTCAATAAGTTGAGTGATGAGGCGGATATGATGTGCCCAAAAAATACGTTGAAATTTAACTATTAAAAATGTACTTCCTTTCATTGTGTTTCATTTGTTTTTAAAAACTGTAAATATAAATTTATAGTAGCTATGACATCGTGTAAACTGTTGAAGAAATTTCTTCTTCTTCTTCTTTTCTTCTTCTTCTTCCATCTCCCTGGAACTGTGAGCTGATGTTCCCTGCAGCTGATGCAGGGAAGATGTTGAGGTACTGCATCGTGTTGGCTTGGAAACCAGAACATCCTGTACTTGCTTTCCTGGGCACTAATATCCCTTAGGTACTTCTGTGAACCCTAACATTATACCTCGTAGATATCTCTATCAAAACTGTACATAGACACCTTGAATTATGACTGACGTATGTTCCAATAAACCCCAGACAGACCAACATATTTGTAAAGTCGAAAATTGTATCGTCGTGAGAAACATCGTAAATGTACAGTACAGTTCCACATACAAGTACAATACTGCAGACATATTTTCTAAATTCATTCATTATATTAACTCTTTCACAAATGAATTGATTTCAGTGCCTTGGCAGAATAAATTTTGGTAGAAAGAAACTTGAAGGAGTTTACTCTATAACTTGAAAATATGGTTTGGGTTAGAAATGTGCTGATATTCATTTTCAATTTATTTAGAATTTGCGTAAATACGATTATCACACTGGGCATTCATTCGCGTAGACGTGCAAGATCTACCAACCCCACCAGTGTTGTTGCTGTTGCTTTGAGTGGAAGAGTTAAAACAAGCAAAGTTAGAACAATATTTTGATGATAAATGAATAAATATGAATAAATGAATGAAAAAACTGTCTGTTATACTTCTATTTTTTTTCTACAGTTTCTGGGAATTGTACAGTCCCTATAGGTCGTTTAAACTACTCGGCATCAAGTGGAACGAATTCAAGAACAATGCAGAGATAAGACAGATGACTGAACAACAACCAGTCTCACGGGTGATCAGGAAAAGGAGATGGACATATGATGGTCACTTGATGAGAAGAAATGATCAGAGAATCCCAAAACAAGCTATAAAGTGAAACACAACAGGCCGAAGAAAAAGGGACAGACCACGTGAAACTCTGAAGAGGACATTGTTAAGAAAGGCCAAATTAACAGGCATAAAATCCTTTGATGAGGTTGAAAGACTCGCCGAAGACAGGAAAAATTGGCGAACTACTTTGCGAGCCCTATGTGACGTTTAACGGCACGGGAAGGATATAAAATATAATATAAGATAGGTCGTTTATTTGTCAGTCCGATTGCAACAAATAAATGAATGAAGTTTATTACTAAAGAGAGAAGAAATGGATGCGCATGCCCATCAGACATTCATATCTTTTATTACGTTTACAGTGATGGCCTTGTCACTGAGTGTAAGAAAAAGGCTGCTCCAGTGCTTCATAGAGCCAGCCCTGATCTATGTATGTGAAGCCTGGAAGTTACTGAAGAGATACAGCAACGCCTGGGAGTCACGGAAATGTGGTTTCTTACAAGAATGTTATGGAAACCGCGGACGGCAAGAAAATCAAATGAAGAAATTTTGAGAGGGACCGATTCGATGAGACAAATAATTAAAACAGTCAGGAAAAGACAGTCTAAATTTATAGGACATGTTATGGGGGAAAAGGTAAACTAAATTGGAATACATTGTGACAGCAGGAAATCAGAAGGGAAAAGAGGCCAAGGTAGACCAAGAGTGAAAATTCTGAATGGTCCTGCAAGATGGCTTGAAGAGAGAGGTCACTATTGCAACTCACAGAAGCAACACAAAGCAGAGAGTTGTGGAGAGTTATGACCGCCAACGCCAAAATGTACTTCATTTGACAAACATATAGATGGCTTTTGATTCGTTTCAGAACGCCAACCAATGGCAATCTTGGAGATTTTCAAACATAATTTTGCTTCTAAAATTGATGATGAACAGAAAAAAGGTTCTAGTGCTTAAAATTCAAATGCAAAGATGGAACGGGCATTAACTAAATTACCCAAACTAATCCGACAGGTGTCAGTAGCGCACCCAAATGTAAAGTCGCAAAGAGTAACATTGAGCAGTAGTTTCTCAAAGTTTTCTAATGTGTAGCATTACTTTGATTGGCAGCGTGACGCGGGTTAGACGTTAGTATTGGGAGCTAAGATCCGTGGACGGACATTAATTGAACTGGTGTGAAGTTGAGGATGCTTTGGCGATTATGTAGGATAGCGAAAAACGGGAGATTGGAGATATCGTGGAAGAGGGCTGATCAGAGGGAACAAATGGGGAAGTTGTTCTGAAGAGACATTTGCTTAATTGTCTTTCCTGCTATGTTTTCTTTGCGGCTTTTCGTTCGCTTCAGTTGGTTCTGTCTGTGGATAGCGCCGCTCGTTTGTACGAGTGTCCAGAATCTACTCCAGTGATTACTATGGGAGAATAGGCATATCCTGAAGAGAAAACTTATTGCGAACAGTCTCTAAACTTCCCAAGCAAAAGGGAAATGATGCTGCCACTTCTGGTGGTTGTTATTTTATGTGATTATTATGTAATCGAGAATATCCAATATGGAGGCGACAGATAAGAACATACTTAATAATATGGCACACAATTTTTTAGTAGATTAAATATTTACCTGCATAATTTTGTTCAGTTTCTATTTGTTGGTCTGCTGCTGCTGCTGCTTCTTCTTCTTCCTCTTCTTCTTCTTCTTCTTCTTCTTCTTCTTGGTCTTCTTCTCTTCTTCTTCTTCTTCGTTTTTGTCTTCGTTTTCTTCTTCTCTTCTTCTTCTTCGTTTTTGTCTTCGTTTTCTTCTTCTCTTCTTCTTCTTCTTCTAGTCTTCTTCATCATCTTCTTCATATTCTTCTTCTCCTCTTCTTCTCCTCTTCTTCTTCTTCTCTTCTTCCTCTTCTTCTCTTCTTCCTCTTCTTCTTCAACTTCTTCGAATTCGTCTTCTTCTTCTTCTTCTCTTCTTTTTCTTCTTCTTCGTCTTCTCATTCTTCTTCTTCTTCGTTTTTGTCTTCGTCTTCTTCTTCTTCTCTACTTCTTCTTCGTCTTCTTTTCGCCTTAGTTCTCTTCTTCTTCTTCTTCATCTTCTTCTTCGTTTTGTTTTCTTCTTCTTTTCTTCTTCTTCATCTCTTTTTCTTCTCTTCTTCTTCATTCGTCTCTTCTTCTTCTTCTCTTCTTCTTCTTCTTCTTTTTCTTCTTCTTCTTCCCTTTTTATTCTTGTCAACATCTGTTTGAAACGGACTATATGCCTCCCTAAGCATAGTCTAAACGAGTTTGAAGTATGACTTGAGTTTTGTAATTTTTAATACTGCTTTTTTCATACTATACATTTGTTAATCTTGAATGAATGTAAGAATGCATGTTTACTTCATATTGTTGCATAAATCAGAGTGTAGAGTGATGGATAGGATATAGTTTATTATTTATTTATATAACCATTGAATTGTTTCTTCACGCTTATTATGCTCATTAACAAATGCTGAATGACTGTGACTAAGTGAAAGCTGTATTACGATGGGCAGAATTTTAGACGGGCCTGCATGCCCAATCCTTAACCCTTTAAAATTAAGTATGTTCCTTCATTTGTTCGTTCGTTTTTCTTCTTCTTCGTCTTCTTCTTCTTCTTCTTCATCTCAGTCTACTTATGCCATTAACGTCGGGTGGAGTTTCAGACATCAGTCCAGAGCAAGATGAAAGGCCTGGGTAGCTGTCATGTTATGTTTCCTCAGTGTGTCTTTCACCCCAATCTACCCACTTTTTCGAGCTGTATGCACGTTCCGCTGGCTATTCCTGACTCACGCCTATAAAATGCCGGAACAACTTAACTCTCTGATTTTCGATGTAGTCCTTGACAGGTGTCGCATCCAGCATTTGTCTGATTATTTCGTTTCGGACCTGGTTCCTTGTTGTCTTGTCCACCAAGTACAGTGTGGCTGCATGCCACCGAGGCGCCACTCTATCCGTGAAGGCAAAACCTAAGTCAGCCTGAAACGTCACGGCAAACTAGGCTCTGGTGAAGCTAGGACACGACCAGAAATCCGGTAGTTAATTTTTTTATGCTCAAGAGAATTTACTGCTAAACTAGGAAAGTTACGACCTTGTACAAGGACTTTACATTCAATTTTTTGGAACTGAAGTTAGTGCCCTTTGTCAAAAATCCATTTACCTTATTTTCTGACAATAGATTCACCCATTTTTGTTGTTGTTGTTTTTAAGCTTATTTTTTTCTTCTTAAAACTTACATTCCTGCTTTTGTTTATAGAGTTGCGTCAAACAAATGGTGTATAGGTAAAGTGTGTAGATAACGCAAAGAACGTTTCACTTTCAGATTCTAGACAGGGGTAATTAGCTTTTCTTTTTTAAATGTCAATTTATTTCCATTTCGTGTTTATGTTTGTTTGTCAGATAAAACTCTGGCAGTTTTAAATAAGATTATATTTCCGTTTCACAGAGGACATCAACAGCAGGCTTACTAGAGCAAACCAGGCTTTTGCAATGCTGCAGACTATATGGAAATCTAAAAAACTAAGCATGAATATGAAGATCAGGATATTTAAGAGTAATGTTCTAAGTGTACTACTCTATGGAAGTGAATGCTGAAAAATAACCAAAACCATAGGAAACAAGCTGAGTTCTTTCCAGACTAAATGTTTACGAAGAATTAGAAAAATATTTTGGCCAAACACCATAAGAAATAACATCTTGTTGGCAGAAATGCAGATGAAGCCACTGACAGCAATTATTGAGGAAAGACGCTGGCGATTGTTGGGACATGTGCTCCGAATGACTGACAACTCACTACAAAAAATAGCACTAAGATGGACACCACAGGGGAACAGAAGTAAGGGTAGACCAAAAGAGACATGGAGAAGAACAACAGAGAGGATGCTGAGCAATAGAGGGCTCACCTAGGCAAGAGCAGAAAAAAATGGCAAAGGACAGGCATTTGTGGAAAACTCTTGAGGAAGCCCCATGTGCCCTGGGCACTTAAGGTTAAGAGAGAGAGAGAGAGAGAGAGAGAGAGAGAGAGAGAGAGAGAGAGAGAGAGAGTGAGAGAGAGAGAGAGAGAGAGATTTCAGTTTCTATTTTCCCTCGTATTTTCTGACGTGTTGCAACGTATATATTCTTTTGATATGGCGTCGTAATAATTCTTAGTATAATTCTTGGCTAGAAGTTCTAAAAAATAAGCGGAGAAACATCACAGAAATGTTTTTGGTAGCGATATTTAATGCTAATATAGTCAAATTAAAGAAAAAGCTTTCCTCTTCTTTACTTGTCACCCTGAATTTCAATCATCATCATCATCATCATCATTCGGTCCCATCGCACAATGTAATGTCTATGAAACATTTTCATGCAAGACTGACAGAGCAACACAAAAAAGTACCTGTTCTATTTCTAAATTTTCATTTAAATCCGTACCGCTAGCCCACGAAACATCCAATGTGAAGATTGGAGTGGGGCGCAGCTAATAGTCAATGAAACAATTTTTTTTATATAAATAAAAAACAACGGGGCTTTCATGCGGTAAAGTAAGAGAAGACAGTTTTGTAGGATTAGACCTTGAAAAAATTCGTAGACAAAGCACTTTAGTGAGACGTGAGAGAAAGAAAGAAAAATCACACGAGAATTACCTGGGATCCGAACCACGGACTCCGGTAGTACGAGCAGCCGTCTAGCCACGAGAGAACAGCGTACTAACGAACTGCGCTATCTCGCACCTCCAAAGTGCTTTGTCTATGATATTTTCGAAGTCTAATTCTACAAAACTGCGTTCTCTTACTTTACCAATAGCCACTGGTACTTTAAGTTATTGTCTACCTTATGGACAACCATTTCTGATAAGATATATTTTATTGTCGAATATTAATTAAGAAAGGGTTTATTTTCTTCCCTGCTAATCACATTCATTAACTGTTACCTGCAGGCAGGTAAGATCCACAATTTAAGACCAAGTTTAAATGAGCTAAGGAAAGGTCGGGTATCCATATTTTTAGATACTGCGCTCTGCAAGAAAGGGTAACTCAAGACTAAGGGAGCTAACCGACGACCCCTTGATTGTTTCGGTTTCTCAGTAGCCTGGACATTAGCACAGCCAGCAGGAGCTCCTTCTCTATCTTACTGCTGCTGCTCTTCTTGCTTTTCTCGTCGCTGGACTCGTCGCTGGACTCGTAGTGGTGGTAGTGCTCGTGGGTGTGCTCGTGGTTGTGCTCGTGGTGGTGGTGCTCCTGCACATCGGAGTCGGTGTGGCTGCTGTGTCTGCGGTGGTAGTGGCTTCCCGACGATGGGTTCGTTAGGATGGCCATTAGGGCGAGGAAAGTAGTTAAAGCGGGGTAGAGTAATGTTGATTTCATCGTTGATGATTTGGCTAGGATTGCTTTTTTGATGATTCGGCTAGGATTGTTGATGATTCGCCTAGGATTGTTGTTGATGATTCGTCTAGGATTGTTGCTGATGATTCGGCTATAATTGTTGACGATTCGTCTAGGATTGTTGTTGATGATTCGTCTAGGATTGTTGTTGATGATTCGTCTGGGATTGTTGTTGATGATTCGGCTATAATTGTTGATGATTCGTCTAGGATTGTTGTTGATGATTCGTCTAGGATTGTTTATTTGATGATTCGTCTAGGATTGTCTTTTTTGTGATTCGGCTAGGATTGCTGTTGATTATTCGGCTGGGATTGTTGTTTCTCCTGTCAGAGATACATAGATGCGTTCAAAGTAGTTAAATAACAGATAACATTACATTGAAGTGATTGGATATACGTGAAGTCATGCGTGGATGTAGGTGTAAAGACCAGAAGGTAAAAGATATATGCAAATATACATTCACGGCTTCTTGCAGCCTTATTAAACATACAACAATATACGTAGGCGTAATTACATAGATTTAAAAAACACAGTTACCAGATAAATAATGCAACAGATGTTATTGTTACTGGCACTCTCCGTCTGAGGAGACGGTTTTGAAGCGGGCAGATGCAAATTATTGCTGATTGATTTCCATCGATTTCTTAGCCTGCCTCCAGGTTCGATTTCGCACTCGGGCGGAAATTTTTCCCTAGCGACCGACACTTGAGGCCAGCCCAACCTAAAAAAGAAAAAAAAATGTGTCCCTGGGGTTTCTCTAGAAAGACAAAGGCAACGAGGGGGAGGTGCTGACATCCCTACCCCAAATACCTGTAGTGGCCTAGAAATGTGAAGGTAGTAACACGTCACACCCCTACGGCATGCAGGTGCTACCTGACATAGATCCTCTAGTTTTCACGGGGACAGCTGGTATGGAGGAAAGCGCCCTTGTCTATGCTGCACTTTCTGGTGTCAGTGTACACGCAGACAAACAAACACACGACCAGAGCGAAGGAACAAATGAACTAATTCTGGGCTCAAAAAACGCTGAAGATCTGCCATTTTCCCAACTTCATACTTTGCCAACACGTTAGATATTAACACCTTTTTAGTATAGTCAGTACATTAGCTGAGAAACACGTAAACGCCCTTGAATGTAAATGTTACAGAAGAGTTCTTCAAAAACCATGGACATAGAAAAAGAGAAATATATCCATACTACAAGATCTTAATAGTGAAGAGGGCTGGCTAGTAAAGAGGATTAAAGAGGGAAAACTTACATATTTTGGACACATTAAACGTCATGAGAAATTAGAGAAGACAGTCTTGGAAAGATACATAATGGGGAAAAAAAGAGAGGGAGACCAAGGCGAAGATGGCTGCAAGATATCGCTGATGATCTGCAAATGGACGCACCAGCAGCAGGGGATCTTGCTTACAACCGAGAGGCCTACAGGAAGGCTGTTAGAGATGCAAAGTTCTACAAGGGAGATGCAAAAGACTGGCTAACTTATAGTCATAATCCTGAACAAATTGCTGCTCACTGAGATTGGAGATTTATCAACAGTTTTTTTTTTACTTTTAAAACTTATTTCATGAAATATTAAAAAATCGAGTATTCGTATTCCAAAGAATTTTCAAATATCGTATTATAGTTTTGAATACTCAAATATTTTCATTGAATTGTCCAACAATGGGTAATAGCTATATTTCAGTCAAAGTAGCTGCAAATAAAATTATTTTTGTCTAACGAATACATTTTTACTATTATCTACCGTCCTCCAATTTCTTTAACAGTGAAAACTTTGTGAAAGCGATAATATCAAATTTTCATGACGACAATAGGTAAAATTGTAATAAGAACTGTAGCCTTATTTCCGTATTCATACATTTTCACGAGTTGTCCTGTTTTTGTTAACCTGATATTCGTATTCGGGCTGCCAGACTAGTACTGCTTTAACTATTTCACCCCAGAACAACACTGCCAAGGGTTGGTAGATCTTGCACGCCTACGTCAACCAACGCTCAGTGCGATATTTAAGGCAAAGTCTAAGTTTTAAATAAAAAGAAAAGAAAACATTAGCATATTTTAAAACAACTCATATTTTAAAATTAAATGCTTAAGTAACCTCTTTCTAGTTTCCTTCTACTAAACGTCTTTACTAGAATTAGTTTTGGCAGTACGTAGAAATGAACTCAGGAGCGCAAGAGTTAATGTGTCAACTTTCTACGAGGATAAGTCCAGCTCCGGAGAAAATATTTAACCCTCTGTGCGGCATCGTTTCAGTCTTGTCAAGTAATGCTGTCATTGCCTTCTATATTCTACTCAGATTTATAGACCAAACATTCCTGGATATAACACATAAGATGGGCTAAGAAAGTAAGGTTTTGAACCTACCTGCAGTTAAAAACAAACCTTGAGGAAAATCTTGACAAAAAGATCCAAAAGTTTTCTTCAACGTTGGTAACGAGTAGTGCCCCTTGAGTTCGCCGGCTATGACATTTGTACTGTTTCATAAACAAATAATGGGTGAAAATGGCGTTAAGGTAATCAGTTTAGAACATAATTCTTTGGCATTGTGAATAAAAAGAATCGTTGTGAGGACCTCCGGTCTCTCGCAAAATCTTAAAATGCGGAATGGATTATATAATAAACGTATCTGTGATCACATGTACTCATCTGCACTCATAAACCACTTCTCAAAAGCACTAATTCAAGCAGTGAACCTGGAAAATACAAACCACATAACTCGCCCATATAGGTCACTGAAGAAATTGGTTTACATTTTTGTTGTATAAATTGGTTTACATTTTTTTGTATCTTAAATCTTATTCATACCACTGCCAGAAAAGGGTAACCTGAAATTATGCACAAACTACAGAACTGTTGCCCTGATTAGTCATGTCAGTAAAATTCTATTAAAAATCATAATGGGTAGACTTCGAAAGAAAATAGTTTCAAGCTGGTTTTAGGCAAAGAAGAGGATCAAGAGATCACATATTCAATATAAGATTAATAATAGAGAAATGGAGAGATTTTAATGTGAATCTATATTTATCCTTTAAAGACTAAAAGGCATTTGACTGTGTACAACATCAGAAACTTTGGGAAATAATGGATCATCATTATCATGTGCCGTGCCGACTGGCGTTGGCTATTATGCTTCTCCAAAGTACCAGATCCTTCATGCAGGCCATCAGTTCAGTTGGTGATCTCCTCTCACACCATCCCGTCAGACTGTCCAGTATCATTTCTCTTGGTCTTCCTCTTCATCATCTTCCTTCTATTTTTCCTGTTGATATAATATTTTCAATGCCCACTCTTCTCATTGCATGTTTTATGAAAGTACATTGTCTCTCTATTATCTTTTTGACAAGGTTTTTTGTCTCTCCAGCTCTTCTCCTACATTCTTCATTAGTTATTTTTGCTGTCCAGGGGATTCGCAATATTCTTCTAATAAACCACATTTCTGCTGCTTCCAATGATTTTTGTGCAGACTTACCTATTGTCCATGATCCACTTCCATATAACAAGATAGGTTCAATACAACATTTTAGGACTCGTTTTCTAACATTCATTGATAAAGATGTATTAGCTAATATATTTCTCATTCTCTGAAATGCAGTCTTTGCTTGGCCTATTCTGTTCCTAATTTCTGTTCTGCATTTCCCATCTGAAGTTATTACTGCTCCAAGGTATTTAAATTTCTGCACCTGCTTTAAAATAGTTCCGTTTAATTTAATACTGCATGCTGGTGGATTCTGTTTCTTAGATATAACCATAGTCTCTTGTCTTTTTTATGTTCAAAGTAAGGCCTTTCTGTTCACTTTCTTTGGCGACTTTATCCAAGAGATTTTGCAGGTCTTGTTGGTTCTCAGCTATCAGTAATGTGTCGTCAGCATACCGAAGGTTGTTAATATTGTATCCTCCAATTTTTATGCCTGTTCTGTGATGATCGTTCTTAGAATATTCTCGCTATACAGAGAAAAAAGGTCTGGAGATAGTACACATCCTTGTCGCACCCCTTGTTTTATCGGTTGGTATTTTCCAATCCTATTTTCAACTCGAACTGCTGCTTTTTGCTGCCAGTATAGATGTTTTACAATCCTCAGGTCTTTGCCGTCTATATTGATGTCTTCATGCATTTTAATAATTTCATTATATTTCACATTGTCAAATGCCTTGGTGTAATCAATGAAGCATAAGTAGAGATCTTTCTTTACTTCTAAAGCTCTTTCTGTTAGTGTTCGTAAAGCATAAATGGCATTGTGCGTTCCCTTTCCTTCAACAAATCCAAACTGTTCATCTGCTATTTCCATTTTAATCTTTTTCCTTGTTCTTCTCATAATTATTATCAGAAGTAGCTTCGTTGTGTGACATGAGAGGCTGATAGTCCGGTGGTCGTCACATTCCTTTGCACCTGGTTTCTTTGGTAGTGCTATAAACGTGGATTTAATCAGGTCACTGGGAATATAACCACTGTTGTAAATGTCATTCAGTAACTTGGTTATTATTTTTATTCCTGTCTCCTCTAGTGCCTCTATTTCTTCTATTGTTATATTATCAGGCCCAGTCGCTTTACCTTTCTGCATGTGTTTGATGGCATCTGTGATTTCATCTTCAGGTATTGGTGGTCCCTCACAGTTTTCAGTATCTGGTGTTAATTCTGGTCTTTCTCCTCCATATAGCTCACCGATATACTCTGTCCACCTGTCCACAATGTCTTCTTTTCCCATTAACATTTTACCTTCTTTCGATTTCAGGCATCCTGTGGTATATTTTGTTTTCCTGCCTGTGAATTTATTAATTCGTTTGTGCATGTTTTTGCTGTCTTTAATATGAGAGTCCTCTATATGTCTGCACTGTTCATTTAACCACACTTCTTTTGCTTCTCTGCATTTGCGTCTTATTTCTTTATTTATCTTGCTATATTTTTCCACGTTATTTTACTCCTCCTCCTATTGTCCATCAGTTCTAAGATGTCGTCTGTCATCTATTTATTTTTAGAGGCTTCTTTTTTTGGTGGTATTATCTCCTTAACAGTTTGGTGGACAGAATCTCTTAACATTTCCCATTGTTCATCTATATTATTTATCTTTGCTATTGCATTGTATCTATTTGTTATAATAACTTTGTATTGTTCTCGCAGTTCTTGGTCATTTTTAAGAAGTTCTGTAATTCAGTTTGATGTTTCTCACTTTTCTGCCTGCTTTCTTTAGTTTTATTCTAATTTTTCCACAGAGTGGATCATGGTCACTATTGCAGTCAGCTTCTGGCATGGTTTTTGTTGTCAGTAATGCATTGCGGAATCGTTTGTTGGTTAATATGTAGTCTATCTGGTTAAAAGTCTTTTTGTCTGGGCTGCACCACGTTGCCAGTCTTCGAGGATGTTGTTTAAACCAGGTGTTTCCTACAACCATGCTGTGTATTCTTGCCCATTCAATTAATTTATAACCTCTGTCATTCCTCTCTCCCAGTCCATAGTCACCAACGATGTCTGAAGTTCTTCCTTTACCAACTTTGGCATTAAAAGCTCCCATGACTATGGTAACTTCATGCGACTTTGTGTGTTTTAGTGCTGTCTCTATGTCATTATAAAATAGCTGTACATCTTCTTCAGAACTTTCAGACGTTGGAGCGTACACTTGTATAATATTTATGTTTATTGGTTGTCCTTTCAGTTGGGCTAACAGAACTCGGTCCAAGATGTTCAAATATCCTACAATTGTCCTTGCTGTTTGTTCATAAAATATAATTCCTACTCCTCGTTCATGTTTCTCACTTCCTGAATATATTATTGTATATTTATCAGAGTTTATCTTCCCTGCACCTGTCCATCTAACTTCACTCATTCCTAATATGTTGATCTTCATCCTTTCTATTTCTATCTTTACATTTTCTAATTTTTCAGCCTGGAATAAAGTTCTAACATTCCAAGTTGCTATTTTGAACTTGTTAGTTTTGCCACCAGTAGCTTGATGACGATCTGGCCTCACCTGTGGCTCGTGAGCTGCCCTACCAGACGAGGGTGTTCCAGAGGAACATCCATTAACGTCGTTCATGATGAATCGATTATTCTGTTCAAGCATAACTATTCTTGGGAACTACAACAGTGGTTTCCCGTTGCCTTCTGTCGGTTTGTGTACGGACTCTCCGCTAGCCTTTGGACTCCCTGTCCCACCCGCAAGGCAGCGGGAGCGAGAGGTTTTAAGGCGCCTCTGACCCGCCTGGTATTCCCTTCAATGAGCACCTGAGGCACTTTATAGGAGTAGTAGAGCCACCTACTACCCCACCTCGCTCTCTGAGTCTACCGCCAGTTGGTCCGCGCCTGCTTATTTGGACAACTCCTTATTCACAAGGATCCTCCATATCTGGAGGACTTTCACCATCCGCCACCTGTGACGCGCTGGGTTGGGGATATACACCCAACATCACTACTATATCTAGACCAACAAGCAGCAGTAAGAATAAATAGTGAAACAACAACTTGGTTTGACATAAAACAAGGGGACCGTCAGGGGTGCATATTGTCGCTTTACTTATTTAACTTGTATACTGAAAATATAATGAGGAATGTTAGAGAAGATGTAGACAAAGAATATTACGATGCCATAACAATTGGAGGTTATGAAATACCAGAGGTTAGATATGCTGATGACACAGTATTACTGTCCACAACAGAAAAAGAATGGAAAAAACTAATTGTCACTCCGTAAGAACAGCGAAGAGCAAAACCTCTATCTTAATGAGAAGAAAACTAAACTGATGACAACTGATAAAAAAAACAAGGCAGCTGAAATATGTATCAATGAGGAAAAATTGGAAGAAGTGGATAGTTTTGAATATCTTGAATCACTGCTAACTAATAATGGAGATATAATGAGGGAAATTAAAAGGAGGACATCAATCGCTCTTCAGAAAGTAAAACAAATAAAGAATCTGTGGAGAGGAACAGACAGAACTACAAAAATAAGATTTTTAAGGGTATGCATCTTTTCCATCGCAATATATGCCTGTGAGACCTGGACACTTAACAAAACAGCTGAGAAACATATAAAAGCCGTTGAATGTAAATGCTACAGAAGAGTTCTCCAAATATTGTGGACTAAAAAAAAGAACAAATATATCCATACTACAAGAAATTAATATTGAAGAAGGCTGGTTAGTAAAGAGGATTAAAGAGAGAAAACTTAAATATTTTGGACACATTAAACGTCATGATAATCTAGAGAAGACCGTCTTGGAAGGGTACATAATGGGAAAAAGAAAGAGAGGAAGACCAAGGTGAAGATGGCTGCAAGACATCGTTGATGATCTGCAAATGGATGCATCAGCAGCAGGGCATCTTGCTCACAACCGAGAGGCGTACAGTAGTGCTGTTAGGGAGGCAACGGACATGCATATGAATGAATGTCTATTTTGTCGGCGTCGAACCTGACTATCGTACTGCCTGTTCTACAGTTGTTCTAGGTGTTGCAGGGCCTATTTTGTCAGAGCCAGACCTGACTATCCTAATTACTTTTTTTCCCTTCCCGTGAGCTCTGTTCGTGACCGGGACAAAAGTAGAGAGGTCAAGGTTTCTGAAAAGAATGCTCTGGTCCAAGCGTGCCTCCAGGGAGACAATCGCGACCTTTCATATTTACTGAAGGACGCCGGTATTTGGTACTTTTTTGGCTGCGGCTTAACTGGTGATGGTGGCGTTCTTGGGCGTTCGCGTTACTTGTATGGTTACTGCACAAATATTAGTCCTCACTAATTGTATGTGGTTTTGCTACACAAAGATTAGTTCACAGAGACTGTGTGTTGTTGCTATGCAAAGATTAGTTCACAGAGACTGGACAACTTGAAAGGAATGTATGTTTTGTAAATTAGACTGCACAGACCGCTCGAATGAGAAAATAACAAAAGATCTGTCACTTACCGTCGACGTTATCATAGAGAAACCAGAGAGAAGATAACATAAACACTTGTGTTAAATATATGCTTAATGAAGGAGGAAAAGCTTCACTTTAATACATCTGTTTTTGTTGTTGTTATAACTCTTGTTGTTGTTCGCCAACAGACGTAGACAATGTGTTCTTAACAGACGAAGTGGTGAAGGCGTTGAAGCTCAAGTAAAAGGGAGGCGACTGCAGTAAAACTGGTTCTAATAATAAAGGTAGATAGAGGTGTATGGTGCAATTTTATAAGGTGGAAGAGGGAGTGAGTAAAGTGGGAAAAGTGAGAAAAAAGAATAGAAAGTACGAGAGCGAGATGAGAATGTATAAATGAAAAACATACAACATTCGTTATTTAGTTAGATGGATAGATGCGGGTAAGATAAAATCTGATAAATATACAATAATATGTTCAGGAAGTGAGAAACATGAACGAGGAGTAGGAATAATACTTGATGAACAAACAGCAAGGACAATTGTAGGATATTTGAACACATGTTTTATTTTTTTGCTTTTTTGTTTGCTTTTTTGTTTGTTTGTTTTTTTTTTTTGTTGTTTGCTTTTTTTTGTCTGCCTTTTTTGTGTTTCCTTTTTTTCTTTGTTTTTTTTTTGTTTGCCTTTTTGTTTGTTTTTTTTTTTTTGTTTGCTTTTTTGTTTGTTTTTTTTTTTGCTTTTTTTGTCTGCCTTTTTGTTGTTGTTTTTTTTTTTTTTTGTCTTTTTGTTTGTTTGGTTTTTTTTTGTTTGCTTTTTAGTTTGTTTCTTTTTTGGTGTACCTTTTTTGTGTGTTTTTTTTTGTTTGCTTTCTTGTTTGTTTTTTTTTTGTTTACCTTTTTTGTTTGCTTTTTTGTTTGTTTTTTTTGTTTACTTTTTGTTTGCTTTTTTGTATGTTTTTTTTTGTTGCTTTTTTGTTTGCTGTTTTGTTTGTTTTTGGACACAAAATTGAAACATCTGTGAAGTTTTCATCTGGCAGTCTTTAACGGAAGAAAGCAGAGAGTTAACTGGTAATTAAATGTAAGTAAAAGAGCAGTGATGATGACTGGTGCGGTGGTCATTAAAACTTCGTTCTACAGTACAAGATCTCTGTCTGTCTGTCTGTGTGTCTGTCTGTCTGTCTGTCTGTCTGTCTCTCTCTCTCTCTCTCTCTCTCCCCGAATCTTAAGTGCCTGTGGCACATGGGAGTTCCACAAGTGTTTTCCACAAATGCCTCTTCTTTGCCTTTTTTCCACTGTTGCCTAGTTTAACCCTCTATTGTTCAACATCCTCTCTGTTGTTCTTCTCCATGTCTCCTTTGATCTACCCTTACTTCTGTTCACCTGTGGTGTCCATCTTAGTGCTATTTTTATAGTGAGTTGTCAGTCACTCGGAGCACATGTCCCAACCATCAAATATCGCCAGCGTCTTTACTCAATTATTGCTATCAGTGGTTTCATCTGCATTTTCTGTCATCAAGATGTTAAATTGGTTGCATTTAATTTCTTGAAACTTTGTGTTTAATCTTACATTAACCTGATCTACAAATGCACTTAATATCAACTGTGTGTTTCAAGTATGTGTATCTTAGGCCGCGAACTTATCAATCACCCCTCGTATTTCTTATGGTGTTTGGCCAAAAGAGTACAAGATAAAGCCCACTGTATCGTTGTTTGAGTATCAGGATAGAAGCTCTGAAAACGACATTTTAATCTTTTTTTTTGTCTCGTTTATTTTGTAAAGTCCACCTTTGTCAATAGACACTAGGAAAAGGGTCTTTAAATGCTATATCGAGGCAGCATTACTATATGAGAGTGAATCTTGGTCATTAACTAAAGCAATAACGAGAGCATTAGAGACAGCTGAAGTGTGGTTCCTACGAAGAATGATAAGAATACCATGAACAGCTAAAACATGAAAAATGACAATGTAAAAAGAACCTTAACGGCAGAGGGTGGAGAGACAGCCCTGGTTCATTGGCCGTGTAATGAGAAGAAGAGGAGGTGAAAATATTGTGACAACAGGGAAAATAGGAGCCAGGAAAGGAAGATATGGACCAAGAAAGGTCATCATAGGCGGCTTGACAAAATGGCTCGGGAGAAGCACAAGAAGGGAAATGAGGGAAAATGTGAAGAGATAGGAAATGTGGAGAGACATGATAGCCGGGGGGTGGGGGGGAGGATCCAGGCAGGACACATGATGACTGCCTTGTGTACAGAAGTTAACTCCTGTAGACGTGTATTTCTAGGTTCTTGGGTTCTGTTTTATAAGAAGGCGTCATCTATAACAGCTCCAGGGCTTGTGTGGGCTGCCGCCCCCTTTTCATCCGGCTCGCACTCGGAACTCTCAACGCCCGCCTACTGTTCCCTTTTCTTCCATTGTCCCTGCCCCCCCCCCACCCCACTACTGCCCCTTTCTTACGCCGCCCCCCCCCCCCCGATCTTTTCGAACCCTCGCGGTGAGAGGGGGGGGGGGTGCGTTATCGAGCACCTGGGTAAACACTGATCTATAGAACAATCTATTTTGTACTTCATCAGGTGCCGTGCCGACTGGCGTTGGCTACTATGCTTCTCCAGAGTACCCGATCCTTCATGCAGGCCATCATTTTGTACTTATCAGCTTGAAACGCTTATAAATAATGAATATTCTAAATCTTACTGATATCAGAAAACGGAAGCGTCCATGTCTGTGAAACTTACAGGTAGTTTTCCCTGCTTTACTATATTTGTCGAAAACAGAAGGAGCTAGGTCACTGTACCCCAGTCTGAAGAAAAAAAGGAAATCTGAAAAGACGAATGCTGATTGTACTTCTCGGACTATCGGTTATATTGCCAGACAAGAAGATTAAACCTAGCATAAGATCTATAATCCCCCTGTGACATTCACTGCCCCCTGAATCCTGGCATAGTGGTGAGAAATTAATCAAATGGGCCCAAAGGATTACGGAAGTGGAGCCATAGGTCTTTGATGATCTTCGGATTTGTTCACGGAATCTGTATGTCTTAAATCGAGCACATTCATCGACCAGTGAAAACACTGTGAATGAATGTATGTACCAATTTCTATTTTTTCATACTGATAAACAAACCTCCAACATGTATACAAAGATAAATAGGGAGACACGAGCACAGCCACAGGCGTAGAGAGATAGCAGGCATTCAAAGATGCAGAGAAAGCAGATAGATAATAGATATTCCAAGAAACAGAGGAGACAGATGGGCGAAATGATTGAACTCATTGTAGACATCTGACGGTCAAGGAAACAGGTAGACATCTGAAGGTCAAGGACTCATGTAGACAGCTGACGGTCAAGGACTCATTGTAGACATCTGACGGTCAAGGACTCATTGTAGACATCTGACGGTCAAGGACTAATGTAGACAGCTGACGGTCAAGGACTCATTGTAGACATCTGACGGTCAAGGAAACAGGTAGACATCTGAATGTCAAGGACTCATGTAGACAGCTGAGGGTCAAGGACACATGTAGACAGCTGAGGGTCAAGGACACATGTAGACAGCTGACGGTCAAGGACTCATGTAGACAGCTGACGGCCAGGGACACAGAAAATTTGATAGATAGACAGTGGGCATTCAAAGAGGCAGAAAAGCAGAAACAGACAACAGACATTCGAAGACGCAGGAAAGCAGGCGGACAAACAGCTGATATTCAAAGAGGCCAGGAAACCACACAAACTGAAGGACTGATGTAGAGACAGGCAAGAAAGTAGATTTGCCTTTTATTCGTCTCTAATATCTTGTTCACCCAACAGTCATCAAAATCTGACAGAAAGCGGAGCTTTCAGGCTCGAAAAGAAAAACTTGCTGAGGCTTATTCAGTTTGCATCATCAAAAATTTCACTATCTGCTTCTTTTAGTTTCAACATATCAGCATATAGTGACTAAACAGTGTTTCTCAACCCTCTGCAGTGACTCACACTGTCATTGTTATTTTTTTTTCTTAGGCATGGGCTGTTTTGCACGTTTGCCACTTATACCTGCACGATATGATGTAGAGGGAATGAGTCAATGTGTAACGTCTCACTGTGTAATTAATGGCAGTAGAACAAGCAACATCCACACAAACGGACACCTCAGCTTCACTCTGATCGCGACTCAGGAACGACTTCCACATTGAAGAACAGGTCCGAGCCTAAGTCCAGGAAAAAAAAATCTCGCACATATACTCCACGTTTAATCACTTTTTTTATGCATTCAGGTAGGCAAATAAGGAACTCGCAGAAATCATTGTGTAAATCCCGTAGTCTCCACACAACTGTTCTTTTCAAAAGTCCTAGTAAAAAAGACCCTCTCGTGACCAAAGTCGACAACAGCTCAGTCACATAACCAAATGACAAACGTTCAAATCCGCACTTGCTTAAACGTGTGTTACAGTAAGGGCAAGAGCAGAAAAAAAGGCAAAGGATAGGCATTTGTGGAAAACCCTGTCATGGAAGCCCCATGTGCCCTGGGCACTTAAGGTTCAGAGAGAGAGAGAGAGAGAGAGAGAGAGAGAGAGATAGTAAGACCATAACACTCACGACACACCTGGTAACTCACATACTGCCATACTCTGATGATCAAACGCAGAAGACCAGCAACTCATGAACCAAACGCGAACCTAACAACAAAGAAACTGTTCGAATGCCGTTAAACGTCATGAGAGTTTGGAGAAGACCGTCTTGGATGGGTGCATACTAGGAAAAAAGAAAGAGAGGAAGACCAAAGCGAAGATGGCTGCAAGACATCGTTGATGATCTGAGAATCCGTGAGTAAGCAGCAGGCCATCTTGTTCACAACCGAGAGGCCTTCAAGAGAGCTGTTAGGGAGGCAAAGTTCCGTAATGCATGAATGAATTCTAGTTGGGTTAAGAGAACTAAGGGATTTTATGCTCATAAAATGTGTATTCTAACCTTGTTAAATGAAGGTGTGCTTTCGGCTTTATGAAGTGAAGCGTTAAAATTCTCGAAAAGAAATTAAATAGGCAAATATCTACATCCTATACTGAAGGGGTTTCAAACTGAATTCTTAGAAGAAATACTTCGCGAATCAAGAGATGATGAAGAAGGAGGGGGCGGGCTGTTGTAATAAATAATGAAGAAAGGGGGCGGGTGCTGTAATAAATAGTGAAAAAAAGGGGGCGGTTGCTGTAATAAATAGTAGGGCTGCTGATTAATCGCCGGTAACTGGCGCAATTAACGCGTTAATAACTCATGGAAAATACGGACCTAACACAATTCCCCAATATTGCTCAATGTGCCTTAATGACATGGAAACGGGAATTTACCTTTACCTCAAATGCGTTAATCAAGTCCTGTTAATTTGACCGCATTTCACGTGTTAAATTAACGGGCAGCGTCAAGTGAATATCCAAGCCTGTTTATAGCAGAAGAAGGTCGCCGAGGTCAGATTCGCTGGATCGTTTCCTGTTTGTCGGTCTGCAGTTCTACAGAGTAACTGCAAGGATCACGATGTTCCCAAAGCCTGGCCATCTTGTAGTCGGAATGGCGGTATCTGATCAAGACCCTCTCGGCTTCACACGTTTCAAGAATGCTTGTTTAACCTACCTCGAACGACGTACAGTGAACCTCAACCTCTCATGATTGGGATTATCGCCACCGCACTGGACCTCCTCTTTAAAAATAGAAGTTTGTCCTGACAAACAAAATTTAACAGTATATATGCAGAGTGTGTTGTTCAGTCACCCATACTTGTGTTGGGGTAACGCCCCTGAGTATTTGTTCACAGCGTGAGTGTTATTAAGTTTTGTCCCTTGTGCCAAAGATTTCAGGTAGTCCACGCCCCTGGCTATTTCGGAAAGTAGGGAGCGAGAGTACAGGTTGCTGAAGTTGTGTATGCTTGTACCTTGAGCTGTTGGACGTGAAATCGTGCTGACTAGAAATTTGAAACTGAAGTGGATTCTGCTGAATATATATGTTCTGTGGTCCTTATCTGTGGAATGTGGTATGAACCGTTATTGGTATTGTATGTGTGTATAGAAAAATATTTTGGCCAAACACCATAAGAAATAACATCTTGTTGGCAAAAATGTAGATGAAGTCACTGACAGCAAGTATTCAGGAAAGACGCTGGCGATGGTTGGGACATGTGTTCCGAATGACTGACAACTCACTACCAAAAATAGCACTAAGATGGACACCACAGGGAAACAGAAGTAAGGTTAGACCAAAAGAGACATGGAGAAGAACAACAGAAAGGATGTTGAGCAATAGAGGGCTCACCTGGGCAAGAGCAGAAAAAAAGGCGAAGGACAGGCATTTGTGGAACACCTTTGCGGAAGCCCCATGTGCCCTGGGCACTTAAGGTTCAGAGAAAGAAAGATATGTGTGTTGTGTTCATGATGAGTGTCTTGATGTTGTTGTAATAAACTTATTTTGTTAGTTGTTTTACACACTGAGATATTTGTTTTGTATTTTATATTAGAGATGATGAGAAAGTTGAGTAGACACAACATCCTCAGTTTGAACTGTTGGCTAACTATTCTCCGGGAACCGGGACGGTTGGGTCAGATATTCTTTTAAAAAATGTAGAGTTGGGGGTGGCAGTACGTTTGTACCGTTGGGAGAATTTAATGACTTAATTACCACTCTCATAAGTCCCTCACTCCCCTCATTCTCTGTCTTAGAAATGTTTGTCGACTGACGTTATGCTTGTCTGGAGTGGCTGTTAGGCAGTGGAAAATTTATCCTCTAGTTCTTATATTTATGAAATGTTTATCCTCTAGCTCTTATATTTATGAAATATTTATCCTCTAGCTCTTATATTTATGAAATATTTATCCTCTAGCTCTTATATTTATGAAATATTTATCCTCTAGCTCTTATATTTATGAAATATTTATCCTCTAGCTCTTATATTTATGAAATATTTATCCTCTAGCTCTTATATTTATGAAATATTTGTCCTCTAGCTCTTATATTTATGAAATATTTATCCTCTAGCTCTTATATTTATGAAATATTTATCCTCTAGCTCTTATATTTATGAAGTCGGCTCGACCAAGATTTGTTACTGCTGCTCGTCCTAACTATTCGTACTCGTCATCGCTATCATTATCACAAAGTTACTTTCAATAAACATCTGCCATGATGTCTACGCCAGACTTGCTTATCATTTGTTTATGATGTATCGACGAGGGGTGAAAAGATCATGGACTAATTTGAATCAGTGTTTAACTACATCAGAGATCTATACACACACAGAGATAGAGACTATAATCTTACAACAAGAAACTAGGTTTTGACACGAGCTATATTTCCTTTTGGAAAACTCTGACTAACTTGACAAGAGTATCATACAACCAGAAGAAACCATCCCGAAAAGGAAATGCGAATGCATGAACTGTCATCAGGTACCTGGCTTTTTCTCCTTCACGAGAGCAGACGTTGAGCAAGAAACAGACTTGATACAGAAACAGACTTGATACAGACACTGAGTTGAGAACAGCACACTGGTGGCAGATACTGGAGGACACAGAACCAGTTCTCGTTGAGTTACCTGGAAAATATCTAGCACCCCCAGCACTATGTTTTGATACATCATCAAGAAACGTGCGAAAAACCGGGGCCCAATCTTAACATGAAGAAGACAGATTGTGATGGTCAGCTCAAAAGCCAAGACCCCCCCCCCCTCCTCCCCCAAGGTGCACTGTACAAACAAAAACCAGCAAATTTAAACCAGGCTGGCAATTTTAAGTACTCGGGCACCTTGTGGCATCAGATGGAAAAGGTATCACCGAAGTAAAAGGCAGAATTGCATAATTCAAGACGCCCTCTCAAAAGTGACAACCATACTTTGCAATAAGTCACCATCTATGGCTGTCAGGAAGAGAGTGCTACAGTGTTACTTTGAACCAGTCCTGTTATGTGAATGTCAAGCTTGAAGGGTCAGTAAAGAGATATAAAGAAGGCTGGAACCAACTGACATTTGGTTTATATGAAGAATGACCAAGGGACCATGGACAGCGAGAAAATCGAACGGGGAAGTTCTGAGAGAGGCACAATAAACAAGAACAATTATAACGAAGATCAGAGAACGACGACCCTAAATTTGTTGGGTTATGTTTGGAGGAGAGATGGGCTAGAGCACCTAATGGCACCAGGGAAGATAGAAGGTAGAAGAGCCAGAGGTAGACAAAGAGAAAAGATGTCTGATGCTTTGGCATCCTGATAAGGAAAATGCTCATTGACAAGCCTGTTGAGATGCACAAGGGCTCCAGGGTTATGGAAGGACATGATATCCTATTACTGTCGGGTGGGATCATGAGAGAGATTGATTGATTGACTGCTTGATTGATTGATCATTATTTCCAAAGAGTTAAGAATTGGGAACACAGGTCTGTCTGACATTCTGCCCTTTCACTCTGTTCCAGACATTATTCAGACATGCTGTGCATATAACAAACATAATTAACAGTGAAAAGCTGAAAAAATACATTTACGTTTCACTCTGTAACTACATACACTTTAAAAAAAGTTACTCTCACAGTCTCACACTAATGACTATTTGTTTGTACCAAACTACAATTTCAGTACTATTCAGAAAAAAATAATTAATTGAATTCGGTATCCGTACACATAGTCTAAAATAATAATGTAAATTTTATAAGAGAGAGAGAGAGAGAGAGAGAGAGGAGAGCCACCCACTATTGTCCCTTGTGAACGTTTGTTATCTGTATCTATAAATGTTAATGAAACAAAACAAACAAAAAAACACATCTCTTGAACAGTGAGACTGGTCGGGTTAAACAGTTTAGCTGTATAAATAATTTAAGTGTCAGAAAAAAAATCAGTTATTTTTCATCTTCACATCATTTTGAACACAACTTTATTAAGTATTTTAATCTATTAGTAGATTACTGTTCCACTGTGCGTTCAGTTATTTACGCTACATCGTTATTAAACGAATTGGGATAATTTAACATAAACAGGAAAGCGCTGTTTTATATTAGAAAGTTTCACCGAGTTTTGCTTTCCAGACAAATATTAATATGCCTGGGTTAAAAAAAAAACGCTTAAACATGTGGGTTCATGTCAAGGTAATTTCGATTAGAAATTTTAATCGTGCGATAAATTTGCGATTACACTTTTTAATCAAACAGCAACTCTAATACATATCTAATTTTTCTTTCTCTAGCACTCAACACTTTATGAGTACTTTTACAGATCTAATTGCATCTGTTACTACGATCTACTCGCTTATATGTGTGTATATATATATATATATGTATATATATTCATTCATTAGTTTGCATGTCCCTTGCAGAACTTTGCCTTTCTAACAGCACTCCTGTAGGCCTCTCGGCTGTGGGCAAGATGGCCTGCTGCTGATGCATCCATTTGCAGATCACCAACGATGTCTTGCAGCCATCTTCGCCTTGGTCTTCCTCTCTTTCATTTTTCCCCATTATGTACCCTTCCAAGACGGTCTTCTCTATATGCAGGAAACTCTCTACCGTAGAGAGCGGAACAACAACACAACTCCTTCAGATCATCAGAGGAAGTACCCCCCCTCAGACAAGTGTTTCGGCCCTTTAAACTCCTGACACTCTAAGGGGGGTGGGCCCCTCTGGGTCATGACTCCCAGAGGTCTTGTGAGTTGTTGCTTTTTTGGTCTCGGGATCGAACCCATGATCTTCCAGTTGCCATCATGTGTCCAAAATATTTAAGTTTTCTCTCTTTAATCCTCTTTACTAGCCAGTCTTCTTCAATATTAACTTCTTGTAGTATGGATGTATTTGTTCTTTTTGTGTCCAAGATATCTGAAGAACTCTTCTATAGCATTTATATATATATATATATATATATATGAAAAATTGGCGAACTACTTTGCGAGCCCTATGTGATGTTTAACGGCACGGGAAGGATATAAGATAAGATATAAGATATATATATATATATATATATATATATATACACACACACACGGAGTACGATTTGGGTTATCTGTAAACTCATTTACCAGCCTCTCTAGACTTCGACTTGAACGTCATCGGCTTGAGGCACGTGAAGTAATATATGGGTACGGCATGTTTGTTTCTATCTGAAATAGATAGTTTCAACGCAGGAAGTCTAGTTCAAATTGGAATTTAAGAAATATTAATGTTATCGCGTGTGTATTTTGGTCATGGGTATTAATGTCTGGCCGTGATTTTCATGATGGTGGAATCTCATGAGCTGATTGGTTTTTGTTTGTTTTTTTTTTGGTTCTTTCTTTGGTCTACTCTAGGTCTTCAAGCACTTCTAATCCGACACGATGGTTGTCCTTCTTCATCTTTACAGCATCAGCTACGAAGAGGATGAGTTCGCGGTTCTATAGTAACCAGAATGATATTGACATTACAATGACAGGATATTGACATTATGGCAACGCAACACTAACATTACAGTTGTAAAACACTGACATTACAGTTGTAAACACTGACATGACAGATGTAAAACACTGACATTACAGTCGCAAAACTCTGACATTACAGTTACAAAACACTGACAGTAGAGTTGTAAAACACTGACATTACAGTTGCAAAACACTGAAATTACAGTTGAAAAACATTGAAATTACGGTTGCAAAATACTGACATTAGAGTTGTAAAACACAGACATTATAGTTGCAAAACACTGACATTACAGTTGTAAAACACTGACATTATAGCTGCAAAACACTGACATTACAGTTGCAAAACACTGACATTACAGTTGCAAAACACTGACGTTACAATGACAGTCCGTTAACATTACAGTGATAGATCATTTCCATTACAAAGTCAGACCACTGACATAACAGTGACAGAACACTGACATTGCAACGACAGCACAGCAGTGGCATTTATACTCCTGCAATCAGTGTCTTATATTCTGCTTCATACATTTATCTCCTTTTACATATGAAATAATAAACCTATGACACGCTCTGTAATCCTTTCTTCTGTTTCACGTACAGATACATTCTTTATCTGAGCTATTTTGTCAGGATAAGGTCAGCGATAGAGAGGAGGGGCCATCAAGCTAAAAATGTCTGTTCTTGTTCTTGTTAGATCTCCTTGGAACTGCCAGCAGGTGTTCTTTATAGCCGGTGCAGTGAGGGAGTTGGAGCACATCATCGCGTCCAAGGGGGAAGATGGTAATGGCTGCCATTTGTTTTTCAGATTCTGAGTTGAAGTTAAAAAACAGTTAATGGTGCTATACTTCTTTACCACAGTCCACTATTATGGGGACTTTAGCGAATCCATGTCCCGTTTGTTCGCCTGAGACTATTGCTATATTCCTGCATTATAAAAGCAGTTCCCAGGTAACGAATGAGTCCCGTTCCTAAGTCTGTTCGTAAATCGAATTCATACCTATGTCTGAACAGTTAGAGACGGTCAGTTAGTCAAATGTTTGCCTTAATGTGTTTCATGGTGTATCTTTCATAAAAGAACATTAAAGAAACCGTCGAGCTGCCGTGGACGCAATGTTTTGACGCGTGTTCGACAAGCAGCCCCCATTTGCTTTATTAAAGCATTGCGTGTAAATTCGAATATCTGTAAGCACGGGTTGTGCGTAAGTCGGAAGCTCGTAACCCAGGGATTGCGTGTATGTGATCGATATATAAAGCAGGCCATCGTTAATTAAAGAGAAAAAAAAGTGGTTAAAAAAAAAAGCCGACGTCAAAAATGTGATGGCTAACCACATAAGCCTGCGCAGCACGTATCTATCGTTCTCACTTCCAGCACTTACGAGCCAGCTTAATGTAAAACAGAGCCCAGTGTTACACTATGTTGGCCAGCTTTATCAGATTGGCAACTATTTTCAGCTCAGCTTCTTAACCAGGTGGACACTGGAATGTCCACTCGTATTAAAGACACATTCTGGACAGGAAGTTCAGGAAACCGAAACATCAAAACACTATTTGGCCAAGAAATCACACATCCGGATCTCAGCAGGACGATAACGCTAATGGCCCAGGGGTGGGGTGGGGGACGGGGTGGAATGCAACGCCATGTTTCTTGGAGAATATGTGACTTAACTGCCGGAGCACATTAACTTTTTCGGTCATAAATGTCAGAGAAAGAACAATATGTTGTCAGTATCACGTCGATATTTCGCCTAAACACGAATGGTCCCCTTTCAGAAATAAGAAAATCCTTACGGTAGATAATGTTAGCATATAGTAAGTAAACAGTGTTTCTCATGCCATTGAGCTGATTTACTTAGTAAGTATTTCAATAATATTTATAAGAAAACAGTAGTTAAAATGTTTTGGTGACCAAACACACAAGCGAGGAGAAACAACAGAAATTCTCTCGTTTTTTCTCCCAACAGAGTTTCCAAGATAAAAAAAAAAATGTAAAAACCGCAAATTCAGAATATCTATTATTAAAATTATTTTTACTAAATGTAAGGCAGTTTTAGTTCTAATTTAAAAATGGTAAAGTACCCTGGAAATAAAGGAGAGGAATGAGGAGGAGAACGAACGAACGAACATATTTTATTTTCAAAGGGTTAAGATTTGGGCACGCAGGCCCGTCCAACATTCTTCCCTTCATCATACAGCTTTCACTCAGTCACAGTCATTCAGCATTTGTTAATGAGCATAATAAGCGTGAAGACACAATCAAATAATTCCAGAAATAAATAATAAACTATATCTTGTCCATGTATATATAAACCTTAAGTGCCAAAGGCACATGGTTTTCCACAAATGACTGTCCTTTGCCTTCTTCTTCAGTTCTTGCCCAAGAGTGAGCCATCTATTGCTCAACATCCTCTCTTTTGTTCTTCTCCATGTCTCCTGTGGTCTACCCTTAGTTATATATATATATATATATATATATATATATATATATATATATATACTTTTCATATATGCAAGAGCATGTACAAATATATATTGATACACAAATGCAAGTGTTTATCACAAATAGTCGCACATATACATAGATACTGTTAAAAAAAACGCAACAAATACGATGCTGCGACTTAAACTGAAGTTTGCTGATATGACAAGGGCAAACTGCCTGAAACGTTCACTTGGACATCAGCTTCAGGTGCAGACCTGAATTGTACTCAGCAGATGATTCATGAGCGCAGAAAAGCGACAATAGTCACAACAGCATTTCTGACAGTAACTCATGACAGGTTCACGAGAATCCCATGAAACTTACTGAACACAAAACTCACTGACCATGTTATTGAATGCCTGTAAAAGATTGACGCTTCTCGAATCAATTCATTTGAAAATTCAGTGCGCAAGTATGGCTCTACAGAACAAGGACTCATCATCATTGGACGTTTACAGACAGGACAATCACAAAGTGTAGTGGCCAGACAATTTAATGTGGTTAAGAAGCACCATTAGTCGCCATTGAAGACAATTTCAAGAACTGCCTCAGTTTCAGACCAGCCAAGCAGTGGAAGACCTATAGTCACAACTCCTACCGAAGACCGCTTCATACGGCTGCGTCACCTCAGGAATCGATTTGCATCGGCGTCCTCAACAGTCCAGTCAATGACAGCAGCTCGTCGAATTTCAGATCAAACAGTTAGGAACCGGCTGCATGACGCTGGTCTTTGTGATAGGAGACCCTGCAGAGGTCCTGTTCTTACGAACCGGCATCGCCAGAACCGACTGCAGTGGGCGAACCATCATCGTCAATGGACCGTTATGAATGATTGGAGAAGGGTTTGGTTTAGTGATGAATCACTGTTTCGCTCCAGCGACACGAGAGACGGAGAAGAGTTTACCACAGAGTCCATGAGCCCTACCCCCAGAACTGCATGGATGAGCCTCCTCCACATGTTAGTGAAGGCGTACTGGTGTGGGGGACGATCACCTTCATGGGAAGAAGTGACCTGGTGCAAACTGAAGGATGCCTGAATGCCCAACGATACGTCGCTGAAATTCTTCGTCCTCACGACCTTCCACTTCTGGCTGGACCAGGGTCGAATTTTCAGCAGGGTAACGCTCGACCTCATGTGGCACAACTCACCATCCAGTTCCTCTCTGACAACAGCGTCCAGACCATTCTGTGGCCATCCATGTCATCAGACATGAACCCAATAGAATACTTATGGGATGAACTCAACAGACAAGTCCACCAGCGAGACGTGGCGCCAACCAATCTCCATTTGTCTCTTGCACAGCGGGAAGAATGGGCATACAGCCCACAACAACAGATCCAACGACTAATCAGATCCATGTCAAGGAGATGTCGTTCTCTGATACAGGCCAGAAAAGGCCATACACCTTACTGAAAAGGAGGCCTCAGTCGCAGAGAATAAAAGTCCAAACCAAATTTCATTCATTCATTTGCATATCCCTTGCGGAACTTTGCCTCTCAAACAGCACTCCTGTAGGCCTCTCGGTTGTGAGCAAGATGGCCTGCTGCTGATGCATCCATTTGCAGATCATCAACGATGTCTTGCAGCCATCTTCGCTTTGGTCTTCCTCTCTTTCTTTTTCCCATTATGTACCCTTCCAAGTCGGTCTTCACTAGATTATCATGACGTTTAATGTGTCCAAAATATTTAAGTTTTCTCTCTTAATTCTCTTTACTAGCCCGCCTTCTTCAGTGCTAAGTTCTTGTAATATAGATATTTAATGAATATAATTTCATTCTCAGCTTCTTAAAGTTTCTTCATGCCAAGATTGAAACATTAATTCTGTAAAATAAAATTTTGATACAAGTTTGAAATTGTAGTCCATTACTAGTGTTGCGTTTTTTTTTCTGAACAGCATATATACACACATACGTATCTTCTTATATCTTATATCCTTTCCGTGCCGTTAAACGTCACATAGGGCTCGCAAAGTAGTTCGCCAATTTTTCCTGTCTTCGGCGAGTCTTTCAACCTCATCAAAAGATTTTATGCCTGTTAATTTGACCTCTCTTAATAATGTCCTCTTCAAAATTTTACGCGGTCTGCCTCTTTTTCTTTGGCCTGTTGTGTTCCACTTGATAGCTTGTTTTGGGATTCTCTGATCGTTTCTTCTCATCAAGTGACCAACATATGTCCATCTCCTTTTCCTGATCACCCATGAGACTGGTTGTTGTTCAGTCATCTGTCTTATCTCTGCATTGTTCGTGAATTCATTCCACTTGATGCCGAGTATTTTCCTTAGGCATTTGTTTTCAAAAGAGTCTAATTTCTTGTCTATTTCTTTAGTTGTTTTCCAGCTTTCGCATGCATAAATGAGGGTGGATATTACATTTGAATTGAATAGTCTTAACTTGGTTTTTGTGCTTATAACTTTTGAATTCCATATGTTCTCAAGATTCTTAAAGATTGATGCTGCTTTTGCAATTCTGATCCTAACTTCCTTTCTAGTGTCACCATCCTGGTCTATGTAGCTGCCAAGGTATGCAAATTGATTGACTTCTTCAATATCTGTCCCTTCTATGTGTATGTTCCCATTTTGTTTGAAAGGAATTTTCATTATTTTTGCTTTGTCCTTGTTAATTTCAAGTCCTATTTTGCTAGCCAGTGAAAACAGACTATCTGTTTTTTTCTTGCATGGAATTCACATTATTACTGATAAGAGTTATGTCAGCAAAATCAAGATCTTCTAGTTGGGTCCCATGTACCCAGTCAATACCTGTGTTACATGTGCAGCATTTTTTCATTATGAAGTCTATTATAAGCCCAAAAAGTAAAGGAGACAGTATACATGCTTGTTTCACACTTGTTTCAATCTGGAACCATTCACTCATCCCTTCTTCTGTCTTGACTGCACAAATATATCCATTGTATAAGTCCTTAATGATGTTGACAATTTTAAATGGTATTCCATATAGACATAAAATTCTCCATAATGAATTTTTTAAATGGTATTCCATATAGACATAAAATTCTCCATAATGAATCTCTGTGTATGCTATCAAATGCCTTTTTAAAATCTATGAAGTTCAGTATTAATGGTTTCTGCTTTTCAATATGTTCTTCAAGTATTATTCTGAGAGTAAAGATCTGGTCGAGACAGCTTCTCCCTTTTCGAAATCCTGCTTGTTCTTCTCTCATTGCAGTATCCACTATATCTTTAAGTCTATTCAAAATGACCTTGCAAAATACTTTTGACACAACTGATATTAAGGTTACTCCTCTCCAGTTGTTGCAGTCACTAAGGTTGCCTTTTTTGGTATTTTAACAATGATTCCTTTCTTCCAATTAGAAGGGACCTTTTCTTCTTTCCAAATCTTGTTAAACATTCTCTGTAATTGTCTCATGTTGTCACTATTGATAGCTTTTAGCATTTCGGCTGTTATTTCATCTTCACCTGCAGCTTTGTTGTTAGCCATTAAATTCACTGCTGTTTCAATTTCATGCAATTTAATTTCATCTAAGTTGACATTTAGTTGTGGGGCTGGTAAGTCAGTTTCAAGGTTTAACAATTCTTTTGGGTGTGGTCGATTAAGTATTTCATATATGGATAGAAATTCACATATACACAAGTACATTTTAGGGACGCATGTATTCCATATCATACTGTCAAGAACGACTTAAGAGCCTTTATCCTTGACCTATGCTCTCAAGGGAGTGAAAGGCGATGATGATGATGATGATGATGATGATGATGATGAAAAGGCGTGTTAATAACTAAAAAGAACTAACAGATGATTAATAGGAAGAAGAAGGAAATGGTTAAGAAGAAGAAGGATTAAGAAGAAGATTTATAATGGGACGAACCACGAGAGAACCAGTCCTCATTTACCATAGCTGAGTATTAACAACTCACCAGAAGACCTCTCTTGACAATCTTACTCCACTAAACACACAGATTTACTATCTGTGTTACTGATCCCCGTGGAGATAAGATTTCTTACCATCCAGCTACAATAACTGATATTATCCCAAAGACAATCTCCACAGATAAATCTATGACGGACAAAATAAAAACAGATGTTAACAATGTAACACAGAGAGAATTAGTAATTTAGGCTGATGCGAGATACATCACACACAGGAAAACCACGTTTATGTTAAAGAAAGAGAACACAGTTTTGTAGGATTCGACCTAGAAAAATTCGCAGACAAAGCACTTTATTGAGACATGAGAGAAAGAAAAATCACAAGAGAATTACCTGGGATTCGAACCACGGACTCCGGTAGGACGAGCTAGAAAGCCGTGTGTGTTTGTCTAAAATTGGAACTTGTTAGAGAGACTGAATCTAAGCTACGAAATTACTGTGTCATGACCTCGTTTTTTTTTTTCAGGGCGTCACGATCTTCTTGTTCACTGAACAGTTACTAATGACTTCGCTTTCAAACACTTTTTTTTTAAGTGTGAGATAGCGCAGTTTATTAGTACGCTGCTTTCTCGTAGCTAGACGGCTGCTCGTCCTACCGGAGTCCGTGGTTCGAATCCCAGGTAATTTTCTTGTGATTTTTCTTTATCTCACGTCTCACTAAACTGCTTTGTCTATGATTTTTTCAAGGTCTAATCCTACACTACTGTGTTCCCTTACTTTATCGTACGAAAGCCTCGTTGTTTCAAGTTTATGCTAAAGTGAATAAGATACGGCGAACAGCGAGAAAATCCAACGAGGAAGTACTGAAAGAGATACAAGAAAGAAGGCAAATTATAACAAAGATCACCGCTGCTGGCGAGATTCTTCAGCTGCCGTACGTTGAGTGAAATTCCGCCCGGCCAATAAAGAAAAATGCTATTTGGGTTGCTCTTCAGCGCTGTCTTGTTAAGGTGAAGGAAAGAATTAAGTGAATTAACCAGTAGTCTCGATTTCAAGACTATTCAAATCACGGCATCTCTCCTCTAGAGGCCGGCCACGTACTATATACACCCATACTGAACAGATTGCCTAAACCGGCCTAACCCAAGGGTTAAACTAAGACATTGCTGGCGAGATACTTCAGCTGCCGCGCTTTGAGTCTATATCCCTCCCGGCCAATGAAGAAAACGCGATTAGGGTTGCCGGGCGGCGCGGCTGTGAAAACGTGATGGAAAGGATAAAGTGAAGTTTAATCAGTATGTCCAGTAGTCTCGCGACAAGAGCTACTCATACCACTGCACCTCTGATCTAGAGGCCGACCACGTCCGATACCCATACTGGTAAAATATGCCTCAACCGGCTTAACCCAGTGGTGAAACTTAATAGTGGCGAGGATTCGTCCTCCTGGACAAAAGCTCCGTCCTGGTCACAACTAGGAAGGGTAGCAGCCACGACAACAAAATGCTGAAGTCGGAGACACTGAACCAGTGTAGTCTAGATAGGCAACCACCTCTCACCCGACGGGGATGTTTGCTTATCCTAATCACGCTGAGGTTTTCTGGTGAGAAAATCAAACGCTGGACAGGATGGGCAACCATCTCTCACCCGGCGGTGATACACGGATATCCCAAAACACGTCGAGGTTTTCCGGTGAGAAAGTCCAACTCTAGACTAAACTGGTGCAACGAAAACCACGATGTCACGCAATCCCGCTTCTGCGACCCAACGAGAATACAGGCTCAAGCCCTGCGATACTCTGAACCTCTTGTGGTCCTCTCGGGGATCTCATGTGGTCCTCTCGGTGATCTCATGTGGTCCTCTCGGGGACCACGGGACCTATCTAGGACCACAGGAGTAAATTCAGTAGGATCACGGGGCGGTCTTGGTGGCAGAAGCGAACGAAGAAGAAGAAAAAGAAGAAGAAGAAGAAGATAACGAAGATCAGAAAACGACAATCCAGATTTGTGGGGCATGTTTGGTGGAGAGGCGAGCTAGAAAACCTCATGGCAACAGGGAAGATTGAAGGTAGAAGAGACAGAGATAGATAGAGAGAAAAGATGTCTGATGGTTTGGCATCGCGGTACAAGAATTGCTCAGTGACAAGCCTGTTGAGATGCCCAAAGGAACGAAGGTTATGGAAGGACATGATATCCTACGCTTGTTGGCAGGGATCTTGAGAGAGAGAGAGAGGAGAGAGAGAGAGAGAGAGAGAGAGAGAGAAAGAAAAGAAGAAGAAGATCTTCTCTTGGTATTTGCGTGATGAAAATGAAGGTAGATCATTCATTACAAAGTGGCACATAGTGGGGATTTTGCGTTTATTTCCCTTGTCATTTGACGCGCCCTCCTCTCTTTTCGTTCTCTAGTTCTAGAAGACCCAGCTGCCCATTTCTATCGGTCAGTGACTCGAGCCTCCTCCCCCTCCATGTAGGTACCAGACACAAAACTTCGTCATGAGAAGATACTAATTTCTTCAAGCGCCTTTACTTTCTGCCAAGCGTGTATTTTTTAAGGAAGCTGGTGTCTCTGAAGGGAGGAAACTCTATTATTATTTAATTTCATCATTTGTAGCTGATTACGTCCCGTTTTCGATATCCCGCCTTTTACTTAACATCGAATACTTTCTCATCAACCCAGATCCATTTTTCTTCCGTACTAAAATGTCACTTGGAAATACGAAATTCGTACGCGGAAAACCTCGCTTAAAGTAACAAAAAACCCTTCAGAAAAAATGACAACCTTTTACAGAAAGCAGGACTTCTCAGAGGAATTTTACAAGACGGTAGCACAACTGGTTATCACTACTCCTACCTCACACCCACCCCCCACCCCCAACAAACTTGTTCTGGTGAATAAAAAGTTGTTTTCATAATCTATCTATCTATCTATCTATCTATCTATCTATCTATCTATCTATCTATCTGTCTATCTGTCTGTCTGTCTGTCTGTCTTTATGGTTTATATCATTCAGGCGTTGGTACTCATTGATTTCCACAAACATTCTTATTATAAGATGTGTGTTGACCCGTGCTCCGTTCCACTCCATCAAATATTTTGTTTCTTTGTCTTCATCTGCCCCTTTGTCCCTGCATTTTCCCCTTTGTTATTAGTCGTTCCAGTTTCGCTCTTCTCAAACTATGTCCTATAAATCTGTATTGTTGTGCTCTGAATGTTGCTACAAATTCTTTCTTCTGCCCAGTTTAACTTAGAAACAGAACCTCCTTATTTTCTCTTCTTGACTGCCCATAGTATTTTCCACATTCTCCTTAGGGACCACATCTCCGCTGCTTGCAGTAGATTTTGAATACTCTTGGTTACTGTCCATGCGTCCCATCTATATGACAATACGGGTTCACTGTAGCCTGAATAACCCTTTTTTCATACACCGCTCACCTCTTAAAAGAGGAAGATTCTTGAGGTTCCCCTCCTCCCTCTTTAAAACATGGGGAAGCCTTGAGAGCCCAGGAACGTACACCGGGTGGATTGCCCTCTCATTAGGACTGGTTGAGAGTTCATTCATTCGTTTGCATGTCCCTTGTGGAACTTTGCCTCCCTAACAGCATTCCTGTAGGCCTTTCGGTTGTGAGCAAGATGGCCTGCTGCTGATGCATCCATTTGCAGATCATCAACGATGTCTTGTAGCCATCTTCACCTTGGTCTTCCTCTCTTTCTTTTTCCCAGTAAGTAAAAATACAAGACTGTCTTCTCTAGATTATCATGGCGTTTAATGTGTTCAAAATATTTAAGGCTACAATTCACATAGAGATTATGTGAGTTATATTGTACCTATGGATTTTAATGTTCCTTCTCTCTCTCTCTCTCTGTCTCTCTCTCTCTCTCATATTATCCATCTTGTTATTTCTAGACTCAGGTACCACAAATAGTAGAACATAAAAAAATATTAAGAGAAGCAACGTATCTACTTGTTTTCTCGTCAGACACATAACGTAATCACGAATTATTTCCCATAAACATATTTTGCGACAACCTGTCAAACGTTCTTACCCACACTTAAAGAAAGTAAAATCAAAACGCTGTCCACACGAACTGGAAATGCTTTCCAATGTACAAATAACCTGCTTATCTTAATCTGAAATATAGTTTTCTAAGTATTTGAAGGTGCTTCCTATCATTTGATTTTGCATATTTTTTCTCTTCTTGTATGACAACCTCAAATCTGACTTTTGTGAAATAAATATTTCTCATTTCTTGTTTTAGTAATTAAAATTATGTAACTATTGTTGACTGATTCTATGATTTAAAAAAAACTCTGTGAGGAAATATCTCTAGATACTTTTTTTTAAAATTTCTCTTTTTCTTTTAATGCCCGCATGGGCTCGCTAGATAATTTTACCACGTATGTGGTGATGGTTTGTAGATTAAAATCTACTTAGCCTGGGTGGAAGGACCACCTTGGTGATCATGCTGCTACATATGTTAAAAGATCTTTACTGACAATGTATTTTTGATTATGTATATGTCTGTGTGTGCGTGTATGTGTGTGAGTGCTATTTTATTAGGTTAATTACTTCTTCTCTTTTACTTTGAATGTAATAGTTTAATCTTACATTCTGTTGATATGTTTTTTTTCGTAATGTAATTTGTATATTTGTATTAAATCGAGTGTGTGGGAAGAATGAAAGATGGAGTGATGAAGGGCAGAATGTAAGACGTGCCTGCGTGCCCAATTCTTTACCCTTTAAAAATAGATTCATTCATTCATTCTTCTTCTACAGCTTTTATGGAAGGTTGGTTATGCTAAAT
Organism: Achatina immaculata; assembly: GCA_009760885.1. Lineage (NCBI taxonomy): Eukaryota > Metazoa > Mollusca > Gastropoda > Stylommatophora > Achatinidae > Lissachatina > Lissachatina immaculata. The sequence goes on along the minus strand of CM019694.1, from coordinate 26,762,758 downwards.
CTGCAGGCCCTTCGCCCTGACAAAGTCCGCCATCTTTTCCAGGATTGAGTGTGAGCCCCATAACTTTTCTTTTAGTTCCTCTCCCTCTGGCGCTCTTACAGTTAGATTGTTGGTACATACCCTTCTGGAGAAAGTATCTCTGTCAATCATGGTTAATATAGATGAAATTATATCACGGCTTACTTGACACTCCAGTTGTAAGCTGCCAATATTTGTTCTGTGGTTTCACTTCTCAGAGATTATGGGGCTCGAGACAGTGAGAACATCTCATCTGTATCATCGTCTCTTTATGTACGAGACGGCAGACAAGTGGAGCTGATGAGGCAGAAAATGTATGTGGAACTATACCAAACATAGCAGTGCTGACTTCACACATAACCAATGGTGGCATTTAAGAAATAATAATCAAATGAACACATAACAACCGATTATATTTACTTTTGTATTCTTTCTAAAATATTGTACATATTAATCATAAACTTTCAGTTATATCTTCTTCTTCTTCTTCAGTAAAAATGCTGAATTCAGCAACTCTCCGAGATACTGAACCTCATTGCTGCAGATAAGACAGGTCTTCACTTCTCTCTGTTCTTGATCTTTTTTCCCCACTTGTTGACTACAGTAGCACGTGTACCTCCCTCTAAGTTGTGTCCTCATCATTGTCTAAGTCTACCGTTTGGTCAGTCTCCTTTCATCACTTCTGTATAGGCCATCTTTATTTGTTTATCCTCCTCCATTCTCTCTAAAAGCCCGAGCCACCTGAATCTATTGTTTTTCAAATGGCCGGTATAAGCAGAGGGTTACACAATGTGTAGATCTCTTTGTTATTTCTTATCTTCCATTCTTGCATTATAGGGTCTCTTACGGGTCCATAAACTCTTTCCAGGATTCTATTCTCAAATGTTTGTATTTTGGTTTTTATCTTGTTTAGCTGTACTCCATATTTCTGAACCATATAGTACAACTGGTCTAATCTGTCTTATATACGTTTTGTTTGGTGAGGTGGAGTAGTTTGTTTAAGATGAAAATATGCCTTCTTTCCAGCATGCGTTCTAGGTTCTATCTCATCTCTTATAGTGTTGGAGCTATTGAATATTGTTTCTAGATATGTTTATAGGAATCTGTTCTTTTAATCTCTGTACTTTCTGTTTGGATATGATCTTCATGTTCATTTTATCTTTTGATCTTGCTATTCTCATGTATTCAGTTTACTCCTGGATTATCTTTAATCCTACGTTTTCCTTCTTGTTCTTTGAGATAATGAAGATTTTAGCGGTTTCTATCAGTTGTTGTGTGATTCATCTTTTCTCCTTGAATTTTTGACAAAAGCTTCAGGCAAAGTGGCTGGATAACAGGAGTATACAAAAGTACATAAAGCTTAAAAATATCCCAAAGTCCTGAAATGCAGTAGTTTGCATAATCTCTCCTGTCATTACCGTGTAATTCTAAGGCTGTGATTCTGTATTACAATTTCATCAAAAAGGAAGGTAAGTTTCATTAAAAACAACGAACTAATCTCAACCCCGAATCTGTTGTCTGAGATGCCTGGCGTGGTTTAGGTTGGTCCACATTTGATATGAATCGTGAAAATCCTCAACAAAATCAATGTTACATGCAGTTTTCTTGTAGGGCAGGCGAAGTATTGCGTGGCTGTTACTTAACTTGTCGTGTGTGTGTGTGTGTGTGTCGAGGGTTGGGGTGGGTTATATTCTAGACTTTTATCTACTGTCCGGTAGACGTGAAGTGTTTAATCGAACTGCTGTTGTTCATGTACATCAAAATATGGCACTTGAATTTTATTCTCTTGAAATATTTGTTAAAATGCATTCCACCGCACTGTATTCTTCTGCTTTACCATATATCAATACATACATACATTCCGCCGTACTATCACTCTCCTTCACCCCATATATCAATACATACATACATTTCGCCGTACTATCACTCTCCCTAACCCCATATATCAATACATACATACATTCCGCCGTACTATCATTCTCCCTAACCCCATATATCAATACATACATACATTTCGCTGTACTATCACTCTCCTTACCCCAATATATCAATACATACATACATTCCGCCGTACTATCATTCTCCCTAACCCCATATATCAATACATATATACATACATTCCGCCGTACTATCACTCTCCTTACCCCAATATATCAATACATACATACATTCCGCCGTACTATCATTCTCCCTAACCTCATATATCAATACATATATACATACATTCCGCCGTACTATCACTCTCCTTACCCCAATATATCAATACATACATACATTCCGCCGTACTATCACTCTCCTTACCCCAATATATCAATACATACATACATTCCGCCGTACTATCACTCTCCTTACCCCAATATATCAATACATACATACATTCCGCCGTACTATCACTCTCCTTACCCCAATAATCAATACATACATACATTCCGCCGTACTATCACTCTCCTTACCCCAATATATCAATACATACATACATTCCGCCGTACTATCACTCTCCTTACCCCAATATATCAATACATACATACATTCCGCCGTACTATCACTCTCCTTACCCCAATATATCAATACATACATACATTCCGCCGTACTATCACTCTCCCTAACCCCATATATCAATAATTCATTTGCATGTCCCTTGCGAAACTTTGCCTCCCTAACAGCACTCCTGTAGGCCTCTCGGTTGTGAGCAAGATAGCCTGCTGCTGATTCATCCATTTGCAGATCATCAAAGATGTGTTGGAGCCATCTTCGCCTTCATCTTCCTCTATTTCTTTTTCTCATTATGTACCCTTCCAAGACGGTCTTCTCTAGATTATCATGACGTTTAATGTGTCCAAAATATTTAAGTTTTCTCTCTTTAATCTTTTTTACTAGCCAACCTTCTTCAGTATTAAGTTCTTGTAGTATGGATATATTTGTTCTTTTTGTGTCCATGATATTTGAAGAACTATTCTGTAGCATTTACATTCAAAGGCATTTGTGTGTTTCTCAGCTGCTTTGTTAAGTGTCCAGGTCTCACAGGCATATGTTGCGATGGGAAAGATGCATGCGCTTAAAAATCTTGTTTTTATGGTTATGTCTGTCCTCTCAACAGATTCTTTAGATGTTTTACTTTCTGAAGAGCGATAGATGTCCTACTTTTAATTTCCCTCATTGTATCTCTATTATTAGTTAGTAGTGATCCAAGGTATTCAAAGCTCTCCACTTCTTCCAGTTTTTCCTCACTGATACATATTTCAGCTGCCTTGTTTGTTTTGTCAGTTGTCATCAATTTAGTTTTCTTCGCATTAAGATAGAGGTTTTGCTCTTCACTGTTCTTACAGACTAACATAATTAGTTTTTCCATTCCTTTTTGTGTTGTGGACAGTAATACTGTGTCATCAGCATATTTAATCTCTGGTATTTCATAACCTTCAATTATATATATATATATATATATATATATATATATATATATCAATACATGCATACATTTATTCCGCTGTACCATCACCCCCCTTACCCCATCTATCACTACATAATACATTACTTCCTCTGTACTATCACCCTCTGTTGCCCCATATATCAATACATACACACATTCACAGAAACATCCACATACAGAAGTTCTAACACTGACATATGCCACTAAGTACGCCAAGACTTGACACAGTGTACGGATAATACTTCAAAGGGAGCATTATGTACACATATATTGACTCTCTTTTCCCAGTTTGTTGTATATGACCTAAGACACAGAAGTATTGACGTTCATTTCTCTTGAACATCGTTTAAAGATATGAATAGTTCTTAGCAACCCATGCCTTGATGATGTTTCTTCATAAGCATAGCATCGAATTAATGAACTACAGGCTCTAATCTGAAGACAAAGAATGGACAAAAAGAAGGGAAAAACCACTACAAGGCTCCACTACCGTGATTATCTCGGCGAGTCACCTGTCCTATATTGTTATTGCGCGGCTCATACTAGGAATCTACAAATTATGTCTAGAAAACGGAGGTTAATTGGTCATACACTGAGAAAACCAGACACCAGCATAACAGGCCAGGCATTAGTAGGAAACCCCCAGGGATATAACAACCAGGAAGGGCCTAGAACTACTTGGAGAAGGAAAATTATGAAAGTGCTCATAGACAAGGGATACGCGTGGAGGGAAGTGGAGAACATATCCAAGAACAGGGATGACTGGAGAGACCTTTATCCGTGACCTATACTCCCAAGGGAATAACTGGCAATGATGATGATGATGTTTCTAGGACCACCAAACAAAACGTTGACCGGCGTGTTAGCTAACAGCAGTTCTCTGAACTTGATCTTACATCTTCTTACATGCTTCCCGCGCCGTTAAACGTCACACAGGGCTCGCATGTAAATTCGCCAAGTTTTCCTGTTGTTTTGTTTTTTTTTTGTGAGCTTTTCAACCTCATCAATTATGCCTACTAATGTGGCCTCTCTTAACAATGTCCTCTTTAGAGTTTCACGTGTTCGACCTCTTTTTCTTCGGCCTGTTGTGTTCTACTTGATAGCTTGTTTTCAGATTCTCTGTTTCTTCTCATCTTCGGAGTTGGTATCCCTGATTCTCGGTTGGTTTTCTTGCGAGTTTCCATAACAATTCTTTTATTCCCCCATCTAGATCCGCCTCTAGATGGGTTTCAGGATAAGTGGTTATGGTGATGTAAAAGGCTGGGTCAGAATGAAGATCGAGAGACGAGGATCAAAATGGTCTTACAGGCTTTCATTCAAGTTCTAGATTCTTCAGTCCTTCATTATTCTATTTGTCAGACGCCCGTCTGCCCATATGCCATTCTGCACACGTACTTCTGACTACATATGTGTGTTTCGCGACACTTTGTAATAATAATGATGAAAAGTTAACAATAAAAATATACATACATTCCGCCGTACTATCACTCTCCCTAATCCCATATATCAATACATACATACATTCCCCCGTACCATCATTCTCCTTCACCCCATATATCAATACATACATACATTCCGCCGTACCATCACTCTCCCTAACTCCATATATCAATACATACATACATTCCGCCGTACCATCACTCTCCCTAACTCCATATATCAATACATACATACATTCCGCCATACTATCACTCTCCCTAACCCCATATATCAATAATTCATTTGCATGTCCCTTGCGAAACTTTGCCTCCCTAACAACACTCCTGTAGGCCTCTCGGTTGTGAGCAAGATAGCCTGCTGCTGATTCATCCATTTGCAGATCATCAAAGATGTGTTGGAGCCATCTTCGCCTTCATCTTCCTCTCTTGAGGAAGATATATACACATATATTGACTCTCTTTTCCCAGTTTGTTGTATATGACCTAAGACACAGAAGTATTGACGTTCATTTCTCTTGAACATCGTTTAAAGATATGAATAGTTCTTAGCAACCCATGCCTTGATGATGTTTCTTCATAAGCATAGCATCGAATTAATGAACTACAGGCTCTAATCTGAAGACAAAGAATGGACAAAAAGAAGGGAAAAACCACTACAAGGCTCCACTACCGTGATTATCTCGGCGAGTCACCTGTCCTATATTGTTATTGCGCGGCTCATACTAGGAATCTACAAATTATGTCTAGAAAACGGAGGTGAATTGGTCATACACTGAGAAAACCAGACACCAGCATAACAGGCAAGGCATTAGTAGGAAACCCCCAGGGATATAACAACCAGGAAGGGCCTAGAACTACTTGGAGAAGGAAAATTATGAAAGTGCTCATAGACAAGGGATACGCGTGGAGGGAAGTGGAGAACATATCCAAGAACAGGGATGACTGGAGAGACCTTTATCCGTGACCTATACTCCCAAGGGAATAACTGGCAATGATGATGATGATGTTTCTAGGACCACCAAACAAAACGTTGACCGGCGTGTTAGCTAACAGCAGTTCTCTGAACTTGATCTTACATCTTCTTACATGCTTCCCGCGCCGTTAAACGTCACACAGGGCTCGCATGGAAATTCGCCAAGTTTTCCTGTTGTTGTTTTTTTTTTTGTGAGCTTTTCAACCTCATCAATTATGCCTACTAATGTGGCCTCTCTTAACAATGTCCTCTTTAGAGTTCACGTGTTCGACCTCTTTTTCTTCGGCTTGTTGTGTTCTACTTGATAGCTTGTTTTCAGATTCTCTGTTTCTTCTCATCTTCGGAGTTGGTATCCCTGATTCTCGGTTGGTTTTCTTGCGAGTTTCTATAACAATTCTTTTATTTCCCCCATCTAGATCCGCCTCTAGATGGGTTTCAGGATAAGTGGTTATGGTGATGTAAAAGGCTGGGTCAGAATGAAGATCGAGAGACGAGGATCAAAATGGTCTTACAGGCTTTCATTCAAGTTCTAGATTCTTCAGTCCTTCATTATTCTATTTGTCAGACGCCCGTCTGCCCATATGCCATTCTGCACACGTACTTCTGACTACATATGTGTGTTTCGCGACACTTTGTAATAATAATGATGAAAAGTTAACAATAAAAATATTAACTGTGCCCTGATTTCCCTCCACTGTAGTTCATCTTTAATTAGCGGATTATTTCTGAGGTACATCAATATATTAATGAAAATCCGTCTTATGGCTATAAACCAGGACCGAGTTACAAAACTTGCGAGCGATACTATCTTTGCATGGAGTTGTTTCTGAGCTGTTTGAAAATTACCAGATTTAGAAAAATCTGTTCCCTCCCCCCCCTCCCTACATTCAAATCCACTATCATGAGTCACGCGAAAGGATCGAATAAGGCACAAGCAGGTTAACTGTTGAGGTAATCGATTTGCCTTGGGCCATGTGAAATTGTGTTTCATATATGAGGACCTATGTTTCTGTTATAGGGAATATCTTGATAAAGGGGCTTTTTCTTGAGTTCATGACGAGATGGGAGAGCGATAGGCTGACAATTTGAAACTATGTGGATTGGGGGGCTTAATATTTGGGAAAAGGAAGGTTATTTTGAGAAGCGCCTGAGTATTTTGTTTAAGTTAAATGAGAAGGTTCTGAAAAGAAAAAGGAAAAAAGAAGAAGATGGACGTGTCCGAGAAATAACGAGTTTTAGATGATGGCAGATATTTTATATAGCGGAGTAAACGAGAAATTTCTGGAAATAAGAGGAATTTTATTTGTAGAGTAAGTTTATTATTCATATACCACATTTCCTTGATTTAACTCCTGGTCTGAAATAGTCGCCTGCCTCAGTTAAACTCGGGGTGTTTTGGGGATTGGGGAGATTGTTGGGGGGGGGGGGGGGGTGGAGGAAGTGCATTACGGAGTCATGTTCCAAATAAACGCGTGCCGCAAATAAACACCGGATCAGAACATACAGACCATGATGCAAAACCGTAACTGGCATTCTGCGAATAAACGCCGGTCTTCAGTAGACGCCGGCCTCTAAAAAAAAAAAAAGCCGAATCATGGTTAAAATTGTGTGAATAATCGCCGGGGGCGTTAATACAAGGAAGTACGGTATGTATATAGTGTCTAGTACAAAGCCTAAGGAAAAACTGAAGAACTGTATATAAAACATTTAACAACCGAACAACTGTCTATAAAACATTTAAAAACTGAACAACTTTCTGTAAAACATTTAAAAACTGAACAACTGTCTGTAAAACATTTAAAAACTGAACAACTGTCTGTAAAACATTTAAAAACTGAACAACTGTCTGTAAAACATTTAAAAACTGAACAACTGTCTGTAAAACATTTTGACTGTCATACGCTTCAGGATTGCCTTCATGTTTTCTATTTTCTAAGGACTCTCAGAGAACCCGTTCATTTACGTTTTTTTTTTTTTTGGCTGTTTATATCCTATATAAAAGAAGTCAGTCAGTTTGCATACCTTGATAGCTACATAGACCAGAATGGTGACACCAGAAAGGAAGTTAGAATTAGAATTGCAAAACCAGCATCGATCTTCAAGAATCTTGAGAACATATGGAACTCAAAAGTTATAAGCACAAAAACCAAGTTAAGACTATTCAATTCAAATGTAATATCCACCCTCATTTATGCATGCGAAAGCTAGAAAACAACTAAAGAAATAGAACAGAAATTAGACTCTTTTGAAAACAAATACCTAAGGAAAATACTCGGCATCAAGTGGAATGAATTCAAGAACAATGCAGAGATAAGACAGATGACTGAACAACAACCAGTCTCATAGGTGATGAGGAAAAGGAGATGGGCATATGCTGGTCACGTGATGAGAAGAAACAGTCAGAGAATTCCAAAACAAACTATCAAGTGGAACACAACAGGCCAAAGAAAAAGTTAACATTGTTACGAGAGGCCAAATTAATAGGCATAAAATCCCTTGATGAGGTTGAAAAGCTCACCGAAGAGAGGAATAATTGGCGAACTATCTTGCGAGCCCTATGTGATGTTTAACGGCACGGTAAGGATATAAGATATAAGATATCCTGTAGCTTTCTCTGAAACAAAATCTCTGTTTCTATTGTTCACGTCGTCTGCTTCATCCGTTCGTTTATTACCCAACGGTCTCACAAGCGTTCAGTAATACGGTAACACTGCACTATATGTTCTCGTTGCCACTGACAACGTGCTGTTTGTGAGTATAGTTTCCGGTCACGAAACGCTAGTTTGCCTTTAGCTCCCCTTCATTTGATTTCAACACTTCGTTAGCCATTTTCTGTTATCGTTGTTCCGAAGTAACTGAGTTATATACTTACTTCAGGGCTTTTCAATTTGCGTTTACTCTGATTTTTTTTCTGCTGGATATTATTGTCATGTGTACCTTGATAGTATTCACATTTTATTCTGTTTTATTGTTGTCAGCGATGCTATCAATTAGATGTTTCTGTAAACTACTCCCGTTTCCTACAAGAATGCTCAAACCATGCAGACCCAAGGCATGAGACATGGCCAGAGGACACAAGCTTGGAGCAAAAGCTTTGGGGCTCTTATCAGGATCTGGATGGGACTGCGGGCTTTACCATGTCGACAGGGATCAGGATCTGAAGTGACCAACAACCTCGGACGCAGAAGAAGAAGAAGCAGTTCTCGTTTCCCATTATTCGCAAGGCCGTGAAAATTCGCGAAATAATGATATCCCCTCATAACACGATCACTGCGTTTTTAGCAGAAAAAAAAGATTTACAAAGATAAAATAGGATAAAAGAGACCATACACACAGAAAAAAAAGATTTACAAAGATAAAATAGGATAAAAGAGACCATACACAGAGAAAAAAAAGATTTACAAAGATAAAATAGGATAAAAGAGACCATACACATAGAAAAAAAAAGATTTACAAAGATAAAATAGGATAAAAGAGACCATACACAGAGAAAAAAAAAGATTTACAAAGATAAAATAGGATAAAAGAGACCATACACACAGAAAAAAAAAAGATTTACAAAGATAAAATAGGATAAAAGAGACCATACACATAGAAAAAAAAGATTTACAAAGATAAAATAGGATAAAAGAGACCATATACATAGAAAAAAAAAGATTTACAAAGATAAAATAGGATAAAAGAGACCATACACACAGAAAAAAAAGGTTTACAAAGATAAAATAGGATAAAAGAGACCATACACACAGAAAAAAAAAGATTTACAAAGATAAAATAGGATAAAAGAGACCATACACATAGAAAAAAAAAGATTTACAAAGATAAAATAGGATAAAAGAGATCATACACACAGAAAAAAAAAGATTTACAAAGATAAAATAGGATAAAAGAGACCATACACATAGAAAAAAAAAGAGATAGACATCAATACTAGAGATAATCAAAACTAGTCCTGTGACAAAGGCAATAGATAAATCATGAAAAGGTAAGAGGTAAAATCTCCGTTTCCATGTCATCAAGGCATATTTGGACAACGGTTTTAGTCCCGTATTTCCAAGACTTTCAGCGCATGAAGATCTGATGTGATCGGTATCACACCAGCGAGCATTTACCTCCTCAGATTCGTGTGGTACCACCTGGGGCCTTTTTAGTTAAATCATGCGCTAAAATCTAATATCACACAGAAGGCTATTGTTCAGCTTGGGGGGGGGGGGGGGGAAGGGGGAGCAACTGCATTGAAATACGAGAGCGAGTAAAAAAGTAAGCACACATCAAGGGGTGTAACTACTGAAAATATATGAAAAGACTTTTTGACTAACCCTCGTAATAAATGCATTTCAGAGAAAACTACAAATCTTGACCGGGACCCATGCTGTTTTGACGGCTCTGCTAATCAACAAACACTTATTTTGCACATTTTAAAGTTGTTAGTACAGCAGGGTTGAGTGCCCTAATATTCGTGGGGAAAGGGAATGAATTGAATTAACACAAAACAGTCGAATTTTCTTTATTTAAGTTATCGTGTCAAAAGTTACATAAAATTTTCTTGAGGATCAGATTATAATAAAAAAACAGGAAATGACATTTTTATGTTCCGGTACTTGAATGTTGAGGCCCTGTTCAAGATAAACCATCAGTTTAGAGGAGCTGTCCGAGCCAGAGTACAAGTCACAGTATCGATTACTTTTCACTAGAATCGGAGTTGGCATAATGATCGTAGTGCTTCCGTAAGAAAGTTTTTTGAGAAATGTGTAGAGAACATTTTCTTTTTGTATTAATATGAAATAGAAGCATAATATGAAACACGATTCAACACAAATCTAAGAAGCAAAGGATAGATTGCTATAGAAATCAAAGTTAACCAGCACCTGATATGGCATGGATCAGAGATAACGAGAAGCATAATGATTAATAACAACTTATTTTCATCAATTTTTACCAAGTCTGTTATAAACATAGAGGAAATGTCAGGATTCTTTGCGTCCCTGGCAAACGTATCAACAGGAATAATTAATCTATAGAGAACTGCGACCCCCATAGGTCAGTACCCTGCCTCTCTGGGATCTGTAGAACTTCGAGTTTTACCATTATTTGTATCTTCTTTTAACCGTCTTTTTTTTGCATTTTGCGGAGAAAAACCTGAATCCTTCCCACACTCTTTATTGTACCTTCAAAAGGAGAGGCTAACGTAGAGAGGAGGGCATGAGAGGTACTCTGCTGATACGACTTTTCATCTTCTTTTTTGTCTGTAGCTTCCTTTTTGAGTAGAAGATGCACCGAGTATGTATTGTAGACAGACTGCATAATCAGTTCATGATGAAATAATAAAATTACTATGTTAATCTGGCCTATTGGGAGCAGGACGCCAGCGGCAACAGATGAGTCCTCATAAACATCAGGGACCGGGAAATACGCCCTGAACAAAGTTAAGCGACGGTATCTGGCAGAGCTTCTTGGAAACTGGATATTCTACACAAGCCTGGTAGGCGGTGACATCAGTGGTAAGATTTGTCAGCTAGCTTTTCTAGAAAAAGGCCTTACGTTGCAGGTCAGTTCATTCATTTGCATGTCCCTTGCGGAACTTTGGCTCCCTAGCAGCTCTCCTGTAGGCCTCTCGGTTGTGAGCAAAATGTCCTGCTGCTGATGCATCCATTTGCAGATCATCAACGATGTCTTGCAGCCATCTTCGCCTTGGTATTCCTCTCTTTCTTTTTCCCATTATGTACAGGTCAGTGGAGAGGCAAAATGTCTGAATTCCTTACTTGTAGCCAGAGTAATGAGAGAAAATCCTGCTACAGCTGTTCTTAATAGTCCTAAAGCATCACCGGGTTTGGGGTGCGAGTGTTGCTGTCCTGTGCAAGACGTCACAATGTGTTTGGGCTATGATTGGTTAGCCAATCGCCGACGCGCATGGATGGCTGAATGGACGGACGGACGGACAGACGGACGATGGATGGATGGATAAAATGGATGGATGGAAGGATAGATGGATGGATGGATGGACGGATGGATGGACGGATGGATGGATCCGAGGTCAGGATGGTTTCCTTTGGTTTAAGGAAAAAAGAAGCGCGGGGGGAGGGGGAACGTAGTGGAGAAGACATAGTGGAAAATCAGTGAGGTCAGTGAAGGAGAGAGAGAGAGAGAGAGAGAGAGAGAGAGAGAGAGGTAAGAACCGTCCTGCAGTATAGTACAAAGTTTCCCTGTGAAACCCTGATATCATCAAATTTGCTGGACGGTAAGGTTAACTAGTTCAAGCAAAAAAACCATTCCGAGCAGTAATAGGGACGTAACATTAGGAGCAAGGATAGCAACAGCGCTTTCTGGGCAACGAACAAGAACAATGCATTTAGACCAGTAACAGCAGCACAAGATTTAGAGAAAAGGGCACCCTCGGTCAGTCACTGACTCACGGACTCACGAGTGACTGACACCCTCAAATCGGTCGACCTAGCTATACGAATTTGTACTCGGTACTCCGTGTTGGGGACAAATTGCCTCAGAATGTGAAAAATATCTGCCTAGACGATGAAGACTTATAAAGTGCACTCCACAAATTGCTACCAAACAGGATTTCCTTTCGTCCGAGGCACAACAGAGGAAAAGGAGAAAGGATACAAACACCCTGAGGTCACATACTTCACAGAAGAAAACGGTGGGACCTCCTACCCATGCTTACAGACTTACATTTTATTCAACCACAAATTGTAAGTAAAATTTGCTTTCAAAAAAAGGTAATTTATCGGGGAAGGATAAAACTGTATACTTCACAATATTAAGATGGATTTCGTCTCTGTCTTTCAAACGTAAACTATCATGATATTCATAAAATAAAACTTGTAAGGGAAATCTCTGATAATACGGAGCTTAACTTAAGAACCCCGAGCGAGCAGCCTCGTCACTAAAAAAAAACAAAAAACCTATCGTTGTCCAGGGGCAAATTCAGTTGTAGTTTAATATTTCCGTCAGGTAAATCAAGAAAAGATCAAACGGTTGGAAAGTGGAAGAAAGTAGAAAGTATAATGGATATGGAAAATTCGTTTTTTTTCTTCTTTGCGGATATATCTTGTGCTTTCAATCGTTAGTTTAATCCAGTAGGTTTTATAACTATGTGAAAAGTTAGTTCATGATAAGATGTGTTAAACCTATGGAGTTGTATCTGGTAACATACATTGCAAGTTGTTATAGTAGTTTTAACTAGGAAACGGTAAAGACAAGGCTACTGTGACATAGAGGCAGCCAGGGATTAGGGTCTTGGCCCTCTAAAGTTTTTTTCTTTGAACACTCGACACATTGAGATTGTTGAGCTTCGGCATCACGCCTGGGCGCCTCTTCAGCTTCAAAGAAGGAGTCAGGTACCCGTTTCCTACAGCTGCTTCTGCTAGATGTGAACCACAGACCTCGCAGTCAAAAGACAAGTCCACTAACAACTTCGCTACACAGTAACGGGTACACGCAACCACAAATTCTGTCGACATGTCAAGGGTATATGTGTTTCATTTTGGATTTTGCATGAGACACAAGAAAGAGTGAAGTCTTCCATCTTGTGGAACTAATATTCACACCTACGGCTCAGGCAGTTTAGAATTTCAACGAAACTTCGTATACATTTATGTCGTGTGAGTTTACTACGCAGAAGTTTTGCTCCACTGAAAAAAAAATAACCATCAGAATATGTGGCTCGTATTTTAAGCAATAATTTTATATTTTTTTTAGAATATTCGTGAACAATATTATGCAATATGGCTTTCAAAAAATCGAAGTCAAGGATCTGTGATTGCCAACAGCATTTTCTCTAAGGTCATCATGCCCTGGTCTAATCTTTCTAACAATGACGGCAACGACGTCCGAGTAAGCCTGGGGTACGGGAATGGTTCTGACAGGTCACAGACAAGCTCGATGATACATCAGGAGTTTGATGGATGGGGTACTCCCATGAGAATATCACAGGTTGGTATATAGCTTGGTTTGTGCATGAGAACTTCAGAGGTTAGTATATAGCTTGGTTTGTACATGAGAACTTCACAGGTTAGTATATAGCTTGGTTTGTACATGAGAACTTCACAAGTTAGTATATAGCTTGGTTTGTACAAGAATCCCTTGTCAGCTTTTGCTTTCTTTTTTTTTTATTTATTTCTTCTATAGATGAGATGTATCTTTGGTTTTTGAACAGTTTTCAAGGATGCAGTCAGTATGCCTTTAGATTCCCTCTCCTCTGTCCGTGCGTATAATGATATCGCAGTGTTTTGCTTTACGACATTCTCAAAAACGTCAGATATAAATCGTTAACGGAGTCATTTACGGGAAAACTGTCCTTCGATTAATCAGTTAACGGAATATCTGTTCTCTTAGTGCACAGAATCTCAGACGACGAGTAGGAAAGAGGATAGCACTGAGCAAAGACTACTGCACAACATGTAGCCCATAAAAGGCCTAGCAAGGAATAATAGGAAGTTATAACTTGCCAGCTTCCGATTCCAACATGACGGAAGGGCGAATGTGGCTGTTGCTGATTATACCTTTGTTTGCCTTTTGGGATTTCCACTCAAGCCACAGGGTTGGTTGTCACATTCCAATACCCATAAGAAGAATTATAAGAACCCCTGATTGGTTGTCCATATACATGTAATGGGGGCTTAATAAACAAGAGGAAGATGTGAAAATAATACACACAAACTTTAAAAAATAAATAACAAAAGATAAATAAAGTAATATTTTACACCTTTCTCTACGCATTTTCTGCGCCAGTTTCGTTGTGTTGTGCGTTTGGGAGTCAGGTTTGGCGTCCTAGCTACTGAGTTTAAGTGCTCGGGGCGTCACTGTGAGCTGTAACTTTCAGTGTTGCAAAGATTCCCCCCACCCGAAAGTCGCCGGTGTCCCAAATGCCACTGACAAACACGGCTTGACGCATTCCGCTGTGCCCTTTTGAAGGTTGGCACAGTGTAGCTGCTGATACAGCTGGGCTGTGAGTACCTCTCTACTGAGCACGTTTGCTGAGATGTACTCATTCTTCATGCACGGACCACTTTTCGTCAGTGTGCACGGATATGACCTGGGACGGTTCATGCGCACTCCAGGGGATGTCACTGGCACAGACGGCGGAGCAGTTATGGGATATTCTCGTCTGCTGTGGTGCCGAAACCGTTCTGAACTGTATGGCTGGCTACACTAGGAGAGATTGGAACCTTAACATATACTCACCTAAAACCAATAACGGATATGAGGTATGTGTAGGCGGACAACATCAAGCTATGGATAGAACTCAGCTTGGCTTGGGTGCAGGTTTTGAGATCATTGGACACAGAGTAAGCTGTAGAACCGCTGCAGGCAGCTTTCCATGCGGTGATGGCAGAAGATTATGATGATATCTTTCTCACTGGTGCCTGTTCTTCCATGCGGTGATGGCAGAAGATTATGATGATATCTTTCTCACTGGTGCCTGTTCTTCCATGCGGTGATGACAGAAGATTATGATGATATCTTTCTCACTGGTGCCTGTTCTTCCATGTGGTGATGGCAGAAGATTATGATGATATCTTTCTCACTGGGGCCTGTTCTTCCATGTGGTGATGGCAGAAGATTATGATGATATCTTTCTCACTGGGGCCTGTTCTTCCATGCGGTGATGACAGAAGATTATGATATCTTTCTCACTGGTGCCTGTTCTTCCATGTGGTGATGGCAGAAGATTATGATGATATCTTTCTCACTGGGGCCTGTTCTTCCATGCGGTGATGGCAGAAGATTATGATGATATCTTTCTCACTGGGGCCTGTTCTTCCATGCGGTGATGACAGAAGATTATGATGATATCTTTCTCACTGGGGCCTGTTCTTCCATGTGGTGATGGCAGAAGGTTATGATGATATCTTTCTTGATGGGGCGTGTTTTGATTAGTGTTTTATTGATGGAATTTCGATATGCTGTATCGGTTGTGAAAACTAAATACCATCAACGAGACACCAAAGGAGAGTGACATCCACCAAAAGTGAAAGATGTATTATGCAGAACATTCTATAGAATATCTCCGGGCGACATAAAAAAAACCCAGAGAGGCAGGGGAGTCCTCCATCCCTGAGATTTTAGAAGTTAGACACCTCGGAGGACAGTTTCACATGTTTAATCCTCTATATGTAAAAGCAAAGAATATTGAAACGGCGGAATCGACACAAGGCACTTAATCCGGGTTATAATTCAACAGTGTCCAGAAAGTAAAGTTCATTTATTTGAGGCTATTTCCTTCTCAAAATATTATCACGTTTTGTATACCAGAATATGTTTTTTTTAATGCTTTTTGTTGTTATTTGCCCCGATTTTACGAGCGTAATATGTTCCAGGCACACATAACAATTGCTGACCTATTTTTAAGAAGTCACAGTCTAAGGCTCACAAATGTCCGCCTGCTCTTCTATACAGGCTAAGATTTTGATGGTATCTAAAGCAGTGAATAACTGCCTTAGGCGCGCATATCTCACCTGGTCACTGTGAAAACTGAACTAGAGTAGCAGGCTTACCTTTTTGTCAGTTAGAACTAGTTCAGCGATCACGCACGTTATAATAAATGATGAAAATAGGTAACTATCATACACTTTATAATAAATGATGAAACTAGGTAGCTGTCACCCACGTTATAATAAATGATGAAACTAGGTAGCTGTCACCCACGTTATAATAAATGATGAAACTAGGTAGCTGTCACCCACGTTATAATAAATGATGAAAATTGGTAGCTATCACGCACGTTACAATAAATAAATAAAATAGGTCGCTATCATGCACGCTATGATGAAAATAATGAAAATAGGTCGCTATCACGCACGCTATAATGAAAATAATTAACATAGGCATGCGTATGCACACAAGACAAAATAAAATTTTTAAAAAAAAGCTACAGGCATCATCGACTCAGTTAACGAAAATGTAACCGAAAGAAAGAACTCGGTGGTTTAAATCAGAACAGAAAACGACGTTGTTTTTTTTTTACGTTAAAAGTCAACTTTATATATTTCAATTTGTGTTAATATTATTGTTTTCCAATAATCCTCAGAAATCAAGAGTACGAACGCTGTACCCAAGCAAGCTTTCATAAACGCTAACTTATAATAAGCTACTCAAAAGCAAAACAACATTAACCTGCTATAAACGACATTCGAACGAATTTTATTTTGCAAAGACTGAAAGAACTGGGCACACAGGGGCCCCATCTGACACCTGCTTCATCTTATAACTTTCATTCAGTTTCTAATAATCAATTTAGTAAAACAATTACTGGGATTTTTTTTTCCTGGTACCACAAAACAAACAAAACAAAAAAAAACGCAACAAGGAACCGGAGTCCATCCAGCCTCTAAAAATAGGTACCAGAAAAATCTGGGAACGTAAATACTGCCAGGCCGTGACAATGACCACATCAGGCTTTCATGTGCCGAAGGTCTTTGAAATACGGGCCTAACATCTGATCATCAGTTTGCCTTAACTCTTCCTGTGCCCAAGAAAAATACACGGACGTTCCCGTTCGTGCCACACAAAAAGCACGGGTCCTGATCTGTATAATGGGTATAGTTGTAAAATGGAATGGAAAACAGTATTTACATGTACTTCCGTGTACTTATTATGTTTCAAAGTATAACTAAATGTATGAAAATTTCATAAATGCAGAGTTATTTTAGGAAAAAAGAAGTAATGTGGTGTTTTTAGACAATGATTGTGGCCAGCTCACCATCAGCTAGGTCTAGATATACACTACTTACCATCTGAGATGTCTAGATCTACTTGTCGATCTCGTATTGTGATTCTGTATTGCATTCTCGCTAAATTAATGTCTGAAATAACATACTAACTATTTCTACAGTCGTCTAATATGTCTAAATCTACTTAGGATTCATTCAAGAGCAGTGGGGTGGTCACAGGCCATGTCTATACCCCTATCTACATCGTCAAAAATTGAAAAATTTCGATATTTCTCTTCCTTTTTCTCGCTCGGCACCACACGTAACTAAGGACTCTTCTACCATTTTGAAAAGTGTCACCGGAAACGCGAACGAAATATGTACAATCTAAATGTTACACCGGTTGGTTTTATTGAAACAAATGAATTGTCACTATAACGACTATGGCACGCAACGCAGTAACCGGAAATCCTCACTATAGTGACTATGGCATAGGAAGAGTTAATGGCATGGAAAAGGGGAATTTTACCTCTACCTTTTATGATGTAAGCTGACCTAAAGTAAATTACCTTATCATCTAAGCAAAAATAAACTACTGCAAAAGTTAAACTAAAATTAGCCATTATAAATAATAAACTATACTTAGCTATGATAAATAATAAACTAACACTTAGCAATGATAAATAATAATCTAAACTTAGCTATGATACATAATAAATTAAACTTAGCTATGATAAGTAATAAAGTAAACTTACTGTGATAAATAATAAACTAAGGTAAACCAGCACAAAAAAATGAGAAGCAGTAAGCAAATATAAAATTAAATCTACAGTAAACAACTATAATTGTCGTTCAACAGTAGGCTAATATAAAAAGTTACGTATGGGTTGGTAAATACAAAGGTTAAGCAAAGTTAGAGTTGACGAATAAAAACTAAGCTAGAGGAAGCTACTATAAAAGCTAAGTTAAGGTTGACAAATGCAAAAGCTAAGATGTATGAAGATATTATAAAAGCTAAGCCGCTGCATACAGTATCAGAACTTCAATATTCTTTGTCATAGTTTAAAATGAGACAACAATATCCTCTCTACACTCTGAAGAAAATCACATTTTGTGTACTACTGTGGCTTTTTTTTGTTTTGAGTTCAGTATGAAACACAGAAATGCCTTTGAATGTAAATGCTGCAGAAGACTTATTCAAATATAACGGACACAAAAAAGAACAAATATATTCATACTACAAGAACTTAATATTGAAGAAGGCTGGCTAGTAAAGAGTATTAAAGAGAGAAAACTTAAATATTTTGGACACATTAAACGTCATGATAATCTAGAGAAAACTGTCTTGGAAGGGTACATAATGAGAAAAAGAAAGAGAGGAAGACCAAGGCAAAGATGACTACAAGACATCGTTGACGATCTGCAAATGTATGCATCAGCAGCAGGCCATCTTGCTCACAACCGATAGGCCTACAGGAATGCTGTTAGGGAGGCAAAGTTCCACAAGGAACATGGAAAAGAATGAATGAATGAATGAAATGCTTTGGACAGCCAAGAAAACAAGTGAAGAGGTTCTAAGCGAGGCTGGGCAAACGAGAGAAATTATGGCAAAATCCAGAACACAATAGTAGAGATCTGAGTAGAGGCTAACTGGAGCACCTAGCGACAACAGGAAAAGGGACAGAGGAAGACAAAGAAACAAGATACTTGACAGACTAAAAAGGCGAAAATCAGTACGGTCCAAGATACATTTTACAGAAAAGCAAAAGGAAAGATGGTTGTGGAGGTCAGTGACGACCAACGCCTGATTGGCGTGAAGCAGAGAGAGAGAGAGAGAGAGAGAGAGAGAGTGAGAGAGAGTGTGAGAGAGAGAGTGTGAGAGAGAGAGTGAGAGAGAGAGTGAGAGAGAGAATGAGAGAGAGAGAGAGTGAGAGAGAGTGAGAGAGAGAGAGAACGAACAAACATACTTTATTTTCAAAGGGTTAAGAATTGGGCACACAGGCCCGTCTGACATTCTGCCCTTCATCATACAGCTTTCACTCAGTCACAGTCATTCAGCATTTGTTAATGAGCATAATAATCATGAAGACACATTAAATGATTACATAAGTAAATAATAAACGTATCTCATGTCCATACACTCTACACTCTGATTTATGCAACATCATGAAATAAAGAGAGAGAGAGAGAGAGAGAGATAGAGATAGAGAGAGAGAGTGAGAGAGAGATGAAATAGTTTGGCTTCAAGCCCTTATTTGTTGAGTCTTTTCCCTGGCTTGTCTCGATGTTAGATCTAAATGCGACTCATTTTTCCTACAGTTTACTCGCTTTCTCTGACAGTTCTATTTACTCTGGCCGATCTTGTATTATGTCTATGTTGGTCATCTTCACATTATACACCTCGCATGGTTCATAGTTGTGTATTAAACTAGTATTTAAAATGAATAAAATTACTACAAGTCAAACTAACTGAAACATTACAAAGATAGTCCCAGGCTTACCCTAGCGTTATAAGACGATTCGTTTAATCGACCATCGGTTTTGTGAAATAGTATTTACAAATTTACAAATATTTATTTAGAGCTTACAGTATTTATTTAATGTAAAACTGCTTATCTGAAAGTCTGAGTACAAATTATAAGGCCAATCTCAAGCACTTTATCATCATCATCATCATCATCACCATCATCATCATCATCGCCTTTCACTCCCTTGAGATACATAGGCCGCGGATAAAGGCTCTCCAGTCATCCCTGTTCTTGGATTTATTCTCAATCTCTTTCCATATGTATCCCTTGTCTCTGAGCACTGTCATAACTTCTCTTCTGCAAGTAAGTCTAGGTCTTCCTCGTTTTCTGTTTCCTCGAGGATTCCATGTCAGTGCCTGTCTTGCTATGCTGGTGTCGGGTTTCCTCAGAGTGTGGCTAATCCATCTATCTATAACCCCAAAGAAATTCGCGTTATGCTTTCTGGCACTGCAGTCGAGACAGAACCTAGTTGGAAAATGAAGACTAGCTGTAATATATACATATATAAGATGCATGAAACAACAAAACTGCAAAAAGTGTGTTACTTTAAATTAATACCCTAGCGAAACAACTGAAAAAGAGCGAAAGAGCTTAGCCTTTCAGCAACTCATTTTAATAAGTTGGGAAATATCAAACACAAACGAAACAAAAGGAGATGAAACAAATATGACTTTACAAATCAAAGAAATAAATCATTTTAAAAATGGACATTAAATATTACTACTGCTACCGCTAATAATACTATTATTATTATTACTACTACTGTTACTTCTACTACTACTATTACTAGTACTACTACTATTACTGCTACTTTTACTACTACTACTGCCGCTGTTATTATTACTACCGCTACTACTACTCAGTCAGTCAGTCATTTGCACGTCCGTTGCGGAACTTCATCTCCAAAACAGCTCTCCTGTAGGCCTCTCGGTGGTGAGCAAGATGCCCTGCTGCTGATGCATACATTTACAGCTTATCAACGATGTCTTGCAGCCATCTTTGCCTTGGTCTTCTTCTCTTTCTTTTTACCATTATGTACCCTTCCAAGACGATCTTCTCTAAATTCTCATGGCGTTTAATGTGTCCAAAATATTTACGTTTTTTCTCTTTAATTTCCTTTTTACTAGCCAGCCTTCTTCATATTAAGTTCTTGTAGTAAGGATATATTTGTTCTTTTCTGTCTCCATGATATCTGAAAAACTCTTCTGTAGCATTTACATTCAAAGGCATTTATGTTTTTCTCAGATGTTTGTTAAGTGTCAGGTCTCACGGGCATCTGTTACGATGGGAAAGAGGCATGCCCTTAAAAGTCTTATTTTTGTAGTTCCGTCTGTTCCTCTCCACAGATTATTTAGTTGTTTTACTTTCTGAAGAGCGATAGACGTCCTACTTTCAATTTCCCTCATTGTATCTCCATTATTAGTTAGTAGTGATCCAAGATATTCAAAACTCTACACCTCTTCCAATTTTTCCTCATTGATACATATATCAGCTGCTTTGTTTGTTTTGTCAGTTGTCATCAATTTAGTTTTCTTCGCATTAAGATAGAGGTTTTGCTCTTCTCTGTTCTTACGGACTGACATAATTAGTTTTTTTTTCCATTCCTTTTTGTATTGTGGACAGTAACACTGTGTCATTACTATTATTGCTACTACTAGTACTATTAATAGTAGTAATATAATAATTGTAAAATAATAATAATAATAAGAGTAATAACACTGGATTTTTAACAATTTGAAGACAAGAATTAAAATTCGTTTCTGATTTTTAGACGGAACAAAACTAATTCATATTTTGGCGAATGTGATGAATTAATTTGTTTTAAAATGCGAATTAAAACTACACCAAACTTCACGTTTCTTGTCTATAAGATTTATCTCGAATTTGAATTTTAAAACTATCTCATCCTGTCAAATGTCACCTTACATAATAATGCAGGTGAATTTGGAACCCCTAGCCAGAAAAGAGACAGCGTTTGCCTGTGTTTAAGATCTAAATCACAAAGATACGAAACAATTACACGTAAAGTATATATTCGTCGTGATCCGCTGGTAGAAGTGATTTTAAATTATAATTACCCAACAGAATCTATTTAATTCAGTAAAGAAAATCTATTAAGAGCATTCAATTGCTGCAGTTAGGACAGAGATTTTGTGAGAGCAGTTTCAAGGCTGGCTCTTCTTTTATATCCAAAGTTCGGGGATATTAAAATGTGTTTCAGGCCGTATAATCTGGGACATATAGTTATTTCCTATTCATAAACACAGGACATTGTTTCATAACCACAAATTCAGGAATCTAACTGTTTCATCCTCTGAAACTGAGGATGACATAAGGTGGGTCACGTCCGTTAGTCATAAAGTGCACAACTGGTTTCAGATCCGTTAGC
This sequence comes from Achatina immaculata, assembly GCA_009760885.1. Taxonomy (NCBI): domain Eukaryota; kingdom Metazoa; phylum Mollusca; class Gastropoda; order Stylommatophora; family Achatinidae; genus Lissachatina; species Lissachatina immaculata. Next base: position 26,740,315 of record CM019694.1, on the reverse strand, counting down.
TCTGTCACAAGAAACCGTTACTCAGAGAGATAAACAGCCGCAGAGTACAGGAAGAGAATACTATCAGGAGTTTCACTCTGGAACTTACCAGTCATTTCATAACACTCAGTGAGGTAGAGGAGATAGATATAGATGAATAATGGAATTCTTACAGCACAGCCATAATCATGGCAGAAGAAGCAAGTGATGGACTGCAATAAAACAAAACAAAACAAAACAAGAACAAACAGAAAACCATGGATATTGGAAAACACATGGAAGTACATAGAAGAAAGACAGGCAGCCAAATTAGCCCATGTTGAATGTAAAGACAGATCTTGGAAAAGATATGGCAAAAGCAAAATACAAAGTAATAGACAATAAATTAAAAAGTTCAGCTGGAAGGGATAAAAGAGAATACATAGACAGTACGGCGAAAGAGGCACAGGAAGCAGCAAAAACAGGAGACCTCTATATAACATAAAAAGAGGCTAACAGGTACTATTACATCTAGAGAAAGACCAATCTTTAGCAAAACTGGAACCCTATTAACATCAAGTAAAGACTAAAAGCAAAGATGGGCTGAACACTTCCAAGAAATGCTTAATCGACCACACCCAAAAGAATTGTTAAACCTTGAAACCGACTTACGAACCCCACAACTAAATGTCAACCTAGATGAAATTACATTGCATGAAATTGAAACAGCAGTGAATCTAATGACTAACAACAAAGCTACAGGTGAGGATGAAATAAAGCCAAAATGTTAAAAGCTATCAACAGTGACAACATGAGACAACTACAGAGAATGTTCAATAAAATTTGGAAAAAAGAAAAGGTTCCTTCTAAATGGAAAAAAAAGAATCATTGTTAAAATACATAAAAAAAAAAAAAAGTCAACCTTAGCGACTGCAGTAATTGGAAAGGAGTAACCTTACTATCAGTTGTGCCAAAAGTGTTTTGTAAAGTGATTCTGAATAGACTTAAAGATATAGTGGATACTGCCGTGAGTCATGAGGAAGGTGAAAGAAGTCGAAATGTTTCATTTATGCATATCACCATCAGGTGAAACTTATCTCAGCACTTTTATCGCGAGGGCAGTTTGTTACACGTTACTAACAGTAGCTACTCACAGCACTAATTTTCCATAATGTAACACCAAAAAAAAAAAAGTGCCTTCTTTTGCTCCAAATGAATACAACCAGGGTTAGTAAATCTTGCATCTCTTTGCGAGGAATCAATCAATAAAATGAAATGTAGCACATTTTTAATACGACTGATAATATTTCTTTAAATTAGTGAGACAATTCTTTCTCGTTTATCTTTATTAACATTTCTCTACAAAATTTAATATGGCACACATGGAAAATGACTCAGGAGAGAAATAGTTAATCTAGACCAAAGAGTAATATTTTCTGCATTATTTTTCAGATTTCACTTTTCATTTCATTTTCTACTTTCTTTATTTTCAGTAGCTGGACGTTTTTATGTATAAGTTCATAGCGTTTTACTATTTGTCGTTTGTTTTTGTAAGCTGTTTCATTAACGTCATCCAGAAGTATATATAATCTTTCTATTCAGCGTCAGTTCTCCTTATATGTAATCTTTCTATTTGGCATCATTTCCCCTTATATGTAATCTTTCTATTTGGTATCAAATATTTTATATGTAATCTTTCTATTTAATACCAATTCTCCGTATATGTAATTTTTTTATTTAATATCAATTCTCTTTACATGTAATCATTCGATTTAGTACCAGTTCTCCCTATATGTAATCTTTCTATTTAGTACCAATTCTCCTTATATGTAATCTTCTATTTACTACCAGTTCTCCTTATATGTAATCTTTCTATTTAGTACCAATTCTATTTACATGTAATCTTTCTATTTAGTACCAATTCTCCTTATAATCTTTCTATTTAGTATAAATTCTCTTTATATGTAATCTTTTTATTTCGTAATAATTATCTTTATATGTAATCTTTCTATTTAGTACCAATTCTCCTTTTAAACACATGGTTTATAGTTTCTTTGATATCATCTATCAGTAAACGATAATTACCCGTATTGTCATCATCATTATCATCATCATCATCATCATGTACTCTCCCTCTCCAGGGAAGCTTGGCTACAATGATACACTAGTTTGTTCTGTCATTCCTTCTCTCATTGTTCTGTCATCAGATTACTCTCTCTCTCTCAAAAACACACACCCACACACAAACAGTCTAAATATTCAAGTTTCAAAATGGCGGAGAAGACTTTCTTTAAATTGCATGTTCATGTTATTTCTATGTTTTACACTGACATCCATAACAAAATGTCATGTTATATAGTTTTTTTTAACAAATTGTATAATATGAGAACATTAGTGAAAGCGATACTTGCACATAAATTTATTTTAGTAGATGTAACCTGTCAAAAATGATGGGAGAAAGAAAATCTGAATTTTAATTCGTGCTAATCGGGACTTGAGTCTCAACTAAGTAGAAGGGGAAATAATCGGGACTTGAGTCTCAACTAAGTAGAAGCGGAAATAATTGGGACTTGAGTCTCAACTAAGTAGAAGGGAAAATAATTGGGACTTGAGTCTCGACTAAGTAGAAGGGAAAATAATTGGGACTTGAGTCTCAACTAAGTAGAAGGGGAAATAATCGGGACTTGAGTCTCAACTAAGTAGAAGGGAAAATAATTGGGACTTGAGTCTCAACTAAGTAGAAGCGGAAATAATTGGGACTTGAGTCTCAACTAAGTAGAAGGGGAAATAATTGGGACTTGAGTCTCAACTAAGTAGAAGGGAAAATAATTGGGACTTGAGTCTCAACTAAGTAGAAGGGAAAATAATTGGGACTTGAGTCTCAACTAAGTAGAAGGGAAAATAATTGGGACTTGAGTCTCAACTAAGTAGAAGGGAAAATAATTGGGACTTGAGTCTCAACTAAGTAGAAGGGGAAATAATTGGGACTTGAGTCTCAACTAAGTAGAAGGGGAAATAATTGGGACTTGAGTCTCAGATTAAGTAGAAGGGGAAAAAAAGATATAAAATATCAGTTTTACTTCTCTTGTCTTCCCGATCCTTCTGACTCAAGAAAAAAGATAGCCCACTTGTTCCATATTCTCAGACCAGTCATCTACATTTTGCCGCAGTGCTATGTTAGGGATTTTCTAGAAAACCCAAACATTTGATCTAAGACCATATTTATGTAAAAAGTTTATTCCATTTCCTTTGTCATAAATTCTCTTACGTTAACGTATTTTACTTGTTAATAACTTCGTGCAATGTCAAGATTTTTACTGATGACTATGCTATTAATAAGAGACATTATACGTTAAAGAAAAGCATAGCAGAGGGAAAGGTAGATGGACAAAAAGAGCAAAGGGATTACAACGATACAGACTGGTGAGCAATATTAAAAATTAAGTAAGTTCGTCTTGGCAAGGTGCACTGTGATAACGAATGACAGAACAAACTAGAGGATCATTGTAGCCAATCTTCCCTGGAGAGGGAGAGTACATGACGATGATGATGATGATGATGATGATGATGATGATAACGACAATACTGGTAGTTATCGTTCACTGATAATTGCCTGTCAAAGTTAAATTTAATAGAAAGTTATTAAACTACCATTATTTACCCTTGTGTGTTCACTTGCCTTTCCTCAGCCGTTGAGATGGCAGCAGAATCACTTGGCACCGGACTCGCAAACACACCTCTCCAGATCCTCTTCTAATTCCAGAGGTCTAGAAACAATTGTCGAAGACATGCCAACACCGGCAGGCCGCGACGATCCTAGAAGACATGGAAGGAACTCAGATGGGCGTGGACACAACTACAGCAGTGCAAATGACAGACGTAGTAGCAACAGCAGCAGCAGCGAGCACCAGATCAACCATCAGCGACGGCACTCAGAGGGCGATATTTTGGAGACGTCCTCAGCGAATCGTTACAGCAAGCGAACTCAGGCTCCAAATAATAATAGACGCACAAGCAAGCCTGCTCCCAGGGGTGATAAAGGAGATGCCTCTCGCCAAGGGAGGCGGAAGAGCTATACTGGAAATGAGACGCTGTCAGAGTTTGATGACCGCAGTGAAGTCAGTGACGCACATTCTGTTAGAAGTTCAAGAAGCAGGTTAAGTGTTGGTAGCGAAGAGTCACTTTCCAGCGCGTCCAGACTGGCCTCATCTCCCCGCAGCGACACCTACACGTCTTCATCTTCTTCTCTTGTTGGAAACGACGCCAGGCGGAAAAGCAGAAACGGAAGCCAGATTCTATCTACTGACGAACGACGCTCCACTCTCGCAAATGACGTGGACTCCCCCAAAGGACCCTCCACCAGACGTCTGTCCGCGCTGACTATCGGCGGTGATGACGTGTCTCCTTCTCCTTTCTCTACAATAGAAATCCCTGTTGAACTTTTCGACAATCCCACATCCCGAGCTAGGAAGCTCATGGCTCCAGTTATCTTGGTTATCCTCGCTACTTCGTTGCTCGTCAGCTTAGTCGTGGCCGTGTACTTTGCCGTGACCTTAAAGAGTAAGTCCTGGATATTTTAGTGCAGTCGTCAGCCGTCATTATATTCTTTTCTTATCAGTATTTTCTAGAAAACCCAAACATTTGATCTAAGACCATATTTATGTAAAAAGTTTATTCCATTTCCTTTGTCATAAATTCTCTTAAAGTAAAAGTAAAGATAGTCCCATAGCATTTCAAATGCCGTAGGGGGTGAAGCGTTAGAGACCTCATTATGCTGGGTCATCAGCGTGTGAGGTAGGGTGACCAGTTCCTTTCCTCGCTGCCTTTACTTCCCAGATTTTCTCTGGTACCCATTTTACGAGGCTGGGTCGACCTCAGGGCCGTATTGGTCGGAAAAAAAATCCCGCTCAGCTGGGGATTCGAACCCTCGACCATTTGGTTGCTAGACGAGTGCTCTAACCACTACGCTAGCCGGCCCACATAAATTCTCTTACGTTAACGTATTTTACTTGTTAATAACTTCGTGCATTGTCAAGATTTTTACTGATAACTATACTATTAATAAGAGACATTATACGTTAAAGAAAAGCATAGCAGAGGGAAAGGTAGATGGAAAAAAAGAGCAAAGGGATTACAACGATACAGACTGGTGAGCAATATTAAAAATTAAGTAAGTTCGTCTTGGCAAGGTGCACTGTGATAACGAATGACAGAACAATCTTCCCTGGAGAGGGAGAGTACATGACGATGATGATGATGATGATGATGATGATGATGATGATGATGATAATGATAACGACAATACTGGTAGTTATCGTTCACTGATAATTGCCTGTCAAAGTTAAGTTTAATAGAAAGTTATTAAACTACCATTATTTACCCTTGTGTGTTCACTTGCCTTTCCTCAGCCGTTGAGATGGCAGCAGAATCACTTGGCACCGGACTCGCAAACACACCTCTCCAGATCCTCTTCTAATTCCAGAGGTCTAGAAACAATTGTCGAAGACATGCCAACACCGGCAGGCCGCGACGATCCTAGAAGACATGGAAGGAACTCAGATGGGCGTGGACACAACTACAGCAGTGCAAATGACAGACGTAGTAGCAACAGCAGCAGCAGCGAGCACCAGATCAACCATCAGCGACGGCACTCAGAGGGCGATATTTTGGAGACGTCCTCAGCGAATCGTTACAGCAAGCGAACTCAGGCTCCAAATAATAATAGACGCACAAGCAAGCCTGCTCCCAGGGGTGATAAAGGAGATGCCTCTCGCCAAGGGAGGCGGAAGAGCTATACTGGAAATGAGACGCTGTCAGAGTTTGATGACCGCAGTGAAGTCAGTGACGCACATTCTGTTAGAAGTTCAAGAAGCAGGTTAAGTGTTGGTAGCGAAGAGTCACTTTCCAGCGCGTCCAGACTGGCCTCATCTCCCCGCAGCGACACCTACACGTCTTCATCTTCTTCTCTTGTTGGAAACGACGCCAGGCGGAAAAGCAGAAACGGAAGCCAGATTCTATCTACTGACGAACGACGCTCCACTCTCGCAAATGACGTGGACTCCCCCAAAGGACCCTCCACCAGACGTCTGTCCGCGCTGACTATCGGCGGTGATGACGTGTCTCCTTCTCCTTTCTCTACAATAGAAATCCCTGTTGAACTTTTCGACAATCCCACATCCCGAGCTAGGAAGCTCATGGCTCCAGTTATCTTGGTTATCCTCGCTACTTCGTTGCTCGTCAGCTTAGTCGTGGCCGTGTACTTTGCCGTGACCTTAAAGAGTAAGTCCTGGATATTTTAGTGCAGTCGTCAGCCGTCATTATATTCTTTTCTTATCAGTATTTTCTTCCGTACAGATAATATTTCGGAACAGCTCTTCTGATAACACTATTTAATTACGTAGTTTGAGATTTTCTTTTCAAATAAATACACGCACTCACACGTATATCACACATACACACGCGCACTCGTGTGTAAAGCGTAAATATTTGCGCTCTAAAATTTACACAAAGATGAAAAAGTAAACCCTCCGTTTCCACGCCATTAAGGCATATTGGGGATATGCAGTTAGTCCCGTATTTTCCAAGACCATCGGCGCATGAAAGTGTGATGTGGTCAGTACCACCCATGGCCGCATTTACCTTCCCAGATTTCTTCACTGGTACCCATTTTTAGAGGCTGGGTCAACCCCGGCGTCTCTTTGGTGTGGTGGTACTAAAAAAAAAAAACATACACACTGCTGGGACTTAAACCCTGTACCACCGGATTAGTGAACCGAATGCCTAACCACTCAGCCAACCAGTCCGCCGTCCGTCCTAAGATAAAGGCTAGAAAATATAAAAGTCTGCCCCTTAGAAAAACATTGAGCACCTCAGAAACCTACACCTTTCTCAACTGCACAACTAGTCCAGTGGTAGCATCTACAATGTGTGCATGTGTATTAGGCTAATACATAACTTCTCATGGAGGGGAATAATCTATGCTGACCACATCTGAGGTCTCATGGTGACATTTAGGTTGCTTCCTAGTGTCATGTGTTCAGCTGCAATAATTAGTGAACTATTACATGTTTTCAGCACCACTCTGTGAACTGTTAAATGTTTTCAGCAGCAATCTGTGAATTGTTAAATGTTTTCAGCAGCAATCTGTGAACTGTTAAATATTTTCAGCAGCAATCTGTGAATTGTTAAATTTTTTCAGCAGCAATCTGTGTATTGTTACATGTTTTGAGCAGCAATATGTGAACTGTTACATGTTTTCAGCAGCAATTTCCGAACGTTTACTTGACTTTTACAAAAATTAGGAGATCAAATATTAGTTTTCTTTACAAGATGGTACTTCAGTCTGCAGTGTCCTGTAGGAAGTTTGAAAATTACCGCATTTTTGTGCTTGTAAAGTGTGCTCAATAAGGGCGATGAAACTTGGATGGGAGCAAGTTTGTACGGGCACGACTGGAGAGCAAGTTTGCACGGGCACGACTGGAGAGCAAGTTTGTACGGGCACGACTGGAGAGCAAGTTTGTACGGGCACGACTGGAGAGCAAGTTTGTACGGGCACGACTGGAGAGCAAGTTTGTACGGGCACGACTGGAGAGCAAGTTTGCACGGGCACGACTGGAGAGCAAGTCTGTACTGGCAAGAATGGAGACTCGTTTTTCCCTCAACCCACCTTTCCATTAACGTTATTCCCGCCAGAGAAACGAAGTCAAGTAGTTGCAAACCTGACTGTGAAAATAAGGGATACTTTAATTATTCTGAGGTGTTCACTTGAATTATTACAGCAATTAATTTCCCTCTTTAGTGTTAATGAAAAGGGAAAGTAGTGCTAAAGAAACGGGTCAGTTAGGAACACTTATTCAAAGAAGAAGAAGAGGAAGAAGACGAAGTAGTAGTAGTAGTAGTAGTAGTATTAGTAGTAGTAGTAGTGGTGGTGGTGGTAGTAGTGGTAGTAGTAGTAGTATAGTAGTAGTAGTAGTAGTAGAAGAAGAAAAAGAAGAAGAAGAAGATGATGATGATGATGATGATGATGATGATGACGATGATGATGATGATGATGATGATGATGATGATGAACAACAACAATAATAATAGCAACAAAAACAACATCAACAATTGTAACAGAATGTTTCTGTTATAGATTTTTTTGTGAGAAACTCTGTTGTGGTCAAAAAGTTATAGGCCACAACTCACCTGTTTATGCGAGCACGGAAAGGGTTCTCTCCGTGTTCCGATTGTCACGGGATCTCGGATGACGGAGTGTATAATTGAGTTCAGATCTGTTCAAAATGTTGTAGAAAAAGGAGTTCAGTTCGGAATGTTGTAGAGAAAGAAGATGATGTTGAGAGAAAGAATTCTGTTCGGAATGTTGTAGAGAAAGGAGTTATGTTCGGAATGTTGTAGAGACAGGTTGTGTGTTTAGTTTTTTTTTCCTCTGGAAGATGTGTTAGGACAGTTGTTTGTAATGTAAGTTGGTGGGTAGATTGTCCTTTATAGGAAAAATTTTTAGTATGTACGTTTTATAATTGGATTTGTCCTTTTTAGGACAAAACGTATGTTAGAGTTGTTCTGGGGTGGCGGGGGGGGGGGGGGGGGGGGTCTGCGAGGATGGTTTTGATTTCGTAGTGCAGTTTCTGTGATACTCTGAACCCCTTGTGGTTCTCTCGTGGATCTCGTGTGGTCTTTTCGGGGACCACACAGGGGACCACGGGACCTAACGAGGACCACAGGCGTGAATTCAGTAGGATCACAGTGCGGTTTTTGGTGGTAGAAGCGAACGAAGAAGAAGAAGAAGAAGAAGTGCAGTTTTTGGTTGCTTGTCCTTCTTAGGGCATAAATCGTGTGTTAGTAGTAAGTTGTAAGTTGATTCGTCCCTTTGGACACGGTATGGATTCGTGTATAAGGTATGCTGGAGTTTTTGAGAATATGAAGTAGCATGTTTTGATGTTGTATGTTGGTGTGAGGGTCCCACGTTAATCGCCCAGACCGTTCTTTTCTAATCATTCATTCATTCATTCCTTTGCATGTCCCTTGCGGAACTTTGCCTCCCAAACAGCACTCCTGTAGGCCTCTCGGTTGTGAGCAAGATGGCCTGCTGCTGCTGCATCCATTTCCAGATCATCAACGATGTCTTGCAGCCATCTTCGTTTCGGTCTTCCTCTTTTTCTTTTTCCCATTATGTATCCTTCCAATACGGTCTTCTTTTTCTATTCACGTTGTAATTATTTCCATCAGTTTACACGTTTCAGCCATTTGCAACACACAAATATGAATTCATTACTAAACTGTTGTTGATTTTTTAAACTGTTGAATCCTGCGATAATTGGATTCATGTTGAGTGTCAACTGTGGTGTTGAGTGAGTTGATTACATGTAACTGGTCACGTTAGTGTACTGGCTTGTAGTGGTGTGTTATTGTTATCTGGGTTGTTTTTGTTGCATGGTGTATATCAGTGTAACGCCTGTTGTGCCACTGGTGTGGCAGTCCAAGTAATGTCTGCTCAGTAAATAGTGACGTATGCGACACAGTGAATTTATAATATTCAATTCAGTACTTCAAGTCAGTTACCTGCACACACACACACACACACACACTCTCTCTCTCTCTCTGAACCTTAAGTGCCCAGGGCACATGGGGCTTCCGCAAGGGTTTTCCACAAATGCCTGTCCTTCGCCTTTTTTTCTGCTCTTGCCCAGGTGAGCCCTCTATTGCTCAACATCCTTTCTGTTGTTCTTCTCCATGTCTCTTTTGGTCTACCCTTACTTCTGTTCCCCTGTGGTGTCCATCTTAGTGGTATTTTTGGTAGTGAGTTGTCAGTCATTCGGAGCACATGTCCCAACCATCGCCAGCGTCTTTCCTCAATAATTGTTGTCAGTGGTTTCATCTGCATTTCTGATAATAAGATGTTATTTCTTATGGTGTTTGGCCAAAATATTTGTCTAATTCTTCGCAAACATTTAGTCTGGAAAGAATTCAACTTGTTTTCTATGGTTTTGGTGATTTTCCAGCATTCACTTCCATAGAGTAGTACACTTAGAACATTACTCTTAAATATCCTGATTTTTATATTTATGCTTAGTTTTTTTTTTATTTCCATATATTCTGCAGCATTGCAAAAGCCTGGTTTGCTCTAGTAAGTCTGCTGTTGATGTCCTCTGTGCTGTCTCCATTTTCTACTACTCTGCTGCCAAGGTATACAAATTCGTTGACCTCCTTCACTAACTTGTTATCTACTCTGAGTACATTTCTGTTGTTCACATTTTGCTTCATTAACTTTGTCTTTCCTACGTTGATCTTTAGTCCTATGTTGTTTGCATTCTGAGTTAGCTTGTTACTTTTATCTTGCATATCTTTGTGACTGCTTGATAATAGACAAATTTCGTCCGCAAAGTCAAGGTCCTCCAGCACTGTGTCGAGGGTCCATTGTAATCCTCTGCGTTTGTCTAATGTTGCCTCCTTCATTAACCAGTCTACTGCCAAGATAAATAATGTTGGTGATAGTACACATCCCTGTTTCACTCCTGTTTGTACCCTAAAGCTGCTGGAGGTATGTTCTCCACAGATAACTTTGCACTGAAAACCCTCATATAGGGCTTTGATTACATTAACTATTTTATGGGGGAGGCCATGCCATCTTAGGATTTTCCACAGTGCATCTCTGTTGACACTGTCAAAGGCTTTCTTAAAATCTATGAATAATGCATATGTTGTGCTATGCCACTCATTTGCCTGTTCTAATATTTTCTAAGTACAAATATGTGGTCTATCCATGATCTTCCTTTCCTAAATCCTGCCTGCTCTTTCCGAAGTTTTTCCTCAAGTGTTGGTACAATTCTGTTGATGATTATTCTGCAAAATACTTTACTGGTGAGTGGCAGTAGGGTAATGCCTCTCCAGTTCCCGCAATCTCTGAGGTCACCCTTCTTTGGTAGTTTTACTATAAGACCAGTTTTCCACTCCTCTGGGGCTTTTTCTAAATCCCAAATTTGTTGTAATATCCGGCAAAGTTGTTTGTACTAGCACAGTACAAAGTACAGTACAAAGTACACAGTACAGTGTGTGGGCAAAACATGTATTTAGTTTTTAGTATTAGTACACGAAATGCAGTTTCACAATAACAACAATAATAAGGATAATTTTCACAAACTCCTCTGCCAAATTACTGCAGTTTGTTTCAGTTTTATATTAAAAATGAACGATGACGTACCTTGATTTTTTTTTCAAAATAAAAATTGTGTATAAATAAAGCAAATAAATATATGCTAAGATTTCTGGCCTGACGCTGACGTATGTTTGTTCTTCCACAGATTCTCAAGAACAACAAATAGGTGAGAAACTTTAAAGAGCTCTTTCGTATAAAACTGTTCATGAAAGAAAGGAACCACTTCGTTTTCCATTGAGATGTAATAGCATATTTCATGTACATATTTGCGATTATCTGAGTACACAGAAATATCGGTCTTGTCCCATAAAAAAACGTAAATTGTAATGAAAATGTCATTACGTTTTTCATTTCATTAAATATCATAGCGGAAGAATACTAGATATTGGTAGCAGTGAACAGGTCAGAGATCCGCGGATTAATACTGTATAAGCCTTTTTTTATATTCACTCGCCCCTGAGCTTGACCTCCAAGTCTCCCCTGCCACACTCAGTGCACAAGAGAGTCCATGAAGCACTCAGTGCACAAGAGAGTCCATAAAGCACTCAGTGCATGTGAGAGTCCATGAAATAAGAAATGTAATGTAGTTCGAGGAAAGAAACCGTTGCTTCAACCGAAAGCAGAGATAGTTCCTGTGTTTTCTATGCTTTTGTTTGATGCTTACCTTACCGTGCATAAATCTGAGGTCTTGTCTCAGCGTCCACGCTGGCTTCCCGTTCTACACTCCTGCAATTTCTCCAATTGACTGTATTTTTCTTCTTCTTCATCGTCTTCTTATTATTATTATTTTGACCTGCTGCTAAACTGAGCAGCTCTCAGAGCGACTGAGGCCCACTGCTGCGGACAAGACACGTCTCCACTTCTCTCTGCTCCTGATCTTTTCCTGCCAGTTGTCGATTCCAAGAACGCGTATATCTTCTTCTAGGTTATTTCCTTGTGCAGGCCTAAATTCTTGGTCTGTTCTCTTTCATCACTCCTATACAGCGCATCTATGTTTGTCTATCCTCCTCCATTCTTTCTGAATGCCCGAGGCGCCTCAGTGCATTGTTTTTTTTCCACAATGACTGCTATAAGGGGAGAGTTAAACAATGCGCAGATTTCTTTCTTAAGTATTATCTTCCATGTTGTTTTATAGAATCTCTTACCAGTCCATAAATTCTTCTCAGGATTCACTTCTCAAATGTTTGGATGTGTTTTTCATCTTGTTTAGTTGCCCTCCATGTTACTGGCTGTGTTTTTATTTAGTTTTATTATGCGGATGCTGCTGTCTTCTGTATTTTTTATATTCTACTAAAGAAGAAATATCATTCTCTCCTTGATGGGCAGAATATTACACGTTCCCATGTTCTTGGTTCTTCGCGGTTTTACGACAAAGAACGTCTGTTCGTTCATTTTTTTTTTTTTTTGTATTGTTTCTAAACACTATCACGTATCGCGGATATATACACCAGCCCGGCGGACTGAGAGGTTAAGAGAGTAGCGTAGACGAGGTGCAAATGTTCCGGGTCTCGGGAGGGCTTCCTCTGTTTTGAGGATAAAGGGGTGGCTCTATAGAGGATGACAACAGAATGGGCATTCAAACAGACTAAGCCGCGGAAGGAGAACTTATGCATTAACGTAGGAAGTTTCTCTCAGAGACCCTGCTGCAGGCGTAGTTTGGTGTCAGCACAAAATCTCCACGTTTTAAATATTGTTCGATTGTTGTTGTTTTTTTTTAAGTTTTAAAACATAAATTTATATCACAGTATAACGCACAATAATTAATGTATAAGCACATGACTATACACTTCTTCTAGTAATAGCCATCAAATAATGTCACGCAGATGACAGAAGCCGCCTAGCGCTTGAGAACGGGTACATTCAGGAATATGAGACCACCTGGGAACAACTGTGTTAAGAGCACACTTATCTTAACATAGTGTTTGTGAGACAGGGAACATAGATCTGTTTGCTTAAAAACTCTGACCTACCTCTGTAGCCCAGAAACTTGTAGCAATCAACACTAATTGTAATTGTTATTTTTGCAAAATGTAATGTCAGGTTGGTGGACAGATGGGGACATGGAGATCTCTGGCGGGGATGAGGGAAGTCTGGTGTGAAACCAATGAATCCAGGACGTGACAAGCCTATGGGTCTTTACAACAATGGCTACAAGAATGATGTAAACAAAACAGAGCCAGTAGACTATGGGTGGCGGGGAATGGATATCGCTGAAGCACTCATCAGGTTCCTCATCCCAAAGTCAGAGTGTCTTTGTGGAACTGTCTCAAAACCATCTGACATGGAGAAGGGGCTTAAGTACAGCCACCAGAGGCTGGAAAACAAAGCTTTGGCCAGGCCAGCCACACTGTCTTCATGGCAGTCCGAGCAAGACCACAGTCTGCCCTAGCAAGGAAAGGTGCTGAAGTCGGAGTTACCCAGCCAAAAGGCGCATCGCAAAAATCAGGGTAACCCGCATTATCGCTAATGAAATGTCTCTATCTACAGTATTCAAACATGGTGCTCGCCCTGTGAAGACTAACCAGGCAGATGCAGTGCCGGGCCCCCTGCCTCGAAAGGGTCCACCCAATGCTACTGGAGGTCCTCTCAGTTCGTCTTGTGGAGTCAGGAGACATGAGAGAAGAGCTACTGGCCAAAAAATACAACAGAAGAAAACAGCCAAAAAGCAAGAACTTAAAATAATGCAGTGGAATGCTGAGGGTGTCAGCAGTGTTAGAGATGGCTATAGCAAAAAGGTGGAACTAGAGAACATACTTTTTGCAGAGCAGGTAAGTATATGCTGCATACAGGAGACACACCTAACCAAAGATGCCGCCTTTAAAATCAGAGGCTACCAGTGTTTTAGTTCAGACAGACAGGACAGAAGAAAAGGAGGAGTACTCACACTTGTTAAGAATAACATCAGCGCATGTCAGGTGGGAGTGTACATGGAAGGAGCCGAATACCAGATGATCCATCTAAAAAGTAGTAATACAGATTTCCACCTCCTTAACTATTACTGTCCTAATGATCGCCCACTTGCTTTAGGAACAATCCCACACAGAGAGTGACTGATGGTCTGTGGTGATTTTAACAGTCATTACCAGAGCTGGGGCTATGACCACATAGACAAGAGAGGAGAGGAAGTTGAGAGCTGGCAGGATGATAATGGACTTCTCCTGATCAACCAGCCAATGGATGCCCCAATATTTTACTCAAGGGCGTGGCATACAAAATCAACACCAGATCTGGCATTCCACTCTCCAGATCTGAAGTGGAACATTACACGTGAAGTTGGAAAACAACTTGGAGGTAGCGACCATCGACCAGTCTTCCTGACAATAGAAAATGAACTCCTTAACATCAGTAACCCTCTCCCCAGATGGAACTATAAAAAAGCAAACTGGACAATGTACAGACATCGTACAGGTATCCTGGTGGGACAGCTGTCCATAGAAGGTAAGGATATTAACAGCATAGTGAGGGAATTCAATGCTTGTATCCTTCAGGCCGCTCGTGAAACCATTCCCAGAGGAGCTCGCAGGCACTATAAACCATACTGGTCTAGTGAGCTGGGAAAACTCCATGATGACGTGGAAGCAGCTCGAAAGCAAGCAGAAAATAGACCATGCCAAGAACACCACAATAATTACCAACATTCTAAGGCCAAATTTCAGAGAGCCAAGCTGCAAGCCAGACGGGAAAGTTGGAGAGAGAAAACAGAGTCCCTGAACTTTGAAAAGGATGGAAGGAAACTGTGGAAACTAATCAAACAGTTAAATGATGAGAGTACTGGAAGAAGTACAAAGGTTACACTAATAGAGGATGGGAAAACTCTTACAGGTAAGCAGGTAGCAGATCACTTTGCTCGCATGTTTGCACAGGACTGCAACAATGATATCCATCCAGAGAAGGAGCGTACAGTGCGCATCGAGCCACAGAAAGAGGAGGAACAAATCAGAAAAGTGGAGGTCATGGATGCACCAATCACACGCAGTGAGTTAGACCTAGCAGTTAGTAAACTGAAACCAAGGAAATCAGCAGGACCAGATGGAGTGTCCAATGAAATGATCAAGAACCTAGGAATGGCAGCAATGGGAAAGCTGTTGGATATTTTCAATATGTGCTTTAGCACAGGTAAGTTACCTCAAATCTGGAAGGAAGCAAGCATGGTACCACTGCTAAAACCAGGGAAAAACAGTGATACTGCCTCCAGCTACAGGCCAATCAGTCTCACTAGCTGCCTATGCAAAACGATGGAACGCGTCATTGACCTGATGCTAAAATGGTACCTAGAAAGTGAAAACCTTCTCGTTCCACAACAAGCAGGATTTAGGCAGTACTACAGTACGGAAGGTCAAGTGACTTATCTCTCTCAAGAGATTGAGGATGCATTCCAAGAGAAAAACCTTGTACTAGCAGCGTGGATAGACCTGAAGAAAGCCTTTGATAAAGTATGGAAAAAAGGTCTGCTGTGGAAACTAAGAAACTGAAATGTGAATGGAAGACTGTACAACTGGATAAAGTCCTATTTACACAATAGAAGAGCTAGAGTAGTAATGGATGGACACAAAAGCCAGAAAGTACTTCTGTGACACGGTGTACCACAAGGAGGAGTCCTTTCGCCTACACTATTCCTTGCATTCATTAATGACCTGGTCAAGGAACTTCCCTATGGAATCAAAGCGGCACTGTATGCAGATGATCTGGTCATGTGGTGTACAGATGAATATGCGACAGTTGCTACACAGAGACTCCAAAGAGCAGCAGACATCTTGACATCATGGACAAACAAATGGTGTGTAAGTATCAACACAGAGAAATCAAGTACCACTCTGTTCACCCTCTCATCTAAACAGAAAGCAGGTAAGATCTTTGTAAATGAAATACCCTTAAGGATGGACAACCAACCCACTTACTTAGGAGTGACTCTTGACTCAAAACTGACGTGGAAGCAACACATCAACAGTGCAGAAGCAAAAGCCAGAAGAAAACTAGCCATATTAAGAAAATTGAGTGGAACCACATGGGGAGCTAGTGAAAGAATCCTCAAGAATGTATATCAGCAAAGTATTCTACCACATTTAGAATATGGCTCAACATCTTGGTGTACAGCATCAAACACTACGCTGCATAATCTTGACAAGGTTCAAAATCAGTCACTACGGATTATCACAGGTGCCATGAGGTCCACACCAATAGTAGAAATGCAGAAAATAGTTGGTGTTCAACCGCTAAAGGAACGTACAGACACAAAGGTCATGACCATGAGAGAAAAATTCCTTATCTCTGTAAGCCATCCCCTGAAGGAGAGATTCAATAACTTGGCATTAGGACGGCTTAAAAGAAGCAGCTTCATTCATCAGGCCAAGCGTATGCGTAAGCTGATACCTGACCTTCCAACTGTAGTCGCTCCATTATCATCTGTACCAGAGCATCCACCATGGAAAGAAGCAGATTATACACAAATAACTATTCAGACTGAAGTGAAAGATGTGCAGAATGATGAGATGCAGAGCAGTCTTGTAAGATCAACAGCCACACTTAGTGTTCTAGATGACAAATATCCATGTGACACCTGGATACGTGTGTATACAGATGGATCTGCACATAATGCCATAAAGAATAGGGGCAGGAGCATATATTGAATATCCAAACAACACCATTGACAAGATTTCCATACCCACTGGTAAATACTGCAACAACTTTGATGCAGAAGTTAGGGCAATTATTGCTGCAGTTGAAAAACTATCAGACTCCAGAATTGATACATGTCCTGTAGTAATTCTCACAGATGCAAGATCAGTACTGGAGGCTCTTCAGTGCAACAAACTACCAGACCTTAAGGATGCCTTGTCAAAAATTGGCTTACAACATGGAATCACTTTGCAATGGATTCCCTCCCACTGTGGGATACCAGGCAATGAGAAAGCTGACCATCTGGCGAAAGAGGGCACTGAAATGGAGCAACCAGACATACCAATCACTTATAATCAGAAGAAAAGCATGATAAAAACCTACAGGAAGCCACAAACACCACCACATGATGACTATCACATGCTAAACAGAAAGGAACAAGTCACCATCTTCCGTCTCCGAACAGGACACAGCCGACTCCGAAGTCATATGTATACAAAGTTTAAGGTTGGTACTACTAATCTATGTACATGTGCCCAGGTGCCCCAAACTGTGGAACATATCTTCCAGAACTGCATCAACTACGAGACACTGAGAAATAATTACTGGCCCAGTGAAACCACTAAAGAAGATAAGCTCTACGGTTCCATACATGAATTACAAAAAACAGTGAAATTTATCCAAGAGACAGGACTGCAGATATAGACAGACAGTGCGAACGAAGAAGAAGAAGAAGGAATATGAGACGCTGGAACCATATGGTTTAAACTCGTTATTCAGCTATACCTAACATTCTCCTCTTCTACAATCATAACCCCTCCCCACTAAGTTCCACTCCCTTCTCACTTGTTACACATAGTTCAGAACCTCTTCACAGCATCACATCACAACCCCTCTACCCAAACTATAACTACCTATTTCACCTTCTCCCGGCTAGATTACCATTGTATCACCCTCTCTCTCTCTCCTCCACGGTTTCCCCACCCATCACCCTCAGTTACGACCCACCTATCACACATCACAAGTCTCCATTTAAATATCCTCTACACTCCACCATGCCCATTCTGAACGCAGCTTCAGACAAGCCACAGCTTCTTACAAGTTACAGCTAAGTGGTCTATTCATTTTATTTCAATTTTTTTTATTCTTACATATAATTCATACTTTATCTCCTCTCTCTATTTCTTCGTCCTGTGTGTTTTTTGTATGATTAAGGCTCACACCGAAACGTCACAATTGTGTATGTATTCGTTAAGTAATAATGCTGTTTCTACTTTTTTTCTAGTTTACGCATTTAAATTTATATCACAGTATACAGCACATTTGCAACATTAATTAGCTCTGGAAACTCACTCTTTTTTCTTCCCTCAGAGTTTCTGCAGTTCACTCTCAAATTTGCCTTAGCGCGAGATTCTCAGTCACGTGATCTTAGTACATTGACGTTGCCAGAACAAGACCAACTGAAAGGAGCCTACTGTAAACAGGTAAGGTCTTGGATAAGCATGCAAACGTCGTTAAAAATTTAACTATTTAGAAGAGAAAGCTTCAAGAATAGTGGATATCCTGGATAATCTAGTGGAACAAGAACAGGCGTGCCAAAAGAAGGGTAAGGCATATGATGTAAAAAAAAAAGCCCATTTCATAAACGTAGGTCTCAAATATATCGTTTTACTGAAATAATATGTCGTTTTACTGAAATTATTTAACGTTTTACTGAAATTATATGTCGTTTTACTGAAATAATATGTCGTTTTACTGAAATTATATATCGTTTTACTGAAATTATATGTCGTTTTACTGAAATAATATGCCGTTTTACTGAAATTATATATCGTTTTACTGAAATTATATATCGTTTTACTGAAATAATATGTCGTTTTACTGAAATTATATATCGTTATACTGAAATTATATATCGTTTTACTGAAATAATATGTCGTTTTACTGAAATTATATATCGTTTTACTGAAATTATATGTCGTTTTACTGAAACAATATGTTGTTTTCCTGAAACTATATGCCGTTTTACTAAAACTCTCTAATGCGAACGAAGAAGAGAGAAGACTAAAACTCTCTCTCTCTCTCTCTCTCTCTCTGAACCTTAAGTGTCCAGGGCACATGGGGCTTCCACAAGAGTTTTCCACAAATGCCTGTCCTTCGCCTTTTTTCTGCTCTTGCCCAGGTGAGCCCTATATTGCTCAACATCCTTTCTGTTGTTCTTCTCCATGTCTCTTTTGGTCTACCCTTACTTCTGTTCCCCTGTGGTGTCCATCTTAGTGCTATTTTTGGTAGTGAGTTGTCAGTCATTCGGAGCACATGTCCCAACCATCGCCAGCGTCTTTCCTCAATAATTGTTGTCAGTGGTTTCATCTGCATTTCTGCTATATTATTTATTATGGTGTTTGGCCAAAATATTTTTCTAATTCTTCGTAAACATTTAGTTTGGAAAGAATTCAACTTGTTTTCTATGGTTTTGGTGATTTTCCAGCATTCACTTCCATAGAGTAGTACACTTAGAACATTACTCTTAAATATCCTGATTTTCATATTTATGCTTAGTTTTTTTATTGTTACTAAAACTATATGTCGTTTTACTGAAACTACATGGATGCAAAGACACTTTTTGTTTTCGCAGTCAGCGACCGGTGTTCCAGTCATGGCCGACAAATCACAGCTGACCAAGACCCTGTCCCACCTCTCCGCTGGCACTCCCATTAACAGGCCTTAGCCTCCCTAAAAGGGCATAGATCGCCATAGTCTCCATGGTGGTGGAGTCTGCTAAGGAAGTACTGCACACCCCCCCCCCCCCGGCTTTCTTAGCTGTACTCAGGGACTGAGTTTCAAGAGATCAAGAGATCATATATTCAATCTAAGATTAATAATAGAGAAATGCAGGGAGTTTAATGTGAATCTATATTTATCCTTTATAGACTACTCAAAGGCATTTGATTGTGTACAACACCAGAAACTTTGGGAAATAATGGAAAAAATGGGATTTCCAACACATTTGATACAATTAACATCACTGCTGTATTTAGACCAACAAGCAGCAGTAAGAATAAATGGTGAAACAACAAGTTGGTTTGACATAAAACAAGGGGTCCGTCAGGGGTGCATATTGTCACCCTACTTATTTAACTTGTATACTGAAAATATAATGAGGAATGTTAGAGAAGATGTAGACAAAGAATATTACGATGCCATAACAGTTGGAGGTTATGAAATACCAGAGATTAGATATGCTGATGACACAGTATTGCTGTCCACAACACAAGAAGGAATGGAAAAACTAATTATGTCAGTCCGCAAGAACAGCGAAGAGCAGAACCTCTATCTTAATGCAAAGAAAACTAAAGTGATGACAACTGACAAAACAAACAAGGCAACTGAAATATGTATCAATGAGGAAAAACTGGAAGAAGTGGAGAGTTTTGAATATCTTGGATCACTACTAACTAATAATGGAGATACAATGAGGGAAATTAAAAGGAGGACATCTATTGCTCTTCAGAAAGTAAAACAAAGAATCTGTGGAGAGGAGCAGACAGAACCACAAAAATAAGATTTTTAAGGGCATGCATCTTTCCCATCGCAACATATGCCTGTGAGACCTGGACACTTAACAAAACAGCTGAGAAGCACATAAATGCCTTTGAATGTAAATGCTATAGAAGAGTTCTCCA
Source organism: Achatina immaculata (assembly GCA_009760885.1). NCBI lineage: Eukaryota > Metazoa > Mollusca > Gastropoda > Stylommatophora > Achatinidae > Lissachatina > Lissachatina immaculata. The sequence continues at coordinate 26,719,903 of CM019694.1, read as the reverse complement.
AATATCGTGGACACAAAAAAGAACAAATATATCTATACTGCAAGAGCTTAATATTGAAGAAGGCTGGCTAGTAAAGAGGATTAAAGAGAGAAAACTTAAATATTTTGGCCACATTAAACGTCATGATAATTTAGAGAAGACCATATTGGAAGGATACATAATGGGAAAAAGAAAGAGAGGAAGACCGAAACGAAGATGGCTGCAAGACATCGTTGATGATCTGGAAATGGATGCAGCAGCAGCAGGCCATCTTGCTCACAACCGAGAGGCTTACAGGAGTGCTGTTTGGGAGGCAAAGTTCCGCAAGGGACATGCAAAGGAATGAATGAATGAACTCAGGGACTGAAGAAAAAAAAACAGTTTCCATAACCCGCTCCCACTCCGACATGATGGTGTGCCTCGACATTTTCACCGCACTGGCTGCAAAGAACATCAGCTCGCAATTCCATGGAGATTTAAGAAGAAGAAAAAGGAATTGAAATTATATTCATTCATTCAGTCACTCATTTGCATGTTCCTTGCGGAACTTTGCCTCCCTAACAGCTCTCCTGAAGGCCTTTCTGTTTTAAGCAAGATGCCTTGCTCTTGATGTATCCATTTGCAGATCATCAACGATGTCTTGCAGCCATCTTCGCCTTGGTCTTCCTCTCTTTCTTATTTCCCATTATGTATCCTTCTAAGACTGTCTTATCTAAATTCTCATGAGCTTTAATGTATCCAAAAAAACTAAAATTTTCTCTTCTATTTAATCCTCTTTTCTAGCCAAGCTTCTTCAATATTAAGTACTTAAAGGACATATTTGTTCCTTTTTATGCCCATGATATTTGAAGAAGTCTTCTGTAGCATTTACATTCAAATCCATTTATGTGTTTCTCAGTTATATTGTTATGTGTCCAATTCCATTAGAACAATAAAAAAAAACGAATGTTCAGTGAACTTTACAATGAGAGAAGTTAACATTACATGAAATGTAATACAAAACAAAACAAAACAAAAAAACTGGAAAATGCAGACAGGACACGAAGAGAAGAAAATTATTGGGCCGTCTCTAGTAACAATGAAATTATGAGCACAAACATTACTTTCTCTAATTGTCTCGACAGTGTGACACAGGATTACCGTTCTGTGACTGTAATTATAAAAAGGGGGCCTAGCTCTGTTGCTGGTCCCACGGTGCGGTCTCACTACACTCGGAACCTGGCCCATACAAGCTCAAGCTCGGCCTTTGACATCACGATTTCCTTCATCGTTTTTAGGGAGATGACTCCAGTGTTGTGTTGATTGTGTGTTGCTCATGATCTAGGATTTAGTTAGCTTTTCCAACCACTGCCCTTGGCTACATGTAATGCATTGAGTCGTATGTGATAGGTACTTTGTAGGATTTTGCTTTGCATTTGTTCATCCAGGTGTTGCTTGATAGATTTGTATTTGTAATATATTTTGTAATACAGAGCATAACATGGTCAGGATGTTAGTTAGTGGTTTATTTTTCTCGTAGCTAAACAGCGTTCATCTATCTGTAGTTATCTGTTTGAATATCTGTAGTGTTATAAATAATAGCATGTATTTGAATACCTGTAACACTGTAAATAACAATATGTAGCTGAGTATAAAAAAGGCCCCTGGGTTCACCCAGCCTCTAAAAATGGGTACCAGAGAAATCTGGGAAGGTAAAGCGGCCAGGCGTTATACTGACCACATCAAACTTTCATGAGCCGAAGGTCATGGAAAATACGGCCCTAACACCGTATAGGTCCTATAGGTCTTAATGGCATGGAGATGGTAATTTTTACCTTTACCTTATATCAGTTGTTACACAAATAATATCAGTAATATATTACTTTTATTCTCTATTCTTTGTCTGCCCTGTAATAATGCATCTGATCTTATAAGCTGTTCTCGGAAATAACTTTCAGGGTTGAATCTATAGCAGAAGTCAATCTTTAAAATAATAATTTAAAAATGGAACATTTGAATTTGGACAAGAAGTGACGGTTCAGTCATAATTTGTCGTCTGCGTGAAGCGAGATGGAAAATTTACCACCGTATATATATATATATATAAGCCATGTTGTTAAACTAGACATTTTTAGTTCTGCTATTGCCTTCGTATTTGAAATTGTTTCATTTAAATCTTTGGTAGAACTGAATGGACTGAAAAGCAACTATTTATTTGATTCTTTTACACTAAAACAAGGCTGTCAGTTCTGGTAGATTTTGCAGGCCTGTGCGAGTCAATGTACAGAGCGGATACAATTTAGACAAAGTCTAAATAAAATGAAAAGCGCCACATTTCTAACTTAACCCATATCTTTGAATTTTCTTTCTACCAAAATGTCTCACCAAAGTTTTATCCTGACGGAGTACAGAAATCATTTCAGGGAGTGAAAGTGTTAAAATCTTTTCTGTTGACTACTTTCAGGTCGATGACATATATAAAAGTAGTGCTCTGTCCACTACATACAGAGGCTGTGAGCTTGATATGTTGACGTAAGCTGTATGTTCTATAAACTTTTGTTTATATTTGGATGGGACTAACGAAACTGTGCACGTGGAAATGATGTAGCAGAATGTGCTGCCTTGTCTTGTCTTGTTTTGTCTTGTCTCCTTCCTCTTATACTTTTGGGTGTTGAGGGGACAAACTGACGTCTTGATTATGTCCTTCATGTCTCTCTCTCTCTCTCTCTCTCTGAACCTTAAGTGCCCAGGGCACATGGGGCTTCCGCAAGGGTTTTCCACAGATGCCTGTCCTTTGCCTTTTTTCTGCTCTTGCCCAGGTGATCCCTCTATTGCTCAACATCCTTTCTGTTGTTCTTCTCCATGTCTCTTTTGGTCTACCCTTACTTCTGTTCCCCTGTGGTGTCAATCTTAGTGCTATTTTTGGTAGTGAGTCGTCAGTCATTCGAAGCACATGTCCCAACCATCGCCAGCGTCTTTCCTCAATAATTGCTGTCAGTGGCTTCATCTGCATTTCTGCCAACAAGATGTTATTATGATAACATATATGTCCTTCATGTAATGGGATATTATTTTTTCTCCTTACTAATCTTTGGTGTGGGCGGCCTTTTCCTCTGTTACCTGCAAGTATTAGTGTGAATGTTTTCTGTGGTATACTGTTCTATTGCTCTTCAGAAAGTAAAACAAATAAAGAATCTGTAGAGAGGAGCAGACAGAACCACAAAAATAAGATTTTTAAGGACATGCATCTTTCCCATGGCAACATATGCCTGTGAGACCTGGACACTTAACAAAACAGCTGAGAAACACATAAATGCCTTTCAATGTAAATGCTACAGAAGAGTTATCCAAATATAGTGGACACAAAAAAGAACAAATATATCTATACTACAAGAGCTTAATATTCAAGAAGGCTGGCTAGTAAAGAGGATTAAAGAGAGAAAACTTAAATATTTTGGACACATTAAACGTCATGATAATTTAGAGAAGACCGTATTGGAAGGATACATAATGGTAAAAAGAAAAAGAGGAAGACCAAAACGAAGATGGCTGCAAGACATCGTTGACGATCTGCAAATGGACGCAGCAGCAGGCCATCTTGCTCACAACCGAGAGGCCTACAGGAGTGCTGTTTGGGAAGCAAAGTTCAGCAAGGGACATGCAAATGAATGAATGAATGAATGAATGAATGAATGAATGAATGACTATCTGGTGGTGGAAGTGTAACGTGCTATGCTACGTGATTCGATGTTTCTGGATACAGAGTAAAACTGGTGTTTCTCCAGCCTTTACTCCGATGGCATAATTTCTTTGTTGGTCTCTTTGTGAGAAGAAGGGCTTCTTAGATAATTAGATCATCATCATCATTATCATGTGCGGTATTCCCAGTGAAAATTGTCTATAATAACCCTAACAAAAGTTAGATAACAATATTTACAAAAGGGTTCTGCCTAAGTTTTTTTATTTTAACTGTAACATCTGAATTTTGTCCTGAATATAATATTTCCCGTTTTTTTCATCCATATGTCTCCAGAAAAGAGAAAATAGAATTTAAACTCTATTTCCTGCAAGGAGAAGACTTGGAGATGCAAGAAGCCAGTACTGTGGAGGTACTGGCGTCACGAGCACAGCTGGTGGGTCAGAGGGACAGCGCTCTCAGAAAGATCAGTGATATTACTATAGACATCAGGTGCGTTAACTATCTTTAAATAATAATAATAGTAATATTAATAATAATAATTTTTAAAATGTGATCTCGCACAGAACGCTTACAGACAAAGTAATTACCCTTAAGAACATACTGTACCATTTTGCAAGGTAAGGCGTTTTCCTATGGTGGCCACAGCAATGTTCCATGTTGTTGTTTCGTTTCACATCAAATTTCCTTCTCTAGGATGTAAGGATTTAAAAAAAAAAAATCTCGGGCCAAGCAGTGGCCACCTCTGCGACTAGTGTCAAGAAATTGTGTACATGGAGTTTGTCTGAGAAGGTAGTGACAATGAGTACAGATGCTGGTCTCCCCCGTATCATAATGATACAGCTTGGAAGTGCGAAGGCAATAACATTTCTTACCCCCGCTGCATGTGTCTCCCATGAAAGTTTTTTTTTCGTTGTTTCCTTGGAAATCCAGAAGAACTCGTTTGTCCAGACTTTCCCCCTATTTAAAATAAAACTCGTCAGTTCCTCGTTTCCATCAGTCCACCACAAGACAGCTCCAGAAACAGAAAAGGAATGTGTTCAGAGCTAGGCTTTCCTCGCTTCACCGACACTGCTACTATCAAGCCTCACATTTATAGCCAGCATCAGCTAAAAGTATTATATGACATAACAGCTTATTTACGAGCAGCTTCTCTTTGTAACGAATCACTGCTTCACGTCCTGCAGCAACAGTTCCAGGAGCATCACTGTAGAGAAGACAAGAAGACCCCAAAACTTCTACAGCAACAGTAGCAAAATGTTAACAGATTCAAAGCACAGCCCATCTGCTGAAGCCAGAACTAATCTAGATAACATTAAAGGTAAGTGGGAAAAATACAGGATAAAAGTAAAGGTAACCAAATCATGCTATAGAGGCACCTATAGAGGTAAGGCTATCATGCTGTACGGGTACCTAGGTAGGTAACCGCATCATGCTATAGAGCACCTAGGGAGGTAACCTAAATATTGCTATAGGGGAGCACCTTGGGAGGTAACTCAAATATTGCTATAGGGGCACCTAGGGAAGTAACCCAGATACTGCTATAGGGGCACCTAGGGAGGTAATTCAATCATGCTATAGAGGCACCTAGCGATGTAACCCAATCAGATTATAGATGCATTTCTACAGCTGGATATATGGGACACCTTCCAATCATACTTCAACTACCCACTTGGCAATGAGAAGCTAGTACACTAACCATTGTGCTACTAAAGGACCCACTAGAATGTAATTGGCTAGTGTCCCACTAGAATGTAACTGATTGGCGTCCCATTAGAATGTAACTATTTCGCGTCAGTAAAAGAAAATTCAAGGATTTTTTAAAATGATATCTTGCTATATGTGTGCCAGGATTATAAAACTGCATTTGTGTTCCATTCATCTGAAGCGTAGTAACAAATGGCTAATGCTAATGACTTTTAACCCCAGACACAGTAATTTGATTTTGATGTACTTTCTCAAGTTTATATTATGAATTTAGTATTGGGAGTAGTTTAACTTTAAAATATTTCGAAATACCAAGTTTTATATTAAGAACACTTTATTTAGAAACACGCTGTGACTAGAGGACATTGTCTGTTTCACTCCAACAGGACACCATTTATTTCACTTCCATAGGACACTGTTTATTTAACTCACATAGGACACCGTTTGTTTAACTCACATAGGACGCCGTTTGTTTAACTCACATAGGACGCCGTTTGTTTAACTCACATAGGACACCGTTTGTTTAACTCACATAGGACGCCGTTTGTTTAACTCACATAAGACACCATTTGTTTAACTCACATAGGACACCGTTTGTTTAACTCACATAGGACACCGTTTGTTTAACTCACATAGGACGCCGTTTGTTTAACTCACATAGGACACCATTTGTTTAACTCACATAGGACGCCGTTTGTTTAACTCACATAGGACACCGTTTGTTTAACTCACATAGGACACCGTTTGTTTAACTCACATAGGACACCGTTTGTTTAACTCACATAGGACACCGTTTGGAAAGGAATGAGGGACCTCACTGGCTTCTCTGGTTCTTCAAACTTCTTGCCTGGCGTGTCTGTTTGCGTGTTAAGAGATCTGGATGTTTGTCTACTGCGATGACATGACTTTTGATATGAAGACTGTCCAGAAAAGCCACTTGTGGCACTTGGTGCGTGTTGTTTTAGATTTTGAAAATGTGGCAGAGTAAAGAAGAAAAAAAAAACGGCTTCCCTGTCGCCGTACTCCCCCCCCCCCCCCCCCCTCAACCCAGCCATGTCAGCAGTACTACACCATGGCGGTTCTAGACAACCTTGTCCGGAGACAGGACACAGCCGTTGCTGATTTCCCCTTTGCTCCTTTGATATTCCCTCATCAGGTTCGACTTTCTAACGTGATTTGAAGCCACGCCCCGCCCCCTCCCTCTGTGTCACAGTAAGGCCGAAACACGACCCTGGCGTCAGGTGGGTAGTGGTCTGGCTTGCTCCAAGATTCGAACTGAACCAAAGAAAAACAAACTTCTCTACGCTCACGTGATCGAACGTTGTCAAGCTGACCCCGGGCAGAAGAAGGAAATCAGCTTTTTCTGTTCTTCCTAAAAGCATATCTCGCGTGCCAGCCCTTGACAACTATGTTACCACTTTATAGCAAGGTCATATCTCCTATGCTACCACTTTATAGCAAGGTCATATTTCCTATGCTACCACTTTATAGCAAGGTCATATCTCCTATGCTACCACTTTATAGCAAGGTCATATCTCCTATACTACCACTTTATACCAAGGTCATATCTCCTATGCTGCCACTTTATACCAAGGTCGTATCTGCTTACTCGAGCGCATCTTCTCTGATAACATAGGCGCCCCAGTTCTCCATCTAAACTTGAGAGATATGGGCATGACACAATATGCCAGTTGCCGATAGAGAGAAAAAAAAGGAAACGTAGATATTTCGAGGAGAAAGTAATGATAGATCGTAAAAGTAAAAGTTCCAAAGTTTTAAAATTTTAATATAACCAGTAAATATGGTCTAAGTAAGCTGATGACAAATGTCACTGACAGTGTAGGAAAACGAAAATCCCATAGAAATAATCACTGTCATTTATACCTCAGCGACACCTGCCCCTGTAGCTGCTGTTTCTACAACCAAGAATACTGAATCCACAAGTAGGACATACCACGCCACCACTTCTACAAGTACGATGTATCCTTCCACCACCATGACAGCCACTTCCACAAGTACGACTTATCCTTCCACCACCACGACAACTACTTCCACGAGTACAATGTATCCTTCCACCACCACAGCGACCACTTCCACAAGTACGATGTATCCTTCCACCACCACAGCGACCACTTCCACAAGTGCGATGTATCCTTCCACCACCACGGCAACCACTTCCACAAGTACGATGTATCCTTCCACCACCACGGCAACCACTTCCACAAGTACGATGTATCCTTCCAGCACCACGGCGACCACTTCCACAAGTACGATGTATCCTTCCACCACCACCACGGCGACCACTTCCACAAGTACGATGTATCCTTCCACCACCACGGCAACCACTTCTACAAGTACGATGTATCCTTCCACTATCATTGTACCGACACCTGCTGCCACTACAGCCGCTCCTACCGCAATGACAACCACGTTCACGGCAATAACTGCAACGCTCTCCTCTGACTTCGTGGCCGTGACATCCATGAACTCAGCACCTTACCTGCCGCGTCCAGGCGTGAACAACACAGGTAAGAGGCAAGAGTGCATGAGAGGAGTGCAGTTGTGAAATAGGGAGCATGAGGCTAGTACAAAAGAGGCAACAGAGAATGTTGTTGATCGCGAATAATTTCGGTGTATATAAAACTCATTCATTCATTTGCATGTCCCTTGCAGAAATTTGCCTCCCAAACAGCACTCCTGTAGGCCTCTCGGTTGTGAGCAAGATGGCCTGCTGCTGTTGCATCCATTTCCAGATCGTCAACGATGTCTTGCAGCCATCTTCGTTTTGGTCTTCCTCTTTTTCTTTTTCCCATTATGTATCCTTCCAATACGGTCTTCTCTAAATTATCATGACGTTTAATGTGTCCAAAATATTTCAGTTTTCTCTCTTTAATCCTCTTCACTAGCCAGCCTTCTTCAATATTAAGCTCTTGTAGTATAGATATATTTGTTCTTTTTTGTGTCCACGATATTTGGAGAACTCTTCTGTAGCATTTACATTCAAAGGCATTTATGTGTTTCTCAGCTGTTTTGTTAAGTGTCCAGGTCTCACAGGCATATGTTGCGATGGGAAAGATGCATGCCCTTAAAAATCTTATTTTTGTAGTTCTGTCTGTTCCTCTCCACAGATTCTTTATTTGTTTTACTTTCTGAAGAGCGATAGATGTCCTCCTTTTAACTTCCCTCATTGTATCTCCATTATTAGTTAGTAGCGATCCACGATATTCAAAACTCTCCACTTCTTCCAGTTTTTCCTCATTGATACATATTTCAGTTGCCTTGTTTGTTTTGTCAGTTGTCATCAATTTAGTTTTCTTTGCATTAAGATAGAGGTTCTAAGTACATAAATATACACAAAGCCACTGCAGTAAAGCTGTGATAACAAAACTTTAAAACTAAAGCTAAAGTAGGACCAGCTTTATTAGTTAACTAGCACACAGTTGCAATGTTTCGGTTTACACATTAATCATACAAGTCGTAAAGGACAAAGAAATATGGTAAGAAGATAAAATATAAATTCATATGAATTTGTTGTAACAAATAGAAATGGATAAAAGCTAGAAGACAAGAGAACACTTAGCTATGGCTTGTAAGAAACTTCTTCCAGGAGTGCGTGTGGTAGAGTATTGTGAATGTGTAAATTAAAATGTGTGGTATTTTCCTAGTAAAATGGGAATGGTGAAAGTGGGAAGGAGAGGGGGAGGGGATACAATGGCAATCTAGCTGAGAAATGGGTAGGTAGAATAGATGAATGTGTCTGGTGTAGAGGGTTTGTACTCTAGTGCAGAGAGGGGGTTCTAGAACTACAGGTAAGGAAAGAGTAGGGCTTAGTAGAAAGGGAATGTTCAGTGCAGCTGAATTTCGAGTTCAGCCGTGAGGTTCCAGTGTCCCATATTCTTGAATATAGCGGTTCTCGAGCATCAGGCGGGCTCTGTTATCAGAGTTGATCTTCCGAATGCTGACCGGGCTAGCGGTCTGTTTGAATGTATTCCCTATGATATCTGACAGTGTTCTTTGGTTGTCATAACCTTTGATATGTGCTGGTGTAAGGAGATGTGGACTGGCTAATAGTTTAGCCAAACAGACACGTCTCAGCTACGACAAAGCTCTCGAACACGACAATTAACCAGCAGTCTCTCGCACTCACTCGGGCGGATGGTAAGGGCGTAACGGTATCAACCCAGATGAAGTTGCTGCTGGTTTGTTAAACTGAGGGCTAAAGGTAAGTCCCTTTAATTGGACTGATGCTGGCCATGCGTTGCTAGCGTCATTAGCATACTATCTGTCAGATATCACGAAGATTGAAAATGTTCTATGTACCTGTACTGGCGTAGAAATATGTTACATTTGTATGTATGTGAACTAGCGTGCCTATATATATATATATATATGTCCATTATAACGTGACCATATTTTCTGTTGAGGGGTTTCTTAACTTGCTTCCTATTACAAACTCCAAGTGTAATGTTCACAAGCTAAACTGTTGCTCAGTCGGCACCAAATTGCATCTTTCTAATTTTGTTTCGTTTTTTAAAATTTCATTTTTAATTACGCCACTAGGTGTAAATTATAAACGGGCAAACAGTTTTATGGCGAGTTAGGAGAATAAATAGTTTAAGTCTTAAGCATCAAGGAGACGGGTAAGCATATATCAGATTTCAGGAAGAAAAAGGCAGCAAGAATTCTTTCATTATCAAAACACGGATACTGGATGCTACAATTTGTCATGTTGTTATAATGTAAAACGGTCAATAAACAACATTGACCTACTTGCCCAGTGTGAGCAAGAAGACATGCTTCTTTTAACAGCAAATAAAACTAAAAAACGGTTGGAAATGGATGGGTCAAGTGCTCCGAAGGGACCCCGGCTAGATCGCTAAAACGACCATGAGATGGACACCCGAGGGCGATGAGAGAGAGAGAGAGGCCGACCAAAGACTACCTGGCGAAGAGATGTAGTAGAAGTAGAAATGGGTACCGTGCTATATAGCTGGGGCACAACACTACTGGCAGGACATGGACCGTGAGAAATGGAGAGAATTTGTTGCTGCCCTGCAAGGCGCTACAGGGCGTTTAGGCTGTGGTCGTTTAGCCCAGTGGCGGAGATCCTCATCTAAAGGCTGTATGAGAGCTAACATCTTTCCAAGAAGGCCACATTAAACAAAGAAAAACAAATTTACTGCAAAATGCAAATAATTTAATATAATTTAGCTTTTATACAGAATTAACCCTTTCAAGTATCTTATTCTGCCATACGGCAGAGTGCATACTAACAATGTTTCAATACCAATATACATACATATATATCATATATATATATTCACCTTGATAGCCGATCGCCGGTCATGGATGGATGGATGGATGGATGGATGGATGGATGGATGGATGGATGGATGGAATGGATGAATGGATGGATATAACACAGGTATAACAGGATGGAGAAAAATATAAGGAAGGAATTATTGAAATATTCGATTTTCAGAGTTGGTACTCCTGGTTGGTTATATAAAGTCATTGGTCGTGAGACAAGACTGTCCTTTTTTTTTTTTTACAAATGTTACCATGATGTTTTACATATTATAATGAAATCTTTCTTCGTTTTGCCGAGTCATTCCAGGTAAAGATGATTGTCTGTTTTAAAATATTTGCAGTAGTTTTGAGAAGCCGAATAAGCCTCAGTTGTGTCTCACTGCAGGTCGTGGTTTGCAGACCGCTGATGTGCGGCAACAGAGATCAGTAGGAGAATGAGTAAAGACCTGAGGCGTGTTAAACATTTTGTAATGTATTTACTTATTTTTTGTTCCCTCTGAACAGTTCTCAGAGAGGACATCTGCTCTACCATTCAGCCGGGAGAAATTGTGGCTTACCCGAACGACTGCACCCATTACATACAGTGCGATTTCATGACCCCCATTGTCCGTCCGTGTTCAGGCGGCCTCGTTTTCGACTCGGAAACTAGCAGCTGCGTTGTCCCTGCCCCAGGTATGCCCTGCACGGAGGTGAAACCGTGTGAGAACATCAACGGAGGGTACTTCGCTCACCCGACCAACTGCCAGCTTTATATAGTGTGCGACCGAGGAACGACGGTCGTTCAGTCATGTAAGGGCGATATGATCTGGGATCAGAGCGTTCAGACATGTCTGCCTAACGAAATGGGACAAAAATGTTATCCGTCTTAAGACATTTTTTCCTAATAAGATGAGACATAAATGTAATCCATCTTAAGAAATGTTTTTCTAATAAAACGGGACAAAAATGTAATCCATCTTAAGACATTTCGTCCTAATAAAACGGGACAAAAGTGTAATCCATCTTAAGACATTTCTTCCTAATAAAACGGGACAAAAATTTAATCCATCTTAAGACTTTTCTTCCTGATAAAACGGGACAAAAATGTAATCCATCTTAAGACATTTCTTCCTAACGAAATGGGACAAAAATGTAATCCATCTTAAGACATTTCTTCCTAACGAAATGGGACACAGATGTAATCCATCTTAAGACATTTCTTCCTAACGAAATGGGACAAAAATGTAATCCATCTTAAGACATTTCTTCCTAACGAAATGGGACAAAAATGTAATCCATCTTAAGACATTTCTTCCTAACGAAATGAGACAAAAATATAGTCCATCTTCACTTAGATATAACTTCTTTCCTTTGACACAGTGCTTTGTTCATGTTGAAATTATAAGTACTCTCTGGAATAAAGGATGTGATATGCAACTTAAATTCTTTTCTCTTCATTTTTGGGAAAAGTGAAATATTGTTTTATAAATCCTTTTATTTCAAGTTTCTTCTATTTTAGTTCTTGTATACATTTTATACACTTAATATAAAAAACAAAATTATAAAAAGTAAAATTGTAATAAAAAATGATGCTCCTTTACTTAATAAATATATCTGAGAAACTAGACTCTTGTGTGAGAAGTATTTGAATGTACATGAATAGTTGTCCTCACAGTTGCTTGTAGACAAAATAGGGGTTAGGTCCCTTTTTACGACCAAATATTTATCGTGATGTGTTCCAGAATATGGGAGATAATACTCTTTGGAACGATGCCACTCGTATGATAGGGCGAATGCACTTGTTCTTGCATTCCTTAACCATCATCATACAGTCCCCTGGAGAGTCTATCCAATATGTGACTGATCATAATTCTTTCGCAGCCAGAGTAACTTATTCTGCGGCAGAGTTGTCTCCTCCTACCCAGAGACAGTTGGTTCAAGTCTTTACAAATGCTCTGATGGCTCGTTTCATAAAGACCAGATTGACTATAAGACAAAGCAACCACTTTTGAGAAGGCTATTTTGATTGCTTTAGAGGAACATTATATATCCCGTACTGTGAACTTTACTATATCACATACTGTGAACTTTACTATATCACATATTGTGAACTTTAGTTCCAGAGATAGGACTTTTTCAGTCAGGTCAGCTCCTAAAGAAGTTGATGTTTTTGAGAAAGCCAGGTCTTCAGGCTCGCACTCGGCGCAGCAGGTTTCTCCTCGTGGGACGTCACCAGGACCTGCGTCGCTCCAGAAGAACGACTTGCCTGGTCAACATCGGTCAAGACCCAGGGGTGTGGTTAGGTATGAGACAGCAGATATAAGGACATGTTTCAAGTATTTCACCTTTCAAGCCCGCTATAAGCTCCTCAGAGATCTGATAAAAGTAATAGTTAAACTGTTAAGTCTGCGCTGTGTGAGCTCGCGTGCGTCCGACAAATGCTACTCACCTTCAAGACATGTAAAGAGGAATTCTGTTTTCTTTTCTCAAGCTTCACCATTATTAAAGGTGGCCGCAGATCCTCCCACTCCTACGTCTTTCCTTTTAGTTGCGTCTTCGAGGGTTAGAGCTTTAGTAGATACAGGAGCTAATGTCTGTCTTTTTTAAATGATTCTCTCTTCAGATCCTTTTCTGCTTTTTTCAAGCTTTTGCCTGCTCGAGTTAGTTTGCAGAGAGTCACTGCCTCTTCTATGAGAGTTATCGGCAGAGTTTATATTCCTGTAACCCTTGCAGGTGTTAGTGTTTCTCCGTGCATCCATGTGGCTCCCGACATGAACCGATCCGCCATTCTTGGGCGTGATTTTCTGTCTCGTTCTGGTGCTTATCTTAGATTACAAGTCGAACACTCTCAACATCCACAACAAGAAGATACATTTAGAACAGGATATACATATTAGATCTTCTCTTCGTGTTCGGAGTTTTTCTGTCCTTCTCCCCTCGTTTTATTTTCCCTCTCAAACTGAAGGCTCAACCATATTTTCCTACCGGAAAGTCTTACATGGTTCTGGTTCCTGATACTCCTTTTCTACAGTCTCAGCCAGAAAGATTGAGGTTGTGTACTCAGCCTTTGATCTAGGGCCCCGTCATTCCTCGATCATTAGGGTTATCAAACATTCAAACAAACGCATCACTCTGAAACGAGGATGTGTTTTGGGGAGATAGATTGCGGAGTTTGCAAACTCTGTTGAGGTTGAACCTGTTACTTCACAGTCGACAAATGAAGGTTTCTTTTGGGTTGATATTGTGTATAGACCATTTAATCCTTATTTCGATTTAATGCAGTATTTCTGTAAAATAGGGTATAAAGTGGAACGAATTCAAGAACAATGCAGAGATAAGGCGGATGAGCAAACAACAACCTATCTCGTGGGTGATCGGATGGACATATGTTGGTCACGCGATGAGAAGAAACAGTCAGAGAATCCCAAAACAAGCTATCAAGTGGAACACAACAGGCCATAAAAAAAAGAGGTCGACCACGTGAATCCCTAAAGATGACATTGTTAAGAGAGGCCAAATTAGTATGCATAAAATCCCCTGATGAGATTGAAAAGCTCGCCGAAACAGGAAAACTTGGCGAACTACCAAGCGAACCCTTTGTGACGTTTAACGGCACGGGAAGGATGTAAGATGTAAGATCTGTAATAAGAGCTCACATTTAACTCTCCAGCACTCCCGACTGTTCATGCAGGGGTTAGGATCTTGCAACACGTCAGTGATGCTGGACTTGGTGCTGTTTGTCACTGTTTATCAGTGGCTCCAAACCCTTTTTTTTTTCAGCTTCGTACCTCTGAAACCAATAATAATTCCAGAATGTATAAAATAGGAAAAAAGTAGGAGCAGCTTTATTACTTAACGATTACAAAGTTGTGACGTTTCGGCGTGAGCCTTAATCATACAAAAACATACAGGACGAAGAAATAGAGAGAGGAGATAAAGTATAGATTCACATGAATACTATTAAAAAATAAATAAATAAATAAAAAATAAAATAAATTTTTAAAAGAGTACTTAGCTGTAAATTGCAAGGTGTGGCTTGTCCGGCGGTGTGTGTCAGGAATGGATCTAGTGGGACGTGGAGACTGTTTAAATAGAGACCTGTGACATTTGGTCAGTGGGTTGTAACTGGGGGTGGTGGATGGGGAACCAGGGAGGGGAGAGAGAGTGACGCAATACCGACCTAGCTAGGAGAAATTGAAACAGATGATTGGGAAAGAGGGGTTGCAGAGAAGAGGGGTTGCAGAGAAAATAGCGGGGTTGCAGAGTGATGCTGAGAGGAAGTTTGAAAAGTAAGAAGGGGTGGATTTAGTGGAGAGGTACTATAATGATTGAAGAAGATGATGTTACGTGTAACTAAACAGCGAGTTTAACCCATGTGACATCGTTTAATGGCTGTTACCAGAAAATCAGATTTGCCTCTGTGGTTGGGGCCTTTGAAATGATTTGGGACTGGTTTCGAAGCATGCTGGGCGATGCACAAGCCGCCTGGCACTTGAGAACTGCTGCATTCAAAATTATGGGACGCTGGAACCACATGGGTTAAACTGGCTGTTTAGTTACACGTAACATCATCTTCTTCAATCATTATAGTACCTCTCCACTGAATCCACCCCTTCTTACTTTTCAAACTTCCTCACAGCATCACTCTGCAACCCCGCTTACTTTTCAAACTTCCCCACAGCATCACTCTGCAACCCCGCTATTTTCTCTGCAACCCCTCTTCCCCAATCATCTGTTTCAATTTCTCCTAGCTAGGTCGGTATTGCGTCACTCTCTCTCCCCTCCCTGGTTCCCCATCCACCACCCCCAGTTACAACCCACTGACCACATGTTACAGGTCTCTGTTTAAACAGTCTCCACGTCCCACTAGATCCATTCCTGACACACACCGCCGGACAAGCCACACCTTGCAATTTACAGCTAAGTACTCTTTTAAAAATGTATTTTATTTTTTATTTATTTTTAAATTTTTTAATAGTATTCATGTGAATCTATACTTTATCTCCTCTCTCTGTTTCTTCGTCCTGTATGTTTTTGTATGATTAAGGCTCACGCCGAAACGTCACAACTTTGTAATCGTTAAGTAATAAAGCTGCTCCTACTTTTTTCCTATTTTATACATTCTGGTATCACAGCTTTACTGCAGTACTTAGTGTATAGTTGTATACTTATACACTAATTATTGTACAATAATAATTCGCTTCGGTTTAGCGAAGGTTTACTTTCCCCGCCCCGTGGTATTACATTAAAAAAAAAAAAAACTTTTCGATCTTACAGTTTTAAAAATGAATAGTTTTGAGTTCTTCGTGATGAAATGTCTTGTCTTGTTTTGTCATCTATCTCCCTGGAGCTGGTGTTCTTTGCAGCCGATGTTGTGAAGATGTTGAGGCATATTATCGTATCTGTGCGGGAGCGGGTTATGGTGGCTATTTTCTTTTTCAGTTCCAGAGTGCAGCAGGAGATGAGCAATACTTCTTTAGCCTCCACCACGGGGACTATGGTGATCCCCGTCACGTTAACCAGGCTAGGTCTGTTCCTGGGACTACTACAGGAGAGGTGGAACTATAGTTCATGAACCCTCACGCTAGCATGTCAGCTATAGTTCATCAACCCCCACGCTAGCATGTCAGCTATAGTTCATCAACCCCCACGCTAGCATGTCAGCTATAGTTCATCAACCCCCACGCTAGCATGTCAGCTATGGTTCATCAACCCTGACGCTAGCATGTCAACTATGGTTTATCAACCGTGACGCTAGCATGTCAGCTATGGTTTATCAACCCTGACGCTAGCATGCCAGCTATAGTTCATCAACACTGACGCTAGTATGTCAGCTATAGTTCATCAACCCTCACGCTAGCATGTCAGCTATAGTTCATTAACCCTGACGCTAGCATGTCAGCTATAATTCATTAACTGTGACGCTAGCATGTCAGCTATAGTTCATCAACCCTCACGCTAGCATGCCAGCTATAGTTCATCAACACTGACGCTAGCATGTCAGCTATAGTTCATCAACCCTTACGCTAGCATGCCAGCTATAGTTCATCAACACTGACGCTAGCATGTCAGCTATAGTTCATCAACCCTTACGCTAGCATGCCAGCTATAGTTCATCAACCCTCACGCTAGCATGCCAGCTATAGTTCATCAACACTGACGCTAGCATGTCAGCTATAGTTCATCCACCTTGACGCTAGCATGTCAGCTATGGTTCATCCACCCTGATGCTAGCATGTCAGCTATAGTTCATCAACCGTGACGCTAGCATGTCAGCTATAGTTCATCAACCGTGACGCTAGCATGTCAGCTATAGTTCATCAACCGTGACGCTAGCATGTCAGCTATAGTTCATCCACCCTGACGCTAGCATGTCAGCTATAGTTCATCAACCGTGACGCTAGCATGTCAGCTATAGTTCATCCACCCTGACGCTAGCATGTCAGCTATAGTTCATCAACCGTGACGCTAGCATGTCAACTATGGTCGCTGAATTCCAAAACGGACAGCGCCTTCGTCCCCTTTTATGATGAAAAACAAATGTTAAAAATAAATGTTAACAACAAATGTTAAAAACAAATGTTAACAACAAATGTTAAAAACAAATGTTAAAAACAAATGTTAAAAACAAATGTTAACAACAAATGTTAAAAACAAATGTCGGCGTGTTATGCAAACCCCTCCACAAGCAAGAAAAGACGCGATAGGGAACCAGCCCAACAATCCAGCTTCATTACAGACAGTAAAACAAATAATAAGAAATAACAAAAAAAGAAGAAACGACTGAATGAAAGAGGAAACAGGCAGAGCAGTCTACCAATGCATGCCCAGACCGAATGTGAAAGACGCTATAAACAGACTAGAGCAAACAATCATTTTTCAACTAAGAACAAGGCGCATACCCCTGAAGGCACACACACACACACACACACACACACATACACTGGATATAGCCCAGTGAAGCGCCTAAATGCCCACTATGTGATAGTAACCAAGAAACAGTCACACGCCATCTACTAGAAAGTCCAGCACTGATAGATTTAAGACAGGAATACCTGCTTGAACGTCCAGACATTGAAAGCACATTATGTACAAACTCAGTACAATTAAAGAAGACCTGCAGATACTTTGCCATTGTTTCGAGCCCAAGAGCACAAACTCAGATGGCTGCTGGAGCGGAGAAATGAAATATGCGGTCCCTTACCTGGCCCTCCCTGGACCCCAGAGCTTCGAGGGCCCCAGATTTAGAAACGGTAACATATATACAGTAGTTGTTTTCGTCCAGTTTTAGACAGCTTATGTAATACCAGGACTTGTAGTGCCTTGAGTGTGCCTGAATTCATCAACATCTTTCCCATCTCGCGTTGAGATCCAGCTGTCCTCAGCTCTCACACAGTAGAATAACAATTTGTTCGTCAACCTAGGGGACATAATCATTAAATTATGATGCGAGAAGAGAGTTTTGACTGAGAATTATAACAAAAATATCAGCATGCAGGTGTAGTTGCTGAAAACACAAAGTTTTAAAATAGATTAAATTTTTGCAACATTTCTTCTTCTTTCACATTTCTGTTAACAGTTTCAAGCTGTTTTTTTTAAAATCAGATTTTCCATTTTCGAGTAAATTTGTTCGGTTAATGCCCTTTGCATTCTTGGAAGACTGAGCCACGAGTTCTCTTTCGGCTGCTTATTTATTCTTTCTGCCTTCAACTGAAGTCGGTATCTTATCGACTCCGTGAGTCTTTCGACTTATCTTGAAGCTCATACTCTGAGATTTTTCTTTCACAACAAGAACTTCAGCATCGGAATGTCTTCTTGCTTGTTTAAAAAAAAAAAAAAAATGTAGTTGTTAACTCCCCTAGTTTTCTGCTGGTTTCAAGGCAACTCTGGGATGTTGTATCTCCCGCTGATCCCCATGAGAGTACAGAGACACGGATTTCTTCTTTGTTGAAAAGACAGGCTGGAAGCACGTTAAGACCTGGTCTTAGTTTTATTCTATGAGGTGTGAAAGCCGCACACTTCAAGACAAATTCTCTAAATAAGCGACCTCAGTCATTCAGGTTCAAAGCAACCCCTCCCCTGTCCCGACCTAGTTAATAGTGGGAAAACAGAACATATTTTGTGCTATATTTATCTGCTGAAATCTTGGCAATGGAGATTAACATTTAACGCTTTGTTAACTATTTAAAGAGCTTTGACAAAAGTAACTCAGAAATAAAGATTAATGAATGTTCTGAATCTCTCCCTCCCTCCCGCCTCCCCCCTCTCTCTCTCTCTCTCTCTCTCTCTCTCTCTCTCTCTCTGAAAAATTCACCTCGCAAAAAAGTATACCAGTTAGCCAAAATCAAGCACTTCATCGATCAAGACACAAGGAAGATATACTATACATACGTATACATAGTGTATATACTATATATACATACACACACACACACTTAGACTACTGCTCAACAATCTGGGATGATTGCTCAATGTCAAATACAAAGAGACTTTACTCACTTCAAAAGCGAGCAGTAAAGCTTATTAGTGACAGATCAAGCAGCAACTAACCAGCACAAACGTATCAAAATACTGCCTCTTAAGAACAGGTTCCTCTTCATCAAAACCAAGTTGGTACATCGAATTCTCTCACGGCATGCCCCATCTTATCTGTTTAAATTTAGCTCAAAGTGCAGCCAACGCTTGAACAACATATGTCTTCTAAAACCTAGACGTGACCTTTACAACAAAAGCTTTACTTATTCTACTGCTCATCTTTGGAATACCCTCCCATCCTGTATAAAAAAAATATAAACTATACTCCTTCCTACAACTACAAACTTTTCCAATAACTATTTGATGTCGACTACATGCCCCATGAATCATAAAACTTAGAAAGTTATTTTAGACTGGTCTTGTAGCATGGCCTTGTAAGTAATGATTATAGTTGTTGTTATTGTTATTATTAATGAATCATCATCATCAGGTGCCGTGCCGACTGGCGTTGGCTATTATGCTTCTCCAGAGTACCCGATCCTTCATGCAGGCCATCAGTTCAGTTGGTGATCTCCTCTCACACCATCCCGTCAGACTGTCCAGTATCATTTCTCTTGGTCTTCCTCTTGATCTTCTTCCTCCTATTTTTCCTGTTGTTATAATATTTTCAATGCCCTCTCTTTTCATTGCATGTCCTATGAAAGTACATTGTCTCTCTCTTATCTTTTTGACAAGGTTTTTTGTCTCTCCAGCTCTTCTCATTCATTCTTCATTAGTTATTTTTGAATTTTTCATTGAATATTAATGAATATGATTATGAAAATATACTGTAAATAAAATAGTAACATCGAATGGCGACAGAGACATTGTTTAATCCACCAAGCTGGACTTGAAGATAAAAAGGCGAGCGGAGATACAGGAGAAACGAAGAAGGACCAAGATGACCAAGAAGTAAGGAAGTAGAGAAGAGAGGAGGCTAAGGAGAGGGCCTGAATACGGAAGAACAGAGAATCTAGGACCAGGAAGGAAGAAGAAATAGGGGAGAGAGGAGACAGAGGAGTGGAGACAGAGGAACACCGTCGGTCCGGCAAGTAGCGACTGACCAGAACTGCAAGAAGGATGGTCAGAGCACGTGGACAGTCAAGAGTGAAGAAAGAAGGTCTGACCAGAACAGCTGAGAAGTCATCAGATGAAAGATAAGAACAGAAGTCCAGAGAAGAGGCAAGTAGGCTTTGCTTGTTAGTACACCGCGATTGAGAGACGGCCGAGGAAGACCGTCAGAAGAAATCAGAAGACAAACAAGAGAAAAAAGAGGACGAGACGATATAAAATCAGAAGTAGTAGACGGAAGATGGTTTTCAAGTAATTCAAGTGATTAAGAAGAATTGACACTTTTGAAAATTCGAGTACAGTGATTTTTAGACGAGAAACTAGTTGACCGCGTGTTGTACAACTGATATAGCACGGAGATAGGAAATGTTCTCGTATCAAGTGTAGAGTATTGTGAAATTGAGGAATTGAGAAATGCTGCATGTAGAATATGATAGAGTTTGATATTGTGAACAAATGATTAAGTGGTTCAATCCAGTTGATGTTGTCAACAATACATCTTGAACTTATTCATCAGAATTAAATAATGGAGGAACATTTCATCGCACTTTCTCTGATCTAGTGAAATGGTAACGTTTTGTGAAACCTGTGATGTGTTATGATCAGAGAACCAAAGAACACTTCTACTGTCAGTCATTAAAAGAGAAATATATGATTCACGCTGGCGATGGTTGGGACATGTGCTCCGAATGACTGACAACTCACTACCAAAAATAGCACTAAGATGGACACCACAGGGGAGCAGAAGTAAGGGTAGACCAAAAGAGACATGGAGAAGAACAACAGAAAGGATGTTGAGCAATAGAAGGCTCACCTGGGCAAGAGCAGAAAAAAAGGCGAAGGACAGGCATTTGTGGAAAACCCTTGCGGAAGCCCCATGTGCCCTGGGCACTTAAGGTTCAGAGAGAGAGAGATATGATTCACAAACTTCAATATTTTACCCTTACAGACACCAAAGTCGCTATTCTGAATAGTAATGAAATTTTTGTTTGGTAGATAGTCATTTATATGTATATGTAGTTAGTCATTTATATGTGTATGTAGTTAGTCATTTTTTGCGTATGTAGTTACTTTATTGTTAATTATGTTTGTTATATGAGCAGCATATTTGTAGAATATCTGGAAGTTTGTATGATAAAGAGCAGAATATCAGACGGGCCTGCGTGCCCAGTTCTTAAACCTTTTTGAAGTAAAGATCAATCAATCAATCTGGACCTGTAGACGTCCAAAGCACATGGGGCTTCCGCAAGAGTTTTCCACAAAAATCTGTCCATCGCTTTTTTTTCCTCGGCTCTTGCCCTGTGTGCACTCTATTGCTCAACATCATCTCTGTTATTCTCCTCCATGTCTCCTTTGGTCTATCCTTACTCCTGTTTCCTTGCCGTGTCAATTTCTGTGCTAATTTTGGTAATGAGTTACCGGTAGTCCGGAGTACATGCCCCAACAATCGCCAACGTACGTATTTCCTCAGTGATCGAAGTCAATCACTTCATACGCATTTCTGCCAGAAAGGGGTTATATCTTACAGCATTTGCCAAAAAGGGTTCGCCTAATCCTACGCAGACATTTAGTTTGGAAGGAATTCAGTTTGATTGTCTATACCCTTCCACCTTCCACCTTCTATATCATTCCACTTAAAAGTGGAAAACGAAGAGATTACAAGACCCACTTTGGATATGCTTCGTATGGAGGACGATATCAACAATCACATCAGGAGGATGATCAAACTGGGGGGGGGGGGAGAGAGAGAGAGAGAGTAGAGGAGAAGTGGACGTTTTTCGTTTTTTTTTTTTTTTCTGAACGGAGTAGTTTAGCACGCATTATGTGACAGGCTCCATCAGCAGGCGCATGCTTAAGTGTGTGTTGGAAGTGAAGGCGGAGCACGCATGGGAATGCCCGGAGTGCTGTGATGCCAGTCTCTGATTATTCTAATTGCCTGCGGGTTTTTTTTTCTTGCTTCCGTTTCTGTTGAAGTCTTTATTTTTTCCTTGGGTGGGTAGTGGTGTGAGGGTGGGAGGAAGAGGGGAGGGGGGATTGCTGGCTCTATGCCGAGCTGTTCTTAAGTCGTATTTTATGATCGTGCTTGGTAGGCTACAATGGTCCATTTCTGTGCACCCCAGGCACGTGCCCAGGTTCTGAGCGACCCACGCCAATGTTCTGAATAACACTCTACAATGAATATTTCTTCAGATAGCTATCAGACATTTTACTTGTACATATAACCTACAAGGGAAACATAGAACCTACACAGGAAACATAGAACCTACGAAGGAAACATAGAACCTACACAGAAAACATAGAACCTACACAGGAAACATAGAACCTACGAAGGAAACATAGAAACTACACAGGAAACATAGAACCTACGAAGGAAACATAGAACCTACACAGGAAACATAGAACCTACACAGGAAACATAGAACCTACGAAGGAAACATAGAACCTACACAGAAAACATAGAACCTACACAGAAAACATAGAACCTACGAAGGAAACATAGAACCTACACAGAAAACATAGAACCTACACAGAAAACATAGAACCTACACAGAAAACATAGAACCTACACAGGAAACATAGAACCTACACAGAAAACATAGAACCTACACAGAAAACATAGAACCTACGAAGGAAACATAGAACCTACACAGAAAACATAGAACCTACGAAGGAAACATAGAACCTACACAGGAAACATAGAACCTACACAGGAAACATAGAACCTACACAGAAAACATAGAACCTACACAGAAAACATAGAACCTACACAGGAAACATAGAACCTACACAGGAAACATAGAACCTACACAGAAAACATAGAACCTACACAGGAAACATAGAACCTACACAGAAAACATAGAACCTACAAATAAAACAATTCTGTCAGTACCCACATATGTCTGACCTGTGTCGTGTACATCAGAGTAATTTTTTTTTCGTGGACAGCTGCAGATATTTTAAGAATGTGCGAGATGCACATAACAATTTTACTGGTGTCGTTACGTATGGTTGGATCGAAGAATCGATACGCGGCAAAGTGAGTTTAGGTGAAAGGTTTCTCGTAAAGAGAATCAGATATCGATTCTGAGACTGCTGGTGGAAATCGTAGCTTGTATCAAATAAGATCGTGAAGATTAAACACTAGCAATGCTAACAGGAGCTCATGACAGACACTGAGTGAGTGCTTGCAGGTGCATGCTCTCTTATGTGTATACTGATATAATTACAAGGTAAAGGACGCTAGTTGGTTGCTATATCTGAAGGCAGGTGCACTGAAGAAATCAGACCCCAGGATAGTAGTGGCAAAGAGAGTTTTTTGGATTTTTTTAAGTGAAGAACATATTAACAAATCAAAAACTGCCATTGGCAACAAGAAACAATGTGCTAAGATATTATAAGACCCACTTTGGATATGCTTCGTATGGAGGACGATATCAACAATCACATCAGGAGGATGATCAAACTGGGGGGGGGGGGGGGGGGGGGAGAGAGAGTAGAGGAGAAGTGGACGTTTTTCGTTTTTTTTTTTTTCTGAACGGAGTAGTTTAGCACGCATTATGTGACAGGCTCCATCAGCAGGCGCATGCTTAAGTGTGTGTTGGAAGTGAAGGCGGAGCACGCATGGGAATGCCCGGAGTGCTGTGATGCCAGTCTCTGATTATTCTAATTGCCTGCGGGTTTTTTTTTCTTGCTTCCGTTTCTGTTGAAGTCTTTATTTTTTCCTTGGGTGGGTAGTGGTGTGAGGGTGGGAGGAAGAGGGGAGGGGGGATTGCTGGCTCTATGCCGAGCTGTTCTTAAGTCGTATTTTATGATCGTGCTTGGTAGGCTACAATGGTCCATTTCTGTGCACCCCAGGCACGTGCCCAGGTTCTGAGCGACCCACGCCAATGTTCTGAATAACACTCTACAATGAATATTTCTTCAGATAGCTATCAGACATTTTACTTGTACATATAACCTACAAGGGAAACATAGAACCTACACAGGAAACATAGAACCTACGAAGGAAACATAGAACCTACACAGAAAACATAGAACCTACACAGGAAACATAGAACCTACGAAGGAAACATAGAAACTACACAGGAAACATAGAACCTACGAAGGAAACATAGAACCTACACAGGAAACATAGAACCTACACAGGAAACATAGAACCTACGAAGGAAACATAGAACCTACACAGAAAACATAGAACCTACACAGAAAACATAGAACCTACGAAGGAAACATAGAACCTACACAGAAAACATAGAACCTACACAGAAAACATAGAACCTACACAGAAAACATAGAACCTACACAGGAAACATAGAACCTACACAGAAAACATAGAACCTACACAGAAAACATAGAACCTACGAAGGAAACATAGAACCTACACAGAAAACATAGAACCTACGAAGGAAACATAGAACCTACACAGGAAACATAGAACCTACACAGGAAACATAGAACCTACACAGAAAACATAGAACCTACACAGAAAACATAGAACCTACACAGGAAACATAGAACCTACACAGGAAACATAGAACCTACACAGAAAACATAGAACCTACACAGGAAACATAGAACCTACACAGAAAACATAGAACCTACAAATAAAACAATTCTGTCAGTACCCACATATGTCTGACCTGTGTCGTGTACATCAGAGTAATTTTTTTTTCGTGGACAGCTGCAGATATTTTAAGAATGTGCGAGATGCACATAACAATTTTACTGGTGTCGTTACGTATGGTTGGATCGAAGAATCGATACGCGGCAAAGTGAGTTTAGGTGAAAGGTTTCTCGTAAAGAGAATCAGATATCGATTCTGAGACTGCTGGTGGAAATCGTAGCTTGTATCAAATAAGATCGTGAAGATTAAACACTAGCAATGCTAACAGGAGCTCATGACAGACACTGAGTGAGTGCTTGCAGGTGCATGCTCTCTTATGTGTATACTGATATAATTACAAGGTAAAGGACGCTAGTTGGTTGCTATATCTGAAGGCAGGTGCACTGAAGAAATCAGACCCCAGGATAGTAGTGGCAAAGAGAGTTTTTTTTTTTTAAGTGAAGAACATATTAACAAATCAAAAACTGCCATTGGCAACAAGAAACAATGTGCTAAGATATTATACAGAACCTAATCTATTTCATGCAAGTGAAATATAGACTATGAATAAACAGTTAGAACGAGGAACAGAGGCTACTGAAAAGTGATTCTTAAGAAGGATGCTCTGCATATCATGGACAGCCAGAAAGACAAAGAAATATTACAGCAGGATAAGGAATATCTCGAATTAGTGACATAAGTAAAAAAAAAGACAATAAAAGTTTCTCGGACACATCAGCAGACATGAAGGTCTCGAGAAATTGGTCATCACTGGAAAGATAAATGTCAAACGACAGAAATACCTGGATGTCCTCACTGGATAGTTTGGTAGAAAAACGGCATTCGAACTGATTCGAGCCACAGAGGATCGAGCGAGATGGAAATAGATGACCATCTGCGTCTATTGTAATGGCACTATCTGATCTAAGCTCATGGCTATACAGACAAAAAAATGGGCAAAGAAAAGCAACATAATAGGGTACATAATAACGAGGTTGAGACTTGTGACTGTCCCAGTTGAGATGAAACATGCAGGGGAACCCGCAAAACAGATTTCTTCTTCTTCTTCTTCTTCTTCTACTACTACTACTACTACTACTACTACTACTACTACTACTACTACTACTACTACTACTACTACTACTTCTTCTTCTTCTTCATCATCATCATCATCATCTTCTTCTTCTTCAGATTTACGAGCCATTAAGGCTCATTGCTGCAGATAAAGTTTGCCTCTGTTTCTCTCTGGTCCTAATCTTCTCTCTCCAGTTGGTGACAAAAATTTCTTTAATATCATCTTCTATGTCGTTTTTCCATCTCTGTCTTGGTCTACCCACTGGTCTTCTTTCCCTCATCTCTTCTGCATACATCATTTTTGTTTGTCTGTTCTCTTCCATTCTTTGTACACGCTCCAGCCAGGGTAATCTGTTCAATTTCAAGACGTTAACAAACAGTGAAACAGACATTAACCTTAAATCCTTCTAGACTGTGGGACACTGTTCAAGACATTAACAAACAGCGAAACAGACATTAACCCTAAATCCTTCTAGACTGTGGGACACTGTTCAAGACATTAACAAACAACGAAACAGACATTAACCCTAAATCTTTCTAGACTGTGGGACACTGTTCAAGACATTAACAAACAACGAAACAGACATTAACCCTAAATCCTTCTAGACTGCGGGACACTTTTCAAGGCATTAACAAACAACGAAACAGACATTAACCCTAAATCCTTCTAGACTGCGGGAACACTGCTCAAGACATTAACAAACAACGAAACAGACATTAACCCTAAATCCTTCTAGACTGCGGGAACACTGGAAAAACCGTAAAACAACATAAAGAAACGCCAGCATGGATCCAGGTGGTGGAGTTCAATGCTCTCTGGACACTAGGCGCAGGTGAAATACAATGGGCAAGGGTTGATAGATTTGATCTTTGGCATTCACAAGAATAAGAACATGAGAATAGTATTTGTGCGGAGGATGGAGGATGTTACGTGTTAAAAGGGATCGAATAATCTTTATTTTCGAAGGGTTAATAAGAACTGGGCAAGCACACCCGTCTTACATTCCGCCCCTCATAACTCATATTTTATTCTTATCACATGTTCGACTTAGTACAAATATACAAATTCATCATCATCATCATCATCGCCTTTCACTCCCTTGAGAGCATAGGCCACGGATAAAGGCTCTCCAGTCATCCCTGTTCTTGGAATTATTCTCTGCTTCCTTCCATGTGTATCCCTTGTCTCTGAGCACTGTCATAATTTCTCTTCTCCAAGTAAAGTCTAGGTCTTCCTCGTAAATATACACATTACATTTACACAAACAAAACATATCTAAGAATGTACTTTACATTCACAAATATAAGATAATGAACTACATGGATTGTATAACAAAATAACACGCACACATACTCGCATAAATACATTTTTCAATGCAACTCTCGTCACATCACATTCTTGTCACATCACATTCTTGTCAAATCCACTAAGATCATATCTAAATAAGCTACGTGTAGAAGATTCAGGGGAGAAGAGTTCTAAATCATCACAGTCAAATGTAAACTCTTTTGCTGCAAGACAGACTTATACAGGTACATACATATTCTCCTGCCACCATCCCTGTAATTAGACTCTTTTGAAAACAAATGCCTAAGGAATTTACTCGGCATCAAGTGTAACGGATTTAAGAACAATGCAGAGATAAGACAGATGACTGAACAACAACAAGTCTCATGGGTGATCAGGAAAAGGAGATGGACATATGTTGATCACTTGATGAGAAGAAATGATCAGAGAATCTCAAAACAAGCTGTCATGTGGAACACAACAGGCCAGAGAAAAAGAGGCAGACCGCGTGAAACTCTGAAGAGGACGATGTTAAGAGAGGCCAAATTAACAGGCATAAAATCCCTTGATGAGGTTGAAAGACTCGCCGAAGTCAGGAAAAATTGGCGAACTACTTTGCGAGCCCTATGTGACGTTTAACGGCACTGGAAGGACATAAGATATAAGATATAAGACTATCCCTGTAATCTGTTTTATGTTGCCTATTCTCTGCATCCTAATATGCATTCATTCCAATAAATTTCCTTGACTTTCTTGTTAAGTTCAGGAGTCTCAAACATGACTTATTCACCATTTTTCCCACTTTGTGATCGCGCGCAAACATAAGGATAACAGGAAGGATCTCAAGAAAGCCATTCTATACGTTAAATTATCCCAGTTTATAAGGTGGCTTTTGTCAGTGTAAAGTGGACACTGAAGTTCCTCGATAATTTTATTTTTCTTTTCACAGCGGAACTGAAAAGAGGAAACTGTCTTTTCAAGTAGTATTAGTGACCATTTTAATTACCTGATCAGTTTACAAAATAAAAAAAGAGGTTTACAACATAAGGAAATAAGTTGTAGAAAACAACAGAAGACTGGCATGTCCTCGTGATCTACTGACATCGTTAACTGTCTTAGTCTTAACTCTTTCTTTATTCCTCCCTTACTCACGTTTATTTCAGAGTAAAATACTGATGGACGAACGGACAAGAAAAGAATAAGGCAAATAGTTAAGCTGCAAGCAATACCAAACCACAGCTTCTCAGTTACAGCACTCGTACAACGAGAATCCAAAAGGGCATTTTAAAAGAGGGCACGTCATAATAAAGATGGTGACGAGATATCAACTTACATGAGACCAGACGTGATTATCTCAGAAAGTGAACAAACTGTTGGATTCTGACCCGCCTAGAAACAGGAAACCCGAACGACCTAGAAACAAGAAACCTGACCGACCTAGAAACAGGAAACCTGACCGACCTGGAAATATGACTTCGGAGAGATATTTTGTTAAGCCGGTTAAAAACCTCGGCCCCTCCCCCTCGCATTCCCTCCGAGCCTAATTTGCTTTCATCCACTACGCTCCTCCTCCCTTGAAAGAGGGACAAACCTCCAGGCGCCTGAAATAACGCACCTTTTGGACAAACCCTCTGTCAGAGCCTGCCTGGAAGTAGTGAGCCACGTCAGAAAGCCACGTAAGACACAATATAACATGAAAAACGTGAAACAGAAATGAACTGAAGACTCGGAAATACAGAATGCGAACTTGAAAACAGTGAAGAAGACTCTTAAGGTAGACAGAGGTGTATGGTGCAGTTTTACAAAGTGAGGGAGGGAGGGAGTGAGTAACTCTTAAACTAGCAAGCATATAATTCTGTGGTTATTAAAAGCTTTTTATAGGTTGCTGCGGTGAAGAACAATGAATAACATGAAAGGTAAGGCCAATGTTCGTTTTACTTGGAGGTAGAAATGTGGACAGACAAAGGGGAAAAGTTTGCCTCATTGACAGTGAAGAAATCAGACAGGAGTTCTAGATTAAATGAAATTATGGAAACTTTAACGAAACAAAAAACATTAATGTCGAGAAAATTTGGCAAGAACACATGTGATACTTAAATGAAAGCTGTCCTCTATGACAAAGTGAAAAGAAATGAGAAAATAAATGGAGAATATCAGAGAAGAGGGCAGGAGCCAACTTGGTCATGTGAACTGTGAAACCAAAAGATAGAGCACGTTTGAGACTCATTTCCCCCAACTTACCGCGTAGAGATGGTACAAGATGGTAAGGAACTGTGAAACCAAGAAACAGAGCACGTTTGAGACTCATCTCCCCCAACTTACCGAGTAGAGATGGCACAAGATGATAAGGAACTGTGAAACCAAGAAACAGAGCACGTTTGAGACTCATCTCCCCCAACTTACCGCGTAGTGATGGTACAAGATGGTAAGGAACTGTGAAACCAAGAAACAGAGCACGTTTGAGACTCATTTCCCCCAACTTACCGTGTAGAGATGGCACAAGATGGTAAGGAACTGTGAAACCAAGAAACAGAGCACGTTTGAGACTCATCTCCCCCAACTTACCGCGTAGTGATGGTACAAGATGGTAAGGAACTGTGAAACCAAGAAACAGAGCACGTTTGAGACTCATTTCCCCCAACTTACCGTGTAGAGATGGCACAAGATGGGTACAACAATCATGAGACGCTCTAGTTACCTCTGCGTGATGTTATAACAAACAAGCTCACCTTGTTTGTTTCTTGAATAATTCAAGATTAAACTTTCATCACGGCAATGTTTGTTTACCTGTTCTGTGATCGATCGCTTGCGTCATGATTTTTTTTTTCGCACTAGGTCCATTGTTTTCTCCCTGCTGTGTCTATCACTACGCCTCCGTCTTAAGTGACTTCACTTTTAAGATTGCCTCTTTTTAATTTGATTGCGGGTTTTATTTTTACCAAATAAGATGTTTGAAAAATCCTGCAGCAAATGGAGCTTCACAATTCGCTGCCGCTGTTAGATGTTTTCAGTTTTGTTTTGTTTTTTTTTTCAATACAACTCGCAGCGGTTGTGTCAGCTTCGTATAAAAACTGAATTACATTTTTAAAATGTGTATAGATTACTTCGTCAGGGAGTGAACTATAAGTAACATGTGAAATGAATTTCTATTTGTGACCACTTTATCAAAAGTTCTGCTGGAACAAGTGTTATTTAGTTTACTAAAAAGACACTGAAGTTTCCGACTTGAGCTGAAACAATATCAGAGATCAAGATTCACCGGGCGAAGAAAGGGAGGGAAAGCCCAGGAACTATCAGTCTTAATATTTCCTTCCATCTCCTAAAAGTTCACAGAAGCAGCATATTTGTCAAGCAAACACATTGACGTATTTTCTTGCTTATTTTTTTTTTCAAAGGTTTCTCTCTTTTCCAGGTTCTGTCGCTGATGATTAATTAATTTCACTCACGAAACCTGACATGGCAGATCTGCTTACCTGATAATTTTAATTAAACTGGCACAGTTTCGCGTGATTCTACGAGAATCTCCTGGATTACAGCTTTGTATTAAACAAAGAAGGGCTCTCCCCCCCCCCCCCAACCACCCCATTGATTATAGTTTTCAATTAGAATATCTCATTCTGCTTCCAGATTTTTTTTTTGTTATATCTCGATGAATATTCGCAGTGTTAAAGTAAGATTCATTTGAACTGTGTGTCCATGTTCTGGAACTTATGAGCGGAGCTTTCTACGCGCTACTGACAAGTGGTTTGAAGTTGCTGTGCTGAAAGTTTCGTGCCATTTATTTATGATACTGGCTGTTATATGATTTATGCATTCAAAAGTTAATTCACTTTAAAAATGGATATTTTGTGGAAAATGACTTCTACAGCTTTCCTTACTATTGTCTTTTATCATTCAGAGGTTCTAGTGATGGCATCTAACGACACACTTAAAGAGATATTGTCCACGCCGCTCTTTGTTCACAGTTTAAACAGCTCTAGCAGTGTGAAGATCCCTGTTTGTTTCATTCCGGGCTTTCAAGCGGCGCTTAGAAACTTGGAAGCATGCAAGTGGGAACGATTCGCCATTATAAACTTTGACGATGGGGTCTTGGTAGCGAGAGAAATCATTCAGCGTCACTTTCTTTCAAAGCCGCAGTTTTCATTTCTACACTATGAGATTGATAGTAAAGACATGAGATCAAAGATGATCGAGGATATCATTTGGGAGATCTACTATCAACAGAAAGTCCCCAACATTATCCTTATCACGGACAGGTGCAAGGAGATACTTGATGTTGCACAGCGCATGTTTGAAAGAGATCAGTGTGGTCATGGGGCGACCATGACAAATCGTTTACACTTTGTCTTGGTGTCTTCCTCTTCAGACGTTTCTAGAACTCAGGTCGAGATGAAAGATTCCCTTTTCGATAACGTTGCGTTGTTTCTTGTAAAAGACAGCCCGCCATATCTGGACAAAGTTTATACTTTGATGTGGAGGGAGAATCGACTTCGGGAATTCCAAGAAATCACCGACTTCCGTTATAATTTAGACGATGAAGAAGAAATGTGCTACGTGTTCCCAAATACCAGAAATGGTCTTAATGGAAGACACTTGGTTGGACTGGCCAAAGAGTGGCTGCCGGATTTTTATCGAGTTCCCAATCACCTGACCGGAAAATTAGAGTATTTTGGTTTTTATACCGACGTGTTCGACGTGCTGGCTAGCACTCTGAATTTTACCTACACACTTGTGCCACCTGCAGGTGAAGACAATAACGTCACCTGGGATAATTATGTGGAAATTGTGTCCAGGTGCCTGGTAGACTTTGGAATAAACCTGTACACAAATAATGCAGTTTTTCAGTACGACGCAACTATATCATTACCCGTGTTATATAACAACTTTATTGGAGTGTACATTAACCAGGAAAAACCCAATCCTTACAAACTGGTTATGGTGTTCAAATTGGAGACGTTGCTGGCCCTCTTTACCAGCTTGTTCATGACAATGGTGTTGTATCTAGTGATCACCCATGTTCAACAATCGCAAAAATATGGTCGGGAATTCAAGCGAGAAACCAATGGCAAAACTGTTGTGAATCAACAACAGAATGAAACAGTTCAGCGGTCTTCACTCTATGAAAATGACTGGCAACTTAAGTATTCACGGTTGCAAAACAAAGACATGTTTCCTTATAGTACGTGCGCACAGTCCGGAACCAAAACTCGACTTTCTCGTCAAGGTGACCAAAATCAGACTAATCTGAGTAATAGGAAAGCGAGTAGGAACAGTTCGGTGAGCATCATCGTCTCCGAAATAAATCTTAACTCCATATTTGCTTATGTGGACGCTGTGAAGAGAAGGATAATCAAATTCCATAACACTAACAGGAAATTCTGCCCGGAAAAGATGAAGAACACGAAATCTTATAGAATCCAACAAGATGTGAGAGTTAATAGAAGGCAACAAGATGTGAGGGTTAATCTGTACAGTAACAGCAGCCACTTTATAACTGATTTCAGCAATACATTTTTTAACACCTATGAATATCCTCGACACTTTCCAGAAAAGAATATGCCAAACGAGAACGCTGGCAAGCAGCACTTGAGACGTGCCAACAGTAACTCAAGGAAAGCTCAAACTGAATGTTTGAAAACTGAGATTCTAGGCTCCATGTGTTTCTACGAATACATTATAGATACTGCATTCAGACTCATCGGCACGCTACTTAACCAGGCCACGCTGCCTCAAACACAACAAGTATCTCCCCGTGTCTTAATGGGTGCCTGGTCGCTAATGACCATTGTTGTTATCGCTACGTACACGGGCAACCTCACTGCCACCTTCGTTGATGACACCGCAGTTGTTCCAATAAAAACGTTCGATGAGCTGATCGCCAGTGATAACTTCCGTTGGGGTGTTATAAACGATACAGTTGTTTACTCCCTGATGAGGGAATCTGAAGCAGGGACGACTCTTCATAAACTGTATGAAGGAATCAAGCATTTTTCCAAAACCGATCCAACTGTTATGGGAAGTTTAGATGAGCTGATAGAAAATACTAGATCTGGCAAATTTGTGGCCTTAATTGCCGGCTTTGTAGTCCCGTACCTTGAGGACTTCACTGATCTTCCCGACCTGACCGTCATCCCAGACACGCTCGTGACCGCCAACGGTGGCTTCCTCTTTCCCAAGTATTCCGAGCTAAACCTGCTCATCTCTAAACAGATCATTCGCATGAGAGAAAGTGGAATCGTCGATAAAATTATGCGAGATTTGCCGAGAAAGGATAACGCGACCATGAAAGTGTACGAGGAGAAGACCAACTTGTATCTAGACACCGATAACGTGGCTGGAGTCTTCTATATTGCTGCCTATGGCGCGGCTCTGGGGATAGCGACTCTAGCTATAGAAATGCTGGTTCCGAGATTAAACTCTAAACGGCGACGGATTGCTACAAGATCCAGCTATTAAGAATCTGAAATGCTAACTTTTAAAATAATTTTAGTAATGTTTTGTTAAGCTGTCTGTGATTTCGCTGGAGTTGTTGTTTTTTTTTTAAACCGGTACAATTACATCTGTCTTTCACCCTGCATGAAGTACTATCGTAAATACCTGTTTTATCAATACAGCATTCAGTGCTTTGTACTTCCTTCATGTAAAAGAAATTTCACAAACATCAGCCATTTGCATGTCTCTTGCAGAACTTTGCCTCCCCCAACAGGTCTCCTGTAGGCCTCCCCCAACAGCTCTCCTGTAGGCCTCCCCCAACAGCTCTCCTGTAGGCCTCCCCAACAGCTCTCCTGTAGGCCTCCCCAACAGCTCTCCTGTAGGCCTCCCCAACAGCTCTCCTGTAGGCCTCCCCAACAGCTCTCCTGTAGGCCTCCCCAACAGCTCTCCTGTAGGCCTCCCCAACAGCTCTCCTGTAGGCCTCCCCAACAGCTCTCCTGTAGGCCTCCCCCAACAGCTCTCCTGTAGGCCTCTTGGTAGTAAGCAAAATGTCCTGATGCTGATGCGTCTATTCGCAGATCACCAACTATGTCTTGCAGCCATCTTTGCCTTGACCTTCTCCTCTTTCTTTCTCCCATTATGTACCCTTCTAATGTGTCCAAAATATTTAAGTTTTCTGTTTAATCTTCTTTACTAGCCATCTTTCTTCAATATTAAGTTCAGTTCTTGTAGTATGGATGTATTTGTTCTTTTCTGTGTCCATGATATTTGAAGAATATTTGTAATATCATGGATACAGAAAATGTCCACACTACAAAAACTTAATATTGAAGAAGGCTGGCTAGTAAAGAGGATTAAAGAGAGAAAACTTAAATATTTTGGACACATTAAACGTCATGATAATCTAGAGAAAACCGTCTTGGAAGGGTACATAATGGGAAAAAAGAAAGAGAGGAAGACCAAAACGAAGATGGCTGCAAGACATCGTTGATGATCTGCAAATGGATGCATCAGCGGCAGGCCATCTTGCTCACAACCGAGAGGCCTACAGGAGCATTGTTAGGGAGGCAAAGTTCCACAAGGGACATGCAAATGACTGACTGACTGACTGATATTTGAAGAACTCTTCTGCAGAATTTACATTCAAAGGCATGTATGCATTTCTCATCTGTTTTGTTAAGTGTCCAGATTTCACAGGCATAAGTTGCGATTGGAAATGCATGCCCTTAAAAATCCTATTGTTGTAGATCTGTCTGCTCCTCTCTACAGCTTCTTTAGTTGTTTTTTTTTTAAGAGTGATAGATGTCCTTCTTTTAATTTCCCTCAATTCCCATTATTAGTTAGTAGTGATCCCAGATATTAAAAACTCTCCACTTCTTCCAAATTTTCCTCACTGATATATACTTCAGCTGTCTTGTTTGTTTTGTCAGTTGTCATCAGTTACAAACTCTAGCGAAAAATAAATGTTCGTGTGTAATTTTTCCCTTTTTATTATTTGATAAAGATTGATTTTAATTCTTCCTCGTGTATGTTTTCTCTGTGAACAGAGAGCAAGCCGAAGCATTAAGGCCTTGTGCATCTCTAATGAATAAAGCTGATACAACATGTTTGAAATAAATCTGATTATCTCCAAAAACAGCTTTATTGTAGCTATCCTGTTACGTATTTTTATGTTTAGTTTTATATACTTTTACGGTGAAACTGTTTAAAAAAAAAAACTTGGATGGATAACTATATTTTGCAATGTTGTTCCAGTTTTTTTTTTCAAGTAGTCACAACAATCGTAAATTCCTTTCATAAGTGGTGAATCTGTTAAATATACATTTACTAAATTTATACCTGCAGCGATCCTGTGTGTATTTTTGTTATTTAGTTTTATATACTTTTACACTGAAACAAAATATCTATTAAATATAAATTTACTAAATTCAAACATGCCATCTATTCTCTAAATTCGAAGTGTAACGTCTGAGCAAGGACAAGACTGGAAAAAACACTTTATCTTTCACTGGAGAAGGCGGTTTATACGGGGAGAGAGGAGGAGTGGAAAAAACGCTTTATCAATCAATGGAGATGGTGAGTTACACAGGTTGAAGAGGAGTGGAAAAACACTTTATCATTCATTCGAGATGGCGGGTCATACAGAGGAAAAGAAATGAAAAAAACTCCACAACTGGAGAATTAAAATATAGTTTATACACATGGGACACGAGCAGAAAAACACTTTATCTATTAATTCGAGGTGGTGGTTTATACAGGAAAGTGTGAGTGAAAGACACAAAACACGTTTTACAATGGAAGGAGTCTACAACCCCAGACGTTATAGGAGCTTTTTGTCTCGTGAAATTAAAGACAACTCCGGAGGGATATGACGTCTTACACAAACTCCCTCCCCCGCTCCCTCCACAACCACTTAATCTCCTCCCCACCAGTCTCTCAACCTCCGTTAAGACGAGACACATGAGAAGAGACAAAGCAGCAAATCAAGCCGTCTACAAAAGTGTTTTTCTTCTTATAAGTATATTTGTTCTGTTCCATCAATGGCAGAAAACTGATGATTAATAAACGCACTGGAAAATCTCTCTCTCTGAACCTTAAGTGCCCAGGGCACATGGGGCTTCCGCAAGGGTTTTCCACAAATGCCTGTCCTTTGCCTTTTTTTTCTGCTCTTGCCCAGGTGAGCCCTCTATTGCTCAACATCCTTTCTGTTGTTCTTCTCCATGTCTCTTTTGGTCTACCCTTACTTCTGCTCCCCTGTGGTGTCCATCTTAGTGCTATTTTTGGTAGTGAGTTGTCAGTCATTCGGAGCACATGTCCCAACCATCGCAAGCGTCTTTCCTCAATAATTGTTGTCAGTGGTTTCATCTGCATTTCTGCTAATAAGATGTTATTTCTTATGGTGTTTGGCCAAAATAATTTTCTAATTCTTCGTAAACATTTAGTCTGGAAAGAATTCAACTTGTTTTCTATGGTTTTGGTGATTTTCCAGCATTCACTTCCATAGAGTAGTACACTTAGAACATTACTCTTAAATATCCTGATTTTTATATTTATGCTTAGTTTATTTGATTTCCATATATTCTGCAGCATTGCAAAAGCCTGGTTTGCTCTAGTAAGTCTGCTGTTGATGTCCTCTGTGCTGTCTCCATTTTCTACTACTCTGCTGCCAAGGTATACAAATTCGTTGACCTCCTCCACTAACTTGTTATCTACTCTGAGTACATTTCTGTTGTTCACATTTTGCTTCATTAACTTTGTCTTTCCTACATTGATCTTTAGTCCTATGTTGTTTGCATTCTGAGTTAGCTTGTTTATTTTATCTTGCATATCTTTGTGACTGTTTGATAATAGACAAATGTCGTCCGCAAAGTCAAGGTCCTCCAGCACTGTGTCAAGGGTCCATTGTAATCCTCTGCGTTTGTCTGATGTTGCCTCCTTCATTAACCAGTCTACTGCCAAGATAAATAATGTTGGTGATAGTACACATCCCTGTTTCACTTCTGTTTGTACCCTAAAGCTGCTGGAGGTATGTTCTCCACATATAACTTTGCACTGAAAACCCTCGTATAGGGCTTTGATTACATTTACTATTTTATGGGGGAGGCCATGCCATCTTAGGATTTTCCACAGTGCATCTCTGTTGACACTGTCAAAGGCTTTCTCAAAATCTATGAATAATGCATATGTTGTGCTATGCCACTCATTTGCCTGTTCTAATATTTGTCTAAGTACAAATATGTGGTCTAAGCATGATCTTCCTTTCCTAAATCCTGCCTGCTCTTTCCGAAGTTTTTCCTCAAGTGTTGGTACAATTCTGTTGATGATTATTCTGCAAAATACTTTACTGGTGAGTGGCAGTAGGGTAATGCCTCTCCAGTTCCCGCAATCTCTGAGGTCACCCTTCTTTGGTAGTTTTACTATAAGACCAGTTTTCCACTCCTCTGGGGCTTTTTCTAAATCCCAAATTTGTTGTAATATCTGGCAAAGTTGGTTTGGTGTTTCTATTTCTTCTGCTTTCAACATCTCAGCAGTCACTTCATCTTCACCTGGTGCCCTGTCTGATTTTAGCTTCTTTATCGCCTCCTTTACTTCATTTATTGTTATTGGTCCTGTATTGATGTTTAGTTCCGTGTTTGCTTCAGGTATGTCTATTGTTTGTGCTCCTTGTGTTCTGTTTAGTAGGGTATTAAAGTGTTCCCTCCATCTTTCAATTTTTTCTCTTTCTCCACTGACCAGTTGTCCATTTTGTGTTCTTACTGCACTTTCACATTTTGTGTTGAAGTTACCTGTCATCTGCTTTGTGATTTTATATATGGTTTTCATGTCATTTGTATATGCTGCTTTCTCTGCTGTTTCTGCTAAGTTGTCATAATATTGACGTTTATCTTGACGGCATGATTCCTTCACTTCTTTGTCTTTTTGTGCATAATTACTTAAAACTCGTTCTTTAAGCCGTTGTGACTTGGTGTTCAGTAATTTTCCCTTGATTTCTTTTCTTTGCTCTATCTTTTCCCATGTGGTCTCGCTTATCCATTCCTCTTTTCTCCTTTTCCGATATCCCAGCACCTCTTTTGCTGTTTCCTGTAGTGTTTTATTGAACTCTAATATGGACATTTCTGCTTCGTCTTGTAGGACACTGAAGCGGTTCTTAAGTACTATTGAGAATTCATTTCTTGTTTGCTGGTCTATCAGTTTTCTTGTATCAAAATGTAACTTTCTGTGTTCTCCGATTTTGGCTTTCCTTAATTTTAGTTTTATTTTTGCTACCAGAAGGTTGTGATCACTTCCTACATCTGCTCCTTTCCTTACTCGCACATCTTGTAGTGACCGTTTCCACTTGTTGTTAATTAGTATGTGATCAATTTGGTTTTCTGTGGTTTTATCTGGTGACCTCCAAGTCACCTTATGGATGTTTTTGTGTTGGAAAATTGTCCCTCCGATGGTCATCATGTTTTCTTCACAGAAACTGCAGTCTTTCTCCATTTTCATTTATTTCTCCGATTCCTTCTCTTCCCATGATTCTTCTTCTATCTTCATTTCCTTCACCTACTTTTGCATTGAAGTCGCCCAAGATGAGTAGCATATCATGCTTGGGTATTGTTTCTACTGTTGCTTGGAGGCTGTTGTAAAAATCTTCTTTTAATTCCTCTTCAGCTGCTTCTATTGGTGCATAACAAACTATAATAGACAGCTTCGTGAATCTTGAGTTGAACCGTGCATATATACACATGGGACACGAGCAGAAAAACACTTTATCTATTAATTCGAGGTGGCGGTTTATACAGGAAAGTGTGAGTGAAAGACACAAAACACGTTTTACAATGGAAGGAGTCTACAACCCCAGACGTTATAGGAGCTTTTTGTCTCGTGAAATTAAAGACAACTCCGGAGGGATATGACGTCTTACACAAACTCCCTCCCCCGCTCCCTCCACAACCACTTAATCTCCTCCCCACCAGTCTCTCAACCTCCGTTAAGACGAGACACATGAGAAGAGACAAAGCAGCAAATCAAGCCGTCTACAAAAGTGTTTTCTTCTTATAAGTATATTTGTTCTGTTCCATCAATGGCAGAAAACTGATGATTAATAAACGCACTGGAAAATAACTTTAAGGAACTTATCTGTCCATCTTGTTACAAATTAATTGACTTATTTATATATGTGTGCTCCACCGCCCCTCCCCTTTCCCTCTCGTAAAAGAGAAATTATTTTATACGTCAAGAGTTTGCTAAACTTACTTTCTTAGGAATTTTTCTTACAGCTCACTACAGTAAACTTTCATCAAACAATCACAACATTAGACGAGACACGCGCATGCTCCTCGATTTACAATGAGGTTAGTTCCATCGTAAGTTGAAAATGTCGTAAATCGGATATGAATATGACACGTAAATCGGATATGAATATGACACGATAAGTTTGTAACTAAATAAATAACTACTGCCGTTGTATAAGTATATAAACATAATTTCTGTGACGAACTAAATGCTAGCAATTAAAAGCTAAATGTCTGTACTGTCAGAAAGCATACAGTACTGAATGTGCGCCGCTACCGCACCATCGTAAAGTCGAAATACCGTAAATCGAACAATCGTAAGGGAGGCATACCTGTACACAGGGAGAGCTTTCTGTGGTTAAAATTTGAAAGAAAAAAAATCACTTCACATCTTACAAGAGCGCCTAGTTTCTTATCACTGCTGTGGGCGTCATTAATCCTTTGTCTTGGCGATCTCTGATAGGCTTGGCGAAGCATTACCAGGGAAAGGAAAAGAATATACAGTAAGCTTTTCCTTTTCTTTCCCCACCCTTGATTGCATTACTTCCCTTTGTAAATCAGTTTCTTCTAAGCAGAACGGGACACATGCCAGGACGAGTAAAACAAAAAAAATAGGTAACATCAAACCAAGGGACGTAACCATTGACATATATATATTATATATATTATATACATATATATATATGGAAAAGACTATAACTCGCATGCCAGTCTTTTCACACAATTTTCAATCGTTGCCTCCCTTGATTTGCCTTCGTGTTTTGACTTCACCTCGTATATTACAAGACAATGTGATCGGTCAATAACAGCCGGACTATTTTTCAATGAATCCTGCGGAAGAATATTGTTGGTTGGTTTGTTTGTTTCCCACCCAGGGTGTGTAGATTATTCCCAAATGTAGAAACTCTGGGAAATTTATTCAAACGGCACTTTAACACGTTCAAGAAAGAGCAAGATTTCAGAGATATTTTACCCCCCGGTAACAATTTAATAACTGTTTCTACGGCGAGCCATGACTTTGTAAAGAAGAAAGAAAAAAACTGCACCAGGATAACTTTCTGCTTTGCTTTGGAGATCTGCATCTTAGACTAAACAGTAAGGTAAATAACTGCTTATTGTCGTTGCCCGTAAAAAAAAAAGACGGTGCTTGGTTTAATGGTAAATGTTGTGTGCGAACTGGGGATTTTTGTTTGGTATTGAACTATGAGCAGTCTAAGGGACTAATTTAAACCTTTCCGGGAATGAAACACCGTTCAGAATCTGCAGGAAGATCTCATATCAGATCTCATAATGACCTCATACAACCAGATGGTCATTCATTCATTCATTTGCATGTCCCTTGCGGAACTTTGCCTCCCAAACAGCTCTCCTGTAGGCCTCTCGGTTGTGAGCAAGATGGCCTGCTGCTGTTGCATCCATTTCCAGATCGTCAACGATGTCTTGCAGCCATCTTCGTTTTGGTCTTCCTCTTTTTCTTTTTCCCATTATGTATCCTTCCAATACGGTCTTCTCTAAATTATCAGGACGTTTAATGTGTCCAAAATATTTAGGTTTTCTCTCTTTAATCCTCTTCACTAGCCAGCCTTCTTCAAAGAAGATGGTAAAATCCCGAAAAGGGACAGACAGACAGAGTGACAGACAGACAGAGTGACATACAGACAGACCCTACAATGAGGTCACTAGGACGAAACCTATAACTTACAATCTTCCACAATCGGCCGCTTGTGCTCACCATTGGCGGTCGTGACTAGACTGGGAAAATGTGTAATCCAAGATTTGCCCATTTGTATAGTCAGTTGTCTGGGACAGTGTGACCTCATGGCTTCCCAGACAGTGGAAGATTTTTTAACCTTTTTTTTTTTTTTGGGAGGGGAGGGATGTGGTGAAGGGAATTTAAAAAAAGGGGGCAGGGCTGGTGGTGAATGACAAGTTAGTTATTGCAATGATTGGTTGTGAATAATTACAGGTTTTATGGAAAAAGATTTTTTTTAAATATTAGAAAGGAAAGTAAAATATGCCCCACAGTACTTTGTCGATGAAGTCGACTGGGGAGAAAAGAAAAATAAAAGAATATAGAGAAGAGAGTTTAAAACGGAAGGTAAAAGTTTGGTTTTTTTTTTAAGAAAAAGGCAAAATCCCAGTTCCCATGGTATTAAGCCATGTTAGGGATACGGTTTTTTTGCCTCTTATTTCCAAGACTGTCGGCACATGAAAGCTAAACGTGGTCAGTGTCTCACCTGGCCGCAGCTACCTTCCCAGATTTCTCAGGTGCCCATTTTTAGAAGCCAAGCGGACCCAGGGGCCATTTTGTTTTAGTGTGTACCACAAAATAAATAAATTCTACAGCTGGGACTTGAGCCCCGTACTACCTAGCGGTTAACCACTCAGCCAATCAGGCCGTGTATTGGGGGGTGGGGGTTGGGTGGGGGTGGGAAACACGTGGCGGGATACAAGAGTTGATTATTAGGGGAATGTAGTCAAGGCCATTTAAAACGAGTTAACTGTTTTCTTCATTAACGATGTTATTTTCATCATCATTAGCTATTTCGTTGTCGAAATCGTCAATGTAATCTTTGTTATTTTAAATCTCATTTTCAGTTTGTGTTATTTTTCGTGATCATTCATTCTTCCTTATCACCATTCACCTCACTTCCTTCATAATCAGTTTTCTACACTGCAGTTCACCCCTACTAATTCACACGTTTCTGTGCGAAATTCAATGTTTGCCGTTGTCATCAACGCTATCCTAGCTTTCTTCTTCTTCTTCTTTATCATCATCTCTTTTCATCTGTTTTCGCGCTCAAATAAGCGCTGGCTGCATTGTAACAGTTCCCAGTCAGGGATATCTGCGTCTTTAGGTCTGACACATCCTGCTACAGCCCGGCTTATTCTTAAGCCTGGATTCGCCTTCCCAACTGAGTCCTCATTCACTCAGCCACACTACTGCCTGTCTCTATGGGACATCACTGGGAGATGGTAAATGGTCTTGGTCAGCTATGGTTCGCCTAACCTGACCATAAGTAGTTGACCGCTGTCTCGTTCATCTTGAAAACCTGGACCATCGAACCTGAGAGTGCCCATGACAACATTGTAAATACTGAGGGCATTGATACATTTTCCCAGTGATATCTAAAATATTGTTTGAAAGAAAAACTGAGTACAACCGTTCTTCCCTTTGGTTGTGAGAGATGATGACTGCGGTAAAACTGGTTCTAGTAATGAATTAGACGGAGGTGCATGGTTCAGTTTTACCAGAAACATGCCACTGTTTGTAGTTACCACAACCATCATATCATGGTCTCTGTTATTAATATTATTTTTGGCATATTTTGGGGCATTTTGTTCCCGCCTTTCTTACACGGAAGATATAAAAAGGCTAAGTTTTTAAGTTTTCATCTACTTTTCGTACTTTTATCTGTTGCGTTGCTTTTGTATGTAAAAGGTAAAAAGGTAAAATTCCCGTTTCCATACCATTAAGGTATATTGGGGAATACGGTGTTAGGCCCGCATTTTCCGTGATCTTCGGCACATGAAAGTGTGATGTGGTTAGTATCACGCCTGGCCGCTTTACCTTTCCAGACTTCTCTGGTACCCATTTCTAGAGGCAGGGTGAACCCCGGAGCCTTATTTGGTGTGCACCAGAGAAACTCCCACCTGCTGGGACTGAACCCGGTGCCACTGGATTACTAAACCACTCAGCTTTTGTACGTGATCTTTGAAAAAGGCTTTTTCCGACACATTGAATTGTTGTATATTGTTCTTTTATATGTGCTCATCTTACTTTCTGCCATTCTTGTTTCTGCCCACTTTCCTCAATCTTTCTATCTTTTTATAAAACTGAAGCACACACACCTGTGTCTATCTGCTATCAATAGTATTACAGTACATCCTGTAATTAGTACTCGTCAGATTTCTTCATTTAACCGCTGTAATCTGTAACCAGAGACTGACATCCTTGCACTCCGGGCATTCCCATATGAGCTCCGCCTTCCGTTCCTACACCCACTGAAGCGTGCGCCTACTGATGGAGCCAGTCACTCACTTCGCTTCATTAGCCAAACCGGTATACAAGTAAAGGTAAAGGTAACCCTGTCGTGCCTTAGAGGCACACAGGGATATGGTGTTAGTGCTCATATTTTCCTTGACCTGTCAGCACACTAGAGGGTGATGTGGTCAGTATCACGCCTGGCCCGCCTTTCCTTCTCCAACTCCAGAAGAAGTCGGGTACCCATT
Organism: Achatina immaculata; assembly: GCA_009760885.1. Taxonomy (NCBI): domain Eukaryota; kingdom Metazoa; phylum Mollusca; class Gastropoda; order Stylommatophora; family Achatinidae; genus Lissachatina; species Lissachatina immaculata. The sequence continues at coordinate 26,676,260 of CM019694.1, read as the reverse complement.
TCTACAGCAGCTTTACTGAAAAAACTACTTACACGCGATGCTTGTAGTTACAAATAACAAACACAACATCCTAGGAGGATCAGACTTGCTATTCTCCTAGGTGGAGGGTTACCAACTCAGGAAAGGAGAAAGGAAACTCCCTGCAAACAGGATCAAGAATGAGGCGCGAAAAATAAAACGTCGTCATGGAAACTGTTCCTGAAAGAGTGCCATATTGTAAGGGCGCATCGCCTTAAAGCTGTTGTTTCCAATCTGGAGTTCGCACTGAGTCAGTTCTGGACCCATGATAGACTGACTGGAAGGGGGGGAGGGGACGGTCCGAGGATCAAGTTTACGCAACGTTGATACAAGAAATGTGTGAAGGTTTTAGTTATTAACACCGAATGGCGACTGAGTATACAAGAAGGGGGCTGGGAGACGCTCAGCGAGATGTCGTTGGCTTGAGGAGTCCACAAAATGAAAAAGAAAGTTTGTGCACCACTGCCTGAACACTGTTTGGGAAACACTGTAAGAAACGATTGAAACCCAATAACGTTATTTCCCCTATTCGAAAACAAATCAGTACTGAGAAGCCCACGGAAATTTAAAAAAAAAACAACGCTCTTTGTACATGAAATTTATAGATAAATTTTACTTTCAATATTCACAACACCTCCATAAAAACAACACAATAAAATATCTGCAATGTACATTTAGTACAAGAAAAACAAGTAAAGCACACAATTAGAAGGAATTGGAAGCAAGAACAATTATCTACTTTGTTACCAGTTCGCTTTGCTCAAAGATGGATTGATTTTCATGTAAGAAAAGAAAATCACACATTTACTTAGTCACAAGTAATCACCTAGAGCAATTGAATATCCAAAGTGTGAATTCTGAAAAAAAAAACGTGAAACTATAATCTTAAACTAATAGATCTGGACAAATAATCCATCATTATATGCAGATTTGGGGACTTAACACTAGCGCCTTACTTAGGGTATAGGCCGAGAGATATATTTTATATTCCCTGGATACACCTTACGGTTGCTTCTCAGTATTAGATCTCCAATTTACTGGAAAGCAGAAGTGCCACTTTCGTTTACGGGAGTCTGGTACAAAAGTTCTTAGCTCCTAATCCTCCGTTTTGTCAACCCAGGCTACCCCAGAAACCTGACCTATATGTTAAGTCATCAAGCAAAAAGTATTTTCATCATTATATTCTTACACGGTGGTAGATACTGAAACTTAGGCAGTTTACCAGACACAAACAACGGTTAGAATAATTTGACAATTTACTAGACAAAACAACTGTTAGAATAATTTGACAATTTACTAGACAAAACACCTGTTAGAATAATTTGACAATTTACTAGACAAAACAACTGTTAGAATAATTTGACAATTTACTAGACAAAACAACTGTTAGAATAATTTGACAATTTACTAGACAAAACAACTGTTAGAGTAATTTGACAATTTACTAGACAAAACAACTATTAGAATAATTTGACAATTTACTAGACAAAACAACTTTTAGATTAATTTGACAATTTACTAGACAAAACAACTGTTAGAATAATTTGAGAATTTTCCTCGAGGAGGGCTATCTGCGCCCTCCCCCCCCCCCCCCCTGAGAATCCTTTGGTTTTGAAAAACTTGCCCCCGTATCAGGAAAGAATTACGCAGTTTTCAGAAAATATACTGGGTGAAAGGGCTACACGTATATGCTAGATCTGTGTTAATGCTGAAGTTTTAGACCTCTTAGATTTTAAACTGCCTTGTTTTGATTTTTTTCTTTCACGTATATAACGCGCATATGTGTAAGACATGCATGTGTGGAAAATCATTTCCCTAAAAAATTCAACGTATATGACGTTCGCTTACATATAACGCGCAGTTGTGTGTGTAATGTAAATGCATGTATGCAAAAGAAAGAGAAAAGAAGCATATCTACCGGGAGATTTCGCATATACGGGATTGACCACGCACTCATAAACTGAAAAGAATTAATCTTCAGAAATATTTTTTTAAAAATGGACCGCAACTTTTGAACTAGCTATCAATAAATAGATAACTGCACGAAGCTAGCGTGATTATTTTTAATTGTCTAAAGTTCTGAGGTTTACTGTTTATTTCTCGTCGAGAAATCAGGTCCTGTAGTTTTCGTCATCCACGAACAAGTCAATAGTCTTTCACCTGGACAACAAATGGATTCATCTGGATTTACCTGCTGTGTCAATGTTCAGTCTTCTCTGAACTGTACTGGACAGTTTGAAATTTCTTTCCCTATTTTAACTTCATTTTTCGGTGTAAATTTTTTACTCTATTGTTGTTCACTGAAAGGCTGTGGGTGAAACTATTGTTTATATCTTACTCATAAACCCCTACCGTGTATAACAATATGTGTACACCGCGCAAACAGGTATAACGCGCAGTGATGCTGTGGTTCTATGCATAACGTGCGCATTATATTCGCAAAAATTACAGTAATAACAGCTTCTGTAATATAGTTAAATAATGTAATGTTCCCCTTATTACTATTCTATAAATTTATGATAACCTTCAGGTTATTACAGTAAGGTTTAGTTGACAAGTGATATATACTACATGAGTATAATAATTATGTCTGTTTATCAGTCATGGCATTATTAAACTTTAAACGCAAGAACAGCAACTGGAATTAACTGTCTTCTCATACTAAAGGAATGGATTTATACAAGCAGGGCTCATCTCCAGCCGGCATTCCAGCGAGAGCAGCTGTTGAAACTGTTACCTGACACACTAATGTCAGGGAAAATGCGTCTGAAATTAGAGGACCTAAATTCAACCTTAAAGACTATCCAAGACGTAATATAGTGGTCACAACAACGCTGTTTTTGTGTTAAGAAGACAAATATTTTTCACAAATAAATTAAGCCATGCTTATAATCTCGGCGAATTAGTGCGTAGAAAATCATTTTGCTCAGCTCTGAAGTCATCATTTTTATATTTCTTCAAACAGTTAATGGACCTTACATTTCTAGTCGGCAGACCTGACAATCAGAATATAAATATAATAAGAATAATAATACCATGATATGGCATAAAGCATATGGAAGAAACAAGCTTTCAATGTGTCCATGTACTAGCTGTGGAGCTTTGTGCGATTGAAACACTATCTGTGCTTTCGTTTGCTCCAGAAGGTCGGAGAAAGGCCATATAGTCAGACCCTACACAAATTTTTTTTAAGAACCAATTCCACAAACACAAATAATAATCTTTTCAATAACAACCGATGTCGAAAATATAAACCAGAAAACTTTGTAATTCTATCAGTTTTAGATAGAATTAACTGTCACTGCAGGAAGAATTAATTACAAACTGGAGACAATTATTATCTATACTCCATTCATTATCTGTCTTGAAAACGTAGACCCATTTTGATTGGCTGTTATTAATAGAAAGCGAAATGTAGTAGTAGAGAGGTTCTTAATCCTTTTACGACTGCAGATATCCTCTCCCAACAATGGACTGATCAAGATGTCTCCATACCACCCATTTACCAGACTGCGGAAATCATCACGAATGCTAGTCCTACCAGATGCCGGTATGGCTTGAATGACAGTCCTACCAGATACCAGTATGGCTTGAATGACAGTCCTACCAGATACCAGTATGGCTTGAATGACAGTCCTACCAGATACCAGTATGGCTTGAATGACAGTCTAGTTTTTTGAACTTTACATATGGATACTGAAAATAGGGCAACAGAAAGAGAATTCTCATTTAACTACAAATCCCCCCCTCCCCCAGTTTTTGTTCACAGAGTGGGTCCGATATTTGTACAAACTGTTTCTATGGTGCATCATTGGGACATAGTATAGTGTCTTGGTCAGCTATGGTTCGGCCAACCTACACTGATGTCGCGAGTGGAGTATAGATAAAAGAACTCGTGCGGTTACAGAGTTTCATTGGACGAATGTTTAGAAGTGCTATCAGGGGCAGACAAGAATGTTGTAAACCAACGTCAAATAATGTTTTACAACTAATGCATGAAATAAACTTAGGGAGAAAAATTCAACATTAAATAATAATAATAATAATAATTGATATCACAAATTTGGGCAGATTCCGACAGTGAACAAAACAAACTATCTCATGAAATCAGGCAAATACCCGGAAAGCAATAAGCAGGTCAGCGCGGGAACAAACGACGCTAAGAGTACGGTGAATTTGAACGATTAAATGAATGAAATCATGTTTTATCTGTTCTAGTTCTATTGTTAACCCGGGTGAAACATGTGTTCTCAACTCACGGAACAGTGGCTTAAGCTTCGATATGATGTAATATTTTGTACAGGGCTTCTCAAATCTTTCTTCACAGAGGTACGACTAGTGTAAATATTTTTCCCACTCACTTTCGTTTCCTCAAGAGCTGTAATGTTACGTGTTCTGGTAAATACACAAAGTAAGATAGATTTACTGGGATCCTTTAAGAAGTTTAAAACTGCAAGCTGCTTAATGATCTTTTCTTAGTTCTGTTTTAGGTCTCTTGGAGAAAGGCAGAGGGGCTGTAGGCTTTATTCTAGTTTATGTTGCGTGGCACAAAATGTCATGGTTCAGTGAGCTTTCATTCAGCTTTCAGATTCAAAAGAGTGGAATTATCATGGAAAGAGGCAGACTTTTATCGTTCCTTTATATTTACTAATATGCCTTTCATATTTGTATTTGTTCTCATTCTGTTCTGATGTTTCCATTTTTTTTTTTTTGGGGGGGGGGGGGTGAATCTTAACAATACATGACAGTGCTTCATAATACCAGCGCTATGATAATACGTACTTTTCTCAAAGTAATTTGAAATTTATAGAGGACAATTTAAAGCAAGAACACAACTTTTGAAAATGTCTTTTTTTCCTGGTGCTTATATGTGTTATCTTTTTAAGGACCGAATTATTTAACAAATTTCTATTCTTAAACTCAGTCAAAAAAAGAAAGTCATAAGGCAAAACGGGATGATTCATGAAATCCAACAAGATATGAAACACCAGGGAAGAAACACTGACCAAAAAAAAACAAAACAAACAAAAGCTGAAAATATTTATGGATAGCAAATATTGTAATATATACATACAATATACCGAAACATCCCCAATTACATCATATGCAAAACATTAATTTTCCTGGCCTGACTCAACCACTGAATTTTAAAAGCAATCTTTCACTTGGAAACTTCCTCATTTTACCCTCAGCCTTAAGCTCGTGTGCAGGCCAGATGACGGCTCTTCAGACAGACTCGCACTCCCGACAAACAACTTCAGGCTGCGAACGTCAAGAACTTCATCATTCGTGGCTCTGCGCGCGTCCTTCAAAACCTTCCAAAGAATGAGGAATGTACCAGATCTTCGTCTGCCCAAAACCGTGTGGGGTGGGAAAATCTCTGCTTTCTGAAAAAAGATGCCCTCATCACATCAACAACAAATCTCAGTCATTTTGCACGGCACGACAGAACACTCTTCATTTCTGTGCTGCAGTTAATCTGTGGATAGATTTAATGAAGTTCATAGTCATTTCAGTTTCAGAATTTTACTGAACTCTTCGTAAAAGTATAACTTAGAAGAATGTTCTTATATCTACAGAACAGTGCGTTTCTCTCTTTAACTTCATTTTCAAAGCGTTTTTGTCTTTTTTCTTGTTACTACTTATTTAGTTTACTCCATCCTTCCTCTTGTACCGTGAGGTTTCTTGTTATTATTTATTTACTTTACTTCATCCTTCCTCTTGTACAGTGAAGTTTCTTGTTATTATTTATTTACTTTACTTAATCCTTCCTCTTGTACAGTGAAGTTTCTTGTTATTATTTATTTACTTTACTTAATCCTTCCTCTTGTACAGTGAAGTTTCTTGTTATTATTTATTTACTTTACTTCATCCTTCCTTTTGTACCGTGGAGTGTCGAGGTGAGATGCATTTGGCGCCTTGGGGCCATATGAGCGGCTTCAGTTACGGTCATACCATAACTGGTCAGTGTTCTCTGATACATTCTATCCGTCTCTCTCTCTCTCCTCTCTCTCTCTCTCTCTCTCTGTGTCACTCTTTCTCTCTCTTTCTCTGGGTCTTCCTCTTAATCTGTATTCTTTGGCTTCCGAGGCTGGCTCTGAGCGTGCCATTCTCATTTAAGTGGCCGAACCACTTTATTCTTTGCTTCTCTGTGCGTTGTGGACATGATTAAGTTCCTGCCATCTGTCTTATGGTGTCATTTCTTAGCTTGTCAAATCTTGTGAGGTTCGCTGCTCTCCTAAGACATCTCATTTCACATGTGGTTATTTTACTCTGTTGTTTCTTAGTTAGTGCCCATGTCTGGCATTGGTAGCATGGTGTTGGTATTAATATGCTGTTAATTAGTTTTCTCTTAGTTTCAAGTGGGAAGTTGGGGGTGTGTAAGCGTCAGGGATAGCTGGTATGAACAGCATTGGCTCTTTGTGTTCTAACATCAGTCTCTTTATCATCTTCTGTGAACAAGCGCCCAAAATACTTGAATTCTTTTCTTGGTGGATTCTGTTGCCTTTTATATATATATATATATAATTCTCTCCCACGGCCAGACGCGGGGCTGGTCTTTCGGGGCTCTTGTAACACAATTACAACATTGTAACACAAGCAGTACCTGAGTTACGAACACGTTCCCTTCCTAAGTCTTTTCCTTAGTCGAACCTAAGTTGGAACAGTTAGATGCGGTTGGTATCTAACGTTAGTTATATAGCATACAGTGTCCCTTTCTTTGCAATAAATAAAACGTAAAAATAAAGAAAAAACGGGCACAGTTTTGATGCAAAGTAGCATCTGTTTGTTATTACGAAACATTATATGTAAGTCGAATTTTTAACATAGAAGGCTTTACTAGGGTGGTTCATAAACAAATGTTGTACGTAAATCGGGGGTACGTAAATCAAGGACTGCCTATATTACAGTTAGTTACTCACATAATTTCATCACCGTCGTCTTTTATTATCATTAACGTAAATGCGTAAATGCACAGTGTAGCCTAATGTTAGAGCATCACACATTTTCACATATATCTGCGTATGTCATATTATGAATCAGGTGAGTTTGAGACTTTCTTTTGTCACATTACCTTATCTTCTTTGCAAATGTATATATATATATATATATATGTGTGTGTGTGTGTGTGCGTGCGTGTATGTGTGTGTGTGTTATGTGGTGGAGCTCGCGAGAAGCTTACCCATTGCACTAACTCTAGGCTAACATCAGCTTCTGTCTATCTCGCATCATATCATCTCAAAGCCACGCCAACAAACTCCGCCATGTTAAGATTCTCATTGGCCCGCTCTCTAGCCAATGATCTTTCAGCTATAAACTCCTACACGGCTTGAGCCAAAAAGGTCCAGTCGCTCAACCCAGTGCGTCAAACCAAACCAAGACAAACCACAGGCGAGCATGTCTCATGTTTCATGTTCTCTCATCAGTCTGTAGTGACAGAAAGATGGTTTTGCTTTCTTCAAGGTCGTAAAAAATATCTCTTTCTTAAAACTGGAATAGATTTCTTTTCCCCGTAATAATTGTTTGGTTTTTTTTTTTTTCCTTCGGTAAATTCCATATTTCCATTCTGTCGCATCAAACAAAAGAAAAGGTTATAAAAGCTGTTTTGAAAATTACATTTTTTAATATTTAAAACTTTTTAATCTGTTACTCGCGCGACCGAAAATAACACACCTCAAAAGTTCACAGATTTAAAAACTTTCATTAAAAAAGATAAGAAACAGAACACGAAACTGCCCCGTTTAAAGAAAATAATATTAACATTTTCTCTCAAGTTTAAAAAACCAACACACAGACACAGGAAACAACCTACGTTTTAAATCTGAAAAGATGGACTTAAAAAAAAAAAAAGACGACTTTAACTGAAACAACAAGAAAATGTAGACAGTTAATTCCCCTGAACTATTCTGAAGAAACAAATGGATGAAACCGTTAAAACAGAACTTGTCTCACGGTCTCATTTTCTCCCTTCCCTACTCCGCCATTAAAAACATAATTTTGTTTTTTAGTTTTATTTTACATCTTTTGTCTTGTCTGTTTTTATCCTGTTCCCACATCTGTTATGTTAATGCCAACCACACAAAAACAGGAATGACAGAAGACTCCAGGTGTACAGTGTCACGGGACAACTGACCCCTTAAAAGTGATCTTATTTTATCAAATGAAATGTTGAAATGGCAAGAAAGGAAGAAAGAGAGCGATATATATATATATATATATCGCTCTCTTTCTTCCTTTCTTATATATATATATATATATCGCTCTCTTTCTTCCTTTCTTATATATATATATATATCGCTCTCTTTCTTCCTTTCTTATATATATATATATCGCTCTCTTTCTTCCTTTCTTATATATATATATATCGCTCTCTTTCTTCCTTTCTATATATATATATATCGCTCTCTTTCTTCCTTTCTTATATATATATATATATATCGCTCTCTTTCTTCCTTTCTTATATATATATATATATATCGCTCTCTTTCTTCCTTCTTATATATATATAATATATCGCTCTCTTTCTTCCTTCTTATATATATATATATCGCTCTCTTTCTTCCTTTCTTATATATATATATATCGCTCTCTTTCTTCCTTTCTTATATATATATATATCGCTCTCTTTCTTCCTTTCTTATATATATATATATATATATATATATATATATCGCTCTCTTTCTTCCTTTCTTATATATATATATATATCGCTCTCTTTCTTCCTTTAGCTCCTTATATATATATATATATCGCTCTCTTTCTTCCTTTCTTATATATATATATATATCGCTCTCTTTCTTCCTTTCTTATATATATATATATATCGCTCTCTTTCTTCCTTTCTTATATATATATATATATCGCTCTCTTTCTTCCTTTCTTATATATATATATATATATATAAAACAAAAGAAACGAGACAAAAAGTAGCAGTTTAAAGATACAGCATTAGAAGAGGAAGATATTTGGCACAAGTAGGAACAAGCGCTGAGAAAATAGAGTAAGTCTAGCCGCTAGTGATTTTCCCCAACACTACTCATATTTTCCCAACAATACTGATATTTTCCCAGTACCACTGATATTATCCCAACACTACTAATATTTTCGCAATACTACTGATATTATCCCAATACTACTGATATTTTCCCAACACTACTGATATTATCCCAACACTACTGATATTTTCCCAGCGCTACTAATATTTTCCCCAACACTACTGATATTATCCCAACACTACTGATATTTTCCCAACATTACTGATATTTTCCCAACACTACTGATATTTTCCCAATACTGCTGATGTCTTTCTTCCCAAAACTACTGATATTTTCCCAATGCTATTGATATTTTCCCCGGTACTACAGAAATTTCCCAATACCACTGATATTATCCCAATACTACTGATATTTTCCCAACACTACAGGTATTTTGCAATAGCACGGATAGTTAAAAAAACACATTTAAATCTATATGTCCGTGTCTTGTCTTCTATATCCCTAGAACTACCAGCTGGTGCTCTTGCTGCCGATGCTGTGAACTGTTTGAAGCACAGCATCGTGTCGGACTGGGAGCGGGTTATGTCGGCTATTTTTTTTTCCAACCCCTGAGTGCAGCTAAAAAGCAGGGGGGGGGGTGTGCAATACTTCTTTAGCAGACTCCACCACCATGGGGACTATGATGATCCCTTCTCTGTTAGTCAGGCTGGACTTGTTGCTGTGGGTGGTAACCCGAGAGGTGGGACAGGGTCTTGGTCATGTATAATCCGCCAACCTGTGTGCTAGCATGTCACCTATGGGTCGTTGACTGCCACAAGTCAACAGGTTCTTCGCCACCATCTTTATGTTGATGATTACTATGATGTTATGTAAATGTGCTCTGGATGACTGGCGACTCACTACCAAAAATAGCACTAAGATGGATACCACAGGGGAACAGAAGTAAGGGTAGACCAAAGGAAACATGGAGAAGAATAACAGAGAGGATGTTGAGCAATAGAGGGCTCACGTGCACAGAAGCGGGGGAAAAAGGGAAAGGACAGGCGTTTGTAAAAAGCCTTTGTGGAACCTCCATGTGCCTTGGGCACATAAGGTTGAGAGACAGACAGACAGAGACAGAGAGAGATTTAAATGATGATGATGATGATGATGATGATGACGATGACGACGACGGCGACGACGATATTTCTCTTTACCTGCATTAGACATCAAAAACGACACGAGCTCAGGCCCATAATCTGTATTCTCCTGGTCCATCATCAAATACGACTGGCCGAGTAACCTCTGGAGATCGCCTTTCGTCACTCTTCCACCTTATTAAAAAAAAGAAGAAGAAGAAGCATGTGACATGCATTTCACCCTTCAGGGAGTATAATTTCCTGCCTGCATCTTCTACAATAAGTATATTCTAGTGGACAGCGCTGAGGATTGGAAGCAGGCAAGAAAGATAATTAGTCTGTATGCTTGTACTGTCAGATAACTCCTTCAGTGCGTGCATTTATGTTCTTTATTTTCTGTCTCCCTGTAACTGAGAGATGGTGTTCTTTGCAGCCGATGCTGGGGAGATGTTGAAGCGCATCGCCGTGTCGGTTTTGGAAGCGGTTACGGGGCTATTACAAGCACGAGATGTACAATACTTCTTTAAAATGACTCCATCGACTTGGGGACTATGGCGATCTCCATCCCGTTAGCCAGGCAAGGCCTGTTACTGATCTCTAACGGAGAGATGAAAGGCTATGGCGAACCAACCCTGACACTAGGATGTCGGCTATGGTTCGCCAACCCTGACTCTAGGATGTCGGCTATGGGCCAACCCTGACGCTGCGATGTTGGCTCTGGGTTGCTGACATCAGGCAGTGTCTTCGACCTGTGTTTTCCTTAAACTGCTGATATTAGCAGCATTCTGGGTGAAACAAATGTGGGTAATGGAAAGATGGTCAACATACAGGGAGTGCAATGGGAAAGTAGACAGACAGACAGACAAACAGTTTGTTAGGGTCAGTCAGACAGAAAGTCAGACAGTCAAGCGGAGAACATTGGAAGACATGATAAGTAGACAGACAGGCAGGCAAGCATAGATAGATAGATAGATAGATAGATAGATACATACATACATACATACATACATACATACATACATACATATATACATACAGACATACAGACATACATATATACATACATACATACATGCATACATACATACATACATACATGCATACATACACACATACATACATGCATACATACATACATACACACATACATACACACATACATATACCTGTATAAGGCGAACGCGAGACTGAGACCGACACAGGAACCTCCTCCTCAAAGTCTATGTTCCTCTTAGTGGAGCGCCTCCAAGGTTCTCCTCGTTTCCTCACAGCAGTCAGGTCTGGCCTGTTGTTCCAAGATTTCTTCAGTTCCTAATGAGGGATGAAAGAATCAATAAATATAGGTCGACATACTGAAACATATCGATGTGAATCAAACCTAATATTATAGAAAGAGAGGAAGACACTGTTAGAACTTTTATACTCATTTAACCAATGATTAATAATCGCAGTGAAGTTTATTGGATAGAAATCTGTATGAATGTGAGTGGGACTGAAATAATAAAATGGTAGTCAAGGACGAGATGAAGGGAATTTTTAAGAACTACAACCGAGAACTTTCACTCTAATTTATGTACTGAAGACGCAATTTTCTGGCAACTTTCGCGGATCATGCCGGGACAAGAATCCATACTGTCGAGATTTTCCACTTTCCTCGTATCTCTCTCTCTCTCTCTCTCTCTCTCTCTCTCTCTCTCTCTCTTCTCTCTTTTCCCCAGTGAGCTAAAATCTCGTCTCAGCCTTATCGATCACCAAAGACACGTGACGTACTAGACGTCCACTGGATTCCTGGATCAATACAAGGCAGAAAGGAGACAAGGCGCGGGCTGATCGATGGGACGCTGGTTCCGCAAACAAACATTGCGGTCTAGTGGCAGTCCTTGAAACTTTACCCTAACAAGAGTTATTTCGCTCTGGGTGCCAAATTTCATCCAAGAGACAAGTCCCCTGGTCGGATAGAATGTTATTGTGATAATTTTCTATTTCTCACAAAGAATACAAAGTATAAGCTTTCAACTATAATTTCCATCTTTATTACTACTGGGTTTTTTTTTTCAAACATTTCAGTTTATTAGCCACACAACATTTGATTTTGTATACCTATATCTTATATATTAGCTGAGTGGTTAGGTGCTCGGTTTAACAGTCTGGTAGTACCGGGTTCAAGTCCCAGTAATGAGGGTTTTTATTTGGTACCACCACATCAAAAGGTCCCGGGGTTCACCCAGCCTTTAAAAATGGGAACCAGAGAAATCTCGGAAGGTAAATGGGGCGAGGAGTGATACTGACAGCATCAGACTTTCATGTGCCGAAGGTCGTGGAAAATACGGACCTAACACAGTAACGTCAATATGCCTTAATGGCATGGAAAGGAAATTGTACCTTTTATATACTTCTATATATAATATGTATGCGCTCCGGATGCCTGACCATTCATTACCAAAAAAAAAAAAAAAACAGCACTAAGATGGACACCACCGGGGAACAGGAGTGAGGGCAGACAAATGGAGACATGGAGAAGAACAACAGAGAGGGTGTTGAGCAATAGAGGCCTCACCTGGGCAAAAGCGGATAAAAGCGAAGGACAGGTGTTTGTGGAAAACGCTTGCAGAAGCCCAACACCGTAGTCCCCAATATGTCTTAATGGCATGGAAACGAGAATTTTACATATATATATATACACTTTTATATATGAGGCTATAGACTGTTTCTGTTGCTTTCTCGCTACATATCTCTTTACAGAAGATGACGTGGAACATAACAGACTGAATCGGAGCTACAGTAGCGTATTTTAACTTTTATAGCAAAAGTTTTTGTTTTTTTTTTGGAAGTAATCTAATTGTAAGAAAAATTAATCATTATTTAAGAATCCAAAGCCTCTTGTTCCCATGGCAATGCTACGGCATCGCTACCTAACTCGAAATACCACTTTGGAGGAAGAAAGTGGTCTTGACTGGTTATGGCTCGATGACTTTCTCGTATACAGTATTTCTTTTCTTAAATTTATCTTTACTCATCATTGGTAGTACTATTACAGCAATGTTATATGAAGCGTGTCCCTGGTCGTTTTTTTTAAATAAAAAAAAACTCATTTAAAAGAAAAAAAAAGAAAAAAAAAGAAAACTTTCGTTATCTGATAATCACATTTTAAAACTAACAGGCGGACATATCTCCGAACTGGACATCTAAAGACAACAAACTGTTTCATAGTAAACACTGGGGATTAAATGGCGCCCAGTGAAGGAAGAAATAAGTAAATATAAACATATTGTACCTTAATAAACAATGGGCTTCCAAACTTTACAACCTTTTCTTGTTTTAATCTTTAAATCCTCAGATATACGGTGCACGCTTCAGCACATGCTGTGTAATAAATATAATCATGTCAGACGGGCATGCGTGGTCTGTCCTTCATCCTTGGCAAACAACGTTCAGTCAATAAGTTATCTATCTATCTATCTATCTATCTATCTATCTATCTATCTATCTATCTATCTATCTATCTATCTATCTATCTATCTATCTATCTATCTATCTATCTATCTATCTAATCTATCTATCTATCTATCTATCTATCTATCTATCAGCAGAGAGCGCTCATATTTCTATTTAATGTTTCATTCTACCTAAGATTAATCTTCATTATCAAAGAAATATTTCTTTCTTCATTCAACAATTTTCTGTTTCGTTCACATTAACCCTACTTTTCCCTCTATGAAACCTTTCTCCTGGTCTTTCTCGTAAGTGTGTATTTTTTCCCATCTTTTTCTTTCATAATCTTGTTGAGAATAACTCAGTTTTCTTTCTTGATATGATTATTTGCCATAGGACAAAATTTCTTTCACTTTACAAGCGTAGACTTCATTCACAATATGTTCTGTTATAATAGCAAGCTAAAACCACAAATTCAATTTTTAATGCTGTTTTTAGATCCAGTTTTCGTTGTTATTTTTTTTAATGATTTGTTATGCGTTATTTATTATTAACTATTTCGCGTACTAAAAGTTCGTAAACAAATATCTGGTAGAGGAGACACGCAAGGAGTAACAAAGGACCGACAAAAATGGAAATCTCTTGTTACAAGCAGTCTCGTGAGAGAGCCAAATAATTATGAAAAACATGTTTGTTTTTTTTTATAACCACTTCACTGTTGTAGCTTCCTATTGCTAATGGTCTCCTACTTTCCTTTCTATTTCCATCCTTTTTGTCATAAAGCACCATCAACTTTTATCTAACTCTGCTCTGTGTAAATATAAGAAATATATACCACTGCACGTCACAGCTATTATAACATAAATGTTGCCTCGGTTAAAGAAGGAACGAATGGCAAAACTTGTGCTCGAGCTCAGCTCGATTTTCTTAAAAATATTACTAAAGATAGGATGGTGAAAAGAAAGAGAAGTTCATGTGTTCGTGATATTTACAGATGACACTTAGTTTACGCTAAGATGTTTTACATTCATTTCTTTGCTCGTAGCATCTTTTTGTCATTTTGTGTGTGTGTGTGTGTGTGTGTGTGTGTGTGTGTGTGTGTGTGTGTGTGTGTGTGTGTGTGTGTGTGTGTGTTGTGTGTGTGTGTGTGGTGTGTGTGTGTGTGTGGTGTGTGTGTGTGTGTGTGTGTGGTGTGTGTGTGTGTGTGTGTGTGTGTGTGTGTTGTGTGGTGTGTGTGTGTGTGTGTGTGTGTGTGGTGTGTGTGGTGTGTGTGTGTGTGTGTGTGTTGTGTGGTGTGTGTGTGTGTGTGTGTGTGTGGTGTGTGTGTGTGTGTGTGTGGTGTGTGTGTGTGTGTGTGTGTGTGTGTGTGTGTGTGTCCCCGTCCGTCCGTCCTCTTTCCTGATGTTTGAAAATAGGTTAAGTAGAATTATCACATTGTTGGGTAGTTAGCCGAATTCTCTCCCCCCCCCCCCCTTTTTCACCCCATCTGCACCATTTTCACTTTTTTTATGATTATGAGAAACACGATTCAGTTTTCGCCAATTTTCGCCCCCCCCCCCCTTTTTTTTTTTTACTTTTTTTGTTATCATTTTTTATACGCCAAAGATTTGGCCAATGGAAACCGCAGCCCTCATTCACTTCCTCCATGTTCACAAAAAGATTAGTTTCCAGTTACAGCGACAGGATTGTCCCATTATGAAAAAAAAAAAGACACACAGGAAGATTACAGCTTGCTAAAGGACTAATGCTTCCTTCTCTCGGCGGGATCTAGGAAAACAATGTCCATAATTGGTATGCGTTTAAGAATACCAGTTTCTAGTTTCCAAGGTCTTCGTGTGGGTTTGAATGCGTCAAATCTTCCGGTTGGAACCACTTCCCGGTTAGACATCAGTGCGGCGTAAGAGAGATTTAATTAACTCTTTCAATCCCGAATTGCTTTCTATGCTTCGCCAGAACAAATTCTGGTGAGACATTCTAGTAGAAATCAACTGGAAAGAAGCTGCTCTGTAATTTATAAAAATCGGTATAATATAATACTTTTTTTTTCTTACTTTCATTGAGGCTTTGGCGAAAAGTCGCTTTGAGCATTGATTCACACAGATATGCAAGAACCAAACCTGCCAGTACTGTTTTGAAGTGAAAGAGTTAAAACTGTGGCTAAGACCAGGAGCTTGAGCAATATAAAACTATTTCATATATCTTCGCTCTGTTGTATTGGCTATAATAAGAAGTTGAGCAATGTAAAAACTGTTTCATGTATCTTCTGCTATGTTGTATTGGCTATAATAAGAAGCTGAGGAATATCAAAACTATTTCATATATCTTCTGCTATGTTGTACTGGCTATAATAAGAAGCTGACTTTATTCTCTCTCCATTTTTACCTATCGCGTTCCTGCCCGCTTTCGGTACCATCGGATTAGTATATCAAGCGCCAAACCACTCAGTCAGCATAGCCACCTTTCTTATAGAAAACGTCAAAGAAATATTGCACGCTGACTTCATTAACGCATAGCAAGGGTTCATGAGATTAAAGGTCCAGTCAGGTTCGTAGAAACAACATTAATTCACTAACGCAAGGTCATGCACACAGAAATCTAGAATGCAATGATTAAATGGATTTTGAAAATCTCTGCGTCAGACAAGAGACGCGTGAAACTCTTAACAGCACTTCTCACAGCAGGGAATTCTGGAAATGTCTGGAAAATCCACTGCCTGCCAAGTGCTCTCTCTCTCTCTCTCTCTCTCTCTCTCTCTTTCTCTTTCTCTCTCTCAGCTCTATATCGCTCACGCTGTCTCTCTCATATACACACTCTCTCTCTTCACTCTCACTCAGGCTCTTTCTTTCTAACGCTCTCTCTCTCACGCTCTCTCACGCTATCTCTCACGCTCTCTCACGCTATCTCTCACGCTGTCTCTCTCTCACGCTGTCTCTCTCATACTCTCTCATTCACTCACTCAGGCTATCTCTCTTCACTCTCTCTCTCTCATGCTCTCTCTTTCTAACGCGCTCTCTCTCACGCTGTCTCTCTTCACTCTCTCACGCTCTCTCACGCTATCTCTCACGCTGTCTCTATCACGCTGTCTCTCTCTCTCACGCTATCTCTCTCTCACGCACTCTCACGCTGTCTCTCTCACACTCCACTCTCACTCAGGCTATCTCTCGAACTCTCTCTCTCTCTCATGCTCTCTCTTTCTAACGTGCTCTCTCTCACGCTGTCTCTCTTCATTCTCTCTCACGTTCTCTCACCCTATCTCTCACGTGCTCTCTCTCACGTTGTCTAACTTTCACGCTGTCTCTCTCACGCTCTCTCTCACACACTCTCTCACTCTCTCTCTTCACTCTCACTCAGGCTGTCTCTCTAACTCTCTCTCATGCTCTCTCTTTCTAACTCGCTCTCACTCACGCTCTCTCACGCTCTCTCTCTCATTATATCTCTTCACTCTACCTCTTTCTCTCTCACGCTCTCTCATGTTGTCTCTCTCACGATGTCTCTCTGTCACGCTGTCTCTGTCACGCTGTCTCTCACGCGCTCTATCATGTTCTTTCTCACACTCTCCCACGCTCTCTCTCTAACTCTCTCTCTCTCTCATGCTCTCTCTCTTGCTCGGTAGTGGTTTGGGGAAGGGGTGGAGGTGGTGTTGGAGCGGAACAGGAGAAAACGTCCGAGAGTTTAGAAGTTTCTATGGAAACACCGATAGGGGAAAAAAGACAACTTTGCTTCAGAGATTCCGAGTCAAAGTTTCTCAACTTATTTTCCATGGAACCCTAGAGTTCCCTTTACAGATCGTGGAAATTGATCGCATGTAGAGGATTCTAATTTTTTTAAACACAAGACTATTGGCAAATATAAATCTACAATTTACTGATTATATCAACATTCCCTGACATTTATGTGTAGTAATTTCTTTTTACAAGGATCCTATGAGGCCTGGAAATCTATTTCAGGGGCTCACATTTTGAGGAACCTTTTCTAAGTAGCGTCTAGATGTCTGTGGTGATCCTTCAGCTGAGAATTATAGCCCAACAAAAACTTGTCTTACTTCTATGAAACATGCATGAGATTCAAACTGTTTGTACAACGCCATGACCAAAAAAAGACGGAAATCGATGTGGGCTCCCACGGTGGTGGACCTTATCTGAGAAGTGATGTCATAGGTCCCTAACCCAAACCCTAAACCCAACTCTCTGTGGGGCAATATCTCATGTTCTTTGGCCTGGGAAATGAGAGAATTCTTGGCAATAAAATACCAGCGAATCTATCATCATCATCATCATCAGTGACCGTAAACAACATTTAGAACAAAAGCTACGCAGGGTTTAAAACAATTTTTAAAAGCACATATTCGCCTCATAAACACCATTAACAAGCTAAATTAACCTACGACCTTTTGAGGCAAACACTGAAACGATATTAGCAGTCCAGGCACGTACAGATCTGCATGCTAACACAAATCACAAACAAAATCAAACACGTTTGTGCAAACATTAGGTTCAGAGCGTACCGTCGCCATGGAGCTTCAGAACGTAACGTCACGTAAACATACTCACACGTGCACACGCTAGCACTCAAACACACATTCCCCTACTTTTATTTTGTCATTCTTTTTCCCAACCGACTATTCCCAAATTCTTTTTTTAATGCTCCAGACAAACGACTCCGATCATACACATAACACACACGCACGCTTGCACGCAATGCTTATCAAAATCAGGACACGGCACGTCCTAATCTCCATATCTTGAAGCCAGACTGCATATTATCCTCCTTCCCTAGATGGCAGCCTTGCTATCATGATCTACCGGATCAATAACTGAATCTTATCAATAACAAAAAAACCAAAACAAAACAAAACAAAACAAACAAAAAAACAGTACATTTTATTCCTCTTCTCTAACCGCGTAAACACAATTACTTCCCTGCTTTTGTTTTTCGTTCAAGAGTTGTCTGCGCATAGGGCAATGACCTTTACCTGGCGATATCCATATTCACCCAAGGGGTACAGGAATATAATTATGAGATATGTAACTAATCTGTGAAAAGTCTGAAACAAAATTGTCTTTGGTTAGTAATTTCTTTCAGCTGTTCTGTTCCCACTTGTCTCTCGTACGTGAAGCGGAACCAAGCTGGTGACATTTTTTTCAAGTCATACAAACACCTTACAAGCACGTTGGACTAAATATAAGAGAACGAAAAACAACAATTTCTCACAAAGAAACATAGCCAACATTAGAAGATGTAGACACATTCACATATCTGGGCTGCGTTATAGACAGAGAGGGTGGTACAGAAACATAATTAACAAGAGAATTAGGAAGGCTAGACTAGCATACCTACAGCTGAGAAACATCTTAGAAGGCCAAGAGAGTATCCCTAACTACAAAACTTTAGACTATTCAGTACAAACATCAAAAATCGGTCCTGTTGTATGGATCAGAAACATGGACAGCATCAGCCAAAAGGACCAACTGATTGCAGACCTTTGTTAACACCTGCCTAAAGTAGATTCTCCAGATTAGGTGGCCATACACCCATCAGCAAATAAGAGCTATGGCAGAAAACAGCCAGCCCACAGTAAAAGAAATGATAATGAAAAGACATTGGAGATGGATATGGCATACACTTCGAAAGCTAACCACAAACATAATCAGACACGCTTTCAGCTGGAATCGGCCGGAAAAGAGGAAACAAGGAAGACTTTAAAACACCTGGCTAAGGAGTCTTGAAGCAGAAATCAAAGAGACAGACTACATCTGGAGACTGACAGACGAAACAGCCCACGACAGAAATGACTGGAGAGCCCTTGGTGATGGTCTGTGCCCCAATGGGAGTGAAGAAGACGAGGAAGGAAGGACTTATACCTAATAAGAAAAGTGATGATGATAATGATGATGATGATGATGATGTACAAAACTACGACGGCAGGTCTGGATAGTTCCATTCCTTTCCTAATACCATAAAAAAAAAATCCGATAGCCAAGTCAATCAAGCTTCTTTACTACATTCGACCCAGCTCCTTCGACTGCTGTAACACACTATGCTTCTAGGCAACACTTTATTGACTCCAACAGCACCAGAAAATAGAGTGTCTTTCATTCAGTCTGAAAAAAATACTTTTTTTTTCGTTACGGAATGCTTTTTGATTGCGGATTATTTCATAAATGGAACAGTCTAAATTTCTGCAGCTGGGGAGAAGAGCTTCATTCTTCAAGCTAAATTTAACTCCCTTTACAAGAGGGTTTCATGTTTATTCACGTTAAAAAAAAAACAAAACGTGAAAATCAAAACGGGACATAATCATTGCAATCTTGATAGGAATGTTTCAGTCGGCAACCTTCTCCTACAAAAGGGCCGGAGCCCGCCCCTTATGTGTGCCCAGCGGGGCCACATTCATGTCTAGAACTAACAAATGATTGTTATACAAAATGCTGTACTATAAAACGAAATAATATTATTTCACTTGAGTAATATTATGTAGTAATGATGCAGTTCGCAAGCCGTAGTTTATACCCCTGGTTTATTATACCGTCTTGCTCAACTGCGCAGTTCCTTTGGTATTTGAAACTTTAGGAAAACTATTTGAAAGTTTAGCATGTCGCGCTTTTTTTTCCTCAGTTTTAGACAGAGAGGGAGTAAGGAGCAGGGGAGGGAGAGAGAGGCTTAAATTTTTGCAGTGATTGTAGACAAACAGAAATGTTATACATTCAAGAACATCACCATCCGTTGATCAACAGATCTGTGCACTACGGGTATGTATCTGTGCACTACGGGTATGTATCTGTGCACTACGGGTGTGTATCTGTGCACTACGGGTATGTATCTGTGCACTACGGGTATGTATCTGTGCACTACGGGTATGTATCTGTGCACTACGGGTATGTATCTGTGCACTACGGGTATGTATCTGTACACTACGGGTATGTATCTGTGCACTACGGGTATGTATCTGTGCACTACGGGTATGTATCTGTGCACTACGGGTATGTATCTGTGCACTACGGGTGTGTCCATAGATTTTCCGATTTCTTATTTAGCACTGAGAATCCGCCGCTAATACATACACACCGGAGCAATGGTGAAGACCCGTCTGACATGACGGCTATTCCGGTGAGAGATAGAACCCATTGCCTTCAGTCGTAAAAGCCGCGTCGTTTATCAGGTCCGTCACTCCCCCACCCCCGATATGGAAACGTAATTCGACTTATTTCAAGAATGGCAGAAACAGATTTATTCTTTAAAAGCTCACAGCGCTGATAAAGCTGTTACGACGTTTTGTAAATATAAATCCAGTTATTTGGTATCGCATGTTTACTTCAAGAGAAACGACGACTGCAGTAAAACTGGTTCTAGTAATAAAGGAGATGGAGGTGTATGGTTCAGTTTTACAAAAAAAAAAAAAAAAAGATAAAGAGAACGAGAAAAGTGGGCAGAAACAATAATGGCAGAAAGTGAGATGAGCACGTACAAATGAATAACGTACAACAATCCAACATTTCGGCAAAGCATTTCTTCAAGGAACACATAACTCAACAGAGAAAAACAGGAAAAACAGATGAAAAATATAGACTTGGCTTTTTTGGTTTCACCCTTGTAAGATAGATGGGCACAAAATGCATTTGTATGCCCTTAATTTATAGGTGCTCATCCTACTTTCTGTTGATTATGCCCACTCTTCTCTCTCTCTCTCTCTCTCTCTCTCTCTCTCTCCTAATCTTTCTATTCAGTTTTGAGCAATATTATGTAATAATGATGCCTTTCGCGGGCCGTAGTTTTCGGATAGTATTCGGTTCTCGGTATCATCCCGAACGAGATACTTCCACAGCCGCTCCACCGCCTTTTCCAGCGAGTATCGCACAGAATGTTCATCAGTGGGCCCTCGCATCAGCCCCTGGTGATGAGCCACCTAGTGAGGACCTCATTTTTTTTTAACTACAGTAGTCCAAATGCGAAACTAGTCAGCGTCGCTCTTCGGCACGAACTCCTCCAAGCCGAACCGGAACACACAGAGACCGTCATAGTTCACCACTCCCCGAGTATACATAGTGCAGTTCTGTGTGTGTGAAATTTCATAGCTCACACTGGTGCCATAGCACTAAGCTCAGAAGCTTGTCACTTAGAACCGATCTTTCTATAACTGAACCATACACCTCCATCTCCATCATGTTTACGTCAATGGCCATATGTATTTATATATTTTGTTTTATATATTTATAGAGAATACTGTCTGTGTGTTATTTACTATATATATATGCGGCTCAAAGAGCAATGTGAAGTTCTCAAAGAAATGAAGATGAAAAAAACTAATACATTGGCCATAACAAAAGACACAGCATCATAATGAGGACCAAACTAGAAGGAAAGATGGAAGGAAAAAGAGCAAGAGGTAGACAGAGATGTAGATGGGAAGATAGCATACGAGAATGAAGAGGACACAGCCTGACTGAATGCACCAACGAGGCAATGGAGCGAGAGGAAACTGGAGATTCATTACCGCCAACTTTTCGTTCTGAAGAAGACACATGATGATGATGGTGATGATATACAAGATTAGGGAAAAAGCTAAAAGCTGCATACATTTCTAATAAATCACATCAAATTAATGAGTTGGTTTTCAAATTAATCTCACGCTCTCGTGCACTACTCGTGTACTCGAGACTCTCGTTATTTTCCGCTCTCTCAAACATGTTTATTGTTTCTTACTTGAATGGCCTCTTCAATTTTGATTGCTTGCTTCACAGATTCGAACTCCATGTCGGAAACTGTGTCTTCCTTCTGCATTAGGGTTGCTTCGTTCAATGCATCTGTAAGGACATCGTTCTCCAGGTCCTCTAGCTGAGTTACCAGCTTCAGTCTGTCGACCTCTTCCTGGAGCTGTAGAATTTTTGCCACAAATTTCGTCACAAGAGAGGATTCTAATTCAGGATTCAGGACTTCAATGACGCCGTTCTTCTTGTCACCGTCATCGTCTTCGTCAAAATAGATCTCCTGAATGGGCATTGGTGCCACTGGTGCAGCTCTTTTAGTAGTGCGTTTCCGTAAAGGATTATTTCTCTGGTACTTGCGCATAGCCCAGTCCCTCTCAGTACCCTGGATAGTTCGATCCCTGTAAACATCTTCAGCGTTCTGTTTCAGTACTTGAGCAATGTCTTTCTCAGCGTCAGCTGCAACATTATTTCCAAGTTGGGAAGCTATCATCTGAATGACGTCAAGTTCCGAGTTCATCTTTTCTCTTTCCTTGGAAGGAATATTAGATATGATCTCTTTTTCGATTACTCTTTCTGCAGATGAATCTGGTGCTTTTTCCATGGTGACTTCCATCTCCTTGACAACAGGAGCTTCCATTCCTTCAAACAAGGATTTGAGTTCGTCCTTGCTGGCAGGCTGCACGATGGTCACAGTCTTTGGAGTCCTGCTTTTATCTATGGCCTCTACCACTGTAACTTTGGACTCAGGAGTCTCAACTATTTTCTCACTAAATTTTATTGCCTGTTTTTGGAGTTTCGCTACCGCTTTCATCAAGGCTTTGTACTCTTCTTTCGTCAGCGAACTTAGAGAGAGGTTATCGTCCTTTGCAGCCGTTAAAACAGTTTCAGGGGAGACATCTTTATTGTTCAAATCACTTTTAGCTCCTTTGATAATGATTTCATCTTGGCCTGCTGGGTTGTCATGTTCAACTTCAGGCTTTGCTTTTATGTCTGAAACATTTGCTTCATCTTCGTTAGCAACGAATATGCTTTCTAGCTCTTCCTTTGACGGTTCAACGGCCATCGAGACAGGGGACCTGCCGCGAACATCAAAATCATATTTCAGAGGAGGTTCAAAGTCTTTGAAACGGCGATCAGAAGCCCAAACACCGTCAAAATCACTCTCTAATCGCCTGCCAGAGCTCTTCGCGTTCAGCCAGTCGTGGATGTCTTCAGTGGATAGTGGCGCATCTTCCCAGGAGGCGATACTTTCCGCTCCAACGCGCCTTTTGTGTCTCTGAAGAACAGCAAGAGCCTGAGCTAGATCAGCACTCCTCTCATGTCGACTGAGGACTGTGAAGGTCACCACGTGACCAGCTGCCAGCAGAACAGATATTAAGACGGTGAACATATGTCTGTTCATACTTGCTGCAGGGTAATCTGAAAAGACAACAATACAGTACAGTTAGGACATTGGTAATAGTAATAGTAAATGTTTTAAAGAGTGTTTTGAAGCATACAGATGTTAGACTGGGTAGTATCATTCATTCTACTCAATATATCACCAGAATAATGGCTGATAGTAAAGTATATTTCTTTTCTAGGGGTCAGTCCCTTCGAATTAGACCAAAAATATCAAGTTACACCCAACATAAAAACAAGTTAGATCACCTATGCTTATGCAATCTCTATTACAATATGTGTGTAGTGCTTGCTTAGTCATTCTTATTCATTCATCCACTTGCATGTCCCTTGCTTAGTCATTCTTACTCATTCATTCACTTGCATGTCCCTTGCGGAACTTTGCCTCGCTAACAGCTCTCCTGAAGGCCTCTCAGCTGTAAGCAAGATGACTCGCTGCTGATACATCCAATGGCAAATCATCACCAATTTCGTGTTGCCATCTTCGCCTTGGTCTTCCTCTCTTTCTTTTTCCCCAGTATTTATCCTTTCAGATATCCAGGTTTAAAATACTCTTATTTGGCTGAATATGGAAACAGTATAAGAAATCACAAAAATCGTATAACTGGAAATAGACTGCAAAACCATTGCAAAACGCAGTCTAAAGTTGTTTATAAATCTTCAGCTGGCAAACGTTGCACAGGAGAATATTATTTCAATATTTTAACGATGTTGCCCGTTATAAATTAGTTAGCCAGCGCCAGACCTCATCTTCGCGAGGCTGAAGTTAAGTCAGAGAAAGCTTCAGAAATAGGTTTCAGAATAAGACCAGCATTCTTATACTTCCATGGGTTAGATCTACAGCCTTGTCGCTAAAAGTGCTTACAAATTTGCAACAGTAATAAATAAGGAATGAGAGTGAAAGAAATCAGAGAAACAAGCAGTACAAAAATAAATTGACGCTTTTATCTGAAGGAAAAAAAACAACAAACAACCCATTTAGCTATTACTTTTGGCTATTTTATGTAGAAGAATACAAAAACAAGGACAGGCGAGCAGAAACAAGCAAGTAGAAGACAAGCATACTAGCAGACATACAAATCTACGTACAAACAGCAGACAGATGCATGGATGGATGGATAGATGGATGGATGGATGGATGGATGGATGGATGGATGGATGGATGGATGGGTGAATGGATGGATGGATGGATGGATGAATGGATGGATGGATGGATGGATAGATAGATAGGTAGGTAGGTATGTAGGTAAGTAGATAGATAGATAGATAGATAGGTAGGTAGGTAGGTAGGTAGATAGATAGATAGATAGATAGATAGACAGACAGACAGACAGACAGACAGATAGATAGATAGATAGATAGATAGATAGATAGATAGATAGATAGATAGATAGATAGATAGATAGATAGATAGATAGATAGATAGATAGATAGATAGATAGATAGATAGACAGATAGACAGATAGACAGATAGATAGATAGATAGATAGATAGATAGATAGATAGATAGATAGATAGATAGATAGATAGATATGCTTTAAAAACCTGAGTAGCGTACACGAAACAAATACTCAAGTTACTTTGACCTCTTCCAGGGCCCGTAATTCCTGATAAATCTCAATATTTCTGTCTGCGCACTTTGCTCTGGTTAATGCGATTCTTCGCACGCTATTACAACTTTTATCGATTCCATTAGCCTTCCTTGCGGTTAGATTTTCAATATGGAGAGAATGTTTTATGACTGATGTTTTTGAAACCATGTTTTTTGTTAGATCTAGAAATGCTATTCTTATTGTTTCTTATTGATTTTAAAAATATATCATCTAGCTTAAATGTGATGTAAAGTAACTTGAGAGCAAATAAACACACAATAGAAACAACAACAACAACACCAGCAGAAACTGATCTTTAAAAGTTCGTAGAAGGAAAGATCTGTGTACTGCATAAATAAAAATAAAACTCATTGTTTTAGTTTTCTTTCAACCCTTCTTCTTCTTCTTCTTTGAGTTTTCCGAGTCATTGAATCTCAGTGCTGCAGACAAAACATGACTCCATTCCTCTCTGTTTTTGATCTTTCCTTGGCAAGTGTCGATCCCAAGAGTGCTTATATCTTCTTCCAGGTTATCTCGCCATTGTTGTCTGGGTCATACACTTTGGTCTGTTTCCTTTCATCATTCTGTGTACGCCATCTTTGTTTATTTATTTCAACTGCTGTACCCACAGATATACAGAGCAGGCAAAAATTGTGGAGGAAAAATACTAGGGAACAAAATTTTACGAACAATTTTAGAAAATGGTTATTCTTTCTTCATCTTGTACAGAACAACTATTTCATTTATTCTCTAGAAGAACCCATGTTCATGTCTCTGAGATATGTTTTTTGTTGTGCCAGCTTTATATTATTTTTTTCGTTCTCTGTTTTTCGACCCTTCACTTCATGTCATCCTCTCTCTCTCTCTCTTTCACACACTCTCTCACTCACTCTCTCCTCTCTCTCTCTCTCTCTCTCTCTCTCTCTCTGCTAGATAAACAGGGAGAAACGTGCAAAAGGCGAGAAGTTGGCACAAAGGCCAGTAAAACATTTCACTATTTACCTATCAGTTGTCTCCCCAAACGTCATGATAATTTAGAGAAGACCGTCTTGGAAGGGTACACACCAGGAAAAAGAAAGAGAGGAAGACCAAGGCGAAGATGGCTGCAAGACATCGTTGATAATCTGCAAATGGATGCATCAGCAGCAGGGCATCTTGATACAATCGAGAGGCCTACAAGAGAGCTCTTAGGGAGGCAAAGTTCCACAAGGGACATGCAAATGTCTGAACTGAACTGTCACCCCAAGTCAGAAATGTAACCTAAAATAGCACAAGTTTGTTTTACATTAAAATAAAAACAAAAACATGATCAACACTGAAGCCACACTACTCTTGTCTATTCACAAGGAGATTTTGAAAGACAAGAAAACGTATTTGTGCCTCAGATTTCACTTAAAAAAAACATCTTTAACTATCTTATCTTCCACTCTAACATGTAAATTCTCAATTATAAATATCTACAATCACCAGACATGAACAAGAGCTTGTTTCGAAAAGTATTTGTAATAATCTACATGAGACCTGGCATGCACTGGCTGCAGACATTTATCAAGGACTTTGAACGTAATATGCCTGCAGTCGCCTGTCATATGGACGGGACGCTTCCATAAAGAATGCCCCTGAATCGATACGGCCATCCGCTTTCTGCAGAGCTGCAGATTAAAAATGGACTCCGTTGGCTCTGCGTTTGATTCATTACTTCTGCTATGTTTTATGTGCACTTTAAATTACCTCTATCATAGATTGTTATGTTAGTTTGACGTCCTCTTTGCCGTCCACGAAGCTATTATAAAATTGCTATCCGTTTCATGAAAATTAATATTTAATTCCTTAGAAACGAGTTACAACATTTTTAAAAGCCCAGAGATGGTAATTAACTACAGTTATTTCATATTTACTTTATAAAAGTCAGGCGCGCGATTTGGGGGGGGGGGGGGGTTGCTGTGTGTGTGTGTGTGCGCATGCGTGCGTGCGTGCGTGAGTGCGTGTATGTGTGTGTGAGAGAGAGAAAGAGTTGGCAAAACTAGCTGAGTAACATGCGCCCCGTCACTCGATTTCCATACCACTTGTCTCCCTTGAGGCTAGAGAATCTGGACACGCTGTGCTAGTTTTCATTTACTATTAATAATTTCGGTTATATTTTTCCAGTTTTTTTCCTTCCATTAATACCATTAATTTGTCTCATAAAAATGTATCAATAATACTGTCCCCTTATTTTAACATTAATATTTTCTTTCATATATCACGGGGACAAATTCCAAACTCAACATCCGATTGGCTATTGAAAATAAACTGGTTGCCATAGCGAGAAGTCGCATTTCCAGTAGCAACCGGTAAAATGTTATCTCGATAACTGGCAACCCATAACCCATCTTTGTTATTTTATGCACGAGTAGCGACCGAGTAAATATGAACCCTGTAGTCACCTTTCCCGACAGCTGTGAAGTTGGTAATGTGAAAAGGACAACGTGAAATTGTGACTGTTAAACTCGATTTTTTTTTTTAAAGTGGACCAAATAGTACCTGGAAAATAAGTCGTTTCACGATTTTAGATCTTTCTGGCTAATTTCCTCAAATTTCGAGGACTAGTCTGTTTCGAATTGCCACGGAGAGATTGTGTTACGTCAAGTTCTGTGCACCGTATGTATCAAAACAAACGAGTGATATTCACACAGCTCAAAAGATGGACTCAACGTTGGCGCTCTTGCTGCAGTGCCGGGAAGGGAGTGATGAATTTCACGACAGAATCTCGTGACTGGAGACGAGATATAGGTTCAACTTGCGAATATAAAGACGTTGGATTCACGTTCAGTCTCCAAAAAAGATCAGGAAATCGACATTTTTCTTATTTCTACGAGTCAGTCGGAGGTTGATGTTGGAGTAACCCTCGTATCACGAATGCCCTGTTCCTTTATTCACTAAAAACGAAAAAAAAACTTGATAACATGTGATCAGTCTGTGTGCTCTTAGCCTTTATGGAACGTTTAGGCGTCGCAAACAAGTTCTTTACGGAAGAAAGTCTTTCCTCAGATAGACAGACAGACAGATAGACAGACAGACAGATAGACAGACAAACAGACGGACAGACAGACAGACAGATAGATAGATAGATAGATAGATAGATAGATAGATAGATAGATAGATAGATAGATAGATAGATAGATAGATAGATAGATAGATAGATAGATAGATAGATAGATAGATGGATAGATAGATAGATAGATAGATAGATAGATGGATGGATGGATGGATGGATGGATGGATGGATGGATGGATGGATGGATGGATGGATAGACTGACAGACCAGACAGACAGACAGACAGACAGATAGATAGATAGATAGATAGATAGATAGATAGATAGATAGATAGATAGATAGATAGATAGATAGATAGATAGATAGATAGATAGATAGATAGATAGATAGATAGATAACACTAATCGAAAATAAATTTGAACAAACAAGAGTAACGTAAATGAAGCAAAGTGCTCAGGTTGTAATGACCTCATTCAGAGGTAGTAATTCCTGATGAATCACATCGATTTTGTTTGTGCACTTTGCCTCGGTTAATGTGAATCGTTTTTCGAAACGCTAGTGCAACTTTTCTTTAGCTGACTATTTTTGCAACGAAATGTGATAAAGAAATGCCAAGTTCCGTTTGGAACTATTAAAACTATTTAAAACAAAAGTAGGAAGGGCTTTATTAATTAACGACCAGACATTTGTGATATTTTCGTTTACACCTTAGTCATACACAAATATACAGAACAAAAAACAGGGAAAGAAGATAAAATATTAATTCCCATGAATACCAAGCAACAAATAGGAATGGAAAAAAAAATTAGGCAAAAAGAGCAATTTACTGTGTTTGTTTGTTTGTTTAAATGAAGACTTGGGATGTGTTAAATACTGGTAGTAAATAGGGAGTGGAGAAATCAGAAAGAGGAGAGAGAGGGAAACTAAGGTAATCTAGCCGATGAAGGAGTGGGTGGAATAGATGAATATAACTGGAGTAGAGCGTTTGTAATCTAATCAATGGGGGTACTTGAATATAGGTTACAAGTGAGGAAAGAGTAGAACTTAGAAGAGAGGGAATATCATTGTGGAGAATGTGAAGTTTTAAGTTTAACTGAATTTCGAGTTCAGACCATGTGGTTTCACCGTCACATATTCCTGAATGTAGCAATTCTCAAACGTCAGACGGCTTATGTTATCAAAGTGACATTGTTTAATGGGTGTGTTTGGTAGAAAATCAGATTTGCCTCCGTGGTTGGAGCCGTTGAAATGATTTAGAGACTGGCTTATAAGCATGCTGGGGGGGGGGGTGTCATAAAATTTACAGTGGCATATATTACTTTGAGTTTCAGTAATATATATGGTTTCTGATACATTGTCATGATGTGTTTATTCGTAGGCTGTCACATCAATCTATATTCGACCCTTGACTGAAAGCCTCATCCTAACATTGTTTTCCAGTCAGCTAATCTCATTTCACATCTTGTAGTAGCGCTATCCAAACCGACATTTCAATTTTCCTTTACATCTCTTGGAATCCCACACGCGTACTTTTCTTACTTTCATTTCGTTGTAATGTAAAAGATTAAGAACCCCTCATATTACGAAGGGAAGTCACTAAGTAACTCGCAAATGCCTATTACAAAAAAATAAAAACTAAATGCGACAGTAATTTGAAAACTTTTTAACCTACATTATTCCCCTATTTCTCAACATAATAGCTACCAACATTGATACATTTGTCCCATCGTGTAATCAGTGATGCAGTGCCCATGGCGTAAAAATCGGGAGTCTGATTTCTGAACTTCTGTTTCCACCTCTTCTTCACTCGAGAATCTTCTCCCGCCAAGGCGGTTTTTCAGTGGACCAAACAGGTGAAAATCAGTTGGAGCTAAATCAGGACTATAGGGTGAATGTTCAAGAACTTCCCAACCCAACTGGCTAATTTTCTCTTGGGTTAACCGAGCCGTATGTGGTCTGACATTGTCATGAAGGAGTAGCACACCTCTAGTCAGCAGACCAGGACGTTTTCTTCGAATAGCATCCCGTAGCATCGACAGAACTTCACAATTCGATACAGAATTCACACTGTCACCATACTTCTGGAACTTGGTTAACAACACTCCTTGATAATCCCAGAACACTGTCAGCATAACCTTCCCCGCAGAAGGCATAATCTTGAATTTTTTTTTGGCGATGACGGATGTTTCCATTGCATTGAGGCACGTTTTGATTCGGGTTGGTAGTGATGCACTCAAGATTCGTCTCCAGTAATAATCCTTTGGAGCATGTCTTCACCTTCATATGCATAATGACAGAGATACTGCAATGACAAACCAAATCAGTTCATTTTGTGTTCATCATTCAGATCTCTGTGTACCCAACGTGAGCAAACTTTCCGAAAATTCAACTGCTCATGCAGTATTCTGTATCCATGTGAACATCCGATTGCACTTGCTACACTGTCTATAGTTACTCGTCTATCAGCTCTGATAATCTCATTCACACGTTGCACAGTCGCTTCTGTTGCAATCTGAACAGGACGGCCAAGTCGGACTTTGTCAACAATTTCGATGCGTCCCTGAGAAAATTCTTTTACCCAGTTTTAGACCGTTTTACGTGATAAACACTTTTCAGCATAAACTGTAATCATTTCCTTATGA
Organism: Achatina immaculata; assembly: GCA_009760885.1. NCBI lineage: Eukaryota > Metazoa > Mollusca > Gastropoda > Stylommatophora > Achatinidae > Lissachatina > Lissachatina immaculata. The sequence continues at coordinate 26,645,319 of CM019694.1, read as the reverse complement.
ATACCTTCAACTGAATGTCCCTTAGCCCACAAAAATCACATTACACTTCTCTGTTCTTCTTTGGTAGACACTAACAGTTGGGTAGCCATTTTGTTATTGCTTTGAGCATGCGCACGTAACTCCCAGCGCTCCCTACATACAACTATTATAAAGTTGGATGATGATACTATCTAAGGATATATTTAAATACTACCTGATAACTGCCACTGATAAAATATTTCAATTTGCGAGTTACTTAGTGACTTCCCCTCGTAGTATTTTTTTCGGATATTCGAACTTCACAGATTAACATTGAAATTTTTTTTTATTTTCTAAATAAGAAGAAGGAAGCCATACTAGACTATCAAATCCAAATTTACCATTGTCACAATGTGCCGTTTTCGGTACGAAGGATGGCGGAAATAAATCTTCAATTTCCTCGCTCACTCGCATCGATGGTGTACTCAGTCATGTTGTATCCTGTCCACTCTCGTGTGTTATCTTCCCATGTACCTCTGTGTCTAAACTTCGCTCTTTTTTTTCTTCCATCTTTCCTTCTGATGTGTTCCCCAGTATATTATTACCTTTTTGATGTGCCAGAGAAAGAACATAGTTTGCTTTCTCCGTCCTTATTTCTCTGAAAAGTTCATGTTGCTCTTGTAGTTGTTCTATTTCGTGTATATTTATTCTTTTCATTTTCCATAATATATGCCATACTGTCCTGTACATCCACATTTCTGCTGCATTTATCTTCTCTCTGACTTTTTACTTGGAGGCAAGGTTCCTTTTCCGTACAGTACAGTACAGACTGTACACTACAGTACAGTACAGTACAGATATAGAATTTTATAAATCTCACTTTTGTTTTTATGGAGACATGCCTGGATAAAATAATTGTTTTCATATTGTTGAATGCGTGTCTTGCCAGTCCTGTTCTTCTCTTTATCTTCGTCTCACATCTCCCATGCTCGGTTAGTATGTACCCTAGGAAGCTGTGGCTCGTCACTTGTTCCAGTGACTTTTTGTCTTTCGTGCTAACATCATTACTTTGGTATTTCTTTTTTTCATCTCTGGTGGTAGTATTTTGGTTATTTTGTCCGTACTGTCTTGCAATTTGTGACAAATTCTGTTGATTTTCTGCTAGAATGATTGTGTCATCCGCATACCTTAACTTGTTGATATTTCTTCACCCTATGTTCAGTCCCGGTAGATCTGCTGAAACAAAACCTACCAGAAAATAATGACCGCAGATAACGTCACAGACTCAAAGACGGTCTAATACAACAGTCAGAGAGAAGAGAAATGGCAGCTGCAGTAAAACTGTTTCCTTTTTACAGGAAACCTTATCATCTCCGTGATCTTTCTTCTTTCTAGGCAACCCTGTCATCTCTGTGTTCTTTCTTCTTTCTAGGCAACCCTGTCATCTCTGTGTTCTTTCTTGTTCCTAGGCAACCTTGTCATCTATGTGTTCTTTCTTGTTCCTAGGCAACCTTGTCATCTCTGTGTTCTTTCTTGTTCCTAGGCAACCCTGTCATCTCTGTGTTCTTTCTTCTTTCTAGGCAACCGTGTCATCTCTGTGTTCTTTCTTCTTTCTGAACCTTCCTTCATCCACCCCTCCCCATATAGTATTCTCTCTTTTATCATCTGCGCCATCCTTGCGGCTTTTTTTAGGCCATAGGTATCCAATGGAAGCGAGGTGGGACAATCTGGGGCATAACGTTACATTGTTTCCCTCATTTCTCAGTAAACAGCCTTCTTTCACTTGACGCTTTCCTACGTCTATCTGGTCGCATTTTGTAAGAGACAAAAAAAAAGTTGAACGTTTGATTTTTCTTCTGCGTTTCGTGTTTTTTAATCTGTTATGTTGCTTTTTGTATGTGATCCTTGAAAAGGGCTTTTGTCGAAATATTGGATTTTTGTATGTACTAATTTATGTGTGCTCATTTTGTTTCTACCCATTTTCCTCACTCTTTCTATTATGTTTTTGGTTTGTGAAACTGAACCTCTATCTGCTTTCAAATACAGCATCAATGTTAACATGTTAAACGGTTGTCACTGGTGTATTCAGATCAAGTCTGCAAGTGCTCTGATCCTCCTTCTATGAGTTTGGTTCTCCCCATAGTACACGAACTCTGTAGCACCGAGAAGGACTCTGATGAATGGAAGCCTCGGCGATCATAGCGGGGAAGAAATCCACGAGACATAAAACAACGGAAATTTAGAACAAAATTAGATCCATCCATTCAGGAATCGACCGGAGTAAATGTTTTCATTGGCAGATTTACATATGATGCAAGATTAGCGCTTTTCATTACCCCCTTGAAGACAACTCTTCTGTTTAAAAAAAAAATATGTAAAACAGTCAGGAAAACATGGATCTGTACAGAGTCTGTGTAGAACATTTTATATGTTAGGGAGTTACAGACAATAAATGAAAATGAAAGCAACCTCAGTGTTGTCCCATCCAGCATATTCTTCACACGTTTCACAAAAAAAATGCAGAGAATTGGAAACTAATATTATACCGTAATAAAATCGTCGTGTGGCATGCCTTTCACATAATCTTTCTTTGTTGATAGCCATTGCAGAAAATTCTGATTGTCTAGCCAGGATGTCTGTATAGCAGTTTATATGTCACTAGATGTGTTTCTCTTCAGAAAGTAAAACAAATAAAGAATCTGTGGAGATTGATTGATTGATTGATCTTTATTTCAAAAGGGTTAAGAATTGGGCACGCAGGCCCGTCTGACATTCTGCCCTTTATCATACATCTTTCACTCTATTCCAGACATTCTACAAATATGCTGTTCATATAACAAACATAACTAACATTGAAGCTGAGAGACATAAAATAAAATATAACATTTACGTTTCGCTCTTAAACATTCACTCAGTACAGAAGTAACTACATACATTATAAATGACTATCTACTAAACAAAATTTTCGGTACTATTCAGAAAACAATTAATTGTATTCGGTGTCTGTAAGAGCAGTTTAAGATAACTTTTAAGTTTTATAATTCATGGAGACATGTAGTCGACATCAAATAGATATTGGAAAAGCTTGTAGTTGTAGGAAGGAGTATAATTTATATTTTTTTATATAGGATGGGAGGGTATTCCAAAGATGAGCAGCAGAATAACTAAAGCTTTTCTTGTAAAGATCAAGTCTAGGTTTTGGAAGACATATGTTGTTCAAGCGTTGGCTGCACTTTAAATTTAAACAGGTTCCATAGATAAGGCGGGGCATGCCGTGAAAGAATTTGATGTACTAACTTGGCTTTGTTGAAGAGGAACCTCTTCTTAAGAGGCAGTATTTTGATAAGTTTGTGATGATTAGTTGTTTGTGCTTGATCTTTGTCACTAATAAGCTTTACTGCTCGCTTTTGGAGAGAGCAAAGCCTCTTTGTATTTGACACTGAGCAACCATCCCAAACTGTTGAGCAGTAGTCTAAATGTGTTTGTATATGAGCTATGTAGTATGTCTTTCTAGTGTCTTGATCTATGAAGTACTTAATTTTAGCTAATTGGTATAGTTTTTGTGCGATGAGTTTTGTTAGACATTGCACATGAGAGTTCCAGGTCAGATGTTGGTCAATAATAAGACCTAGTGTTTTGTGCTCGCTAACGTTTTCTATCTGTGATGTTTCTGTACAGAGCAGAAGTGTTGTTTTTGTTGCGTTTTGTAGTTTCTGTCTTGGTGTTATGAGCATTGATTTTGTTTTATCGGTGTTTATAATCACGCCATTATTTTTGCTCCATCCAATTAAATTGTATAACTCGACCTGAAGAGTTGATTCTAGATTAATACAATCGTAGTCACTGGTGTAGACTGTGTAATCATCGGCAAAAAGGTCACAAGAAGAGTGTTTAAGATGAAGTGGAAGATCATTGATATAGATAGCAAAGAGCAACGGGCCTAGAATAGAACCTTGCGGAACACCAGTGTCAACTCTATCAAATTCTGCTAAAGTTGACACTGGTGTTCCGCAAGGTTCTATTCTAGGCCCGTTGCTCTTTGCAGGAGCAGACAGAACCACAAAAATAAGATTTTTAAGGCCATGCATCTTTCCTATCGCAGCATATGCCTGTGAGACATGGACACTTAACAAAACAGCTGAGGAACACATAAATCCCTTTGAATGCAAATGCTACAGAAGAGTTCTCCAAATATCGTGGACACAAATAAGAACAAATATATCTATACTACAAGAGTTTAATATTGAAGAAAGTTGGCTAGTAAAGAGGATTAAAGAGAGAAAACTTAAGTATTTTGGACACATTAAACGTCATGATAATTTAGAGAAGACCGTATTGGAAGGATACATAATGGTAAAAAGAAAGAGAGGAAGACCAAAACGAAGATGGCTGCAAGACATCGTTGACGATCTGGAAATGGATGCAGCAGCGACAGGTCATCTTGCTCACAACCGAGAGGCCTACAGGAGTGCTGTTTGAGAGGCAAAGTTCCGCAAGGGACATGCAAATGAATGAATGAATGAGATGTGTTGTCGCCGTTTGAGGCTTTTATATAATACACGTTTAAGCAAGTGGCCAAGTGAACGCTGGTCACGTGACTAAGTTGCTATTAAACTTGGTCAAGATAGGTTTCTTGGTGGGATTTTTTAAAGGGAGAACAGCTGTGTGAAAAAGCTAGAGGACCGACGTATGGAAATATGCAAGGTCTTTGTGAGTGCTGAGAACATGGTTAGACACGGAGTTTATAAGTCAGATCTTGGAGCTGGGCTTACGCTTGGGCCTGTTCTTTAATGTACAAGTGGTTCCTGAGTCACGGTCAAAGTCAGCGTGAAGTGCTGGTTTGTTTGGATGCTGCTATATGTTGGAGCTGTCAGTGCTTACAACTGTGAGTCATCACACATACACTTATCTACCACTGGATCTCATTGTACATGTCTGAGTCTCAACTGACGCATGATGAAGATGATGACGTTGATGTCTGTTATCTGAAGACGTCTAGTCAGAAATATTATGAAAATGAATTACATTTTAACATCTTCTCAAAGACTTTTGTCAGTGCATGTCTATCGTGAACGAAGGTACCTGTAGGGAACAATAGACTTGTGACGGACAATATCCGTTATTCTTTCTTATGAAATGAAGTTGTATTGTGAAAATGAGACAGGAGGAAATTGGACAGCTTTTTTTCCTTTATTATTCCTGGTCTTTTCTTTGCTTACGTCAACGGGTTTCGTTTAATGAACTCTAGAAAGATGTGTTTACGCTGGATGATCTATAACTTTTGTGATTATTTCACCGTCGAGCTGCGACGTGCGAAATGAAGAGCATTATGACAGGCTGAGTTTAATTAGAAAATGAAGGCGAAATATGAGATCTATCTATCTATCTATCTATCTATCTATCTATCTATCTATCTATCCGTCCGTCCGTCCGTCCGTCTGTCTATCCGTCCGTCCGTTTGTCTGTCTGTCTGTCTGTCTGTCTATCTATCTACCTGACTGTCCGTCAGTCTGTCCTCTTCTTTTCTTTCTTTTGAATTTTCTGTCTGTCTGTCTTTCTGTCCTCTTCTTCTCTTTCTTTTGAGTTCTCCAGTGACAATCATGTTTCTTACATGGACCATTCAAAGATCTTTGAATTTCTCTTTATGATTTTTGAAACGTTCAGCCGCATCTTCTCTTATGACTTATTCTTGATGGTTCTGCCCAGACCATGTTTTGTATTTTATGTCTCTCCAAACCCACGTAATGCCATTTCTTATTTCTGCTGGATGGGATTCATCAGCGCCCAGATCTCACAGGCATAAAGTGTCATCTAGAGAAATGTAGCAGAAGAACTGGTAATGCAAAAAAAATGCTAGCACAGGAATGAGGAAATAAATAAAAGCTCACTTTATGGAAAAGTATATATATAAAAGAATTACTTGCATTAAAAGAAAGTAGCAAGAAAGACTTGTAAAACTTCCAAACACAAACACGTACAGAGAAAAAAAGGCCGACATTTCCACGTCCTGTACCATCACCTCATCCCATGGGAAAGGCTGACTGGAATCGTCCTCCAAAAACTCATCCCATGGGAAAGGCTGACTGGAATCGTCCTCCAATGTTCTTCTTTGTTCTTTGTTTTCACAGTGCACCCGGCCAAGTTCAGCCCAGTCTGTATTTGTTTATGTTGTCTCTGAGTCTACATCACTGTCAACTTCTTGTCCTGTTTTCTTTCTACTTTTTCCCTCTGCTGTGTTTAACTTCTGTATTATACCTCTTTCTACGACTAAAATATTTTAAATCTCTAATTCTAAATTGGCTTTTTTAAAACTATCTCTCTTATTTTCATTTTCAGTTGTTTTTCCTTATTTATTTTCTTTCCTGTCTATGAAATTCGCCCACGGTCTTGTGTCCCCATGTCAAACGCCTCCGTATTTAAAAAAAAAAATTAATTAGGACACTTAACACACGTCAAATAAGAAGAAAAAAAAAGTTCTGTCATTATTTCTTCCTTCAAAACCATGGCGTGCCCAGTCGGCAGGAAAAAAATGTGATTGATTTTATTCCCCTTAAAATGCAAGATCCATAATTCAGCCCATTCTAGATTATTGATCTGTCCTGTAACCGTGATGGCGCACGTCAACGGCTTCCGATACAGTTCCAGTCAGAAATTGGTAATGAGAGAGCCTAGTACCGTGGGCACAAACACTGCCTGTAACAGCGTTACGGTGACAGAGTGCGTTTCATTATCGCGATAAAAGAAAGCCACGTTACGTTCTGTTATCTGCGTCATGAAGAGGGGAAGAGTTGTAAAAGGTGGAAAAGTCATTGGAAGTTAGTTAAAGAGCTATTTGAGTCGTGTACTGTACACAGGACGTTGAATGGCAGTGTCAGAGTGATGCATAGTACGCTGAATGATTATTGTCAGAGTTAATGTACAATCTAAGACATTTAATTGTCAGATATTTAAGTGACTTTCAATCCCCTGTTAACTGATTTTATCAGAGTTATTCCGACTATAATGGTATGTACCGTGATGCACCGCGGTGTATGTTTTGCTGCTCTGTTCAGTAAGTCATAGCTGAGATTGCTGCTAATTAATATATTGTAGAAACTGAATGTGATTATTCACACTTCCCGCAGACAACATAGTGAAAACATAAGAAATGTGTTTATTCTGATATATAAGACAGGTTGTATCCATTGCTAGAGCTAGGCTATTTATTACTGCATGTAAGGCTAATATATTATATATACTTGTCTTGTCTTCTCTTATCTTGTCCTTCATCATTTACTGTTAGGTGTAGAGGTAAAGTGCAATTGTCTCTCAATGGCTCGCCTGTTGGGTTCATACACTGAGATGTTCAAGGACTCTGCTTGAACATATAAATATACATATAATGGTGTGTCCGGTAAGTAGCGAGACTGACTCCATAAATTTCGATTTTTTCAGGATATACTTATATGTACTTAAAATTCCTCGAAATAACATCCTTGAGCATTAATACACCGTTGCCAGCAGTTCTGTCACGCGACGTAGCTCGCCTGGTGTGCTAAAGTCCACAATTTGGGGACAATTAAGGAAGGGACAGGGCCAAAAACCCAGCTGCAACCTCAAATTCCATGGCCTATGTATTACTGTACTGGGTGGCCAAGCTCAAACCCATATCTAACCTACAACCCAAGATCTCCCCTCCAAGGATACTGTATGCCAGTTATGCAGTAAATCACATACATTCATACAAACTGCATGACGTGCATTACACATTACAAAGTCAGGCATTTAAATCAATCAGTATTTTATTATACAAACTAGACACACCATTTTAACGCAACAATAGACTTGCATGCATAGGACGACAACATATCTCATCATGAATTGAACACATATGACGTAATACAAAATGTATAACTCTCTAATATATAACTGAAACATACGTGCCGGGATGGGCTAGGCTCTTCTGGCCCTCATAAGGAAAGCATACACTCATAAAATTGTGCCAACCCACTCATTAACATATGCAGACACCGCTGCTACGAATCCACCTCTCCATACTACACTCAATCTCAATTTGTGCTAATGCACTGAAATAACGAAATATCTCCAATCCATCTCCCCATATTACATACGAGCTCCATTTGTGCTAATGCACTGAATATCATTAAATAGCCCCCCCCCTTTCCTTTTGTGCCAACGCAATGAAATACAAACATATGGTGGACCTTTATTGTATGCTCATCTGAATCACGACGAATAATCAACAGAAATCATCGAATCTCCATACACGATGAGAAAGGACATAAACTCTGCAGTACATTGATTTAACACACATTATATCAAATAGTATGAGTCGGGTAGGGCTAATTATATCACGATAATCATGGCCAGACTAAACGAACTTAGCCCGCCATGGACTCTCAAGCTCACTCACTTCTGCAGGCTTTCTTCCTTATTTATAGGCCTTGTACTTCAGGGCTCGTGGAAAATGACGCTTCACTCTCACGCCTTACACTCGTGGAAATTCCGCATGACTCCCTCCCCCTTACACACACACATCTCCTTCAAAGCATTCATCACGGCAGCTTGCACGTCATTAACAGCCCCAAACTGATGAACTTTCATGCTTGATTTGAGCCGGGAACACAAAGAAGTCAGTCGGGGCCAAGTCCGGGCTGTAGGGAGGTTGGCACAGTGTTGCCACGATTTGTTTCGCCAGAAACTTCACTACCAGTGATGCATGGCTCGTTGCATTGTCGTGGTGAAGAATCCAAGTGGTGGCTATCTCCGGGCTGCCGCGCGAGACTCTGTTCTCCACCCGTTAAGCATTTCCACGTAAAATATTGCGTTGACCATTTGTCCGGGTGATACGAACTCTTTATGGACAACAGCTTTAGAATAAAAAAAAACGTCCAAAACCACTTACACCTTATCAGCATTGGCGGAAGTGTGAGACGTTAATGGGCGCCCTGTGCGTTGTTCATCCTCGATGCTCTCTCTTCTTTGAAGGTCCTGTGCCACTGAAACACTTGTGCTTTCAATAAAGCATACTTCCTGAGTAAAATACCAAGCGTCTCGGTGGTGGATTTTTCAAGTTTAATACAAAACGTTATCGCGTATCGCATTTTTACCCTTAAACAACCGCCCATTTAGCAACCGATCCGTACTCTGTAAAAGCTCAGAGCCAAATGATGAGATATCGACCCTTTACCTAACATTCCCCACTAATCTTCAGGCCAGGAGAAACCACCCCCCCCCAACCCTCGGTCTTGCTGATTGGCTGAATTAAATAAGTCTCATTTCTTACCGGACACACCTTGTATACATGCTTCAACTTCCGTGGAATTCCGAGATGGTGTTTTTTGCAGCCGATTCTGCGAAGGTGTTGAGGCAGAGCATCCGTGTCGCCTTGGAAGCAAGTCAAGGCAGGTATTTTTTCAGTACTTGAGTGCTAAAAAGCAGGGGGGGGGGGAAGGAGTGTGCAATAATTCTTTAGCGCGCTTCACCGCCGTGGGGGACTGCGGCGATCTCTGCCCTGTTAGCCAGTCTAGGCCTGTTACTTGGAGTACCAACGAAGAAGTGGAACAGGGTCTTGGTCAGTCAACTATGGTTCGCCAGCTATGACGTTAGTATGTCAGCTATTGCCAAAACGGACGGGATTTCCCCCCTCCCTCCCCCAACCAACCAAAGTGTATTAAAAAATGTGCATTGGAAACGTCAGTACTGCTTCTGTCTGATGCGGATTTACCAAAGAGGAAACAACAGGTCTTGCGCGCAATGACATGACAGAGTTTCATGTTGTAAGATTAGTCATGAAAAATGCAAATCACTTCAGGCGTGACAGACAGTAAAATATATAGTTACAGAAACGACTGCTGTGACTCGAGTCACTTAACCCCCCTCCTCTAGATCGAAAAACCGCCTAGTCGGGGAAAGGATGACGCGCTACCCACTCGAGCAGATTCAGGACGGCTTACTTGTCCTAAGACGGTAGCATTGACCCTGGCTGTATCCAAACTTGTAACCGTCTCCACCAAGCGAAAGTCTGACTGGTTTGACCAGGTTTCGCTGAACCTAAGGAAAATCCGTCTCTGATGCAAGCTATCCAATCCCACTAAAATCCGATGTACCATTGCTGTTTGTTAACCTTTTGCCATCAATCCCTGGAGTTTGTGAGAGATGCAGGCAAAACAGTCATTAGTATCAATATGTCAAAGAAACAATAGACGAGAGAGATATATGTAGTCTACCTTCTGGCAAGTCGCTAGTAAATTACATTTGCTAAGCTGGAACCAACGACTTATTGCACAAGATGGTCTTGTGCAATAAGTCATTGTCTTTGAATGTGAGAAAGAAAGTATTATAGAGCTATATTGAACCTATTTTGCTATATGGATGTGAATCGTGGACTGTTGCAGGCAAATAAATCATTGGATGCAACAGAGATGTGGTTCCTGAGAAGAATGATGAGGACAGCCAAGATAACTAATGAGCAATGTCTGAGACAGGCTAATGAAAAATGTAATATAATAACAAAGATAAGAGAAAAAAAGGCAGCCATCATTCTTGAGGCATGTGACGAGGAGAGAGAAACTGGTAAACATCGTGCCAATGGGCAAAACTGAAGACAAGGAGAACCAGAGGACGACTAAGGGGACAGATGTTAGAAGGCCTTGACAATGTGTCATGGAAAGAACTCAGCAACAGAGTTACTCGGAAATGTGAAGGACCGAGATTTGTGGAGGAGTATGACCGGCCATACAGCTTGTCATGATGATGATGATGATGATGATGATGAAACTGAAACACATTATGTAAAAGAGAAAAAAAATGGGAAATAAATAAAGGACTTCGGTTACAATTAATGGAAATGTGGAGTAAGTTGTAGCACGAAGAATATATTTGGAAAGCGCAAAATTAACATTAATATAAGAAATAAAAACTAATTCACCGAACAAACAGCAAGGAAATTTAATAAGTTACATACGTGAACATCTGAATAGTTATTTTCAGCCTCGTGGTTATAAACCAGTAAGTCACCCAATCTTTGAGAGTCATGACCCAGACCGCCGAACGTCAGTAGTTTAAAGGGCGAAATGCTTGCCGAGGGATGGGGATACTTCTCTGATGATCTGAGGAGTTGTGTTGTTGTTTCACTTTCTACAACAAAGAGTCTCCTGTCCATATGAACATTTTGTGTAAATAAAGTGTGTGGCATATTATTTCAGATATTTAAACGTTTTTCCCAAGTTCCCTTGTTTCTTGTGGATCTAGTCAAGCTCGTTGTAGTATGAGGAAAGGCTGATGGGTAGTTCGAACCCCCACAGAGCAGCGCTGTGCCATTGTTCTAGTCGAAACCAAGATAGAATAGTCATAGACGTCCTCGCTGTAATAAGATTTTTGTTGGCAAAGGGAGCGAAAGCTTGTAATATTCATTGTAGGATGTTGGCTCTGGCCGGAAGTGAAAACTTTATGAATAGGTAAAAGAAAGTTTAATGAGGGGAGTGCATGCAATAAGTTATTAACTGGGCATAATAAGAGCGACGGATTACGTTGTTCCCCTTTGGTGCACATGTGGATATACGTAACTATGGATCTGCACATGCCAGAGTGCGATGACTTGGAGTACTGTAAATTTTGCGCAAGATGTATAGACACACAACTTTCTGATATGCACAAAGAACAGCGCGCGGAGGTTGCTATATAGTTCCTGAAGTGTGATGAAGAAGATCCGAGAGTTTTGGTACTGAATATCATCGGTAGCGAGACATGGGTCCATCAACATGGGCTGGAAAGAAGGAGACAAAGCAAGCAGTGGAAACACAAGTTTTCTCTAGGAAAGAAAGAGATACAGCAAGCAGTGGAAACACAAGTTTTCTCCAGGAAAGAAGGAGACAAAGCAAGCAGTGGAAACACAAGTTTTCTCCAGGAAAGAAGGAGACAAAGCAAGCAATGGAAACACAAGTTTTCTCCAGGAAAGAAGGAGACAAAGCATGCAGTAGAAACGCACGTTTTCTCCAGGAAAGAACAAACTCGATAGCCCTCTGGTAAATAAAACCATGCTGACCTTCTATTTAAACATAAAGGGTCTTATACTGGCGCATCTTTTTTCAACATTTTAGTTGATGTCCTTACAGGTGTTAGGCATTTTTCTTCCCTTCCCCCGTGTTTTTGTTTCACTTCGCCTTCCATACAAAGGTAGCCCCGGCATGCCATACAGGCAGCAAGATATACGACACTAGTGTCTACATTCCCATGGCCTGTCCTTACATCAGTACGTGATATCGTCATCAGCATCAGGCCTGGCCGCTGTACTTCCCCAAGCTACAAGAAGCTCCAGTTGCTCCAGAATAAGAGAGGTAACTGTGGTTATACATTAACTAGGGCATTTGTCGCCGTTGTGGGATTTTCTTTCGTGTAGCTTCCTGGGTAGGGGGTCGTTCGAGATCTTTCTAGAAAATCACGCGAAGTAAGAATCCCGTGAAAGCTGAATTGTAGGAAAGACCGTTGAGTTGCAGTCAGTCTAGGTCTGAATGTGAAGCTTTTGTGGATGGTTTTCATGTTACTGTCGGGAGGATGCGATGTTTCGTAAATTGTTATTTGGAATGGTTGGTAAAATATGAATGGATTTGCCATGTGACAGGGCAACCTGCTGGCAGTCAACATTTCGTCACCATCTTCATTATCATCAAGTCCATCTAATGAACGTCACATCAACTTGTCACTCTGGATTGGCTTGGTCTACAGTATCCGTTCGTGCCAACACAAGGGTTAGAAAAAAAAATCTGGGAGTGAATTTGAGTCTGATGACGCTGTGTAACTAACTCAGACCTACTCAGTGTTCAAAGAGATCGCATGGCAAAGAACAATATAAAATTCTGTATCAACAAATACGGTATAACAAGGCATAAACTGCTTTACATGTACCTACATCTACATCTACATGGCTAGGACTGCATACTGCCAAACTTATACCAGCGACTTCGCAGAAAGAAAATAGTTCAGCACAGCATGGTAGGGCTAGCTTTTTTTTAAAAAACCTTTTGCCTGAGATTTAACTTGTTAAATTACCGTTACACTCACTACGATAATGAAATTACCACTACATTTACAATGCTAAAACAAATAGCAAGCTGAAATTGATCTTCGTGGCAGGGACTGAGAATGCCATGTGGCAAGATGTAGCTGAAGTTAATGATTCTTGACACTGTGATGAACATGACAATCAAAGAAGGATTAAATAGATCAAATACTGCCCCTCAACTCAGCACAGACAAAAATTTCAGTTTGTTTTGGTTTGAAAAGAGCAATTAATTCAACGTTTGTACAACAGCATTACAAACAACAATAGCAGTACAACAACAATAACAGAACAACAACAGTAGCAGTACATTCAAGGACATTTATAAGCACGTTTGTTCTCAGAAGAACACAGCGAAACTGAATGAGTTAATGGCCAGAGATCCATAGATGACTGCTTGCACCAGGGTTACCTGGTCATAGCTGACCAGGCGTCTCTCCTACGTGGACGAGGCAGCCCTGGTAACAGACAACAGTTTAGCCAAGTGAGTAGGGTTCGAAATGATAGGGCAATATCTGTTTTACAGATAGACTAAGTTGAAGTGGGATTGGTTTGGCTAGAAGGAATAGTAGTAGTAGTAGTAGTAATAGTAGTAGTAGTAGTAGTAGTAATAGAAGAAGAAGAAGGAGAAGAAGAAGAAGAAGAAGGATAGTAGCAGCTGTAGTAGAAACTGGAAGTAAATTTTTGATTGACGGCAGTCAAGCACAAAAAAAACTACAAACACACACACACACATATTTGTTGTTAAGACACCAAGTGTCATCATTTCAACACTCCATTTCGCTCCCAAATTTCGCCTTGCAAATTTTGTCTCCTAAATATTAGCCCATACTGAGCCCAGACTAAAGAAGATGTGAAGAGGGACGGACAGAATTACAAAAAATAGATTTTTAAGGACATGAATTTTTTTTTTCCATCTATGCTTGTGAGAACAGGACACTCAACAAAACAACTGAGAAACACATAAGTATCTTTGAATGTAAATGCTGTAGAAGAGTCCTTCGAATTTCATGGACAGAAAAATAATGATTATCCATGTTACAGGAATTTAATATTGAAGAAGTTTGGTTAGTAAAAAAAAAATAATTAAACAGAGAGAACGTATTTCAGACATATTAAACGTCATGAGAGTTTGGAGAAGACAGTCTTGGAACATAATGGGACAAAGAAAGAGAGGAAGACCAAGGCGAAGGTGGCAACAAGACATTGGTGATGATTTGCGAATGGATGCGTCGGCAGCAGGGCATCTTGCTTACAACCAACCGAGAAGCCTTCAAGAGAGCTGTTAAGGGACATGCTAATGAATGAATCTATGAGCTCAGATTGTTAACATTGATCAGAACGATTTGTAAATGAAATCGTTATGTACAGTGATTAAAACAACAGAGAGTTCTTACCTCTTTGAATAGGTGGTGTTATCTCCCTGTATTTCGGCTGTCACGAGAGCAGTACGGCGTGGTGTATAGATATACAATTGAAGGACTGGACTTGATGTTATTCACTGAGGAATACTGTAGCCGGTAGTGCTTCTGTCTTTTGCCTTTTCAAATCATGAGTTAGTAGCATATATGGATTAATACAGTCGTCGAATGATTTTAGCACAGATGAGCATTCATACCATAACTAAGTCGAATCTTTTCAGTTTAAAATGCTACATAAATCTAAAAAAATAATCGATCACTCTGATTGCGCTTAGAGTTCAAACTCAGATCCACTTTCAGCAGGTTGGTGGAACAGATATAAAGACTGACAGTCCTAGCAGAGAAAAAAAAAACAAGACAAGAAATTAACTCGTGCCTTCCGCGCAAAGAAAGCAACGGAACTGCGTGGAAAATTTGTGGAACTGTACAAGAGAGGAAACCTGACCGCTGTCAACCGTCCATTCCCAGAATCCATGAAGCGGTTATCAGGCTAAGCGCACAATTCGCGCATGCGCTGTATTTTCCCTGCGGGCAACGAGAAGCAGAGTTGGTATCCCTGAGGATGTAGGGGAAATCAATCTTCTGTGTCAACACTAGAAAAATCTACGCATTTCACACGAACATTTCTGTTTGCCTGTGTGCCGTTGTTGAGCGCGAATAAAAGATTGAACGTAGCAAAACAAGGTTAGGTTGGGGGAAAAAACTAGAAACGAAGATATGTTTCATTGATGTTTACTTGACAAATGATGTACCCATGTTTCTTTTCCTTTTCGTGTATTTCATCTCTAATGGGGAAGTATTGGCAAGCATATGAAATTCTGAGCACTAAATAACCCTAGCTTTCCTCGCGGAAGCATTTAGTTATTGCAAATAACCCATTTTTAATGTTTTAGTCACTTAAAATAAACTGCGTATAATTTATTTGCAAAGAATGCACGGAACAGAGAAAGTTCTAAATTACTCACAGCTTTTCTTCTTCCCTTGAGCAGCTACTGAATTCTGCAGCTTTCCTAGTCACTGAGACTCATTTGCTGTAGACAAGACATGTTTCCATTCCTCTCTGTTCCTGATCTTTTCCTGCCAACTGTTGATTCCAAGAGAGCGTATATCTTCTTCTAGGTTGTCTCGTCAATCTTTATCTATGTCTACCTCTTGGTCTACACCCTTTCATCATTTCTGTGTAGGCCATCTTTGTTTGCCTATCCTCCTCCATTCTTCCTTCTCTAAATGCCCGTGTCATCTCCATCTGTTACAAGCGAAGAGTTAAACAATGTATAAATGTCTTTGTTACTTCTTATCTTCCATTGTTGTGTTATATGGTCTCTTACCGGTCCATAAAATCTTCTCAAGAGTTTGTGCTCAGATGTTTGTATTTGGTTTTCACGTTCTTTAGTTGCACTTCATATTCTCAGATGTTTGTATTTGGTTTTCATGTTCTTTAGTTGCACTCAATATTTGTGAGATAAAAAAAAAATAACCAGAGACTGACGTAAGATTTTAACTTCCGGCATACTGACCCTTTCACTATCTTCAGCCATTTAAATAACGTTGTTAAAAACAGGTATATGTCTGGTTTTGTTTACTGTTTCGGAGATTTAAATTTTAAACTAGCATTAGACCTCTGGCAGGTGCCGGTTAAAAATATGGTGCCTGTGTTATTTAAAAAATTGATATGGTCCTCTGAATGTTTGTTGTAGCAAGGGAGTTAATCGAAACAGAAGCAAACCTTTATTTTGTTGGAGATGGAAAATACATGAAATATGTACGTTGTAACTTAGAGTTGCTATTATGTACCTCAATTTTGTATTTATCTAATATTTTCTTAGGGCTTGATCTTTTCAGTGAGTACAAGTCAGTTGTATTAGTGGAATTTGCAAAAATAAGAGATCGCTAGGAATTCCAAGACAGATCACTATGGGTTCCAAGATAGATGGTTACAGGTAGCATGACAGTTCGCTAAGAGTTCCATGAGGGGTCGCTAGAGGGTTCATGACAGATAATTACAGGTTTCTTGACAGGACCCTGGGAGTTCCATGAGAGGTCGTTAGGGTCACAACGTCAGATTAGCTGGCAGTTTCATGTCAGGTCGCTAGGGGTCCCGTGATAGATAGCTAGAGGTTCCATGAAAAGTCACTGGGAGTTCCATGACAGGTCACAGGGGTCCTGTGACAGACATCTGCTCTTTCGGCCTAACACAATCAGCTTCAGGCTGGATGGATTTTCGAATTCGCCCCCCCCCCCCTCCTTCCTCTCAATAGTGATCCCCGTTCACTTAGCCAGAATACTGTCTATTTCCAGAGGCATCAGTTGGAGGTAGAATGATTCGCCAACCCAGATTCAAGCAAACAGCCAGCTTTGGGTTGCTGTCTCCCTCAGCTTATGTACTGTATTTCCTCCCCCCCTCCCCCCCCCCCCCCCCCCCCTTCCGCAGCTTGCTCTGTGTATCAGTCACATTTCTGGATGTACGGTTGAGTTGAGTTGCAAGATCTGAGTAATATCATGGTTTCTAACTTAAGCTTTTGAGGACGCAAAATCTAAACACCAGGCACAGGCGCGCGCGCGCACACACACACACACAACTCGGAGAGAGTGGAACTGAAACATTTGCTGGCAGCGGAGCTATTTCTAATTTGTCTTCTAGCACGCCATTTAAATTCATTGAAAAATAAAAGACCCACTGTAGATTTCAGTTTATTTACAGTCTAACCGGTCCTTTTTTTCCTCCATTCAAATATTACTTTAGCGAGAGAACCAATTGACCTAGACTTGCCCGGAGAAGAGAAATTATGGCGGTGCTCAGAGACAAGGGATACACATGGAAGGAAGCAGAGAATAATTCCAAGAACAGGGATGACTGGAGAGCCTTTATCCGCGGCCTATGTTTTCAAGGGAGTAAAAGGCGATGATGATGATGATGTTGATTAGAGAATCATTTATTTCAACTGTGTGAAATTTATATGATCAATAAGGTAATATATTATTTATTCTTATATGTGATTAATAATAAAATTTGATATTAAAACAAACCAGAATTCTTTTAAAAAGAAGCTTTTGACACTGGATTATAATGGTCGAAACTAATCTGCTAAAGAACTTTGATTTTGACACTGGATTATAATGGTCGAAACTAATCTGCTAAAGAACTTTGATTTTGACACTGGATTATAATGGTCGAAACTAATCTGCTAAAGAACTTTGATTTTGACACTGGATTATAATGGTCGAAACTATCTGCTAAAGAACTTTGATTTTGACACTGGATTATAACGGTCGAAACTAACCTGCTCAAGAACTTTGATTTTGACACTGGATTATAATGGTCGAAACTAATCTGCTAAAGAACTTTGATTTTGACACTGGATTATAATGGTCGAAACTAATCTGCTGAAGAACTTTGATTTTGACACTGGATTATAACGGTCGAAACTAGTCTGCTAAAGAACTTTGATTTTGACACTGGATTATAATGGTCGAAACTAGCCTGCTAAAGAACTTTGATTTTGACACTGGATTATAATGGTCGAAACTAGTCTGCTAAAGAACTATGACACCAGGCAGAAAATGATTTAATCAATAACGTCTCATCATCAGGTGCATCGACTGGCCCTCGGGACGTTCTTCCCAGGGGAGGTAACTTCTTTCATTTTAAACAGCTGTCACTGGTTTCACAAGGAAAAAAAAAGGGGGGGGGGAGCATGTCTTTACATTCTGTCTAATAGGAAGAGTTCAGAAATATTGCGCCCTGAAACAGTCGGAAGACGTTTCGCAACATGTCAGCCGAACTGACCGTGTGATAGGCGCAAGAATGTATCCTGTGAGAAATAAGACAAAATTACGAACAGCGAGGACAGTCTCAGAACTGAGTATACAGGGAAGACAGATTAAGATGAAAAGCGAGACGAGATACTGCAAGAGAAAACAGTTCCAGTCTGAGTGCTGCAAGAGAAAACAGTTCCAGTCTGAGTGCTGCAAGAGAAAATAGTTCCTGTCTCTGTACTGCAAGAGAAAATAGTTCCAGTCTGGGTGCTGCAAGAGAAAATAGTTCCTGTCTGAGTACTGCAAGAGAAAATAGTTCCTGTCTGAGTACTGCAAGAGAGAATAGTTCCTGTCTGAGTACTGCAAGAGAGAATAGTTCCAGTCTGAGTACTGCAAGAGAAAATAGTTCCAGTCTAAGTACTGCAAGAGAGAATAGTTCCAGTCTGAGTACTGCAAGAGAAAATAGTTCCTGTCTGAGTACTGCAAGAGAGAATCGTTCCTGTCTGAGTACTGCAAGAGAAAATAGTTCCAGTCTGAGTACTGCAAGAGAGAATAGTTCCAGTCTGAGTACAGCAAGAGAAAATAGTTCCAGTCTGAGTACTGCAAGAGAGAATAGTTCCAGTCTGAGTACTGCAAGAGAAAATAGTTCCAGTCTGAGTACTGCAAGAGAGAATATAGTTCTAGTCTGAGTACTGCAAGAGAAAATAGTTCCAGTCTGAGTACTGCAAGAGAGAATAGTTCCTGTCTGAGTACTGCAAGAGAAAATAGTTCCTGTCTGAGTACAGCAAGAGAAAATAGTTCCTGTCTGAGTACTGCAAGAGAGAATAGTTCCTGTCTGAGTGCTGCAAGAGAAAATAGTTCCTGTCTGAGTGCTGCAAGAGAAAATAGTTCCTGTCTGAGTGCTGCAAGAGAAAATAATTCCAGTCTGAGTACTGCAAGAGAAAATAGTTCCAGCCTGAGTACTGCAAGAGAGAATATAGTACTAGTATGAGTACTGCAAGAGAAAATAGTTCCAGTCTGAGTACTGCAAGAGAAAATAGTTCCAGTCAGGGACTGAAAAAAAAATAGTCGCCGGGTTACCTGCTACCACTCCGACACGATGCTGTGCCTCAACAACCTCGTCGCATCGGCTGCAGGAAACACCAGTCTGCAGTTCCAGAGAAGAAGAAGAAGAAGAAGAAGAAGAAGAAGAAGGAGGAGGAGGAGAAGAATAAGAAGAAGAAGAAGGAGGAGGAGAAGAAGAAGAGGAAGAAGTAGAAGAAGAAGAAGAAGAAGAAGCACAGTATTTTAAAATTATTTCAAACAAAAATAGAAACGACTTTATTCGTTAACGAGCACACAGTTGTGACACCTTAATCATACAAAAACATACAGGACAAAGAAATAGGGAAAGAAGCTAAAATATCAGTTCACATGAATGATATACAATAAGAATGGGGGGGGGGGGTATAAAAGGGGAGCAGTCAGCTGTGACTTGAATGTGTGTCAGAGACTGTGCGTGGAGGAGTATTGTGAATGTTTAAGTGAAGACTTACAATGTGTGACAGGTTGGTTGTAAATAGGGGGCGTGTAAAGCAGAAAGGTGAGAGAAGTATACTGTGGTAATCGAGCCGAGAAGAGGCGAATGTGGATGCGATAGAGGGTTTGTAATCTAATACAGTGAGGGTTCTGGAATACAAGTTACAGGTGTGGAAGAGTAGAACTTAGCAGTGAGGGAATGTGATTGTGCTCAGAACTGGGGACCACAAGAAAGACACAGATCTGTGGACCACAAGAAAGACACAGATCTGGGGACCACAAAAAAGACACAGATCTGGGGGACCACAAGAAAGACACAGATCTGTGGACCACAAGAAAGACACAGATCTGTGGACCACAAGAAAGACACAGATCTGGGGACCACAAGAAAGACAGTCTGTGGACCACAGGAAAGACACAAGTCTGGGGACCACTAGAAAGACACAGATCTGTGGACCACAAGAAAGACACAGATCTGTGGACCACAAGAAAGACACAGATCTGGGGACCACAGGAAAGACACAGATCTGGGGACCACAGGAAAGACACAGAACTGGGTACTACAAAGATGATACAGAGCTAAGGCTTATTAGAAAATCACAATAAAATTCATTGTAAAAAGTTGCAACACTGACTGACCACTGAAAGAAAAAACACAGAACTGAGAGCAGTAGAAAATATATATCATGATTATAAACGAAATGTAATGCTGAGCACAGTAAGAAAGAGCCAGGATTGAGGACTTTAAAATACCTTATCTCTATTAAATTACAAAATTACTGATACCTATAAGAGAGAGAGAGAGAGAGAGAGAGAGAGAGAGAGGGGGGGGGGGGAGAGAGACAGAGACAGAAAGAGATAATTGGGCTAGAAAAAAGACACAGTAATGATGACAGAAAGAGTGACACGTCCTTCTGGAGACCTCTTTGAGACAGATATGAAAATAAATGTTAGCCTGGCATAAAATGACAAATCTGAATAATACCCCTTAAGACTCGCATGCGCGATTCCTTCTTCCGCTCAGTGCGTCTGCCTGTTAGAGATCTTTTCCTAGTCCTATGGTTCTTAAAATTTTTTTGGTCGCGGAACCCCCCCCCCCCCCTCCTTTTCCAGTCAGAGAGCAGCCGCCCCATATTTTCAGCCCGAGAATAGCTGTGGCTCCCTCATTAAAAACAGAGCAATGAATAGAACCCAGATGTCGCTAAGATTTTTTTTAAAAATATCCATTTGCTAAAAATAAGAGAGAGCAAAAATATGAGCTATCTGATGCAATACACAATAAAAAGTCACAAATTGAGTTATAAAGATAAATAGACGTGCATGGTGCAGTTTTACAAAGCGGAGGACGGAACGAGTAAATGAGAAAAAACGAATAGAAAACATGACAGTAAGATGAGAATGTATAAATGAAAAACATACAACATTCAATATTTCGACATGAGCCTTTTTCGAGGATTATATACACAAACAAAACGACATATAACTTATCTTAGTGGCGTCCTCCTGAGTACGAAACAACACAAGAATGCATGTCCCATAAACATAGAGATCACGGGGGGGGGGGGGCATAAAGGGAAACAGATGAAGCCAATTGGAAATAGGAGGCGGGGAAAAAGGAGAGACGGAAGGGCATTAGACACGTGTATCGCAGGTGTCGGGGAGGGGGGGGGGGGGGAGGAGAAGGAGAAGAAGGGGAAACGGAGAGATAATGAAATAAGAACTATGAACGAACAGAAGGTGCCATGAACACCTGTAAGACACGAGAGACGCAAATAGCAGGGAGATAATAAAACTGGTAAATAGGAGCAGACTCTGAGGGCAATAAACACCTATAAGCCGCCAAAGAAGAAGAGAAGGTGGCGGAGAAAGAAACAAGAAAGTAGAGTATAAATCGCAGAAAAAATGTGGAAAACTAAAGAAGTTAAAGGGAGCCGAAGACATTGTTAATTCCAGCTGGGTGGAGACAACCAGCCTGGAAAATAAGGCGCTGTTCTAGGACCCTCTGCCGCTTTGTAAAACTGCACCATGCACCTCTGTTTACCCTTATTATTTGAACCAGTTTTACTGCAGTCGCCATTACTTTTATCTGTCACCAATTGAGTTACACATAATCGAGATCTATGATACCTATTCTGTTTATCATATGACGTGTTTACTGGCTTTGGCGATCATAACTTTCTACGACTCTCTGTTTTCTGTTGCCTCTATAAATTGTTCTGATGTCCTCTTTCCATGCTATCTTGCCAGTCCAACCAGGATTTACTCTCTTGGTCTATCTCGGCCTCTTTTCCCCTCTAATTTTCCTGTTGTCACGACGTGTTCTAGTTTACCTTTTCTCATGACATGTTCTTTAAATTCATAATGTCTTTCCTTGACTGTTGTAATTGTTTGTCTTCTCGAATCAGTCTCTCTCAAAATTTCTTCATTTGATTTTCTTGCCCTCCATAGTTTCCTTAACATTCTTCTAAGAAACCACATTTCCGTGGCTTACGGACGTTCTGTTTCTCTTTAGTAACTGTCTAGGCTTCACGTACATAGATCAGAACTGATTCTATGTAGCATCAGAGCACTGTTTTCCTTACACTCAGTGACAGTGATTTGTTGCACAAAATACTTTTCATCTTTTTTTTTAACATTATCTTTAGCTTGGGTTATTCTGTTCTTTATCTCCGTTAGGCATCTTCCATCTGACTCAGGATTGTTCCTAGATACTTGACCTTGTCTGCCTGCTTTAATATTTTGCCATTTGCTGTTATTTCGCATTTAGGGATCTAATACCTAATAATCGAATTATTCCTAATATTAATTATTCCGTGGACCTCTTGGGGAGCTACGGATTCCAGATTAAGAACCACTCTCCTAGTTTTTCTGAAAAGATGGACTGAGAGCCACTCTTATTTTACTCTCCCCTTCCCTTCCCGTTCTCATGGCAAGCCACAGTTCCAGGCTTATCAGAACGTCGTAGATTGCGGAGGGAAAAGTTTGAATTCTTATCTCAAGTCCTCGCTGCATGAATGTGCACATCTGGGCAGCGGTATCAGGGCTGTATCAGTTCAGATCAGAAAGAGACATGCTGGATAAAGTGAAAGGTGGAGAAAACCAGTGTCAGCCCGTCGCTGAAATCTGCTGTACGCTAGAATTGAAACATTTTAATGTTATTTATTTATTTATTTATACAGGGCGGACTGGTTAGCTGAGTGGTTAGGCTCTCGGTTTACTAATCCGGTGATACCGGGTTCAGTCCCAGGAGTGAGATTTTGTTCTAGTACACCCCCCCCCCCACCCCCACCCCTTTATGTCAGTCCGTAAGAACAGTGAAGAGCAGAACCTCTATCTTAATGCGAAGAAAACTAAACTGATGACATCTGACAAAACAAACGGGGCAGCTGAAATATGTATCAATGAGGAAAAACTGGAAGAAGTGGAGAGTTTTTAATATCTTGGATCAATACTAACTAATAATGGAGATACAATGAGGGAAATTAAAAGGAGGACATCTATCGTTCTTCAGAAGGTAAAACAATTAAAGGAGCTGTGGAGAGGAATAGACAGAACTACAAAAATAAGATTTTTAAGGGCATGCACCTTTTCCATCGCAACATATCCCTGTGATACCAGGACACTTAACAAAACAGCTGAGAAACACATAAATGCCTTTGAATGTAAATGCTACAGAAGAGTTCTTCAAATATCATGGGCACAAAAAAGAAAAAATATATCCATACTACAAGAACTTAATAATGAAGAAGGCTGGCTAGTAAAGAGGATTAAAGAGAGAAAACTTAAATATTTTGGACATATTAATTAAGAGTCATGAGAATTTAGAGACGACCGTCTTGGAAGGGTACACAATGGGAAAAAGAACTGGAAGACCGAGACGAAGATGGCTGCAAGACAGCGTTGACAATCTGCAAATGGATGCATCAGCAGCAGGCCATCTTGCCCACAACCGAGAGGCCTAGAGAATATTTGTTAGGGAGGTAAAGTTCCGCAAGGGACATGCAAATGACTGACACCCCCCCCCCCCAAAAAAAAAAAAGAAAATGCTCCGGGGTTCACCCAGCCTCTAAAAATGAGTAGCAGAGAAATCTGGGAAGATAAATCGGCCAGACGTGATACTGACCACATCACACTTTCATGTGCCGAAGGTAATGGACAACACGGGCCTAACACCGTATTCCACAAAATACTTTAATGAAATGGAAAAAAACGAGAATTATACCTTTACTTTTATTTATTTAACAGTGAATTTCAGTCTATAGTAGCAGGGAAGAGAATTGTTATATTCTTCCTGATGAGAGATATCTCATTCAGAAACCAGTTCTAGTGTATCGGGAAAGGAAAGGCGGCCAGGAGTGGAGCTGTCTATAAAGCAGACCGAACCAGGCCTGGAAGCAAAGGAAGCCCAGCAGTCACAAAAACAAACAAACTGCAAATACAGAATGTTTGACTAGGTTTATCTCAGAAGATGAATGGTATAGGTCGAAGGGGGCAGTGACCTTTGCTAACCTTAGCCTAGAGGCATGGGTGATGGTTAATCCACCACTGGACATCATCATGTCATGTGCTAACAGGTCACAGAAAATATGGACACTAAACACAGTATCTCCCATCTGCTGTTATGGCATGCTCGGCAACGGTTTTAAACAATAATTTATTATGGTGTTTGTTCAAACGTACAGATATCATTTCCATGTTTCATAAAACTGCTTGTATGAATAAAATAGCAACCATCCTGCCTTATTTTTTAAAATATTAACAATCTTATTCTGCCGATTAAATAGGAAAACTGCGATACCTAAAAAGAGCCGATTCAAGGGATGTTACTCTAACATAATCTTTCCAGACGCAAACTGAAATAAACTTTTAAGGGGGACGCCGATTTTATAAGTCCCTTTCATGCGAAAATGAAGTGGTTTTTGTGTCCAAGGCATTATTTAATTTTCCAGTAAGTATTTTACAACTATTGCATTTATATTTGTGTTATTTATTGTTAAATGTTTGCAACTTGGGTCCCCGCTAACAGATTTTCAGATGTTAACCTTGTACAGTTCAACTAATGTAGTAAATCACTTTAATTTTGTAGCTTTTCCCATGACTGATTCTTGTAATGCATGCATTGGTTGTTTGCTTAATTAATCATGGTAGCAGAAAAGAAAGATGCAAACATACATCCTGAGGAAAAAAAGACGGAGCATGTCAGTGTCAATCTGTCATTGCAAGATCGTGTCTTGTTAAGCTGTATGTTTCTTTTAAATTTTGTTTGTCATTTCCTCCATAAATGGCCCTTCAGTACAAAATTGCTTCCCATATGGCTTAGATTCCCCCTACCCATTCTTCCCACTCCCCATGTCTGGTGGAAAATTTACCGTGGTTTTCTTACACATACCTAATCTGAATGTCAAGAAAATGGAGACAGTAAAAAAAAAGAAGTGCCCATCATCCTGTAACATAAATATCAGTGAAACAGCACGGCAACAAGTGAACAGATTTAAGTACTTGGGATCAGTGATAACAGCAGATGGAAGATGCAGCACAGAAATTAAAAGCAGAATATGCCAGGCAAAAGTAGTATTTCAGAAACTGAAAACCATCTTATGAAGTAAGTCATTGTCAGTTAATGCGAGAAAAAATGTATTACAGTGCTATATTGAACCTATTTTGATATATAGATGTGAATCATGGACCATTGGCAGACAAATGAGTAAATCATTGGAGGCAACAGATGTGGTTTCTGAGAAGAATGATGAGGATACCATGGACAGCCAAGATAACTAATGAGCAGTGTCTGAGACAAGCTAACTATAACATTATTATAGTATAATAACAAAGTCAAGGAAAAGGCTATCATCATTCTTGGGGCATGTGATGAGAAGAGAGAAACTGGAGAACATCATAACAGTGGGCAAAATTGAAAGCAGGAGAGGAAGACTGAGGGAACAGATATTAAAAGGCCTGACATTGTAGCATGAGCAGAAAGCAGCAGTGGACTTACTCAGAAATGTGAAGGACCGAGATTTGTGGAGGAGTATGACTGCACATGCTGCCCAGCATGGTACATGATGATGATGATAATGATGATGACTTACACATAACCTTATATCTCAGCTTTTGTTGGTTTTTGGAAGATAGTAACACACAGAAAACATTCAGCGACTCTCCATTCATGCTTTTGAAGAACCTGATATCATCAAAATCTTCTATCATCAGCATACTATATTGAGATACAGAACAGCTAAAAAAAAAGCTTGTCTATTCCACCATCTGGTAGAAGGGGAAAGGAGTTAAAACTCAGGGATCAGAAAAATTGAAGTTTTTTTTTTTCAGTTTTGGTTCTTTTTTCCTTCACCATATATTAGTTGCTTGGAAATGAAGTTTTCATTCATTTTTACTGAAAATTCTGGACATGAAGTTTTCATCCATTTTTATTGAAAACTCTGGATGTGAAGTTTTCATCCATTTTTACTGAAAATTCCAGGCATGATAAGTATCATTTGGTGAATACATGTTTACAAGAATACAGACAAATATACACAGTCACTGCTGTAAAGTGTGTTAGGTTTGTTTGTTTGTTTTTTTTTTTTTTTTAAGGAATCACAAGCACAAAAAGTTGTAGAGAAATTTTTTTTTTAACATAGAATGATGAAAACTGACTACATTAAGCATATCAATCAATCAAGTGGTGTGGCATAGGCGAGTAGGTGATCATTTCTCTCCACAATTCCCTGTCTTTAGACTTGATTATGAGATCCACTGGTGACATTCTTCATAGCCACACCCATCCAGTAGCTTCTCTCTCTGTCTTCCTCTGTCTCTTCTTCCCTCAGTTTTTCCAGTTGCTGCAACGTGTTACAATTTTCCTCTTCTCAGAAAATTCCTACAAATCTCACTTGTCTGCCTCTGATTTTGTCTGCTATAATTTGCGTTTTAACTCCGGCCTCTCTTAAGACTTCTTCATTGGTTTTCTTAGCTGTCCATGGTACCTTCAACATCCTTTCTTATGAACTACATTTCAATGGCCTCCATTTCTCACTGTACTCTCTTATTCATAGACCATGCTTCACATCCATAAAACAAAATTGGCTCGATGTAACATTTAAGTACTCTGAATCTTGTTTCCATTGGTGTGGATCTGTTGCACAAGATGTTTCTTATGAAGTATATACCTGTAACATTTTGGAAAGATGAAAATAGCCTAGAGTAACATGATTCCAGGAACTGGGTAGGAAACAACCAACATTTGACAGGAACTATTAGCAAATACTCTTCAGTGGATGCTGCGGCATGCGGCTGAGCATATATGGGGTTGTCCTGAATGCAGTGAAGGCGGAGTCTGAATTTTGAACTCTGAACTTTGGTAGAAAACCAAAAAAGGATGATAGTTTTCATGTTTCGTACTAGGGCACCAAGCTAAAAATAGGTAACAGAGTTTCCAGCTGACGAGTCACAGTAAATGTTGTAAGAACAAAGGCAATTTATATTTGTAATACTGGTAATACTTATGTAATATTTATGTCATAAAAAAAATATATTATTTTCTCTTCATTGATTTCATCATTTAGATTAAGATGC
The DNA here is from genome assembly GCA_009760885.1 of Achatina immaculata. NCBI lineage: Eukaryota > Metazoa > Mollusca > Gastropoda > Stylommatophora > Achatinidae > Lissachatina > Lissachatina immaculata. Next base: position 26,618,034 of record CM019694.1, on the reverse strand, counting down.
TTTTCCAGTGGACTACGCCCTGGAGACTGGAGCTCGCGGGCAGTGAGGTCAACATTCATTGATTATTTCAAACAGGAAGGGCATATCTTTGTGCCATCATCAACTGTTATACCTAAGAAGGGAGAAGGCACTTACTTTACTAATGCTGGGATGAACCAGGTAATAATTGTTTTCACTAACTGTAACCCTTTTCTTATCCTTTGTTAGAAAAAAAAAAAAAAGGAGACCTGTGGTCAGATCAAACTAGCACATGGACAAGAAGTGGAAGGGAAAGGACTGAGGAAAGGAGAAACAGTTATCACACGTGTGTATTTTTCTTCTTCTTTGGGCAGCTGCTGAGTTCAGCAGTTTTCCTGACCAGTGAGGCTCACTGCTGCAGGCAAGACATGTCTCAGTTTCCGTTTTGTTCTTAATCTTTTCTTGCCAAGTGTCGATTCCAAGAGCACATATATCTTTTCTAGGATGTCTCACCATCGTTGTCGATGTATACCTCTTGGTCTGTCCCCTTTGATTACTTCAGTATAGGCCATCTTTGTTTATCTTCCTCCATTCTCTCTAAATGCTTGAGGCTGGGCCACCCCAGTCTGTTGTTTTTCATAATGACTGTTACAAGTGGAGAGTTAAAGTGTGTAGATTTCTTTGTTACTTCTTGTAATATATATATATATATATATATAATAACTAAAAGTATATGAGACCACTGCTGTAAAGTTGTAATACAAACAGAAGTTTTCAATATATAGGAGCAGCTTTATGTATGACTGTTGTAATATATTGACTTTTATTTTATTCATACTTGAACATCCAGGAGAAAAAAAAGGAAAGGAATAGAAAATGATAGACTTCTTGTATATGCATATTTTCACGCTGGACATGAATGTCAAAGTTTGGTGTATTGTCTAGGCTAATGGTAATGTGTTTTCAAGTTTAACAAATGAAAGAGCTGGGTTAATAGTCTTCCTTAGATTTTTAGTAAGAAAAGTTAAAAGCACTTCAAAGCCCCCTGTTGACCATTTATAGCCCATGACTTATCCAGATCTGGTGCTGTATAATATCTTTTTTTTTTTTTTTTATTCTTTGTGTAATTACCAAGTGGATTTTTTTTTTTTTTTACATGTGAAGTAGTAGTGAAGCTCTGCTGAGTCACGGTGACACCGATCCTGGAGTTACATATTTGGCTGCACATTGAACTGACAATTGATCAAATGTTAGAAAACAAGTTTCTGAGGTATTTTCAAAGTGGTTAACTGGACTACTTAAGTGTCCTACTCTATGGAAATGAATGCTGGAAAATCACCAAAACCATAGAAAACAAGCTGAATTCTTTCCAGACTAAATGTTTATGAAGAATTAGAAGAATATTTTGGCCAAACACCATAAGAAATAACATCTTGTTGGCAGAAATGCAGATGAAGCCACTGACAGCAATTATTGAGGAAAGACACTGGCGATGGTTGGGACATGTGTTCCGAATGACTGACAACTCACTACCCAAAATAACACTAAGATGGACACCACAGGGGAACAGAAATAAGGGCAGACCAACGGAGACATGGAGAAGAACAACAGAGAGGATGTTGAGCAATAGAGGGCTCACCTAGGCAAGAGTGGAAAAAAAGGCAATGAACAATCATTTGTGGAAAACCCTTGCGAAAGTCTCATGTGCTCTGGGTGCTTAAGGTTCAGAGAGAGAGCTGGACTTCATCATTCAGTTGTGGACTCGGTGAGAGTATATGAGAGATTGTTTATTTAGTCCTGTTATTGGCCTGTCATGCACTGGGAATCTTCAGAAACACCTGTTACCACTAAACATATCAGTTGGTAGCATACTTTACAGAGGTACAACACACAAACTGAAAAGAACTGTACTGCCAGCCACAAGCAAATGAATAATCATGTAACTTTCCAGGAAACAGTATGGTTTGTATCATATTGTTGTTGCCATGGTTAAAACGTAAAATAGGTACTTCACAAGAAATTTCACAAGCATTTTAAGGCAATGCTTCTGTTGGTGTAAGAGGGTATTAACATGTAGAAAACTACATAATGACAACTCTCCATTCACATGATTAAAGAGTGCAAGGTAAACTACGTGAGACAAAACACAATTAATGTGCAGGACTGTACTTGCCTTGACAGTATTTTTCAACAAATACATGTGGAACACTGAAAGTCATTACTCCCAACCCTGCTAAGTCGATCTGCCACTTAGCATCATACTGTCTACACTTGTTCAGTTTGTACATGCAGTTTTGTGACTTTGTATTAGGACCATTCTGCAGTCATTATGACAAATTCAAGCAACATGCCTGCATCAAATTTTGCATGAAACTCAGCAAATCTGTAATCAAGACCCTCAGATTGCTTCTTCATGTTTTTGCTAAACTGTCTTTAGGTCAAAAACAGCTTTTTGAGTGGTACCTGCATTTCAGGCCAATCTGTTGAAAGTGATGAGCATTCATATGATGAGTCACCAGCAGAATGGCAGATGATATGACAAAAATTCATGAATTCATCCATGAGGACTGTTGTCAGCTCTCTTGCCTTGTTCCTCAAAATGAAATTTGAAACTGAAGGGGCACCGCATTGACAATGCAGATGAAATTCAAATAGAATCACAGGCGATATTGGATGGCCTTCAGGAAAAAGGAGTTCCGTGGTGGTTTTGAGGTATGGGAAAGGCACTAGGATTGCTGCGTACATTTTCCAAGGTTGTGCTCATTTAGTATGGATGCGGCTAACACATCAGGGTTGCATGCATTTCCCATGTAGTTCTGGCTTTCTTTGACACGCTTATTTCATTCTATGTGTGCTTATTCATAATGGAAGGCAAGAGAGATCTGCTTTTTTTGGGAAACCATAAGCAAAGCCCTGTGTACCTAATATAATATTTGGTGCAGCATGAAGATCATCACTAACCTGGCAGCAGAAATCATTTGTTTTGCAGCTCAGGAGAGATCAAAGAAGGAGAAGACAGACAGTCATGAAGAGGTTAATCTTTTATGGTGTTTTCTTGATAGTGACATTACCTCTGTAATCTCTACCAGTTTTCTGACATTGTTCCACATGTGCCATTGAACAGTTCAAACCAATCATTCTTGGAGAATTGGACCCTAGGAGCAGATTTCAAAATCTGGCACGTGCTGTGAATAGCCAGAAGTGTATCAGGGTTGGAGGAAAGCACAATGATCTTGATGATGTGGGTCATGACCTTACACATCATACCTTTTTTGAGATGTTGGGAAACTGGTCCTTTGGGGACTATTTCAAGGTGAGATTCATTTCATGAAGATTGTTTCTTCTTTTATTGTAATATTTCTGCTAAATTTAGATACTATTAAAAAAAGATGTGTCACTGTAATTAAATATTGCCTGTTGCATATGGAAAGGGTGATGTGTAAAAGCAGTTATGATACAGTTGAAAAATTTTAATGAAAGATAATTTCCTGTTGATATACAAGAGGAAGTCACTAAGTAACTCGCAAATGCCTGTTACAAAAAAATTAAATGCGACAGTAATTTGAAAACTTTAAATTTTTTAACCTACATTATTCCCCTATTTCTCAATGTAATCGCCACCAAAATTGATACATTTGTCCCATCGTGTAATCAGTGATGCAATACCCATGGTGTAAAAATCGAGAGTCCAATTTCTGAACCATTTTTTCTACTTCTGTTTCCACATCTTTGTCACTCAAGAATCTTCTCCCACCAAGGTAGTTTTTCAATGGACCAAACAGGTGAAAATCACTTGGAGCTAAGTCAGGACCATAGGGTGGGTGTTCAAGAACTTCCCAACCCAGCTGGCTAATTTTCTCTTGGGTTAACCGAGCCGTATGTGGTCTGGCATTGTCATGAAGGAGAAGCACACCTCTAGTTAGCCAACCAGGACGTTTTCTTCGAATAGCATCCCGTAGCATTGACAGAACTTCACAGTTACGATACAGAATTCACACTGTCATCATACTTCTGGAACTTGGTTAACAACACTCCTTGATAATCCCAGAACACTGTCAGCATAACCTTCCCCGCAGAAGGCATAATCTTGAATTTTTTTGCCATGGCGATGACGGGTGTTTCCATTGCATTGAGGCACGTTTTGATTCAGGTTGGTAGTGGTGCACCCGTCTCCAGTAATAATCCTTTGGAGCATGTCTTCACCTTCATATGTGTAATAACAGAGATGCTGCAATGACAAACCAAATCGGTTCATTTTGTGTTCATCATTCAGATCTCTGTGTACCCAACGTGAGTAAACTTTCCGAAAATTCAATTGCTCATGCATTATTCTGTAGGCTAAGCCATGTGAACATCCAGTTGCACTTGCCACACTGTCTATCGTTACTCGTCTGTCAGCTCTGATAATCTCATTCACACATTGCACAGTCACTTCTGTTGCAATTTGAACAGGATGGCCAAGTCGGACTTTGTCAACAATTTCGATGTGTCCCAGAGAAAATTCTTTTACCTAGTTATTGACCGCTTTATGTGATAAACACTTTTCAGTATAAACTGTAATCATTTCCTTATGAATGTCCTCAGCCCCACAGAAATCACATTACACTTCTCTGTTCTTCTTTGGTACACACTAACAGTTGGGTAGCCATTTTGTTATTGCTTTGAGCATGCGCATGTAACTCCCAGTGTCCCATACATATAACTATTATAAAGTTGTATGATGGTACTATCTAAGGATATATTTAAATACTACCTGATAACTGCCTCTGATAAAATATTTCAATTTGAGAGTTACTTGGTGACTTCCCCTCATATTTTGAAATACAGAAACTTTCAGAAAAAGTGCCCAGGGCACATGGGGCTTCCACAAGGGTTTTCCACAAATGCCTGTCCTTTGCCTTTTTTCTTCTCTTGCCCAGGTGAGCCCTCTATTGCTCAACATCCTCTCTGTTGTTCTTCTCCATGTCTCTTTTGGTCTACCCTTACTTCTGTTCCCCTGTGGTGTCCATCTTAGTGCTGTTTTTGGTATTAAGGACTATAACTGAGTTTTAATATCATTAATGAAGTCAAGCAGCTACCTTTTTTTTCAGTTTCAGAACAAAAGGTATCTTTTCTTCAAATTATATAAGATTGTTCAACGAATTTTGCGCAATTAAGAACAAGATTTGGTGTTTGTGTGGGGAGGGGGCATCTATATATGTCATCATCATCATTATTCACTCCCTTGAAAGCATAGGTCACAGATAAAGGCTCTCCGGTCATCCCTGTTCTTGGAATTATTCTCTGCTTCTTTCCATGTGTTTCCCTTGTCTCTGAGCACTGTCATAATTTCTCTTCTCCAAATAAGTCTAGGTCTTCCTCGTTTTCTGCTTCCTTGAGGATTCCATGTTAGTGCCTGTCTTGCTATGTTGGTGTCAGGTTTCCTCAGTAAATGGCCAATCCATCTCCATTTCCTAGACATGATTTGTAGATTCATAGGATCTTGTCCTGCACTTTCCCAGACCTCCTTGTTCCTGCTCTTGTCCTGCCATTTAATGTTTTAAAATCCTCCTGAAGCAGTAATTCACGAATGTTTGTATCCTCTGTTGTATTGTCTTGGTCATAACCCATGTCTCTAAACCGTTTCACAGGACAGTCTTTACATTTGTAAAAGTTTGGTTCTTGTTTTGATGTTCTTTGATGACCATATTTTGTTAAGCTGTCCTGGCATTGGTTATTTTAGCTTTATCATTCTTTTCCATTCCCCCATATTTATCCACTATGCTGCTTAAGTATGTAAAATACTCTGCTTCCTCAATTGGCATTCCCTCATTACCATGAGGCTAGTGCTTGCACTATTACTTTTCATTATCTTTGTTTTTTTGTCTGTTAATATAATCTATATATGTGGGCAGTTAAAAAATCACCCTCTTATTGGCTCGTAAAAATAAAACAGTTGCCATAGCAACATGGTACATGTCATGTAGCAGCCAGTAATGTGTTGTCTCACTAAATGCCAATCCACAGTCCATTTTGTTCAGTTGTGTATGAGTAGTAACTAAGTAGATATGAACCGTATAATCGCCATTCCTGCCAGCTGCCATTGTCTATGGTGTAATTTGTTTTCTGCAAGGAGAAGGACACATTGCCACAGAGATTCATTATCATTTGTGTCATGTGTACAGTGATAACATTATGAGTTACAGTTCTGTGAGGGACTGGTGCAGGAAATTCAGGGATGGGTGCACAGATATGCATAGACAAAGATGAGCACTACATTGTGACTGATAAACTCATTCAAAAGGTTGACCAAGTGGTAGGTGATTTTGGATCTTCCTGATAAATTTCCTAAAATATTTTTAGGACTAGTGTGTATCAGATTGTCACAGAGAGATTGGGTTACCAAGGAGGAGCTCATGGATGGCATAAACAACTGGCTGGATACCCTGGTGGCACCATTGACAAGAGATTGTGAAAGCTGGTGCCATGATGAAACAAGTGCCTGAATTTGAGTACTGATCACATTTAAAACTAATGCAGTTTTGTATGTAATAAACTTTTTCTCTGTTTTTTTACTTCTTTTTTTTTTAAACCAGACAATAGAAGGTTGATCTTGGAATATCTCAGTGGTTAAGATATCAAGCTGGTAAATAATGAGTTTCCACAATTACCTGACCATTTTTTTTTTCAAGTATTTTTTTTGTTATTCCTCTATGTTGGCATATGCTTCCATGTTTCTCTGGATGGTGAGATAGGGTGCTTAGCCTCCAGAAGCATAGAATATGTTTGAATATATCATTTGTAATATCATAGTCATATACATGCACACTCTCTCATTCTCACTTATACATATATACATATAGTTTTTCTACTTATTTCTCTAACGTACTTGTGTCTTCATTCATTTATTTATCCTTTGAGATTGTAAAATATATACCTGCATGTAGATAATAAGTAAAAATCTATTATTCTTTTATCTACATGTATTTACTTCTAGATAATAGTCAAAACTGTGTTATCTACACATGGTACTAGTGCTGGCAAGGCAGCTTGCATACCCTGATCACCCCCATGAGAGTTTTACTCCTGGCAGGTTCAACCAAGCCTATGTAGGTAGGGGTCAGGCAAAACTGGCACCCTGGTCTTCCAGGATCAGGGCTGAAGCATGGGGTCAAGACCATGTCTCTGTAAAACTGAGTAGCATTATGAAACATACAGGAAAACATTGAAATTGAATAGCTATAAATGGTAAACAACCTTGGAACACCAAACATATCATGAAAACTTAACATGGAATAGCTAGTTATTATGAATCCTTATCAATGAATGTTAGTTTATGAGTCATAAAATGCTATATTGAAGCTATCTTATTATATGGAAGAAATTATGGACAGTAAGCAGGTCTGCACAAAAATCATTGGAAGCAGCAGAAATGTGGTTTGTTAGAAGAATGTTGTGAATTCCCTGGACAGCAAAAATAACTACTGGAGAATGTATGAGAAGAGCTGGAGAGACAAAAAAAATCTTGTCAAAAAATAAGAGAGAGACAATGTACTTTCATAGGACATGCAAAGAGAAGAGGGGCATTGAAAAATATTGTAACAACAGGAAAAATAGAGGGAAGAAGAGCCAGGGGAAGACTGAGAGAAATGATACTGGACAGTCTGATGAGATTGTCTGAGAGGAGATCACCAACTGAGCTTATGGCCTACGTGAAGGATTGGATACTCTGGAGAAGCATAATATCCAACACCAGTCGGCACGGCACTTGATCATGGTGATGAGCCACTATGAAAAACAACAGAGGTGGCATGGGCATTTAGAGAGAATGGAGGTGAAATGGCCTGTACAGAAATGATGAAAGTGAATAGGCTAAGTGGTAGACCTAGACAACCTAGAAGAAGATATATGTGCTCTTAGAATCAATAACTGGCAAGAAAAGATCGAGAACAGAGAGGAAAGAAGACTTATCTGCAGCAATGAGCCTCAGTGGCTTGGAAAGTTTCTCAATTCAGCAGCTGCTCAGAGAAAAAGATGTCTGTCTTTTGTATTTTTATATGTAATTGCATATCAATAGGCTGAAGCATGCAGGATGGCCTTTGAGTTACTAACAAAGCATTTTGGGATACCTGTTGAAAGACTCTACTTCACATACTTTGGTGGAGATGAAGATCTGAACTTGCCTAGTGATGAAGAATGTCAGAATGTATGGCTTTCTCTAGGGTAAGTTCATGTTTTGGTTCTGAATTTGTCCTCAGAAGGGTTTTTCTTCTCTACATAACATCTGTGTTCCAGATTTCAAACAGAATTTGTTTTTGAACAATCTGCTTTATTTCCTGAGAATTCTTATAGCATGATTTTTTTGTTGTTATCTGTTGGCTTCCTTCACTTGACCTAGCTATACTCATAGGAAACAGAGTTACAGAAAACTCTAATGTTATGAGAAATAGCCTCAGAAAATGGAGAATATCTGCAAAGCAGAGTAAGGCATCCTAGATTACACTGTACCTGCCAGTGTATAAATGATAGGACCATTAGGATATCATTATAAAGTCAGCCTTGTGAATATGAATCTGCACTGTAATCCACAAAAAGTAAGTTGTAAATAAAGATAATTTTACAGTAATAAGAATGCTTACAGAATGTGTTGATTGACAGCTATCTATTTGGCTTCCCTGAACTGACATCTGTAGACTTTTAGACTCTTGTATGCCTATACTAGTTTCAGTATAATTGGAGTGTATTTAAATGCTTGGCTGATTCAAAGGCTTACAGCTGCGCCTAGTATTAATTCTACTCTTGATCAGTATTAATCTTATTTTCATCATCATCATTAAGTATTGTGTCAACAGTCTCAGTTAATTATATTTCATCATTTCATGCAGTCTTAAGCAATTATAGGGAAGTTTTTATAGTAAAATAACCAGAAAACTTAAAGATGTTCAAGGTAATTTGTATATTTAAGTTATCAGTGTTGTGTTAACAGTTAACCTGTTCATACAGTTAACCTGTGTAGGATACAATATCATACAAATTTGAGATATAATTTCATACAACTATACTTTTTGAAATTCAGTTTCATGTGTTTTACCTGTTTGATATGTTATTGTCAGAAATTTAACCCTGTCTGAAAGGAAATTTCATATATTTGGCCTGTTTAAAAGAAAATTTCATACATTTGACCTTTAAGGATTCCAGAGGACCGAGTGCTGCCATTTGGAGTAAAGGACAATTTCTGGGACATGGGTGTGACAGGTCCATGTGGTCCCTGCACAGAAATCCACTATGATCACGTTGGTGGAAGGGATGCTAGGCAAGAGGTCAATAGTGGATCTCCCAGTGTGATAGAGATCTGGAACCTAGTGTTCATGCAGTACAACAGGCATGATCAGTTTGTTCAATATTTATTATTTAGTTTGATTAAGACTGTCTATTAGTGCTCTGCATCAAAAGGTTTTTAAGAACGAGAAAAACGCAAAGGAGACTTAATTAAAAGCAAAATATATACTTTTTCTTAAGAGAGTAAAACTATGAGATTTACTGCACTCTCAGCTCCCTGGGCCATGTGCTTCAGCAGCATCCAGGAAGCATAATCCACCCATTCTGAAAGCATGCTCATTTATCTTTAATGTATATAGACACAATATTCTACAATGTACATTGTGTGCTGTCAATATACCATATTTTTTTTGGTGGGGCATGAGTAGGGGAAAGCCAGTAGAGACCTGTCCTTTCATCCACAGTTGTGTGGTGGCTCAGGACCATGACTGGTGCCTCTGTTGTGACTCAACTGTAGAAATAGGTACCCATTTCCTAAAGTTAGGAGAAAACCTTCAAGGATGGAGAAGATAAGTGTGCATGAGTAGGTATGCCAGATTGTAATGTATATGTACATAGCTTTCATTAAGTGAAGGGAATATAGGATATTACATTGAGTTCAATCTCATGAATAAAAGCCTTGTTTAAAAAATATATATATAACAGAAACATCATCCTGGTTTATAATTGTATAGTGTCCTGACATGTGACCAAATCATGCTTTAAAAAACAAAAAAGTACTTTGATAAATGTTAATATCATGGGAGTAAAGGTACTGTCCTAGTTGACACTCAGTGACCCATACTGATATTAGGGTTGCAAACCATAGCTGACCGAAACCTTGCCCCACTTCATTGTTAGTACCCCCAGTAACTGACTAATGGGGCTGAGGTCGCCATAGTTTCCTTGGTGGTGGAGTCTGCTAAAGAAATATTGCATATCCCTGTTTTTTTTTAGCTCCATTTAGGGGCTGAAAAAAATACCTGCCATAACCAGCTCCCAAGCCACTATAATGCTGTGCCTCAAATCTTCACCACATCAGCTGCAAAGAACACTAGCTCCAAAACCACCATGATGCTTTGCCTTAAATCTTCACCACATTGGCTGCAAAGAATACCAGCTCCAAAACCACCATGATGCTTTGCCTTCAAATCTTCACCACATTGGCTGCAAAGAATACCAGCTCCCAATTCCAGAGAAACTGAAGAACAAGAAGAGTGTTACATCATTAATGGCCTCTTTACAGTGAGATAACAATGTAACATTATTGTTTTCTTGTAACACTATTACCTATAGATATGGCTGAATCAGTTCTACAACTGTATAATGCTGTGTGTAGCAGGGGCATGCAGTTTCTCACCAGCAAAACATGAAGTGATACTACTGAAATTAGAAATAGCAGTTATAAATTCTCAAGCCATTTTTTTCAACAAATTTTTATAAACTAAAATAGAAGTAAATCCATGCAAGGAAAGACAAGCAAAAAAATAAATGCTCTATACAGTAAAACTGTTTCCATTGGATTAACGACTTAGTTTTATGGCCTGCTTCAGATCTCTTGAGTGAATGAGAGACTGATTGGAAGTAAGTCTGAGATGGGCAGTATGTTCTTTGGGGGAAACTATGTTTGATTAATAAGCATGGATAACTGTGTATTTCTCTTCTGTGTTGGCTTGTCTTCATAGCAAGCACATTTTAATTATGTTGATATGGTAATACTTTATGTTTTATCACAAATATCTTTCAGCACTCACATGTCGTTTTGCAAATTGTTTTTTTTTTAAATTTTTTTATTTTTTGTAAACACTGATGTTGTCCTAGGTTTTATGGAGCATGTGCTTGTAAGTTGTTTATATGGATACAGTGTATGATGTTATTTATAATCAAATGTCAGACAGAAAGATCAGTCACTGAAGCAGCTGCCTGCTTTTCATGTTGACACTGGCATGGGGTTGGAGAGAATAACTGCAGTTCTTAATGGAACTATGGACAATTACAGCACAGACCTCTTCTTGCCTCTGTTTGAAGTCATCCAGAAGGTAGGTTTAACAGTTCCTTCCTTGTCTTGCTCTCTAACCAGCCCAACTGAAGATAGCTATCTGACTCATAGTGAGAGTGGGGGAAGGGAGGGAGAGAGAAAAAGAGAGAGAGAGAGAGCACAGTTAATTTTTACACATCAGTCCTACATCAACTAAATGAACTTGCATGCTGCACCCATTCTCCTTTTGAAATATACTAAAAAAATGGCATGTGCTTGCAATTTTCAGCACGCTCACTGCCCATCATACACATCAAAGAAAGAGGCCATTAACACAAACTACAGAATTCTTGCTGATCATGTGAGAATGTGTACTGTTGCCATTAGTGACGGGTTATTGCCAAGTCATAGTGATCTAGGGTAAGTTTAAGTTTTGAAGTTAAACTATCATTGTTTAGTTTTTTTTTGAGATATGTTACTTTTCCTTACTTCGTACACCCCTCCCATGCCATCAGGTGTCATGTAGGGTTTCCGGTGTGTCTCACCATGAGTCTCTGTTCTCATTAAGCTCATCAGTCTTATGATGAGATCTCATGCCATCAAGTGTCACTTAGGGTTTCCGGTGTGTCTCACCATGAGTCTCTGTTCTCATTAAGCTCCTCAGTCTTATGATGGGATCTCATGCCATCAGGTGTCACTTAGGGTTTCCGGTGTGTCTCACCATGAGTCTCTGTTCTCATTAAGCTCCTCAGTCTTATGATGGGATCTCATGCCATCAGGTGTCACTTAGGGTTTCCAGTGTGTGTCTCACTATGAGTCTCTGTTCTCATTAAGCTCCTCAGTCTTATGATGGGACCTCATGCCAGTTATCTTAACCTTTCTCGTCAGTGTTCTCTTTAGGATCTCTTGAGGTCGGCCACTTTTTCTTTCTTAAGATGTTTCCCATTTGATGGCTTGATTTGTGATTCTCTGCTTGTTTCTTCTCATCACATGGCCCACTTATGCCCACCTTTTTTTTTTTTTTTTGATGAATGCTGAGACTGTTTGCTGCATGCTTATTTTTCTTATCTCTGCTTTAGTCCTGAATTCGCTCCATTGTACAAAAAGTATCTTTATTGACATTTATTTTCAGATGCATCAGATATGCTGTTTATTTTGTTGTTTTCCAGCTTTCACATGCATACATAAGGATAGATATTGCAGTTGAATTGAAAATCTTAAGCTTTGTTCTTGTGCTTAGAGTTTTGATTTCATATTTTCTCACTTACTTTTCCTACTGAGCTTTTATTCTTGATGATAGATAAGCTGGCATTAAGGAAATTCTGTATATATCCAGCATCACAAATAGAAGTAACTGTAATCAGACATAACAAAATAATTCTTAATGCAAGCAGATTGAGATTCAGAAAAGTGATTTCACAAGGGAGGCCTTTTTTTTTAACAATATACTGAAATGAAATATAAGATTAAATTTGAATAGGCTGGTGAAAGGTTATATGTGTCGAAAGATGCAATTTTGAGAGGAAATATTCCAAATAAGGTGGATGGCATTTGCTGCAGAGACCTTGTTATGATTTCAAAGGTTTCTTGGTGAGCTTAATATGATCATTACTGACATTTCACAATATGTATCCTCCTTCAGCATCAGAATTGGTGTTTCAGGGCGGATCAAAACTTTAAAATGCATTTATGATCATCTAGAAGAAAGAAATCCTTAACTATATCATCAAGATCATAGATTTTAGAGTGGTTTTTTTTTTTTTTGAGAAATCTTGTAATGAAATGTTAAAAGCTATTTAAAATAAAAGTAGGAACAGCTTCGTTAATTAATGACCACATTTGTGAAGTTTCAGTTTACACCTTGATCAAACAAAAATATACAGGATTAAGAAATAGGGAGAAAAGACAAAGTATAAATTCACTTGAATGCTATACAACAAATAGGGGTTGACAGAAAATGAGTGATCCTTGTAATTAGTTCTGCTTTACTATAAATTTGTTGGTTTATAATAATTGTGAGAATATATTATAAGTTTATTATTTGTAATTACCTAAACTGGATTGTGGAGTGTATGGACAAAATATTATTTATTTATCTAATTATTTAATCCTCTTCATGTTTATTATGTCCAAAAACTAATACTGAATATGTGTGACAGAGTGAAAGTTGTGTTATGAAGAGCAGAATGTTAACCTAATGACCATTTCTTAACCAGGTCAAAAATAAAATTTGTTCATTCATTCCTTTGAGTTTAATTTCTAGTACACCTGAAACTGGAAATGAGGGACAGCAAGCAGTGAGACTGTGTGGGCACTTCATATCATGAAGCTTAATTCCCCCCCCCCCCCAAAAAAAAAAAAAAAGTGCAGATCTGAACTTATAACCTGATGCCACCAAATATGCCTGAAGGCCGAAGCTAGTTATGTGGTAACTGAGAAGCTAGCTTTCATGAAAACTAGTGCAAGTATTTAGTATTTACAACCTAATTTTTACCGGTATATGAGCTTTTACTTCATTAGAAGAGACGGATTTTGTGAAAAAGCTTGTCTTTCATGTAAAAGAACACATTAACAATCTTTGTCACTTAACTATCTTCAGTCCTTTGTGACAGCATTAGAATCAAGATTATTTGCATCTTCATTTTGTTTCATGTGAAATGTTCTGTTTTTTTTTTGTTTTTTTGACCATCCTTGTATTGAAATTGTACAAAATTTCTAAAAAGATAATGTTATGTGAATGAATATGAGGCCTTTTTTCCCTCACGTACAGTATAATAAATACTAAAACTAGCATTTTACACATGACCAACATCATGGATTATGGGAAAGGTTTAATAGAGTAAGTTGAAAACAAAAGAGAGGAAGGTCATTGCTTAGATTTGAGGGAATACTTTTTAGCTGTTTTTAAAAAAAAAATTTTTTGTATCAATTTGTTCCAGCCACAAGTTGCGCACAATTTTGCATCGATGTATACGTCTTTGTAGAGATGAGTTTCATGTGTCCCCAGATACTCTGCTACCTAGACTGGTTTCAGTTGTTGTTCAGACACTGGTAAGATTGCTTTAACATGTTAACTTCATTGGCTGCATTTGTACTTGTTTTTAATGCAGTAAAATCGTTATTATACTGATATTACGAGTTGTGGCTTTTAAGTAACACAATTTTAATGAAGAAAATGTACTTTTTAACTCCTTTTCTCCACAGTATACTCCCCTCCTGTATCTACACACCCTGCATTATGGTCTGACACTGATCAAAACAGTGCTGCAGGTTATACTCCATCATTTGTCTCATAATCTTTGTTGTTTTTTTTAAAATTTACCTCAATAACTCACTTGAAATGGCTTCCCTTCATTGCAGACTAAATTTTAGAGAAAAAAAAAAAAAAGTCACACAAAGCTAGGTCTGGTGTGTAGAGAGAATGTTCAAGCATTGCAGTGCTTTTCTCTGCCAGAAAGTGCTTCACCGGGAGCACTGAGTGGCCAGGTGTGTTGTCCTGATGAAGGATAAAACCATTTTTCCCAAACCGTGGCCACTTTCTGCTGATCTTTTCTTGCAGAGTTCCTCACAGCCTGTTTGTAGCATTGTTAGTTCACTGTTGCACCATCTGAAGCCCAGTTTTCTGAAATTATACCTTAAACATGGCCTTAATTTGGACTTACTTTCCAGGGCATTGATTGTTGTTTCTTCTCAGGGAAGTCCTAGAAGTTCTGAACTCAGGCAGTGTTTTATAATACTTAAAATATGATTCATTTGTATTTTAAATCTGATTTATTTTCTATTGCTGCTTTTTTTTTTTTTTGTTCTGTTACAGGGCAGTACTTATCCAGAGTTGCTAAACAATGAAAAAAGGGTAATTATATTTTTTTATTTTCTTCTCATTGAGTAAATCATTTTCTTGTTTCTTTACGTTTTCTAAAGGGCAACCTGGTTGGCTGAGTGGTTAGGTGCTTGGTATACTAACCTGGTGGGATTTTTTTTTTTCTGGTACCACCACGCCAAAAAAGGGCTCCAGGGTCCATCGAGCCTCGAAAAATGGGTACCAAAGAAATCTGGGAAGGTAAATGCAGCCAGGCGTGACACTTTCATGTTCAAATGGTCATGGAGATATGGGCCTGACACACACTGTATTGCCAATATGTCTTAATGGGAATTTTACCTTCTACCCTTTTACATTAGATAAAAATTGTCTTAAAAATATGTTAGCTCTCCTTACTTGCCATCATATAGCTCTGGATTTATTGAAAAATAAGGACAGAGTTTTTATGACTGGAAATGAATGTTTTCTTTGTTGTGTAAATGTGAATCAAATGAGAATGGGTTAAAATGACAGTAAGATAAAGCACAAACAAGAACAATGGGAAGAAAAGAAAAAAGAGAATGAGTTACATTTTACAAGATATCACCTATTATGTATTAATAATGTGAATCCAAGGTGAAAGTGTAAATTCATATCATCCTGAAAAATGGAAATTGAAGAGTGCAGCAATGTAAGATCACATAAATGTAAAACATGGTTAGACATAACCTCTACTATAATAACAAGGCAACAGTAAGATATGGATCTGTTGCACAAGATGTGTCTCATTTTCTGGAATGCTGACTTGGCCTGAGCACGTCTGCTTGTTATTTCGTTGTGACATTTCCCATCAGCTGTCATAATTGTTCCCAAGTACTTGAATCTATCAAATTGTTTCAGATTTGTGGCATCAAAATGTGGTTTATAAGAAGGATGTTGAAGGTACCATCGACAGCCAAGAAAACCAATGAAGAAGTCTTAAGAGAGCCTGGAGTTAAAAAGCAAAGTATAGCAAAGATCAAAGGCAGACAAGCAAGATTTATAGGATATTTCCTGGGAAGATGAAAATTGGAACAAACTGTGGCAAGTGAAAAATTGAGGCAAGAAGAGAGAGAGGAAGACAGAGAGAGAAGTTACTGGATGGGCTGTTAGTGTGGCTAGGAAGAAAGTCAGCAGCGGATCTCATAATCAAGTCTAAAGACAGGGAATTGTGGAGAGAAATGGTCGCCTACGCCACGCAGCACGGCTTTTAGACTTAGATTTCTTCTTACCTCTGCTGTGAAAATTTGGATTCAGAGGGTTAATGGTAAAGAAGTGCTGTGTATTATTTTCAGACTTACTATGCTGTCTGTTGTGGCATTCAGTAACCCATAGCTAACATGCTGGCGTCAGGGTTAGTAAATCATAGTTGACTAAGACCCTGCTAGTTGACTAAGACCCTGCCCCACTTCTCTGTTGGTACCCCCAGCAACAGGCCTAGCCTGGCTAACAGGGCTGGAGCTGTCATAGTCCCCATGGTGGTGGAGTCTGCAGAGGAGGTAAAAGGCATATCCTCTGCTTCTGTAGCTAGTGTACCCCACTCCCAGACTGACACAGTGCTGTCTCAGCTGCTTCAGAGCATCAGCTGCAAAGAACACCAGCTTGTAGTTCCAGGGAGATTGAAGGAGAAGAGGACAACAGGCTTGCTTTCTTTTTTTTTTTCTTCAAATCAAAACATGTGGCTCAAAATAAACATTTCTCTCATTTGAGTCAGGTGTGTGAGATAATTCTAGCAGCCACTGAGCATCATGACAGACAGAGAGAACAGGCTGTGAAAAGCTTCAATAAGGTGCTGTCCAAGTTTTCACATACAAAAGAGTTGCCAGGTAATCTCTTTTATGTTTTCAGAATTCATGAAAGGAGTATGAAAATGAAAGCAGTTGTAAGAGCAATGACTAGCACAAAAGGAGCGTAGTTGTAGTGAAGTGCTAATCATGAATAGGGAGTGTGTTGTAGATTAACTCCAGCGGCATTCCAGTCAACCCACATGTAAAAGTGGGCACATAACACAAGTGTTAGGGAGCTGTGTCTGAGAGCAGTGAATGTCAGTCTGCAAAATGATGCACATCAGAGAACACAAGACTGCCAGTGCATTAAGACAAAATGATATGTTCATAAAAATTAAATAGAAATCTACAGTAAATAAAAACAAAAGGAAGCAGTGACAAATAAATGAAAAAAAAGTCTTGGCTTAATCAATTTTAATAAATACACATTTTTTTTTAAATGGTCCATTGTTTAAGTAAAAAAAAACTCAGAAATCAGACTCTGGCATCACATTCAGGACAACCCCAAACATGGTCCGACACGTGCCCCAACATCCACTGAAGCTTTTGTCTACTAATGGTTCCTGTCAAATGTTGTTTGTTGATTGTATGTTTTATCCCATGAGCTTTAGATTTTCTGCCAGAATCCCTTCTCTGTTCTGACATCATAATCTCTGTATATTGCATATTGCCTAATATGTTTAAGCATTTAGTATCACTTTCTTTATCTTGGTTTTTACAGCTGAAGTCATGATAGCCCTTGAGAAAGGAATCTATGGCAGTCCTGTGTCAATAGATCTGATAGTAGAAGAGGCCACAGCTAGAGGGGTAACGCTGGACATAATTGGCTATGAGAAGTTACAGCAGGAGAGCATTGTGAGGGAAATAATGAGTTTTTCAAAACATTTTATGGTATTATATATTTTTAAAAAATCTATATAAAGACTCAGTCATCATTGCTAAAAAAAGATTTGCCAGATTTGTAAGGGATTTGGTCTCGTGTTTAAGGTGACGGTTCCAGTTCTGTCTGTTATCTCCCATTTGTCAAGGTTCTCGTCTATGTTATGGAGCTTGTGCACTCTGGTGAGATCCTCCTCCAAAAGGTGGTGGGTGGACTGGACCATTTGCAGACTTGCCCGGTGTACAGTGAAGATGACATTTTAACATTTTTCCTTTTTAGCTAAAGAAAGTTTGTTAAACTTCAAATGTCTTGTATTTCTGTCACAGATAAATCCTTATGAAAGGTGAGTGGGCATTGTATGAGGGAGAATCAGAATGTAAAGGCAGCATATGCTTTAATAGTGCTATTATATTGTGAGCAAATGAACATAATGACTGTATCACTTCTCTACATAGTCCACCTTCAAGTCAGTGCACTTCTTTGTATTCTACCACTAGCTTCTTCATCCCCTTTGGCCACTCCCAAATCCAGGTCTGCACGACTTCCTTAATCTCATCAGTAGAGTTGAGCCATTCTTTTTTAAGTGGGCCAGAGATGTGATAATCACAAGGTGCCAGATTTGGGCTGTAAGTGGGAATGAGGAAAACATTAAAACCCACATTTGTTGCATTGCCTCCACTGTTGCAGCCACTGCACAGGGATATGAATTGACATGGTACAGCAAGACTCTTTTTGACAGCATTCCTTTACTTTTGTCTGTGAATATAGGTTTCATTTTCTCTTTAAACTTAGTACAGTACGTTGCACTGGTCATTGTTTGTCTGTACTTCTTAAAATGCACCAGAAAAGTACCCATAATGTCCCAAAACAAGGTCAGAATGATTTTTTTTTTAGATGGAGGACTGTTGTTTGAATCTCTTCTTTACTAGAGAAAATAGGTGCTTCCACTACATGCTTGTCTCTTGGTTTTTGCTTCACAGTGATAGATCCACATCTCACCACTGCTCGCAATCCCATTCAAAATATCAGATCTTCTTCATAACATTTCAGGAATTCATTTGCAGCCTCCTAGCACCATAGTTTGCCCAGTAAAGTAAGAGAACAAATATTGTAGGATTAAACCTCGAAAAAATCGTAGACAAAGCACTTTAGTGAGACGTGAGAGAAAGAAAAATCACAAGAGAATTACCTGGGATTCGAACACGGACTCCGGTAGTGGTGCTAGTTGGCTAAGTCGATAGTATGCTGTTCTCTCGTGGCTAGACGGCTGCTCGTCCTACCGGAATCCGTGTTCAAATCCCAGGTAATTCTCTTGTGATTTTTCTTTCTCTCACGTCTCACTAAAGTGCTTTGTCTACGATTTTTTCGAGGTTTAATCCTACAATATTTGTTCTCTTACTTTACCGTACCAAAACCTCGTAGTTTCCTATTTATAAACCATAGTTTGCCCAGATCATTAAGCTGTCTTGGTACTCATCTTGACTTTATGGCACTCTAAGTCATCATGCACTATTGGCATGTGCAGATCTATGGCCGATATCCAAATGTGCGGCAACAGCAGAGAGCCTAATCTGTTGGTCTTCTCTGATCAAAACTTGCGCACAATTAATATGGGCCTGTGTGCATGATGCTGATGTCGGACTAGATCCAGCTTCATTGGTTACACTTGTTCTTCTCTCTGTAAACCTTTCTACTTATTCATAATCTTTTTTGTTGAGTCATGTTATTTCACTTCTGTATTGAATCAACATCCTACAGTGATTTTTCAGCAGGTTTTATTCTCTCTGCCCAAAGAAATTTCACCATGGAGCATTGTTCAACAACGATATAATCTTGCTGCTGTTTATTTGACCTTGGCTTCAACTAGACTAAGGGCAGAGTGCTGTACTGTGCGTGTTCGAACTACTAGT
Source organism: Achatina immaculata (assembly GCA_009760885.1). Classification (NCBI taxonomy): domain Eukaryota; kingdom Metazoa; phylum Mollusca; class Gastropoda; order Stylommatophora; family Achatinidae; genus Lissachatina; species Lissachatina immaculata. Next base: position 26,598,386 of record CM019694.1, on the reverse strand, counting down.
CAGCCATTTTGAACATGTTGTGTTTCATCAGCTTCTGTCCGTTGTAATTAATGTGTAATTTTCAAATTGTCATTGCTTTTGTTATTCTCTCTTGTGTGAAGGTATTTTTTTTCTTATGTGGAGACAAATATCAAACAGTCTAAAACAAAACCAAAAAAAAATGTTTCTCTAATTTTCTAGCTGTAAAGCCTTTTATGAGACAATATTTTAAAAAATTGTTTTCAAGTAGAATTTTTGATATTTCTGACAGATCCAAAGCTCTTCAAAGCCACATACATTAACACCCGATGTCGCCAGTATTCTGGTCAGTGACCTCATTTCTCGCCACGTGCCTCAGACAAATGATGCATTCAAGTACCTTTACATGGTGCATTCTGAAGAGGGATATGGTATTTCCTTACTCTTTATAACAAAACTTACTGTTCACTATGTTTTCAGATATTTAGAGGTGTTTGATGGAGAGCAAAGTCATGCACTTTAATACAGGAACAGGTGAGCTCAATCATAACAAAATCATAGGCAAACTCATAACGTTCTTCCTCATAGTTCATCTGAACATGTTGTGGAACATGTAACAACAGCTTGTAGGGATTGATTTGGTTCTGTCTGGTAGAGAATGCCAGCACTGCTTTTTCCTGGAGAGACCACCATTCAATCTTATTTAGAATGCCCTGGAAGATGACAGAAAATGAACACTTTACCAGTGCCTCTGAGCTGTAGAAGAAAGAGGTCAGTCTCATACAACATGGAACAACACTCAGGCTGTGTGATATGCTACCATTTTACAAAATGTGCTCTGTGTAACTGTGACGGTCAATTGGCGTAGGTTCCTGGTCTATGGAAACTGTGCAGAACAATTTTTTTTACTGAAATACTTAAATATGCCAGTCAGATTCCTTCAGCATTTGTGACTGAAATGTGGGTTTGTCTTCTTGACTTAACCTTTGTGCAGGACATTTTCTTGAAGTATTTCTCAGTTATTTAAAATTCCAGTAAAAAGGGAGCATCCATAATTCATGCTTGTGTCTTTAAATGCCTGGCGAGCTTTAGGTTTTTCTTGTAAGTTTTTTTTTTTTTAAAGTTTTATTTCTCCCTGTAATTGCAGCTGTCAAGATCCCATAGTGCAAATCTTGTAACTTAGGGATCAAAAACTAACAAATCTTGTAACATAGGGATAAAAAAACTAACAAATCTTGAAACACAGGGATAAAAAACTAACAAATCTTGTAACATAGGGATAAAAAAAACTTAACAAATCTTGTAACATAGGGATACAAAACTAACAAATCTTGAAACACAGGGATCAAAAACTAAGCAGTGGGAGTGAGCTGCAGGGATTTTTCTATAATTCTTGAAATGCACCATAATGGCAGACTTCTTAATAAACTCCACCATCACAAGGACCATGAATTCCTATAATAATAATATAAATCCTGGAGATCATATAACAAATCACTTCCCATCCTGGGGTTCATGGACTTCTGGGAGTCGGAGAAGGCATAGCAAATCTAGATTTTGTGGAATATTAGAAACATGAAGGTTTTTCATCTAATACTAAGTATTTGGGGAGTAGGGGGAAGGATGGCCACTGAAAATCATTGGGTAGGGGGTTCCACAGCCTGAAAAGGGCTGAGAACCATTGTCTAATATGATCATTGTTTATTAACACCCATAAAGCATTTCCTGAGGGAGGAGTCTGTCCTTCTACCAGATGTGTCCACTGGGTGGCTGATGGTGCAGCAGCCTCTAGATATATAGATTAGCTGTGAATATATTGAACAAGCAGCTGTGGACCAACCAGACAATAGTGATTGAGAAAGGGGGGAGGGGGCGACAGTGCGGGGCTGTAAACTTTATAGAATACCTCACAACTCTGTGACCATCGGTGAGTAAGAGGCACCATAACCTCTCCCCCCCTGCTGCTTTGTGGGTATGGCTCTTTTCAGAGCCAAAGGCTAGTGGAGAGCACCGTACACAACTCAGCAGAAGGCCAAAGGGAAACGACCGCTGTATAATCCTTAGTTTGTTGTGGATCAAAATCTCAAGGAAAACAACATTCAGCATGATTCGAAACATAGAGGATTGAGTGCGATGGAGGGAAATGGCTGTCTGCAGTTTAGTGGCATGACACTAACTGATCTGATGAAGCTTTTGGATGTTCTTGTCTTTTAACATCAGTACTCAGGATGGGAGGTTTTTTTTTTTTTTTGTTAACTGTGAAATAAATATGAATGATGAAATTTACCATTTACCACTTTAACTTTTCAAGCACTTTTCAGTCATTCAGTGATAGTAAAAGCTATCATGACCTTCAGAAACACTGTTTCAGATTTTAGTTCGATGTACCAAGCAGCGTGTCCCAGCCATATCCAGGGCCTGAGCAGCCAGGGGGAGCTAGTGTTTAGACTTGATGAAGGAGATCAAGGAGAGGTCATTCTAGATCGTACCTGCTTCTACTCTGAGTCTGGAGGGCAGGAAGCAGATTCAGGAAACCTTGTCTCTGAGGTTTGCACTTGATCTTTTATCAGCATCACTGTCATCTTTTTTTAATGTCTGTTTTCTTTGATGTGTTATATTTTTTCTTCAATCATTATTTATGATCATTCCTTATGTCAGCCCTCATCTCCTGTAAACATTTTTTTCTTGCTTAAAATCTAGTTTGTGTAGAATTATCAAATTGCCCTCATCTAATGTGATTTTCCTCCATGTTTTGTCATCTAAAATTAATTTTTTTCTTCAACTGGGTTGCTTCTTTTTTTCTTACCCCCCTACATAAATACTTGTATATACCCGCGCTGGCGAGATTCTTCAGCTGGTGCATGGAGTGGGGCTCCTCCCGGCCAGTGAAGAAAGGTGCGAATGGAGTTGCCATGCGGCGCCACATTGGAAAAGGTGAAAGAAAGGATTAAGTGAAGTAATCAGTAGTCTTGAGGTCAGGACTGCTCAGATCACGGCACCTCATGTCTGGAGGTCGGCCACGTCCTATGAGCACTCATACCAGGCGAATTGCCTGAACTGGCTTAACCCAGGGGTTAAGACACTGCTGGCAAGATTATTCGGATGCCACGCATGGAGTGAAACTCTTCCTGGCCAATGTAGAAAATGTGAAAAAGCAATTAGGGTTGCCATGGGGCGCCGATGTGAAAATATGATGGAAAGGATAAAGTGAAGCTTAATTGGTATGTCCAGTAGTCTTGTGGCGAGAGCTACTCATACCACAGCACCTCTGCTCTAGAGGCCGGCCATGTCCGATATGCACCCATACTGGTAAAATATGCCTAAACCAGGAGTAAAACTTGATGGCTGCTCATGTCATGGTACCTCAGCTCCAGAGATCGGTCATGTCCTAAACACGCCCATACTGGGATAATATGCCTAAACTGGCTCAGCCCAGGGGTGGAAGTCACTAGTGGCGAGGATTCGTCCTCCTGGACAAAAGCTCCGTCCTGGTCACAACTAGGAAGGGTAGCAGCCACGACCACAAAATGCTGAAGTCGGAGACACTGGACCAGTGCAGTCTGGATAGGCAACCACCTCTCAGCCGGCGGGGATGTATGCGTATCCTAATAACGCTGAGGTTTTCCAGTGAGAAAGTCCAACATTGGACTGGATGGGCCACCTCTCACCCAGCAGGGATACACAGGTATCCCAAAACACGTCGAGGTTTTCCAGTGAGAAAGTCTGACTCTAGATTAAACTGTGCAACGAAAACCACGGTGTCATGCATTTCCACTTCTGAGGCCCACCGACAATACAGGCTCAAGCCCTGCGATATTCTGAACCTGTTGTGGTCCTCTCGGGGATCTCGTGTGGTCCCTACCACAGGGGGACCATGGGACCCATCAAGAACCACAGGAGTAAATTCAGTAGGATCACGGGATGGTCTTGGTGATAGAAGCAAATGAAGAAGAAAAAAAAGACTTGTATATACATCTTTTGACATTTGCCAGTATGTATATTAATAAACTTATTATTATTTTTTTTTTTGTTTTGGTTATATTTCGAGGATGTTGAATCATGCTCTTAAATTTATTTTCATGCTTAAATGCTATAGATACAATGTTACGAATGAGAAAATATTTCATCAGAAATCTGTGCTGGTACAATAAAGTTTTGATAAAAAAAGTTGCCTTTGGTAAAGAAGGTAGTTTGATTTTTTTTTTTTTTTAACTCTTCATCGTCGTTTTTTTTTTATATTAAAATCTATTTAAAATTTTACTGCCTACATTCTCACGTATAAAGAAGTCCTTAATCAAGTTTCATGACAATGAAAACTATTTAAAATCATTTAAAAACACTGATGAAAGTTCTTTAGACATGTTATAAGAAAATAGAAGTTAGAGAACGTGGTACTCATTGGAAAACTCAGGGGAAAAAAAATGGAGAGAAAGGCTGACAGAAAAAAAAAATATCTCCTTAGTCCTATCAAATGGCAGAGGGAAAAGACAGCATTTGAATTGATTGGAAGCATCAAGGACTGCATAAGATGGAGAAGCATGATCACCAGTTATTCAGCAGTCACATGAGTGAATCAATCTTACATGTGTGTATTCTTCATCATCATCATCAGCTCCCTCTGCCACATTGCCCAAAACTCACATACTCCCACATAAACAAAAACAAAAAGTGTGAGTTCTTCTACAGACTATCTTATTTTGGCCAATCTTCTATAATTCTCTCCCTCCTCCTCCCCCCCTCCCCCCCCCCCCCCCCCCCCCAACATTTCCCTCAGCTTTCATATTTGTCCTATCTGAGTTTGTTGTTTTTTTTCTTTTTTCAGTCTTCCTCCATTTCAGGCATTCCCTACAAGTTTCTAACAAGGACTACCTTCTACTGTCATTAGAGGGTTTCAATCATCTGTGACTTGCTTTTCTTCATAAACTCTTTCATTGGTTGTCTTGGTTATTTTCTTCACTCAGTGCATTTTTGATCATGGTTTACCTTGTTAAGTCTGTTTCTATGGGTAAATACCAGTTTCTGGAAACTTTTATGAAGTGTTTTTATGAATAGTGACTTTAATTCTAATAGATTTTATCATACGTTATAATGTCTTATAATTAGTGAAAGCCTAGTTGGCTGAGTGTTTTAGTAGCTTTGTCTGCTAATCCGGTGGTACCAGATTCAAGTTCCAGGAGTTGGGATTTTTTTCTGGTACCACCACACCAGAAATGCTCTGGGGTCCTCCCAGCCTCTAAATATGGGGACCAGAGAAATCTGGGAAGTTAAATGGGGCTAGACGTGATACTGACTTCATCACACTTTCATGTGCCGATGGTCTTGAAAATAGAGGCCTTACACCGTATCCCCAATATGCCTTAATGGCATGAAAATGGGGATTTTACCTTTTTACCTTTTTTTTTAAAAATTATCTTTTAATATAACAATAATTCTTATTGCTGCTTCTATTATATCATTATTTATATAAACAGACAGGGGAATTTCAAGTCAGTGATGTTCAGTGCCACAGAGGATATGTGGTTCATTATGGACATATGACCAGAGGCTGTCTGCAAGTTGGACAAACTGTTGACCTGTCTGTTTCTCAAGTAGGCATTTTAAAAAATAGAGCAGAGTTAGAAATCTGGTGAGAGAGAAAACAGAGCATTGGAATATGGATATATATATCTATAGTGCCCACAGATTAGATTAGGGTCTATACAGCCCACAGATTAGATTAGGGTTTACACTGCCTGCAGATTAGATCAATGTTTAACACTGCCCACAGATTAAATTAGGGTGATCATCTGAAAAATGGTTTTAATATTTAAAATGATTGGGGTGGTTGGTTATGGTGTTAATCATTGTCATGTTTTTTTTTTTTATGGTGTAATCATTGTCATGTTTTTTTTTTTATGGTGAAAGTTATTTATTGCTGATAATAATGGTATTATTATTTCTCAGCTGTTTTGTTATGCCTGTGAGACCTGGACACTTTACAAAACAGCTGAGAAACACATAAATGCTTTGAATGCAAATGCTACAGAAGAGTTCTTCAAATATCTTGGACACAAAAAAGAACAAATATATCCATACTACAAGAACTTAATATTGAAGAAGGCTGGCTGGTAAAGAGTATTAAACAGAGAAAACTTAAATATTTTGGACACATTAAACGTCATGATAATCTAGAGAAAACCTTCATGGAAGGGTACATAATGGGAAAAAGAAAGAGAGGAAGACCAAGGCAAAGATGGCTGCAAGACATCGTTGATGATCTGCAAATGGATGCATCAGCAGCAGGCCATCTTGCTTACAACTGAGAGGCCTACAGTAGAGCTGTTAGAGAGGCAAAGTTCCGCAAGGGACATGCAAATGAATGAATGAATAATGGTATTTTTAAAAATATGTTTTAGAAGATGATTTTGATGTAGTATGTAGATCAGTGATTATAAACCTGGATTTCATGACACACACCACCCCCACCCAGAGTCCACAGAGGATTTTTTGGGGGTTCACGAACCAGCAAATGGATCAAAATTGAAAATCTTACCATCATCTGGATTCAGTTTATTGCTTTATTTTTAATGAGAGGTCCACAGATATTCCCAGGTCAGAAGGGGTGGGGGGTGGGAGTGGCCCAAAAAAAAGGTTTAGAACCACTGATATAGATCTTAAAGTGGAGCTTGCCAAGCATTATTTTTACTGAACAGCTTCCCTCATGGCTGATTCTGTCAGTGCTGGATTAGCATGACTGACTACAGTGTGTAATAGCATAAAGTATTTGTGGTGCAAGGTCCAGTCTCGTTGCACTTGCATATATTTGTCTTCAGTTTAGCTGTCATGTCCTCATCAAAGGATGTGCACCCTTACACAGATTCGTTGCTGATGTTGCTGTCTTTCTTCAGTTCTTCCTGGCTCTTGCGGCTTGTTGGAAGAAAAAAATCTCTGATAAGGAGTAATAATTGTAGAAGTAAAGTTAATGGTAGCAGTACTGATAGGTGCTGATGACTTGATATGAAAATTGTAATAGGATGTAACAGAGTAATGGGGTAAGCATTGGCCTTGACTGACTAGGAGGATTCAGTAGCCACCCAGGTTAAACCTCATTGTTTGGAGGTTAATTTTTTATGATTTTCTAACTTCTTTGGTGTTCTTTAACTATAAATGAAAAATTGTATCTTTCATCATCATTTATTAGCATGAATATAACCAGTTGATATAGGTATTTTACTTTTTCTAGAATAGTAAATGTAAAGCATATGAAATTTATTATTATAAAAGGTAAGAAAATAGATAGATCACAGAGCACAAAATTTAGCTCCTAAAAGTAAAAACCAACACCATCAGAGTTAAAAAAAATGAGGTAATTCGGCCACATCAAGAGACACAGTGGTTTGGAGAGGCTGGTAGGAGGAGGCAAAGTGCCTAGGAAAAAAGAGGCATCCCCACCACAGGTAGACTCGGAGACATCACGGAAAGTCAGAATATGTCATTGCGAGATGTTGGTTTTCTTGCTCAAGACTGCATTGCATTCAGGGAGATATTGAGAGGGACAATATTCTGGAAAGGACACGTCACATGACATGACAGCAGTAAAAGCTAATCTAACTAGCTACTGTAGCCTCTTGCACTCAGTCACAGAAGTCAATGTGTGTCCATTACTCTTTTATAATAAGCACTATATAAATAAGGCCAGCGGTTATACTTGAAGTAGTATTGATAGTCTTATAGGTGATCAGAAAAAGAAGATGGACATATGTCAGTCATGTGATGAGAAGATACAATCAGAGGATCCCCAAACAAGCTATCAAATGAAACACAACAGGCCAAAGAAAAAGAGGTTGACCACGTGAAACTCTAAAGAGGACATTGTTAAGAGAGGCCAGTTCAGTGGGCATAACATCCATTGATGAGATTGAAAAACTCACCGAAGGCAGGAAATCTTGGCGAACTACCATGTGGGCCCTATGTGACGTTTAGCAGCACGGGAAGGATGTAAGATGTAAGTATTGATAGTGTAATAGTATTGTCATGAGTTGTGCTGATTGTTATTAATGGTGATTGTGGCAATAATACTAAGATTACAATGTGATGATAATGATGATAGTGCAAACTTAACTGAAAATATTCATGTATTGTTGCTATTGCAGGCTACCAGGGAAGGATGTATGCGCAACCACACAGCCACTCACCTGCTAAACTCTGCACTCTCAGAGGTTACCACCAGCGTACAGCAGCAGGGGTCATCCGTGACGCCTTATAAGTTTACATTTGATTTTCTTACCTTGGTGGGTCATGTTAACATCACTTTTTTTGTTTTTAGCATTTGACATGTGGTACATTCTGTAGCCTATCAGACTTTCAGGCAAGATGTGAATGTATTTATTTATAAAATTGTCAAGACGGATAATCACAGCTTCTCACAGATTAACACTTTGTTGACCACAGTTATTTACCCTGAAAAACCCCCAGTTCCCAGCCATTTTTCTGAAAAATGAACTTTTTTGAGTGAACTTAGAAAAACAAACATGCATATCTCTACTCACCCTTTAGGGAATGTAATCCAACTTGGTAGACAGACTCCCAAGACCCTCTAGTAGTGTGTGATATCTTGTGAAACAATTATCTGGATGCAGTGGGACTTGACAACTTTTACAAATAAATCTTGTTTCACTCCTTTTCCCATTGACTGAGCACACTCTGCACTTCCTAGATGGTGGTTTTTTAGTGCCTTGACCCTCAAGCTTCACCAGGACATGATCCTTTACTATTCCAGATAATCTTCCTGGAGGATCCTTGCTTGGAGCTCTTTTGAGCTGTTTGGTAGGGAGTTCATTCTCAACACCTGCTTCCAAGATTTCTTGAACATTTGAAGTGGTTTCAGAGAGCCAGAATCTTGCCACTTCAACCAGATACTGCTTATAGGTCTTCTTGTTCTTATTTAAGGCTCTGTAGATTATGTATGAGTTAAACAGTGCACAATTGATGAGATAGAATCCTACTTTTTTGTTCCATTTCACCGTCTTCCTCAAGATGTAGTAGTACGAAAGATACTGATCAGCCCTGTCTACTCCCTTCATGTGCATGTTGTAATCAACAATGCAAATTGGTTTCATCAGTGGCTGTCCAGTTTTTCTATCTGTCTTCCCAGTAGCAACTATTCTTGAATTGTGCATTGTTGATATCATGCGAACAACTCTTTTTGTCTTTCCAGACCTGAAGCAGTGTTTGGTCTTTCCAACAAAATGTGCTTTCACTTTTCTTTATTCCTTTGGAAGCAGCTTTCAAACTTTTTGGCAGTCCTTTGTTTTCTCTAATTGTTCCACAGACTCTGGTTTTGTTTTGCAGTAGAACTTCAGCCATTGACACACTGTTGTAATAGTTGTCTTGGTATACATGATGCCACATTCCAAGATAGGGCCTCAGAACTGAGAGGACTGTTTCTTCTTTCCTTCTCCTGTATATATTTCCATGTTTAGTATGTAGCCTGTGTCACTCTCACACACCAGTCTCACAAGGATCCCATACTTTGTTAACTTTGAAGGATTATATGTCCTAAATTTCAGTCTTCCTCTCCATGGTATCTTTCCTTCGTCAAGCGAAAGCTGCTGTTTTGGTTTATACAGCTCCTGAAACTTAGGCAAAAAATAATCCAGCAGAGGTTTTATTTTGCCAATTCTGCCTGTTTCTGGAAGTGTCTGAGAGTTATCAGAGAAATGCAGAAAGGTCAGAAGATGCTCAAATTTACCTCTGCTCATTGTTTTGGAAAATATTGGAGTTTCCAGAAAAGGGTCTGTTGTTCAGTACTCTTTCCAGTGTGGCTTCCTAGTCTGGCCCATCAAAATGATTAATCCAAGGAATTTTTTCATGTCTGCAGGTGTTATGTTTTCAGACAAAAAGGTAGTAGGTTTGTGCATATGTTGGGTCTGTGCACGGTATAAATTTTCATGATAAAATAACAGTTAAAAAAAATCATTCCCAAACATCATACTGCAAATTTCCTCTATGCTGTCTGGTTTGTTTACGTTCACTGAAACACCAGGATTTCCTAGAAAATTTTCAAGAACTGGTGTAGAATCAGTGTTACTCCACACACCTATATCACTGCTAACTATATCACACGAAAAATGTAAAATACCTGCAACTGGAACATTATATCTTGACACTGAATCACAGTCACTGTCACTAGAAGTTTCACTATCTGACGCAGCAACACTGTGCCTAGTTATCATATTTTTAATCCATCGCCGTCACAGGAATCACTTTCACACGCATCATTTTCATTAGAAGAATCATTAAATAGTGATTTTTCATCATCACTAGGGCAATCTGACAACAAATCATAGCACATTTCGGCGCCAACAGCAGTATCTTCGAGAGAAGCATGCTCCGCCATTTAGAAAAAATGTCGACTTGCAAAATCTCGCGAAACCCATGTTTTTGACAGCTGAAACTGTGAGATTTCTATTTTTTTAAAGTTACGAAGATTGAAAACAATATTTTATTAACTCTTTCCGCGTTAGAAGAAACACAGACATGTCGTGGGGTGCGGGAGTAAAAACGCGGGTCTTGGTCTGTAAGGGAGTATAGTTGTAAAATGGAATGGAAAACAGTAGTTCCATATACTTCCATATACTTAATAGCTAAATGAATGAAAATTTCATAAATGCTGAGTTTTTTAGGAAAAAAGAAGTAATGTGATGTTTTTAGACACTGATTGTGGCCAGCTCACCATCGGCTAGGTCTAGATCCGCACTACTTACCACTACTTACCATCTGAGATGTGTAGATCTACTTGTCGATCTCGTATTGTGATTCCGTATTGCATTCTCGCTGAATGAATGTCTGAACTAACCTCCTAACTACTTCTCCAGTCCTCTAATTATGTCTAGATCTACTTAGAAAACATTCAAGAGCAGCGGGGTCGCCATATGCTATGTCCATACCCCTATCTACATCGTCAAAATTGAAAAATTTCCATGCTTCTCGTCCTTTATCTCGCTCGTCATCGCTCGTAACTAGGCACGCTTTCGCCATTTTGAAAATGTCACCGGAATCACGGATGAAATATGTACAGTCTAAATGTTACACCACTTGTTGTAATGAAACAAACAATTGTCACTATATCGACCATATGGTAGTTTAGGGACACTTCCGGTGTCACTATATCGACCATACGCACGGAAAGAGTTAACTCTTTCACTGCTGGAGGCGAAAACGTGGATGTTTCAATTTTGCAGAATTAAATGTGCAGGTCTTGATATGTATAGAGGACATACTTGTAAAAGTGAATGTAACAAAGTATTTCCAAGTTAAAAGTATGCTTATTATACATTTAAAAAACTGTAAATGAATGGAGATTCCATAAATGCAAAAAAAAAGAAGTTCTGTGAAAATAGAACATTTTTAGCAAAAAAAATGTTTATGATTGACAAACAAAATTGTGTTCTACTTACCATCAGCACTGTATATATCCCATATCCCGTGTAACACTTATTTTGATGATATGTGGAATTCCTCACACAAATAATGTCTGAAATAACCTTCTAGATACTTCTACAGTCCATCTAATAGGTCTAGATCTACTTGGGGTATATTCCATAATAATTGTCTGGTCATAGGGCTGTCCTCAAACTCACAAAAAGTTACAGAAAATTTTTAAAATCCACCATGTTAGCCTGCGCATGCCATTCAGGATATGTGCACTAAATGTTTACAATAACAAATTTACACTGGTTTGTAATGAAGTGAAGCATGGAGCCTAATCGGGGGCATCCAGCATGGAATGCTTAAACCAGAAGTATCCCAATCGGGATACACAGCAACAATAGAGTTAATATGCCAGATGGTATTGAAGTCATTGTTATACCTGGTCACCTTCCCCAGCTCTAGGAGGGGCCAGTACCCATTTTGACAGCTGGGTGAACTGGGACACTTCTTGTTTGGATCAAACCATTGACCACTACATGGGAAAGCTGAGCGAAAAAAAAATAAATAAAAATCAGAATATTCCTAAATGTGGTGTTTTGTTCTACAGAAGTGGAAAACCCACCAAAACTATGGAAAACAAATTCCTCCCAGACTAAATGTTTATGTAAAATTAGACGAATATTTTGGCTAAATACTATAAGAAGTAACACTTTGCTGGGGAAATGCAGTTGAAATCATTGACCTCAGTTATTGAGGAAGGATGCTGGTGAGGTTAGGACATGTGCTCCTGATGGCTGGTGACTCATTACGAAAAATATTACTGAGCTGACACGTCAGAGGTACAGGAATAAGTGGAGGCACGGAGAAGAAAAACAGAGAGGTTGTTGAGTAATAGAGAGCTGACCTAGGCAAGAGCAGTTAAAGGTGAAGGACAGGCACTTGGGGAAGCCCATGATCCTTGGGCACCAAAAGGTTGAGAGAGAGAGAGAGTTATTCAAACTTACAACTGGCATCTTATCTGATCAGGTGCATGTCACCATGTTTTTTTTTTTATAGGGAAATATATCAGCACTATAGACTTAGTATCAAACCAGCCTGTTTATGAGAATGCCACCTTAGGTAAAATATTACAACTTATGTGATGGGTCTAGTAATGTTGTAATCTCATTTCTCATCAACACAAGAGAGGTTGATAGGAATTTATTTACAACATATTCTTATAAACTTACTCTTTGAAACCATTTCACTTATTTCACTTACAACCTGAAACTGGAAGGAAGGTTCTAAGACTGAAAGTAATTTTTGTATTCTTCTGTCCCTAGACTCCAGTGGATGCAAGTCATATAAAAAAAGTGGAAGACGAGGTAAGGAATGTCATCAAGAAGGAATATCCAGTTTCGAGGAGAGTGATGCCCCTGGAACAAGCATTACAAATACCAAATGTAAAGAAGTTACACAATGAGGTAATGAATGTAACTTGCTACAAAGATTTCAATGATCTAGTTTAGATCTCATGACCTGAATGGTTTCTTTCTATAAATTTTTGTTTCTATCTTCTATATATATTAACCAGATTTTACAATAATAACAGCAGAACAGTATGAGGTGTGTCTAAAAAATTCAGTGAATGGTATCAGAAAACGAACAAAATGGAAAATACAAACAAAGTACCTTTATTGACCTTCAAAATAATCGGCATCCTTCACAGCACACTTTTGGCAACATTCATAAAGCTTCTGGAGACTGTCAGCAAAGGACTCTTTAGGAATTGATTGCAGAACTGCTGTCACATATTCTTGGATTGCTGCCACGTCCACAAAACGTGTGCCCTTCATGATGCTTTTCAGGCAGGAAATGGAAAAAAGTCCGCAAGCGCCAGATTAGGGGAGTACAGTGGATGATCATGAACAGGAAAGCCTCACTGAGGAAGAATTGCCGCACACAGAGTGCACAGGCACGCTATCGTGCTTGTCGACAGCTGATCTGAACATGGCTCATCCTCATTTGTTTCCGTCATGAGAGCATTTGAATCAGTTTTAAACACATTTTCTGCTCACACTTCCATCCCATACACTTGCGCCAACATTTCATGCGTCCGCGTCACTGTTTTCCCCAATGTGTAGCAGAAATTGATGTTCACTCGTTGCTCCATTGCACTGTGATCTTACCTCTCATAACTGATTATGTTCAACTGCCCACGGCGAGTTTACCCTGTCAGTCATGTGTACTCCAACGCTAGGTGGTGCTTCTCAACATATCGCTGGATAGCCGTGTGCATGGCCACACACCTGGCCCATGTTGCCGTTGAGATATCAGACCATTCACAAAACTTTTTAGACACACCGTGTATATTAGATCAGTGTTCTCATCCTTTCTTTTGCTGTGAACCTCATTTCCTGCCTGAGAACAGCTATGGACCCCTCATTAAAAAGTAAGCCAATAAATAGAACCAAGAAATGCTAAGATGTTTTTTTCTAATTGAGCTCATGCGCTTAAACATTTTCTGGACCATTTGCTGGGCTATGGGCTCCTAAAGATCCTTCCATGGAACCCCAGGGGATAAGAATCTCAGTATAAGAATCCCAGTTGTGTTCTCTGGACACAGGGAAAATAATGAGAAAATGTACCAACATTCCAGGGATAAGAAGTGGAGATAACAGTGTGAGTAACCCATGATATGTTGATAATACTAGAGCATTTGCTAGAAATGAAAAGAAAGCTGGTATAAAAAAGTTACATAGAGCTGTCTAATAAAGTGATTAGTAAGGGACTTGAACAAGAAAGCATAGACTGAGGTTATATCCGTAAAGATTTATAAAAAGGACCTGAATTCATTGACCTTGTGTGATAAATAAAGAACCCCACTAATCGTATCCATTTTTATAAATATTATCTAAATTATGGTCGAGATGTTTTTGTTCACAGCATTACCTAACTGAAGTATTTCTCTTAGCTATTTGTTAAGTTTCCTTTCATTATTCATTTTAATTCATTCATCCTTCATTTTTTTCTCCTATTATTTTCTCTTATTTTTGTCTGAGGAAGGCCCAAGGTGAAATATTACAATATTGTGCTAAACACTAAAATGTGTTCCTATGTCGTTTTAGCCATGAACATATAACAGATTACAGACATCCGAAAGATAGTCACAATAGAGTAGAGAGGATTAGCCGTTGGCACTTTTCGAATCTGACCAGATGTCACATCACCCATCTGTAGAAATAGGTACCTGACTTCTGGAGCTGGGGAATGAAATGAGGCATGATGCTGACCACATCACCCTCTGTTGTGTCAACAGGTCAAGGAAAATATGGGCACTAACATCATATTCCTATGTACCTCTAAGGCATGACAGGGTTACTTTTATCTTGAGCAGTTGCAATAAAAACAATACGTTCAGTAAAATGTTACCAAAAAAAAAAACAATAATTCAGCTCATAATAATAATAATTTCAACTCCTATTTTGAATGAGGGTCCCACCTTTTTAGTAAGAGATGAAGTAAGATAATACAGGAGACAACTAAATGTGTTTACTCATACAAATGGATTGAAATAGTATAAACATCTTTTCCTATAAACATTTTTTCTCCATTTTTTTTTTTTGGTTCTTCACTATAGATAGTAAAGTTCAACATTAAAATCTGTACATTTATTAAACTTTAGTCTCTCTAAACCTTAAGTGCCCAGGGCACATGGGGCTTCTGCAAGGGTTTTCCACAAATGCCTGTCCTTTGCCTTTTTTCCACTCTTGCCCAGGTGAGCCCTCTATTGCTCAACATCCTCTCTGTTGTTATCCTCCATGTCTCCTTTGATCTACCCTCTTTAGTCTGCCAGAAACTATGTGAGTGGCTGAGTGAAAAAAAAAAAATGACAGTTAAAATAACTGGTCCATATGATTTGTTCCTTTAAAGGGAATCCGTATTTTTAAACTCCTGTAAAATCTGGAAAAAAAAAAGAACACTCTGGAATATACATGATGTTTGTGTTTATTATAAAGCTGTTTGTGTGGACTTATGTAATGGTCATGAAGGAGACTGAGAGATAAATACTTGAGCTTGAATCTTAATTAAAATGTTCCATTTTTTTAAAAAGAAATAACTGAGTATAACTTCATCAAAAAAAGCAGCCTTTTCCTTTAACTCTGGTGTCTTGATCACATAATTGCTAGATTTGCAAGGTCAGTGATAAAGGCACTAGTATACAGCAATTCAATTCAGTTCAAGTGCCATGCCACGTGGCGTAGGCAATCATTTCTCTCCACAATTCCTTGTCTTTAGACTTGATTATGAGATACACCAGTGACTTTCTTCCTAGCCACACTGACAGCCCATCCAGTACTTCTCTCTCTATCTTCCTCTCTCTCTTCTTCCCTCAGTTTTTCCAGTTGCCACAATGTGTTCCAATTTTCCTCTTCTCAGAAAATGTCCTACAAATCTCGCTTGTCTGCCTCTGATTTTGTCTGCTATAATTTGCCTTTTAACTCCAGGCTCTCTTAAGACTTCCTCACTGGTTTTCTTAGCTGTTCATGGTACCTTCAACATCCTTCTTATGAACCACATTTCCATGGCCTCCATTTCTCACTGTACTCTCTGATTCATGGACCATGCTTCACATGCATGAAACAAAATTGGCTCGATGTAACATTTAAAAAATGGAAACAAGATTCCGAGTACTTAAATGTTACATCGAGCCAATATACAACAATGTCATTTTCTTATGATTCTAAACAGGAATATCCCAGTGATGTGTCAGTGATAACTATTCAGTCACATGATGGAGGTGTGGCTTTTTCTTCAGAATTATGTGGTGGGACGTAAGTAATTTATTATGTTTGTTTATTATGTTTTTGTTGTAGGAGTGTGAAGTGTTAGTGCCTTCATATTTTTTGGCCACTACAGCATTTGAGGTAGGGGATGCCAGGACCTGTCCTCGCTGCCTTTGTTTTTTTCTAGGGAAACCCCAGTTACCCCAATTTTTTTTAGGCTGGGTGAACCCTGGTGCTGGTTGATCTGAAAAAATTCTGCTCATGTGTGAAATCGAACCAGGGACCTTCTGATTGGCAAGCAAAAGCACCAACCACTGCAGACAACCAAAGAAAACAATGTTAACTTCTTATGAGCTATAGGAGAGTTGAGACAGTTGAGATGTTTGGCCCAGTTTAATGAAATGTAAATTTCAGCAGCAGAACAGCTTTTTAGAAAGCGAAAAGGAAAATACCAAATTTTGCATTAATATGTCAGTTCTGAGATTCTGATATTTTCTCAGTTTATTCTTTGCTGTCAGATAGCATGGCTTATAAATGTGAAGAAAACAACACTGAACACATTAGAAGTATCAGTCCATTCACATTTATTGCTGTCATTGTTTTATGAGCACTGGCTGAATTGATTGTGCTGATCATGGAACTGATCCAGACCACATTACAGTCTGTTTTCTATCATTACGACTTGTTAGACATGCATGCATCGGGGTTGATGAACCATACCTGACCATGACCTTGTTCCACCTCTCCATTGGTACCCCCAGAGACAGGTAATGAGGCAGGGATCACCATAGTCCTCATGGTGGTGGAGTCTGCTAAAGAAGCATTGCACACCTGCACATTTTTAGCTCCATTCTGGGACTGAAATTAAAAAAAAAAAGCTGCCGTAACTTGCTTCCAAGTGACTTGATGCTTCACCTCAACATCCTCACTGCATCGGCTTCAAAGAACACCAGCTCACAGTTCCAAGGAGACTGCAGAAGAAGGAGGTTTCTGTTACAGTGTATGCCTGTTAATGAAAACTGGAACCTTTATTCTTTACTCCCTAAGTTCACAGAGTAGGGTTACGTTGTTTTCTTTTCATTCCTAGGCATGTATTGAACACCTCACACATTGGTGACTTCTGTATCACCAGTCTGAACACAAAGTCTCAGAATGTGAAGCATGTGACATGTGTCACAGGACAAGATGCTGTTCAGGTAGGATGATGGTGTGACGAGGGCAGGAGAATTGTGTATGTTCACAGACATGAGGCACTAAAACCTAGCGTTTGTTATTTTTCTAAGTTTTGTCACTTAGCATCACAGTTAGCACATCTTCTTTTTTCTAAGTTTTGTCACTTAGCATCACAGTTAGCAGATCTTCTTTTTTGTCTTGTGCATGTAAAACTATAAATCTATGCTGATTTTGTGTAAACAGTAAATCTTTGAAAAAAATGTTTATATTTAAATTTTTTAAAAAAAAACAACAACCCTATAAGTGCACCAGTGAATAAATTACTAAAGTTACTTACATGTTATTAGGAAGGTATTGTAAATGATGTCAAAATCTTCTGCTTCATTTCTTGGAGAAAGAAAGATGGATACTCGACAAAATGTCGGCATCAGTTCCTCAATACCAGTACCCAGCAAGTCCCTTACCCAAAAAAAAAAAAAACAGGAAAAGAAAATAACAGCTTGTGCAGTGAAAGGTCTTCCTAATGTTATCACACCATAAGAGACAGACTTGAGGAATAAAGAAACAGATAGCGGAGAAGAAAACATTGCATAGTGTAAAGGTAACTCATGAAGGTGCTTAGAGGATAAAGTGTTAGTGTCCATGTTTTCTTTGACTTGTTGGCATGCTAGAGGGTGATGTGGTCAGTATCATGCCTGACTGCCTTTCCTTCCTTATCTCCAGAGAATGCTAAGTGCCCTTTTCTATGGCTGGGGGGGGGGGGGCACCTCAGGTTTTGAACCACCAACCTTCACCCTGAGAGATCAGTGCTGTGACATATCCAAGTGTTCTACAAATAACCTCATACATGCCACAGTCACATTCACCAGGGTCTTCCATAATTCACATATCCATTACGGAAACATTAGTCAACAGATCATCCTCACTGCCCAGGATTGGCAGCTTGTCCAGAGTGCTCCAGTCCTCTCCTCAGTATCACCCCCAGGGTGCAACAGGTGACGACATCAGTTCTTTGTTGGTTTACCAGTCATCTTTGGCTCTCTACCTGGCTACAGCCCATTTGACATTGTGCTCATGCAGTCTGTCCATGGTCTTAGATTCACAGTCATTGTCAGAATCCCTGATGCATTCTTAAGAGCATTATGGGAAGTAGCTTCTGTGTGATCCTTGTTTTATGTGGGACTGAAGAAAAACACCAGTTTTTTCAGTATATCTTTTTTTTAAAAATTATATTTCAAATTATGTTCTTTAATATTGCATTCTTTATGTCAGGCACATTACCATGGCAGTGTCATACAAGCTATGTGCCTTCTGCTGAAGAGCTTGGTGGAATATCAAGAGATCACATTTTCTCAGCTGCAGAGATTGGCTTCTCTTGTTCAACAGGTATTTATGAACGGCATTAAATGTTCTTAAATGCAAGGAACATTCTATTTTAAAAAAAAAATCTGTGGGACTTTTGTTTTTAAATTTTGCGTTTTGTTTAAGATAAGTTTTAAAAAAATTAAATTAACGTGTCACATTTTGTCAGTTTAGAGTTTTTGTACCAGTGGTATCACATTTAGTCTGTGTTGTGCTGTCAGAAAATTGTTGTCACTGTACAAATATTGTATGCTTATAGCTGAGGCAGTATGTTTATAAAACTCATATTTTTAAAGAGCTGTGATCATAGGATTTTTCTTCATTTAAGATAAGGTTTCAGGGTTTTTTGATTATTGTTTAATTTAAAAGCATCAGAGGTTTAACACTAACTGTGTCTGTTTATGCCTCACTGTGAAACATTACTTCAAGCGTAACCATCTTTGTGGTGTATTCAACCAGAGCATATTTTGCCTGTATCTGTAATGTGGGCATAAATTCATATATTGTACATCAATACCCATCACACTCAGGTTGAGAGAGGAAGAGCCAAAAGATTAACAGTAACATCTTTTAGATCTGCTTTGTAATGATGAGGACATGGTTCCTAGGAAACAAGAAAGTAAATGATATGTTCAGGCTATCACTGAGTGTTTAAACACCACACTCACTGCAGTAAGCATCCTGCCTAGACAGTGGGACATTATGGCATTATGGAATTGGCTACCAAGAGAGCAGTATTCTGAAATAATAGGCCACATGAACACAGTTTTTATTGTGGTACTAAGGAAATAATGTGATGCTTTTGATCACTGGTGTATAATTTTGAAGCGTGTTGCTATATTTATATCTTTTATAACACAGGTAGCCACCTTCATTGAGTCCAGGGTGGAGAGATTTCAGCACAGTCTAACCTACAGCTGTGAGAATAAGTCTAGGCTCAGAGACTTTATTGAAGAAAATGGCAAGGTATTCATTCACTTTCTAAATTCTGAATGGTTGTTGTAGAGAAGGTGGTCTCCTTTCTTAGTTCTTGGAGAGACAGCTGTTAGAAGCATCTGAGAGAACTGGTGGCACTGGAATAGAAATTGATTTCCATTTGCAGGAAAATGCTAGTATTATCTAAAAATAATAAATAAAAATAACCAGATGAATGTGCACTGAGAGCATTTTGAAGTCAAAAGACAAAGATGAAATGGCTGGGCCACATAAATGGGAAAAACAAGAGACCCCTATACCACCTTGACTTGGACACTTCAAGGAAAGAAAAAGGATGGCAGGCTGTTAGGAATATGGAGACACACAGTACAGAAAGAACAAAAGGAAGCAAGAAAGACATGGTTTGAGGTATCCCAGCTTGCTCAGGTGCTTATGACAGGACTGTATGGGGAAACTTTATTGATGCCTTACGTTCTATTGGGAGTGCAGAGGACTGACGATGATTATCTAAAAATGAATATACAATCGAACCCACTTAATATCACATTGCTTTATGTCACCACCTGGATATTGTCACATAAATTTGTATCCCTGACCAACTCCCATAAATAATTAATTGGCTTTACTCCTGTTAATATCACCCCTCTTATTGCCACAAATCGATTAATGTCACGGTATTTTTGCACCTGGAGGAGTTAAAGATCCCACTTTATATCACAGACTGGGTGAGTACAAGCTACAAACATCTCACAAAATGTTATCAGCTTTGCGATTCATCAAAGAAGGCGTTGGCTATTTGATCACCGAGTAATTGCCACATCAACCTTTTGAACATGTGGGCATCGAAACTCAGGTGGTGTGAATGAAAGGCTTACCATGGCCACCCTTTTGTGATTAAAATCTGGCTTTTTTCGGTTATTGGCTTCTTTATCAAGACGTGGGCAGTGTTAAATTGGCAACGTGAGGTGATAGTTGGTCATACTCAAATAGTGTACCATGAATTGTATACCCAGAACTTCTTTCTGGTTCTCATTGTGATAGAAAATGGCTACTAAATGCAAATGTGTTGATCTGGATTTGAACGGTAAAATGGATATTCTGAAGCAAGTTGATTAAAAAATTACAAGAAAGGACATAGTGGATAAATTTGAAATTGACGTTTCACTGTATCGAACTTTTTAAAAACCGAGACAAAATTGAACGAGACTTTCGCTCGTCTTTTGTTAGGTCAAACTGTAAGCGAAGGCATGTGAGTTCTTACATGGATATCGAGTGTGCTCTGCTGAAATGGTTCAGACAGACATGTTCTGCACAGTTGCCTGTGTGCAGTCCTGTGCTGGCAGAAATCGCAAAACATTTTGCGAAAGAAATGGATATGCCTGGCTGGAAGTGTTTGAACGGCTTTCTTGAGCACTTTAAGAAATACCACAACATAACATTTGAGGTTGCATCAGGTGAAGCAGCCCAAGTTAACACTGATGTCGTTAATGATTAGATTTCTCGCTTGCCAAAATTTCTGGATGCATACAGCCCAGATGACATTTTTAACATGGATGAAACAGCCCTGTTTTATAAACTGCTACTGAACAGGACTTTGTGCTTTCATGAGGAGAAGTGCAACAGTGGCAAACATTCTGAAGATCGCTTAACAGCTTTCGTGTGCTGTAACATATCTGACAGTGAGAAGACTCCGCTCCTTGTTATTGGAAAGTCATGAAATCCACTGTGCTTCAAGAACATAAAGAGCCTGCCCATCACGTACAAGGCCAACCAGCGTGCTTGGATGATAAGTGAACTGTTTGAGGGCTGGGTCATTTCTTTTGACAACAAAATGAACCAAATAAACAGAAAAGTTTTGTTGTTTGTTGACAACTGTCCGGCACACACTGACGCCCCAAGCTGATGGCTACAAAGCTTGTTTTCCTGCCACCTAACACAACCATCGTGCTGCAACCTTGCGACCAAGGTATCATTTACGCTTTCAAGGAACAGTACAGAAAATGAATAGTGCATCATGTGCTGTATGCTGTGGAACAAAACCATGTCGCCGAGATCAACATCAAGATAGCGATTAATTTTATGCATGCGGCATGGAATAGCGTCAGTCAGTCAACGATTGTGAATTGCTTTCATAAATCGCAGTTTACTTTCTTGCCCGAGCCAGTGATCAATACAAATGCTGGCCATATTTGTGACGTTCCTCTGGACTTGATCACAGATGAAGAGTGGGCAGCAGTTTCTGATGGAAGTGTCATGTTTGATCAGTTCGTTTTGGCTGATGATGGCTTGCTATCAATGGAAATGTATTCGAAGAGATCGTCGCTAGCTGCAGTAAAAGCAAGGTAGACAGTGACGCTGAGGATAGTGCTGATGATGTCAGTGAATCCACGGACCAGACGCCCACCAAAACTATTTCGTACGCTCAGCCTGTAAGCACGTTTAAGACTGTGTGCTCATTCATTTACAGTATGCCCGACCTGGCGCAGGATGTTTTTAGTGCTGTATCGTGTTTAAATGACTCTAGTTATCACTACACAATGCAAAATCAAGCATTTTTTAGTACTACTGCGGACAAGTCAGATGCTGCTTAATTATAGTGTTTTCTATATTGTAAGACTAAGACTTACTGTATTTTATGATTAATATATTTTGTGACTAATATATTTTTGTGATTAGTACATATTGTGTCCGATGATGATAGTTGTGGTTGTTTGTCATGTGTTTAATGTAGCAAATGTGGGATGGATGGACACACACACACACACATATTGGCCCAGTTAAATCCTTTTTAATGGACTCCTGTTTATGTCAGCTTCGCTTATTGTCTTCACATTTTGATGGTCCCGACTATGTGACATAAACGGGTTCGACTTTATATATATATAGTAGCATATAGTAGTACCGCCTGCTATCACCAAGCAGCCAGCAACACCATCACTAAGCAGCAATCTAAAAATAGCACATGTCAGGTAGGTGATTGTGTTGCAGACATACTTCAAGGAAGAAGTTCGTTCTGTCATCTAATTCTTGTCTGCCAAAGGTCTGAACCTCTCAGACATAACACTCTGAAATATCAGCATTGCACAGCCATGAGTGCATGTGCAAGGCTCGAGTCTTCAAGTGTATTGTAGTTTTTGAATTACAAGTTTATAAGATGCTGACCATCCAGGGAAAGCTCACAAAGGATGTGGAGCACTTGTGGCTGAAAAGTCAAAACACAGGATTTTTTTTTACTGAAATTCAGGCACCGGTTCACAGATGCATTGCAAAGCAAGGAGGCTAAATTGAAAAATATGGTCATTATTTTTCCAGTAGTAAATAAAAGTATAAAATGACATTTTCTAACTTTCATTTGATTCACTTCATATATACACATGTATACATACATACAAACTGCTGGTAGTATTTGAGATTGAAGTGACATTCTGGGTGATCATTTGGTACTGAAATTCCAAGTATAGAAGGAGAAGTCACCATTAAGTCAAGAAGGTGATTTTGACGTTACAGGAGAAGTGCTGAAGATAATGTTGAATTTATGTTACTGGTGATTGTCATTTTAATTTGCCAGCATTATTTTTCTTTCATTTGTTAGGCAAAGATGTTATCTAATTCAAGTATAATGTCATAGTCTTGTTCGTATTGTCTCTTCCTAGTTATTACGTTTTTTTTTTTTCAGTTACAAATTTTGTTTTAAAAATCCAGGTCAGAGATTTGTGTGATGCATTCAGTGTGACCATAAACCGGCTTGTGGAGAATAGTGGTGAACGTGAGGACATAATGGGAGATATTGTGTCCCATATAAAGAAGGTGAGACATGTCCCGTGGCATTGGTATGCCACAGGGGTGTGAATTTAATGCTTTTATACTTTCTAGACCACTGCAACATTGTAAGTTAGGGAGACCAGCATCTGTCTTTCCTGCATTCATTTTCCCCTTGTACTTATTTCTTGAGATTGGGTTGACCCTGGTGCTGGTATGTCCAAAAAAAAATTGTTCCTCATTGCAGAATTGAACTTGAAACTTTAATAGATTTTATATGATGATTTTATATCATGAATGGCTTACATTCTGCCTGTGTAAGTAGTTCACTCACATCTAGTATTTCTAATTCATAGAATGAAAAAAAAAAAATTTAATACAGAACTACTAATAACAAATATGTTAATACTGGAGAAAACAGGCTAGCCAAAAAAAAAAGCACATTGAAAGAGGCTGTTGATGAGAGAGGGAGGGCAGGTGAAGCTAAAAGGGTTTGTTTATTTTTCAGGCCCAACAGCTGGAACTGGTGTCTAAGATGGTCAGAGAAGAGGCACATTTCTGCCTGGAGAGTTTAGAATATAAAGTAGCTGAGGCAATTAACAAAAAGGGCATAAGTTTGTTACAGGAGGTAAGTAAGGTTCTTATGAGACCACTCCAGTTCATCAGTACATGATAAATCTATTAGTGATAAAAAAAAAATGTATGCTGAAAAGTGAGTATGTGAGTGGCAAGAGACCATGTAATAAAATAATGGTTCTTGATCTTATAGTTTATGCTTTGGCCCATCATCGTTGCACTCTGGACATGTCTGTAGGCGCTCAGATTCCCCTCCTTACCATATCCGTCGGCATCCTGCAGCTGACATTGCCGGCTCTGTGTTGATTGTCAAGTCTTCTCACGTGCCTAGTGTGCCTCTCGTTTCTGACCATGCCAGTCTGCACTCCCAGCTGCTCTTGAAGTCCTACACTCTGCCTATCTTTATAAGCACATTATTGGCTTGATCCTGTGGTTGGTCCATCTGTGATGATGGCAGAGCTAGCCATCCTATCAGCTCTTCCGTTTCCCTGGACATTGGTATGCCTAGGGACATAGATGAAGGGTGACTCTGAGCAGTTAATATGTCTGTCATTGATGGCGAGCAGTCTTGTATGGAGGAAGTATATATCAGTAATGAGAAATCATGAGGTATTCATCATCATCATGATCTAGTTCCAGGTTTGACTGACATTTAGAGTGAACTATGATGAGTGTTGAATTGGAGATGATTATGATTATGCGATGTGTTTCAGGTAGGAATGTTGTGTATGTGCCATATTATATAATATGAATGAAGGTAAGAGACTTTGAAAATAATCTCATACAGGAACTCAGGAAATTTGAATATTCTGCAAAAACTGAATTACTAATATAATTATCTTCCCCTTTTTTTACAGATGTTGCAAAAAGAAATGGAGGAATTGGCAGATGTGTCACCCATTATTTTGCAAGTAGATCAGATTAACATCAGCCCAAGACAAGTAAGTTCTTGTACTGGATGTCATAGTAATGCCAAAATGTTATAGGTTCTGATACAGGATGTCGTTATAATGATGAAATGTTAATTTTGTGATTATGAAGAGTGCTGCAGTGATATAGTGATTCTTGCCTGTGTGTTTCAAAGCAGGAAACAAGTAAACGTTGAAGCTGCAAGGGTTAGTTAAGTAGGCCTTGCATGTCTTCCTATTGAGCATGATTGTTTCTTTCCTTTTTTTTTTTTTTTTGCCTACAAAGAAAACTATTTAATTTCTTGACCCTGTTCTGTTCAGATGTGTCTTTCATTTTTTTATTTATGTATTCATTATGGTGTTTTGTGTGTAGATTGTATATATTTTCTTTGTCCAGTTTAGCCCATTCATATTTCATCAAATTTAGAAAGCTGAGATACCTATGCCACATCAAGAGACATAATGGCTTGGATAGGTTGATAGCAGAAGACATAGTGCCTGGCAAAAGGGTTGAGCTCATTACAGGTGCACTCTGAACATTATGGAAATTCGGAGCATGTCACTGCAAGATGTTGGTCAACTTCCTCAAGACTGCATTACATTCAGGGAGGCAGTGAGAGGGGACAGCATTCTGGAAATGACATGTAACATGATGATGGTGATGATGATATTTCGTCTTATGTATAATATTCAGTTGTTTCCAATACTCATTATCAGGTGTAGTTTTGTCAGTGATCATTATGTACCTTAATGATCTTATTTCTCCACTTCATATGATCATTTGTGATTATATTCAAATGTTTTACCTTTCGTTTCCTTACTTATCCCATCCATTTTTTTTTCATGCTTCCTTCATTCTATTTGCCTTGAGTTTTCAGATAATTCTGAGGTTCTATAATTTCTGTCTCTTTGTGAAATGTCTGAATAATTTTGTCTGTTCCTTATAGTTTTAACTAGTTTTATGTTCTACTCCAGTGTTTCCCAGGCTTGTTCAGGCTGCCCCCAGCCCCCACCTTTCTCCCATGCCACATCCTCAACCCCCCTCCCTTCTTCCAGTTCCCCCCTATTGACCCATTTTCCTTCACCACCCTCCTGGTCCTTTCCAACGCCCAGAGGGAGTGGGGGGGTGTTAATGCCCACTTTGGGAAACCATGTTCTGCACTTTTCTTGGAATTCTTTCATTTGTTTTCTCCAGCATTATGCTACATCTTTCTCTAAAGCCATATCACTTTTGCTTCTAGTTTCTTTCATCAGAATGCTTGCTATCCAAGTCTCACAGATGTAGAGTAAAAGACATATATGTATATATATTCTCTTTCTAATATACTTTTATTTGCTGGTACAATGGTTCTCAATGTCCCAGGTCCCAGTTCTCCTTTTTCAAATCCAGATTTCCCTCAAATCCTCACTAATGTATTAAATCATTGATCAGAAGAGATTTTTAACCATTATACATTCTTTTACTGTGGTACTTACTGAAATGTGAATGACTTACCAAATAAATATTTGTCCTTATAAACTTTAAATTCTTCTGAGTGGGGTTGGGGGGAATCTCCCTTCCCTTAGAGAATCACTGTGCTGGTGTTTCTTCCTGCTGCAGAATGCTGTACTTGTTTTTTTTTATTCTGGACTTGATTTCATTTAAAAAAAAAAAACTTTCTGCCATGACTGCTAGCATCACAGAGACAGAGAAATCCTACAACAATCATAGCTATACATGTCAGTTCTCTGTTTTTTGGGTTTTTTTTTTTTTCTAGATGGTAAAAGCACTCTCCCAAAAAGCCTGGCCCAAGTTGGTGGTCCTAGTTAAGAAGTCCAGTAAAAATGTCCATGTTATTGTCAGTATTCCAGTCTCTTCAGTCAAGGTGAGTATTTCTCCTTTGTTGTTTCATCAGCAATATATTCAGTTAGTAATTATGGCTTATTTTATTATTTCATAATTACTTTTGCCATTTGAAAGAAAAAAAAAAGATATATTTTCTAGTTTGCTAGAATGACCTCTTTGACTTTGAGATTTCTGATCCCTATGGTGTTATGAGTTTTCACTCTTTCTCCCTAGTGCCAGATAGTGGAATGTACAAGTGTAGAGCAATGTACAAGTCTTTTTTTTTTCTTCAGCTGTTCTAGAAAGGAAAATCTACATACCTGAATTTCTTGAAAGCCTTTTCAGCCGTACTCTCTTGTAATGTGTTCAAGATGAAGTCAATCTGAGTGTTCACTATAATAGAATTAGGCTATTTTGTCTTCTGATGCCTAGTGTTATAAAATACCCCATTTACATACAGACTACACATAATTTTTATTTTTAAACTCACTTGTTTTAAACTCACTTCAGCCTAGTGATCAGAAAATGAGCTGTTTTAGTTCAGTTTACAAATTATAGTACTCAGTCTACCAATATGAGGGTACTTCAGGTTCCAGCAGTGGGGATTTTTTTATCTGGTACCATTCATTCATTCATGTGACTTGTCCTTTCCAGAACATCGTCCCTCTCACAGCCTCCCTGGATGCAATGCAGTCTTGCACAGGTTGAGCAGGGTCTGGCAGTGATACATTCAGACTTTCCGTGATGTCCTGCGGAGAGGTTGTCCCATTTCTCTTTTTGCCAGGCACTGTGCCTTCTGCTGTCAACTTCTCCAAGCTGTTGTGTCTTTTTATGTGGCCAAAGTATCTCAGCTTTCTAATTTTTATGGTGTTTCCAAACCAGTTTTCTGCGACATCTAATCCATTAGTATCTCTTTATTTCATTTTCATTTTATCCTTGATATTCTAAGTGCCCTTCTGTAACATTTCATTTCAAATGCTGTTATTCTCCTTTGTAGTAATTTGTTAAGTGTCCATGTTTTGCATCCGTATGTTGCTGTTGGGAATATGTAAGCTGTTAGTAAACATAACTTTGTTTTCTTGTTGGTACCTTACCACATACTCTTCATTTGTGCTAGTTTCTGTGATGCAACTGCTGGTCTTTTTTCTGGTACCACCACACCAAAAAGGCCCTGGGGTCCAATCAGTCTCTGAAAATAGGTACCGGAGAAAGCTGAGAAGGTAAATACAGCCAGGCATGATACTGACCACATCACAGTTTCATGTGCCGAAGGTCTTGAAAATATGGGCCTGACACCATTTCCCCAATATACTTTAATGACATGGAAGTAGGGATTTTACCTTTTACCATTATAAATTATAAATCTGTAATCAAGGACTGGCATCCCTGCACTCCGGGCTTTCCTATGTATGCTCCACCTTCCGTTCCGACACCCGCTGAAGTGTGCACCTGCTGATGAGGCCAGTCACACACTGGTTTTGGATAATGTGCACTAAACCACTTCACTCAGAAAAATGTTCCCCTCTCTTCCCCTTTTCTCCCCCAATTTGATCATCCTCCTGATGTGGTTGTTGTAATTCAACTTGATATCATCCTCCATGTGCAGCTATTCAAGGTAGCTCTTGCAATCTCCTCCTTGTCCATTTTTAGGGTGCCCTGGGTTGATGCCATGCCTGCCAGCTTGTCCACTACAAATTATAGAGTGAAGTATGAAAGAGTAGCCTTGAAAATTTGTGGGGAAATCAGATTGCATGCAAGAGAATTAAAAGAATGGGTGTGATTTGAACCCTGGACTACAGTAGAACAAGCAGCCACCTAGCATAGAGACAGCAGTCAGACATACTTCACTCTTTCACTTCATTATATGCACCAGCTTTGTATTTTTTTTTCTAACTTGCTAAAAATATTTTACAGATTTTAAGTCACTAGAGGATTTCTAATTTTGATGCTGGATATTTTCAGTAATCTTATGTCTTATCTTATATAACCTCCCCGTGCCGTTAAATGTCACATAGAGCTCGCTAGGTAGTTCACCAAGTTTTCCTGTTTTTGGTGAGCTTTTCAACCTCATCAAGGGACTTTATGCCAACTAAACTGGCCTTTCTTAATAATGTCCTCTTTAGAGTTTCATGTGGTCGACCTCTTTTTCTTCTGCCTTTTGTGTTCCACTTGATAGCTTGTTTTGGGATTCTCTGACTGTTTCTTCTCACCACGTGACTGACATACGTCCATCTTCTTTTCCTGATCTCCTATGAGACTGGTTGTTGTCCAGTCATCTGTCTTATCTCTGTATTATTCTTGAATTCATTCCACTTAATGCTGAGTATTTTCCTTAGACATTTGTTTTCAAAAGGGTCTAATTTCTTGTCTTTTTCTTTAGTTGTTTTCCAGCTTTTGCATGCATAAATGAGGGTGGATATTACATTTGAATTGAATAGTCTTAACTTGGTTTTTGTGCCATATGTTCTCAAGACTTGTTTTCTGTCATTGCTTTTCATTCACCCATTATTTTCCTGTAAATAATTTTACCAAAATATCTCAAATTAATTTGAAATCAATTTTATTATAACTGATTTTAATGATTTCATATACATAAATTCACCACTGTGAAAATTCACATTTTTACTAATGTGATTATTAAATCAAACTTCTCTTTAGTTTGGAATGTCCTGAGATTTACTGTTTACAAGTTTACAGAACAGTGGTGAATTTATGTATATGGAATCATTGAAATCAGTTATAATCAAATTAAAATCAGGTTTGGGATATTTTGGTAAAATTATTTACAGGAAAATAACAGGTGAATGAAGAGCTATGGCAGAAAACAAGTCAATGAAAGAAATGATAATGGAAAGACGCTGGAGATGGATAAGACATACAGTTCAAAAGCGTAACCAGACAAGCTCTCACCTGAAACCTCCAGAGAAGGAGAAAACAAGGAAGTTCTAGAAATACCTGGCATAGGCATATTGAAGCAGAGATGAAAAAAGACCAGCTGCACCTTGAGACAGATAGAAGAAACATCCCAGGACAGAAATAAATGGACAGCCCTTGTTGATGACTTATGCCCCAGATAGGGGTAAAGAAAGTGAGGAAGGAAGAAAGGAAAGAGTTTTTGTTACATAACAGAATGTTTCTTCTTTTCTTTGTGATGCTAGAAGATTTTTTGAAATGGTTATGGAAAAAAAAGTGCCAGAATTTAGGCCCTACCATTTCATTTATTGTTCTCTCATAGGAATGAGATTAATACTGTTTGCAAATATACAGAGCAAGCAGAATGAGAAGAGTAGAAATACTGAAAAAAAAAGGAAGAAGCTGTTCAGTGGAATAAAAAAGAACTCTCTCTCTCTGAACCTTAAGTGCCCAGGGCACATGGGGCTTCCGCAAGGGTTTTCCACAAATGCCTGTCTTTCGCCTTTTTTTCTGCTCTTGCCCAGGTGAGCCCTCTATTGCTCAACATCCTTTCTGTTGTTCTTCTCCATGTCTCTTTTGGTCTACCCTTACTTCTGTTCCCCTGTGGTGTCCATCTTAGTGCTATTTTTGGTAGTGAGTTGTCAGTCATTCTGAGCACATGTCCCAACCATCGCCAGCGTCTTTCCTCAATAATTGTTGTCAGTGGTTTCATCTGCATTTCTGCCAATAAGATGTTATTTCTTATGGTGTTTGGCCAAAATATTTTTTTAATTCTACGTAAACATTTAGTCTGGAAAGAATTCAACTTGTTTTCTATGGTTTTGGTGATTTTCCAGCATTCACCACCATAGAGTAGTACACTTAGAACATTACTCTTAAATATCCTGATTTTCATATTTATGCTTAGTTTATTTGATTAAAAAAGAACAACAACCTACAATTAGACTAATGTCATCAAAGAATTTTTATTCTCTGAATTATGCCCAGACTGGAGACTGATAGGGCCACTTATTCATGGGACAATTGATACATGTCCTGTAGTAATTCTCACAGATGCAAGATCAGTACTGGAAGCTCTTCAGTGCAACAAACTACCAGACCTTAAGGATGCCTTGTCAAAAATTGGCTTACAATATGGAGTCACTTTGCAATGGATTTCCTCCCACTGTGGGATACCAGGCAATGAGAAAGCTGACCATCTGGCCAAAGAGGGCACTGAAATGGAGCAACCAGACATACCAATCACCTATAATCAGAAGAAAAGCATGATAAAAACCTACAGGAAGCCACAAACACCACCACATGATGACTATCACATGCTAAACAGAAAGGAACAAGTCACCATCTTCCATCTCCAAACAGGACACACACCGACTCCGGAGTCATATGTATACAAAGTTTAAGGTTGGTACTACTAATCTATGTACATGTGCCTAGGTGCCCCAAACTGTGGAACATATCCTCCAGAACTGCGCCAACTATGAAACACTGAGAAATAATTACTAGCCCAGTGAAACCACTAAAGAAGATAAGCTCTACGGTTCCATACATGAATTTAAAAAACAGTGAAATTTATCCAAGAGACAGGACTGCAGGTATAGACAGACAATGCAAACGAAGAAGAAGAAGAAGATGGGACTTAACATTGTGATATCCTATTTTCCCCCTCTTTCATGGAGCAGAACATTATGTGATATCCTATTTTCCCGTCATCTGTGGGACTGAACATTATGTGATATCTTATTTTCCCATCATTCATGAGACAGAACATTATGTGATATCTTATTTTCCCATCATTCATGGGACTAAACATTATTTGATATCCTCTTTTCCTATCATTTAGTGATAGCCATATATGTGCTCTGCAATCCAATCCAGTGTGTTTCACCCTGTCTGCAAATATTCTCCATCTTTAGGAACTGTTATCTTAACAGTGGTGTATCAGGTGCCTATATCTACAGCTGGATCAACTGGAAATCACCTTCCAGCTGAAAACACAGGTCATGATTTCTGTCCAGATACTTTTAAACTGGAATGGTGTTGTTCTTTTTTTTTTTTTTTGTCTGTTTCAGAAATACATGAAAGATGAACTTGATAAGGTACTTGAGCTGCTGGGCTGTTTTGGTGTCATAAGAGGTAAACTCTCCTCAGAGAAGGAAAACATTGTTATTTATACAGTCACCATTCAAGCAGATGTGGACAGCGTTGATGTGATGAGAAGGCTGCGTCAGGAAAGGTTATTTGTGTGATGATGATACAGGAACAGTAGATAAGAGTGTATAAAAGTCAGCCATGAGGAAGCAAACATCACATTATCATCCTTTAGGTTCAGAGTTGCTCTCAGCTTCATGTAATAACAAGTTTCTTCTGGGTCTTCTGGTAGAACTGGTCACGAGAGAAGTTGCTCAGGCATGTGAGACTCTGCAAACCCCAGAAACTCTTTAACATCTGCTTGCTTCAGAACTGTCTTCGAAGAAGAAAAGTGTCCTTGCTTGTTCAGCATAAAGTAGTCAAGTATTTTACAAGACTTCATTAATATGTCATATTTCTTTGCTGTTTGATCCTGGCGACTGCTGTCTGGAGTTAATATTTGCTGTGGAAGCAGTGATTTATGCATTTTCAGTGTAAATCTGCCCAGTGTTGACTTTTTTTTTCTAAAATATCTAAATTGTTTTGAATGTGAGCAAATGAAAAGTGAATTGGTAGGTCTGATCTAGCTTATTGTATGGAAGTGAGTTTGAAGTATTCAGCACAGAGGCATTGATTACCAACTTACACAAGACCATACTACCATCTAATATAAACTCAGTTTTAATGAAAGAAATGCAGTATTAATTAATTAATTGCAATATTTTTTTTTGTTCATCTTACAAAGAGCAAAAATACAAACAACCCTGATTTAACATCTGATTAAAAGAATAAAATTGCACTCTGAAAGAACAAAATTACCAGGGGGAGTCACTGGCCAAATAACAAATGAAGACACAACAGCACACATGCACAACACAGGAAGAGAAATACTTGATACTTGACATGATGATATAATGTGTGTAATGTTGGTCTATTTTCAGTTGTTTTTTTTTTAGCAATATTTTAGATAAATCCAAGCAAAGAACTCCTCATCTCAGATAACATTTATAAAATCAAGATACTGAACCATCATGGCTTGTTAATGTTTTTCTTCACTGGCAGTACTGTGGGGGAGAATATGAGTTGTCTTACTGTGAGACCTGGACACTTAACAAAACAGCTGAGAAACACATAAATACCTTTGAATGTAAATGCTTCAGAAGAGTTCTCCAAATATCGTGGACACAAAAAAAGAACAAATATATCCATACTACAAGAGCTTAATATTGAAGAAGGCTGGCTAGTAAAGAGGATTAAAGAGAGAAAACTTAAATATTTTGGACACATTAAACGTAATGATAATTTAGAGAAGACCATATTGGATGGATACATAATGGGAAAAAGAAAAAGAGGAAGACCAAAATGAAGATGGCTGCAAGACATCGTTGACAATCTGCAAATGGATGCAGCAGCAGCAGGCCATCTTGCTCAAAAACGAGAGGCCTACAGGAGTGGTGTTAGGGAGGCAAAGTTCCGCAAGGGACATGCAAATGAATGAATGAATGAATTCAGCAGATTATGTAGTGTCATGTATGGTCTAACAATGAAAGATTTGATGTGTAATACTCTCTCATTATAGTAAATTGGTGAATGAAAAGTTTGGTTTTTGGTGTGTGAAAGAATCTGATTTTTTTTTTTTTACTGCCAAATTTTTATCACTTTATTAAAGTATAAATTGTTTCAAGGGTTTTTATGTTTATTATTTTCCCACATAGATAGTACATATTACAAATATGGATGCCATAGTAGATTATAATACTAATGTGGAAAACTTAGTAGCTTGTAATGCTAGTGTGAGGACTGTGAATTGTAACAGTGATGTGAGGACTGTGGATTATAATACTAATATGAGAACTATGAATTGTAACTAATGCTTAAACCATGGTAGGGTGTAATACTAATGTGAGGATTGTGGATTGTAATACTAATGTTGGAACCATGATAGATTGTAATACTAATGTTGGAACCATGATAGATTGTAATACTAATGTTGGAACCATGATAGATTGTAATACTGATGTGGGGACACACAAAGCAAATGATCCTCTAAAACAAATCATTAGTCACCACAGCTTATTTTCTGCCTTAGGTCACTAAACCTTTCTATTGGTAATGTGTTAGAAACTGCTCTTGCATGCTTTTATAGAGCTTTTTTTTTCTTTTTAAACTGTTAAAATATAAGCCATTCCAGATAAAATTGATCAA
Source organism: Achatina immaculata (assembly GCA_009760885.1). NCBI lineage: Eukaryota > Metazoa > Mollusca > Gastropoda > Stylommatophora > Achatinidae > Lissachatina > Lissachatina immaculata. The sequence goes on along the minus strand of CM019694.1, from coordinate 26,564,463 downwards.
ATGTACAAAGTATGAATCATATAATGTCCCAGACCATGACCATCATCAGTCCTTGCATTACGTGGGACATGGGTTAACAATTCACAATCTTTTCTTCATTTCTAGTCTGTATTTTCCTAAACATTTGGAATTCTATATCATATGTTCACTACTTTGTATACTTATTTAAGCCCTGTTCTTTTCTCCATGTTGGATCCATTACACGATTTTTGCGTGGATTTTACATGTGAAAATAAATAAATAAATAAATAATAGTTTTAAAAACGTATGCCAGCTGCAATCATATCCTCCCTTTGTGGCATCACTGACAGTCATCTGATGGATCTGTGGCCAATTTTATGGTTGGTTGTTGGTAGAGGTCACTATCGCTGGTTCTGGAGAGATACAAGAAAACAAGTGAGGGGGAAAAAAAAGAGAGAGAGAGAGAGACCTTGATGCAGATAACAAGCCTGTCAAAAAGTGAGAATAAAATTGGTGAAAGATTCAAGTTCCATAGGGGCATTGGACTGTCCTTTGAGAAACATCTTGCTCAGTAAGTAAATTGTGTATACATTATACAGGGTGTTTTTAAAGTCTCACTACACTTTCTATGTAAAAAAAAGAAGAAAATGATGTCATAAAAAAATGTGCTGCACAGTCAATCGTGAAAAAAAATGCAGTGAATGGTTGCCATCTGCTGGAGTAATTTTTTTGCATTCAAAACAGAATGGTGTTATCAACGGAAGAAAGAATTTTTTTGGTTGAACAAGTGTTTCGAAATGGCAGCCGATACACGCGGATTCAAAGATTTATAGCAAAATTTCCTGATAAACAGCCTCCTCATCGCACTACGGTTAGAAATTTGTTAAGTTTCGTGATAGGAGAACTGTGAGAAATGTTCCGCGATCTGGTAGGCCTGCTGTGTCTGAAGAAAAATGTCTAGATATCCAAGATAGAATCCTGAAAAGTCCATGCAAGTCCTTAAGGAAAATGTCGCAAGAAATGAACGTATCACTGAGCACAGTGCACAAAATTCTTAAACATCGGTTAAATTTTCATCCATACAAGATTTCTGTTGTGTCTGAACTAAAAGAGTGTGACAATCAATCCAGAGTCAACTATTCCATGTGGTTTCAGCCATTTTTAGCTGAAGAAGAGTCAATTCTCAATTTAACATTCTTCTCTGATGAGGCATGGTTTCGTCTATTTGGATACATTAATAGCCAAAATAATCGTATTTGGAGCAGTGTTAATCCCATTGCATTTCACGAAGTGCTGCTACGCGATGCGAAAATTGGGGTATGTTGTGCCGTCAGTAGAAAACATTTAGTTGGACCAATTTTCTTCAACAACACTATAAATACCGATCGGTACCGTACTGACATTCTGGAACCTTTTTTTTTTAGAACAGCTGAATGAACGTGAAACCGAAGAAGCGTGGTTCCAGCAAGATGGTGCAACTGCACACGCAGCTAGAGCAACACACGATTTTTTTTAAATAAATTTTTGCAAATCGCATAATACCTCGTGGAATTTGGCCTGCTCGTTCTCCAGATCTAAATCCATTAGACTGTTATCTATGGGGTTTCTTGAAAGGAAATGTTTACACAAATAATGTACAAACAATTGAGGACCTGAAAGAAGCAATCAAAATTACCATTCAAGAAATAACAACAGACACGTGGCACAAGGTATTTGACAATATGAAGAGATAAAGACAGTCATGTCTTGAAGCCCGTGAACGGCACATTCCAGCTAACCCAAAACCTCATTGTATCATTGCAGTAACTGTTGTAACTAATTAAATGACTTTTTGAGCACATTTTGTGATGACGTCATTTACTTCATTTTTCAATTTTTTTTTCATAGAAAGTGTAATGACACTTTAAAAAGATCCTGTATAAACCTCACTTTCAGTAGTATATACTTTGAATGCAGCATACTCATTAGTACCATAAACTCTACATGTAGCACACTCAGTAGTACCACAAACTCTACATGTAGCACACTCTGTAGTATCACACTGTACATGTAGCACACTCTGTAGTATCACACTGTACATGTAGCACACTCTGTAGTATCACACTGTACATGTAGCACACTCAGTAGTACCACATATTCTGCATACAGCACACTCAGTAGTACCACATATTCTGCATACAGCACACTCAGTAGTACCACATATTCTGCATACAGCACACTCAGTAGTACCACATATTCTGCATACAGCACACTCAGTAGTACCACATATTCTGCATACAGCACACTCAATACCACACATTCTGCATACAGCACACTCAATACCACACATTCTGCATACAGCACACTCAATACCACACATTCTGCATACAGCACACTCAATACCACACATTCTGCATACAGCACACTCAGTACCACACATTCTGCATACAGCACACTCAATACCACACATTCTGCATACAGCACACTCAATACCACACATTCTGCATACAGCACACTGAGTAGTACCACACATTCTGCATACAGCACACTGAGTAGTACCACACATTCTGCATACAGCACACTCAATACCACACATTCTGCATACAGCACACTCAATACCACACATTCTGCATACAGCACACTGAGTAGTACCACACATTCTGCATACAGCACACTGAGTAATACCACACATTCTGCATACAGCACACTGAGTAATACCACACATTCTGCATACAGCACACTGAGTAATACCACACATTCTGCATACAGCACACTGAGTAATACCACACATTCTGCATACAGCACACTGAGTAATACCACACATTCTGCATACAGCACACTGAGTAATACCACACATTCTGCATACAGCACACTGAGTAATACCACACATTCTGCATACAGCACACTGAGTAATACCACACATTCTGCATACAGCACACTCAATACCACACATTCTGCATACAGCACACTGAGTAATACCACGCATTCTGCATACAGCACACTGAGTAATACCACACATTCTGCATACAGCACACTGAGTAATATCACACATTATGCATACAGCACACTGAGTAATACCACACATTCTGCATACAGCACACTGAGTAATACCACACATTCTGCATACAGCACACTCAGTAGTACCACACATTCTGCATACAGCACACTGAGTAGTACCACACATTCTGCATACAGCACACTCAATAATACCACACATTCTGCATACAGCACACTGAGTAGTACCACACATTCTGCATACAGCACACTGAGTAGTACCACACATTCTGCATACAGCACACTCAATACCACACATTCTGCATACAGCACACTGAGTAATACCACGCATTCTGCATACAGCACACTGAGTAATACCACACATTCTGCATACAGCACACTGAGTAATATCACACATTATGCATACAGCACACTGAGTAATACCACACATTCTGCATACAGCACACTGAGTAATACCACACATTCTGCATACAGCACACTCAGTAGTACCACACATTCTGCATACAGCACACTGAGTAGTACCACACATTCTGCATACAGCACACTCAATAATACCACACATTCTGCATACAGCACACTGAGTAGTACCACACATTCTGCATACAGCACACTGAGTAGTACCACACATTCTGCATACAGCACACTCAATAATACCACACATTCTGCGTACAGCACACTCAGTAATACCACACATTCTGCATACAGCACACTCAATAATACCACACATTCTGCATACAGCACACTCAGTAATACCACACATTCTGCATACAGCACACTCAATAATACCACACATTCTGCGTACAGCACACTGAGTAGTACCACACATTCTGCATACAGCACACTGAGTAGTACCACACATTCTGCATACAGCACACTCAATAATACCACACATTCTGCGTACAGCACACTCAATAATACCACACATTAAGCATGTAACAAGCTATGAAGTAGTACACAGGTGGCGTATAATAACATCTATTTATACTTACTGCAAGTTCTTTTATGGCGACTATAATGTCTTTTTTGGCACTCCTTGGCACAGTAGTTTGCCGTTTTGCAACGGGAACACTTTAACATATGGCCAGTTTTCTTGCAGTACCAGCATGTCTCCGATGTGAGCGGATTTTGACAGCTGAGATTTCGTTTTTGTTTGTCTTCAGCCGTTTCGAAGTCGTGTTTAATAGGTTCCTGCTCTGTTGTTGTCTCCCTTAATGACGTCCCTGCTTCGAATAAAGGGACCAGTTTTTCGTCTATCTCAGATCTAAGTTCTTGCTGTTTTTCCTCTTGATTGTCATCTGCAGACTCGGAGTAAAAGTCGTCGAACTTCATTTTGATCCACTTGTTTCTTGCTGTGGTAGTTTCCGAAAGCTGGGTCTTTTTGGTTTCTGTTTTTAGCTTATACCAACCCTCGCCAAAGCTCACCCCGGACGCTATTCTTTTATCCACTAGCACAGGTCCGCCGAATCTTCCTCCTGCTATGAGATCCTCTGCCGTCTTTTTCCCTTCCTTCTTTACATTATGGCCGCATTTGAGGACATTGCTTCCGTTTGAATTCTTTCCCTTGTTTTTCCTAGCGCCTCGTTTGTTTTTCCTTTTTCTACATTCTGGCCTCGGCTTCCTGACATTGGTTTGTTTTACACGAGAGATTTTCTTGATATCCCCTGTTTTTGAAAGAATTGTGAAAAGTCTGGCGCTCACACGTAAGCTTCCGTCTTCGTTGAGGCACTTCGCTTTTTCTCGAATTTTTTGAAAGCGTATGGCCGCATCATCTGTTAACAGCATACGACGGCCTTTCTTTGTGCTAATAACATCACAGTATGGTCTATGGCATTCATAGTCTGCCTCCAAACAGTGTATAGAGCAGTACCTGGAGAATTCCGAAACAGAATAGCACCTGTTAGCTACAGAAATGGAATAACATACAGAACATGAATCTCTTTATTTGATCTCTCATCTGGTTACCATATGTTGATTGTAACAAAGATTTTTCGTGGGTTGTTTCCTCAAGGGGTCCGTCAGGGGTGCACATTGTCACCTTACTTATTTAACTTGTATACTGAAAATATAATGAGGAATGTTAGAGAAGATGTAGACAAAGAATATTACTATGCCATAACAACTGGAGGTTATGAAATACCAGAGATTAGATATGCTGATGACAGTATTACTGTCCACAACACAAAAAGGAATGGAAAAACTAATTATGTCAGTCCGTAAGAACAGCGAAGAACAAAACCTCTATCTTAATGCAAAGAAAACTAAATTGATGACAACTGACAAAGCAAATAAGGCAGCTGAAATATGTATCAATGAGGAAAAACTGGAAGAAGTGGAGCGTTTTGAATATCTTGGATCACTACTAACTAAGGGTACATAATGGGAAAAAGAAAGAGAGGAAGACCAAAACGAAGATGGCTGCAAGACATCGTTGATGATCTGCAAATGGATGCAGCAGCAGCAGGCCACCTTGCTCACAACCGAGAGGCCTACAGGAGTGCTGTTTGGGAGGCAAAGTTCCTCCAAGGGACATGCAAATGAATGAATAAATGAATGTTTCCTCTGGTGTTCAGATTTAAGGGGGTTGATTCCCTTGTTCTTCACATTTATTTGGCTGATCCTCCCTCGGGTCCATAAGCTTGTAGAACCTTCTTGTTCTTCATATTTTTATCGAGTCTCGAGTACAAGCTCAGGGTCACGAGAGCAGTGAGATAAAGTTCTGGGGTGGCTGTCTTGACTGAAAGTACTGAGTTAGTTAAGAGCTTTATCCAGTTTTTTGTGTTCGTCATGACTTTAACAAGACAGACAAACATTGCGGTGGACCAACTGGCCATCATTTTTGTGCTGCCAGTATTTCTCCTCTTCTTCTTCTTTTGCGAGCTGGTGTTCTTTGCGGCCAATGTGGTGAGGATGTTCAGCACAGCATTGTGTCGGCGTGGGAGAAGGTCTTGGCGGCTGTTTTTTATTTCAATCCCTGAGTGCAGCTAAAAAGCAAGGAGTGTGCAATACTTCTTCAGCAGACTCCACCACCATGGGAACTATGATGATCCCTGCCCCATTAGCCAGGCTAAGCCTCTTACTGGAGGTACTGACAAAGAGGTTGGACTTGATTAGCTATGGTTCGCCAAATCTGACTCTAGCGTGTCAGTTGTGGTTTGCCATCGCCAACCCTGACGCTAGCGTGTCAGCTATGGTTCGCCAACCCTGACGCTAGCTTGTCATGTATGATTCGCCAATCCTGACGCTAGCTTGTCAGCTATGATTCGCCAACATTGACACTAGCATGTCAGCTACAGGTCCTGATTGCCAAATCTTACAGCGTCTTCATCCCCGCCAGTATCCTCATATTGTCTGGTTTTTCGCCAGTAATTTGCATCATCTGCAACCGTACGGACCCATCCTGATCGTGTTTCGCCATTAAGCCTATACTGAAGTTCCTCCAAAGTGTGTTGATCCTCCCACACTTAGTTCCCTTGCGACTGGCTGAATCTGGTGGTTCCTAGAGTATATCCTGCAGGTGATGTTGCCGTGTGTGGGGTCAACAAATGTTTCATCTGATGGCATCTTCCTATCTCAGCTTGGCACATTACAGTAAACAAACAGATGAGCCAGCTATGTGATCTGATGAATGACAGCTCTCCCGACAGTGAAACAGCTGTTACGCCATGCCTAAAAGGTGTCAATACCTTAGGGGCAACTAATTTTCTCTTGGCACAACCAGGGGATGTGACGCGATGAACGGGGGAGGGGGTAGGGTGCGGGTATTCTGGAGGATCACAAGAAAACATGGGAGGGGGGCAAGGGGAGGGAATTAGACAAAAACTGAGACAGTGGTCACATGTAACAAAGAAGACGTTGGTAAAATTATATCGAGCCTGTATAGCAGTATATTAAATGTTTGGATATAAGATAGATAACTCATCTGAGAATTGGAATATTTGTATAAAATGAGTTATCTTCTAAAGTAATCAGCTGTTTGTGAGTAGAGTCCATCTCCCCTGTCTCGGGGTGCACGAGGGTCGCGGTTGGGGTGTGATAGGAAAAAGGTCAGGTGAGAGAGAAATCATATGACTGAGGGACAGTTGTGTTTTGTGTATCGTCTGAGATAGACGTAGATTAGAAATGTTGTTTAGTCAAATAGATGTAGAGTAGAGTGTATTAGGCTGTTCTGATGGCGACAGTAGTCTGCCAGGAACACATATTGTATCGTGCAGATGTCCAGTCTCGTGTCCATGGATTTTGTTGATACCTTTTGTCGTTCTCGTCATATCGCTCATCGCCTCATCGTCACCCCGTGCATCATTAAAGTCATTTCAACTGTTGCTGCTTCTGTGTTACTATTTCCACTGAGAGAGAATGAACCTGGGAGCAAGTAAGTCTGTGAAGTGACTAACAAAACAGACGCAAAACAACGTAGAATAGTAATGTAAGAAAGAACTAATTGTGGACAGTAGTGGAAATATACACAGAAATGAATAGAAATACATCTACACACAGAAGAGCAGAAGATTGAACCACCACCCGAGAATCCTGCTTTACTTGTCAAACAGGACAAGTAAGAACTAGAGACTCAAGTTCCAGGTCCCGGTCGCTGGGGGATGATTTTCATGCGGAAGAGCCCTGGGAGACTGTTTATCAGGGGACGAAGTTATCACCTTTGCTTTGAACTAGCAGACAAATCTGTGAATTTTTTTTTTTTTCAAACTGCGAACGCTCTTTTTTTTTAAAGCCAAAATGAGGACGTCACTGAAAATGCCATTAAAACAAGGAATTCATAAAAATATGGCAACTTTGATGCAGAAGTTAGGGCAATTATTGCTGCAGTTGAAAAACTATCAGACTCCAGAATTGATACATGTCCTGTAGTAATTCTCACAGATGCAAGATCAGTACTGGAAGCTCTTCAGTGCAACAAACTACCAGACCTTAAGGATGCCTTGTCAAAAATTGGCTTACAACATGGAGTCACTTTGCAATGGATTCCCTCCCACTGTGGGATACCAGGCAATGAGAAAGCTGGCCAAAGAGGGCACTGAAATGGAGCAACCAGACATACCAATCACTTATAATCAGAAGAAAAGCATGATAAAAACCTACAGGAAGCCACAAACACCACCACATGATGACTATCACATGCTAAACAGAAAGGAACAAGTCACCATCTTCCGTCTCCGAACAGAACACAGCCGACTCCGAAGTCATATGTATACAAAGTTTAAGGTTGGTACTACTAATCTGTGTACAGGTGCCCCAAACTGTGGAACATATCCTCCAGAACTGCATCAACTACGAGTCACTGAGAAGTAATTACTGGCCCAGTGAAACCACTAAAGAAGATAAGCTGTATGGTTCCATACATGAATTACAAAAAACAGTGAAATTTATCCAAGAGACAGGACTGCAGATATAGACAGACAGTGCGAACGAAGAAGAAGAAGAAGATAAAAATATGGGAGGACAATTTTTACCTCCCAAAATTAGGATCGTCTTTTAACCTTATGCCTCTTTTGTTGTTGTTGTTGTTGTTGTTGTAAATTACAAATAGGAAACAACGAGGTTTTAGTACATAAAAGTAATAGAACACAGTTTTGTATGTTTATACCTGGAAGAAATTTTAGACGAAGCATTGTTAGACGTGAGAGAAAGGAAAATGACAAGAGAATTACCAGACTTGAAGTTAGGACTCCGGTAGGATGAGCAGACGTCTAGCCGTGATAGAACAGCGCATTTATAACCTTTGCTATCTCGCACTCTCTAACGTTATCGTACAGTACATAATGCAGTACCCTAACGGGGGGGGGGGGGGGGGGAATGCAAATTCTCTCTCTACAGACATCTTTTGCGTGATACAACAGTTGTATTACATGTCAGTTTCAAGAGTCGTTTTCTTGCTCACAACCGAGAGGCCTACAGGAGTGCTGTTAGGGAGGCAAAGTTCCACAAGGGACATGCAAATGAATGAATGAATACATGTGTATGTGTGTGTAGGGTAGGGGGGGGGGGGGGTCCTGAACGCCATTAAGTCTGGTTGTACTTGAGATGTCTTCACCAACAAAAAGATGTTCTGTTACAGTTTTTATTTGTTGTTGTTCGTCTTCTTTTTTCCAGAACTTGGAATGTAGAACATTTCTGTGCCGCTGATAGTACGACTGTATCGAGGCTGGGGAACTGTGTAGGATGGGGAGCGATTTATTCCGTTTAGCTAGTGTGGGCTGGAAACATTCTCTTAGCTAGAGTGGGCTGGAAACATTCTCTTAGCTAGCGTGGGCTGGAAACATTCTCTTAGCTAGCGTGGGCTGGAAACATTCTCTTAGCTAGCGTGGGCTGGAAACATTCTCTTAGCTAGCATGGGCTGGAAACATTCTCTTAGCTAGCGTGGGCTGGAAACATTCTCTTAGCTAGTGTGGGCTGGAAACATTCTTCGTCCCAAGCCACACTACCACCGGGATAATGCTAAACTAGACCCCGTTAGGCGTAAGAGCGGTGAAGTGGGTAGTGTAGGGGTCTCTCATTGCGAATTCGGGGGTTCCAATCCGCCCGGAGTTGCACCAGTCACTCAACTGCAGAAATGCCTCCTCCTGGAACGGGGGAAATAAAGATGGTCAGGCGTGATACTGACCTCGTCACACTCCAGCGTGATACTGACCGCGTCACACTCCAGCGTGATACTGACCGCGTCACACTCCAGCGTGATACTGACCTCGTCACACTCCAGCGTGATACTGACCGCATCACACTCCAGCGTGATACTGACCTCGTCACACTCCAGCGTGATACTGACCGCGTCACACTCCAGCGTGATACTGACCGCGTCACACTCCAGCGTGATACTGACCGCGTCACACTCCAGCGTGATACTGACCTCGTCACACTCCAGCGTGATGCTGACCTCGTCACACTCCAGCGTGATGCTGATCGCGTCACACTCCATCGTGATGCTGACCGCGTCACCCTCCATAGCACAGCAGGGTTACTTTTACCTTACCTTAAGAACCGTCTTAGTCTTAATAAAGGACCACAATGACCTTTCTACATATAACACCACGAAGAGGTAGATCAGGGTATTGCTCTGATTCCCTGACCCAGAAACCTGCGCCGTCATTATAGCTTTGTCATCCTTTGCTTTTCCCATGTCCTTCCTTTACGCTGTGCCAGTTTTAGTCTTATGGATATACTTTTAACTTGCAGTTTGTTGAGACAGGAAGGCAGATCTTGATAAAAGCCAGGAAAAGATGCAGCTCTGTTCGAGTCCAGAGATGGCCTTAGAACTATCAGGCATGCTAGAATCAAAGCGCGTGGTGACTTTCCTATCTTTATTAATATCTCTTTCACTCGTGAATTTTGAAGGACATTTTCTGAGAAGAGGAAGATTGGAACATATTGTGGCAACTGGAAAAATTGAAGGAAGAAGAGACAGAGGAAGACAGAGAGAGAAGTTACTGGATGAGCTGCCAGTGTGGCTAGTAAGAAAGTCAGCGGCGGATCTCATAATCAAGTCTAAAGACAGGGAATTGTGGAGAGAAATGATCGTCTACGCCACGCGGCACATAACTTGATTGATTGCCTCGTGAATTAATTCCCGTGCTGTGCCAGAACACATTTTGTTGAAAAATGTTGGTAGAAAGAAACTGGAGGGGAGTTAGTCTGTAGTTTAAAAATATGGGTCGGGTTAGAAATACGCTGTTTTTCTTTTTATTTAGATTGTGACTAAATAACGCTCCGAGTATTGACTCGCAATACACGTAGATGTGCAAGATCTAGCAATTCTGTCAGCGTTGTCTTGGAGTAAAGGTGTTAAACAGCCACCGAGGTTTGACAAATAATGATGACCATCCATCGTTTTATAGACTCTAGATCAACGGTTCTCAGGCCCTTTTGATGCACGGCCCACATTTAAAAATCAAACATTTTTGCGGCCCACTAATAAAGTGCTTTATATTTGCAAGGTATAAATCTAATTTTATAAAGTATTATGTAGTATTTTCTCTACATGTTTAATTGCATATTCATTGCTACACAAAAGTTCTTTTCATTTAAAACGACCTGCAATTCTGCGTCTTGTATCCGTGCATTCGGCCCCTATGCATTGCGTGAAAAATGCGGAATAATTTTTTATTGTATCTACTTTTTCTCTTTTTTTTTTTTTTGCTGCTTTGAGCGCGGCCCACAATACTCCCTGTCACGGCCCACCTTTGGACCGCGGCTCATGTATTGAGAACCACTGCTCTAGAACTACCCACCGACTCATACATAAACATGACAAAAACTGACAAACCAAGTCCAAGCCGGAGATAGGTATATTCTCGCGCATAAGAAGTAGCAAAGAAAGCTTACAATCGCTCTCGCAACCCAACGTCATTTCAGACTCGACTCCACTTTGAACCACTAAAAATAAATAAATAAAAAAACGTATTTGGAACATACAGCCACTGCCAGTTTTTCTCTCCTTCCAAAAAAAAAAAAATATATATATACATAAGCGATTAAGCTTCTTCTTCATCATCCCACGCAAAGCGATTTTAAGCAAATAATACATCGTTACGCGACAAAGGGAATATTTCCTTTAATATGGTTCGACAATTTAAAAAAAAAACAAATTATTTTCGTAACATACTCACTGGAACTCTAGACATTTTTCACATGTAAGCATTTCCTCAAAAGTTCTTCTTTTGCATTTGATGCACCGTCTCTGTCGATTCAGTTCATAAAGTCGAACGAGATTGATGTCGCCTTCCGCCATTGTGGCCCGTGAAACAACCGAGCTGTTGAGATAAATTAACTCCTGTAGCAGACTTTGATACTTAGGCTGACTATCTTTGTTAATTTATATTGCTAAGAAATATGACGGTAGCATGAACAGCAGTGCAGAATGCTGATTTCTGAAGACGTAGAGAATGGATTCTAGCTCAGTTCTCCGACGAGCTCTATCCTCAGGTTATGTGGCCTATCCTTCGCAGAAAGTTGCTGTCTCGAGATCCGATCTATAGATGTCTAGTTGTTTACCCATGATACCCTGCTTCAGGAAGTTCGTTTAGAGGACCAGTCAAAAACTTAGGCAAATCGCCCCTAGACCGTCGCGTTTGTCACATCCCACAAGCCACACCTTCCATTGTTGGTCTCTCTAAAACCAGCGGTTCTCAGTCTGTGGTATGCAGGACCATAAGTGATAGTCGGAACATTATCGAGTGGCCAGCGACTGCGTTGTCGATTAATAGTATGTGGCATTTAATGAATGAAAACATTCTGGGTTTATGTCCATATGGATGACATATACAAGATGGCGGTCCATAACTTACGTAAGGTCGGAAAAGTGAACCTAGAATGTAAAAAGGTTGAGAGCTACCGCTGTTGGCCATGATATTTTTTTAAAATTACCGACACGTAATAAAATTTATTTTCTACCAGCACGCGCTTGTGAGATTGCTGATTCTCCATCATGTAACTCTTCCTGCTGATCAAACATTTGTTTTCATTCCCAGTTTCTAATCTAGCATTAAAATTAGCATGTAAATTCTTTTTTAAAAAGACCCTAAAACATTAAAGTGATGATGAGTGAATGGTTCCAGATTGAAACAGGCGTGAAACAAGGATGTATACTGTCTCCTTTACTTTTTGGGATTACAGTAGACTTCATAATGAAAAAATGCTGCACAGGTAACACAGGTATTGACTGGGTACATGGGACCCAACTAGAAGATCTTGATTTTGCTGATGACATAACTCTTATCAGTAATAATGTGAATTCCATGCAAGAAAAAACAGATAGCCTGTCTTCACTGGCTAGCAAAATAGGACTTGATATTAACAAGGACAAAACAAAAATAATGAAAATTCCTCTCAATCAAAATGGAAAAATACACATAGAAGGGACAGATATTGAAGAAGTCAATCAATTTGCATACCTTGGCAGCTACATAGACCAGGATGGTGACACTAGAAAGGAAGTTAGGATCAGAATTGCAAAAGCAGCATCAGTCTTCAAGAATCTTGAAAACATATGGAACTCAAAAGTTATAAGCACAAAAACCAAGTTAAGACTATTCAATTCAAATGTAATATCCACCCTCATTTATGCATGCGAAAGCTGGAAAACAACTAAAGAAATAGAAAAGAAATTAGACTCTTTTGAAAACAAATGCCTAAGGAAAATACTCGGCATCAAGTGGAATGAATTCAAGAACAATGCAGAGATAAGACAGATGACTGAACAACAGCCAGTCTCATGGGTGATCAGGAAAAGGAGATGGACATATGTTGATCACTTGATGAGAAGAAATGATCAGAGAATCCCAAAACAAGCTATCAAGTGGAACACAACAGGCCGAAGAAAAAGAGGCAGACCGCGTGAAACTCTGAAGAGGACATTATTAAGAGAGGCCAAATTAGTAGGCATAAAATCCTTTGATGAGGTTGAAAGACTCGCCAAAGACAGGAAAAATTGGCGAACTACTTTGCTAGCCCTATGTGACGTTTAACGGCACGGGAAGGATATAAGATATATAAGAAAACATTAAACTTACGTTTAAATCTACTAGACCCCCAATTTATGGCCCGCAAATTAGTGTAATAAAAAACTTACCTTTTATATTAAATGTGATGTAAAAAAAAAATGAACTCAGCCAACATATTTCCGCAACTCGGGCATTATATCAAAGAGCTACATGTGGCCCGCGAGCCGCAGTTTGACAACCCCTGTTACATAAATTCCAAGAAAGCGGTTGTGAAACTAGTCCTAGAGCCGAGAAGAGATTGCAGTTAGAACAGAAAATAAAGGACAAGTCCAGACCTGAAAATTTAGAACGGAACAACACAAAGGTTGGTACAAGCGAAGTTTCTTCGTGGCTCAGATTGCGACAAGAATAGATCAAATTATTTATATCCTGTATTTGATATTAATTTATATGTGATAAGAAGAAACAATACAGAGTCCCAAAAAAACAAGGTATCAAAAGGGACACAACAGGACAAAAAAAAAGAGGCTGGCCAAATGAAACTGTAAAGAGAACACTGTTAAGAGAGGCTAAATTAGTGGGCATAAGATACCTTGACGAGGTTGAAAAACTCGCCGAAAACAAACAAACAAACAAACTTGGCGAACTACAGCGCGAGCTTTACGTGACGTTTAAGGGCACGGGAAGGATGTAAGAACATGCGAGATACACTGTTAATTTTAATTAATGTAGTCTGAATCACTGACAATATATCAGGGTTATTGTTTATGTTTAGTTCATTAACTTCCATAATATAATGTCAAATAGTTTTCAGCTACTTTTATGGTAACTTGACTTTGGCGTTTCATAAACATACCTCGTATCCTTAGCTCTCATACAAATAAAAATGAAACTGTTCAGTTAGGAAATTCAAGATTTCTATAAATAACTCAGTTTTATTTTGTCTCCTTCCTCGTATACCTTTCAGTGTATAGGGGACAGACACCTTGATAGGACCGGCAGCGTGCATTATATGATATTCTGTCTGGTGATGGTCGTATAACGTGATCAAACCATTTGACTTGTTATTTCTGGATATAGTGTAATACTGGTGTTACTCCAACTTTTGCCCTGATAGTATCGTTTCTTATTTGGTCTCTTCTAGTCACGTTTAGTATTCTCCTTAAACATGTCATTTCTGTCGTGATGATTTTCCTTTTGTTTTTGGCTGTTAGTGTCCATGTTTGACATTGACAGCACAGAATTGGGATGAAATTCGTTGTGTCTGTAAGGTGTGTACTACACCTAACACTGCATCAAGCCGTGTTGGGATCGGATTCAATTCTCTTTGGTACTCCAAAGAAATAAATATATGTGCACTTTAAAATCAAGTATAAAAAAATATACTTTGTTTTATTTCATCTTCCAGTCATACTTTACAGAAACTGAAACGAGAGCTGCCAGAAATATAAACATAAAAGAAATGACAACCGCAGTAAAACTGGTTCTAGTAATGAGAACAGGTGGATGTGTGGAAGTTTTACAATAAAGATAGAAAGAGTGAGGAAAATGGGCAGAAACAAGAATGACAGAAAGCAAGATGAGTACATATATTTGGAGAATTGAAAAGCGAAAATTAGTAGTCTGCCAATGTTCCGTGCACACACCGGTCAACCCCACATCCTTGTTGTACAGGCTGGGAACGGTTTCCGTGAGGCCACTGGCTAACAGGTCTGTGACTCGCTCAGGGAGACGGGCTTACTAGGGTTAAATTCTGCCCTCAAACCGCGACCGACCCAGCAAGCCGACGGTGAATTTCTTTACCGCTCACTGAAAATGCAGGAAGAATAACTCAATTTGGAAGCTTTGGGGAGGGGGGGTCAAACTGAGGAATTTGTCTTTAGCGTTATATTATGGAGATTTTCACTGAAAATAAATCCAAGTCATGCGTCTAAAGAGATAATACCTATTTGGTAAATTTGGAAACCTTATTACATTGGTAGTCAACATACAATCCTTCAGACTGCGATAGAAATTCTAAGCACCGTTCCATCATCATGTAAGTTGACAGCATCGTTACTAGTAACGTAAGGAATGTCTCGTAGGTGGCAGCACGGAGCTACATGACGTCATAGTAGCAGTCTCAAAATGGCCGCTCGTCTAGAGACTATGAACGACACTGGAACAGCGTTCTGTCATCTGTATATGTTTTTTAATAGTGAAGATATGAAGTCTGTAAAAATTCATCGGCGAATGAAGGTTCAGTACAGTGATGTATTCATTCACCGTTACTCGACGATTTCCCATTACACAGTGTGTTCAACTTGTGCAGTCGACTCTGGTTTCAGAATTCGGTGTGCCTGAACTGAAAGAGACATAGAAATAGCCACAGTTCTGAGTATCAGTCAAGGTTCATGAAACCACATCAGCCATATTTTTAACCACAGAGCATTTAACCGCCCTGCCACCTGCAAGACATTCCTTACATTATTAGTAGCGATGACGTCAACTTGTACATGATGATGAGTTGGTCTTACGGTTACTATCACAATTTTTTAAAGTTTTCACTAAGATCACCCTCTTAAATTTTAAAGCATTTAAAGATAAAGAGTTGTCAAATTCTGTGTATACATATGTATATGTACCCAAACCTCTTCGGTGCAGAACAAGCAAGAGGACAGAAAGTACAACGGAAACCCAGAAATAAGATCACTGTATACAGAGAAACTGTGAGTAACTCATGAACAGAAGGGAAGGCAAATGAATATTTGATCAATTCATACTAGACAGACAGACAGACAGACAGACGGACGGACGGACGGACAGACAGACAGACAGATAGAATTTAAGACATAAGAAGCAGATATTTGAAACATCTAAGACCATATCACGGGACATAGTATCATACTACACACTATATAAGGAAAATGGAAGAGAAAACTGAGACCACAGCAACATAATCTTACCATTTCATCAAAATTACAAGAATCAGCCCGGTCGGGCGCATTACGTGTATAAAATCTCAAAGAACTTCAGCAAAGACTGCATTCTTGTTGCCATATATACTTTCCTCGAGCTCACAAACAGATATTCCTGTTGCCAAACAAACTGTCCTCAAACTCACAAGTGGAAATAAATATATTTTCACATTGAAATCAAGTATAAAAAAAATATACTTTGTTTTATTTCATCTTCCAGTCATACTTTACAGAAACTGAAACGAGAGCTGCCAGAAATATAAACATAAAAGAAATGACAAACCCAGTAAAACTGGTTCTAGTAATGAGAACAGGTGTATGTGTGGAAGTTTTACAATAAAGATAGAAAGAGTGAGGAAAATGGGCAGAAACAAGAATGGCAGAAAGCAAGATGAGTACATATATTTGGAGAATTGAAAAGCGAAAATTAGTAGTCTGCCAATGTTCCGTGCACACACCGGTCAACCCCACATCCTTGTTGTAGAGGCTGGGAACGGTTTCCGTGAGGCCACTGGCTAACAGGGCTGTGACTCGCTCAGGGAGACGGGCTTACTAGGGTTAAATTCTGCCCTCAAACCGCGACCGACCCAGCAAGCCGACGGTGAATTTCTTTACCGCTCACTGAAAATGCAGGAAGAATAACTCAATTTGGAAGCTTTGGGGAGGGGGGGTCAAACTGAGGAATTTGTCTTTAGCGTTATATTATGGAGATTTTCACTGAAAATAAATCCAAGTCATGCGTCTAAAGAGATAATACCTATTTGGTAAATTTGGAAACCTTATTACATTGGTAGTCAACATACAATCCTTCAGACTGCGATAGAAATTCTAAGCACCGTTCCATCATCATGTAAGTTGACAGCATCGTTACTAGTAACGTAAGGAATGTCTCGTAGGTGGCAGCACGGAGCTACATGACGTCATAGTAGCAGTCTCAAAATGGCCGCTCGTCTAGAGACTATGAACGACACTGGAACAGCGTTCTGTCATCTGTATATGTTTTTTAATAGTGAAGATATGAAGTCTGTAAAAATTCATCGGCGAATGAAGGTTCAGTACAGTGATGTATTCATTCACCGTTACTCGACGATTTCCCATTACACAGTGTGTTCAACTTGTGCAGTCGACTCTGGTTTCAGAATTCGGTGTGCCTGAACTGAAAGAGACATAGAAATAGCCACAGTTCTGAGTATCAGTCAAGGTTCATGAAACCACATCAGCCATATTTTTAACCACAGAGCATTTAACCGCCCTGCCACCTGCAAGACATTCCTTACATTATTAGTAGCGATGACGTCAACTTGTACATGATGATGAGTTGGTCTTACGGTTACTATCACAATTTTTTAAAGTTTTCACTAAGATCACCCTCTTAAATTTTAAAGCATTTAAAGATAAAGAGTTGTCAAATTCTATGTATACATATGTATATGTACCCAAACCTCTTCGGTGCAGAACAAGCAAGAAGACAGAAAGTACAACGGAAACCCAGAAATAAGATCACTGTATACAGAGAAACTGTGAGTAACTCATGAACAGAAGGGAAGGCAAATGAATATTTGATCAATTCATACTAGACAGACAGAGTGAGGAAAGTGGGCAGAAACAAGAATGACAGAAAGTAAGATGAGTACATATAAATGAAAGACATTACAAAAAACTAGGTTTCTTTCCCTGAGTCCACGTTATCAGTTCAGGAGGGCTTTACCTGCACTTCTCACAACGTCATGCATGCCATTATGTGCTAGCGCTGTGATATGAAGTATATAGGGAAGACTGGCCTACGTTTAGGAGATCGGTTTCGCCAGCATCTGAACGACATGTCCAAGAGGTCACTGACACCAGTCGCCAAGGAAACCACCAAGAAGAAACGGGACATCTCTGTAACTGCAATCCGTTCCTGTTCTTCGGATGAACGACCTTGGAAAGCTCTGGAACAGGGCCTTATTTTTCCAGACTGGCTGTCTCCAACCACCGGGAATGTACAATAATGTCAGCTTTCTTTATACTACATCCCCACCTTGTTGCTACCTTTTTCTATCTCTCGTACCCATTTCTGGAGGCAATTTATCTTCCAGCTCTTTCTATTCTTCCTCTCTAGCCCATAGCAGACTGTTATCTCCCTTGTCCTGCTTAGCACGCAGTCTTGTCCTCACAGTGTACTTTATTCTTTTGAGCCTTTCTCCACCCACCCCTCCCCGTTGTGTCATCTCACTGTTCTATCACATGGGCGGCTTTGTGTGGGCTACGATTATCAGATGATGGCAAGCTTTGGCTATTTGTGGCATAACGCCATATTGCTTACCATATGGTACCCTTTGTGATAACCCCTTTACAACATTTCTCAGTCAATCGTTGGCTTTCACTTTGTGCTTTACTTCGTCTATCTGGGCGTATTTCGTGCCGGACGTTATTACAAGGAAAAGGCCAAAAGGCTTGTTTATATTTTTTATTATATTAATTTCTTGTTTATATTTTTGCTATATTACTTTTTGTTTACGTTATTTTATTTTTGCTTATAATGTTTTTTTTTCTTCTTTATATTTCTTTTTCTTCTTGTAATTGACTGCACTCTACACGTTGCTTCTTGGTATATATTTTTCGTATATTCTTCATGTTTTTATCTGTTGTTTTTGTATGTGATCATCGAAAAAGGCTTTTTGCCGAAATGTTGGATTGTTGTATGTCCTACATTTATTTGTACTCATCTTGCTTTCTGCCATTCTTGTTCCTGCCAACTTTCTTTTTGTAAAAATGCACCATGTTACCCATCTGTTTACAAATCTAAATACAGATCTCGGAATGTTGATGTGAGATTAGATGTATGTTAATTTTAGATTACACTCAATATTTCAGTAACTTGTAAAAGAAATAGGTTGTCAGTTTCGTATTATATTTGTAAATATGTTTTTAAATTACAAGTTTTTTTTTTTAATTTTAAAGAAGTGTACCTGGGAAATGAATGCGAGCAGGTTTTGAATGAACCTCATTCGAACATTGAAATTTCAAACAAACTTACCTGGCACGGAAGGCACCATGAGCAACAAGGTGGTCCTTCCATCCAGGCTAAGATTTTAATCTAAAAACCCTCACCACTGCCAGGCAGTACAATTATCTAGCAACACCATACGGTGTAAAAAAAAAAAGCAGAAATGTCAACTGGTGATTGTTCATTTCCAGAAAAAAAGTGTTTATTTCATATCTTTCCAGCTGACAGTGTTGTGAAGATCTGGAAACAGAGAAGTGAAGTCGGATTTGGAGTGAGATACAGCTAGCTCTTTCACAGAGAGAACCCCAGAAGCTGGTTTTTTCGATGTATTTCATTACCCGCGCAGAGCACATCGGTCCGTGCCCCCGCTAGTCGGGCTGTTGGGGCTAGATCTGGCTGTTTCGTTTTCTTAACCTTATCCTGTTATTTCTTCTCTCTCTCTCTCTCATATATATATATATATATATATATATATATATATATATATATATATATATACTAATATTCTAATGTTATCTCTCGTCAGTTTTAACCCCTGCCTTTTTCTATTTCTTTTTTTTTCCATCTGACTGACTTTTCCACTGACATATTTCTGTTTCTATGGCCAGTTTGACTGACTTTTCCACTGACATATTTCTGTTTCTATGGCCAGTTTGACTGACTTTTCCACTGACATATTTCTGTTTCTATGGCCAGTTTACAAACGAAACAACTGTAAACTTATATTCTTGCACTTCTTCTTGTATCTGTCTTTGCAGTGTGTGCGTCTGACCATGTTAGTGTTTATGTGGCAAGACAACTGCAACGACCCATAGGGCACTGTCACTTCACATAGATAGATGCTTCGCCTTACTGACTTCGCGACAACAGGAACGGCCTCTTAAGATAGGGATGGCAGAATCTGGGAAGGTTAGTTTAGGAATTACTAGCCCTCAGTTAATCCCTCTTCGTCGGCTGAAATCCCTGAAGGATGGATTCACCTTCGACTCGATCCACCTCCTCTTACTCATTATACCATATGGAAGCTGTGCTTTAACATAGAGCTTTCAGAATAATAGATCATAATAATCAAAGCTAAGAATATGTTTCTGAATATTTTATTATGATATAACATGAGAGAAAACAACTCAAAGCAAAATCAAGATTTCAAGATTTATCCATACTCCACGTTATGTTACCGCGTACATGCTTAGATTTATGGCAAGAAAAATGGTGCAACTCTACAATACTTTACAGCAAATAAACATCGATGTTTAACCCCCGCAAAAAAAGTGTCAGGCAAGTAGTTACTGACACTAAGGCACTGACGGTGCAGGGAAACAAAAAAATTATGATTACGAAGAAAACACGCCGTTAAAACAAAGTGGAGAAAACATGGGAAGTGAAGAAGCTGTTGGTCGTCTGTTGTACGTGCTCGTGGCTGGGCAAAATTCTCGTTTAGAAATTAGTCTGTTTAAGTGTAAAGAAAACTTTCATTTAGAAATTGGTCCATTTAAGTGTAAAGAAAACTTTCATTTAGAAATTGGTCCATTTAAGTGTAAAGAAAACTTTCATTCGTGTGATTTATATGTGTTTAGTTTGTGGGAGAAAGTTGTGGTGAATGTAGCGCATGCACGGACTCACACATTATAGACAAACCTGTATGTCACTTCTTGATTGATAAATGTATCAGATAGATACTGGCTTGAGTTTTTCATGTCACAAATAGGTTGACAAAGCAAGCATATAGAGAAACATAGTTATATTGTATATTTCTGATGCTAGAGCCATGAAAGACAAAAGAAGAAAAACACTTTTGTAGGTTTCTGTCTGATAATACAGAGACCAGATTACTTCTCGTGCACACAAATATAATCCCTCATTCATCGCACACAAAAAATCATAAATCCTGAAATACTTAATATCTAACAAGAATTATCAGAAATTATTGAAATTATAATAACTTTGAAGCTGAATACTTCAATAATAGTGAAATAAAAATGACCTAAAATAACGTATGCAAGAAATTGTATAATTTATGTAGAATTTTATATTAGTATCCACACAAATAAATTACCAAAGAGTCTGTAGGTCTATCTATGTGTGTTAAAACTTGCTAGTTTTCATTTACATTATCTCAGCCATGGAGCTGTAACAAGTAATCATGGTGCTCTAGAAAACAAAGCCACCTTTTGGAAAATATGAAGTGAAAAAACAAAACATATATTTAGCTAACGGAGAAGTGGAATTTTTCCACCTTTAGCCAGAAACAAAATGCCTTAAATTACTTACTTCTCTCCTATGTGAATTTTGCGAACAGAAGCGGACAATATGTGAGCAGCTGCGAGGGACAGTCTAAATGATATTATGTAGGACTGACAATCTAAATTATATGAACTGTGAGGAACAATGTAGACAATGTGACCTGAAAGCTGTAGTCTAAACAGTCTAAATGATATTATATAGGACTGACAATCTAAATTATATGAACTGTAAGGAACAGTCTAGACAACGTGGCCTGAAAGCTGTAGTCTAAACAATCTAAATGATATGCATTTTTTAAAGGTTAAGTCATAAATGTACCGCAGTGGATGATGTTTTATCTTTTTGTGTGGCAATAAATAAACCCTCCATTTAAAGCTGATTGCTTTGAAGTACATCAACTGTGACATGCTGTACCTCGGTCAGTATAAGGATACATCACTGAAACTGTCTTTGTCAATTCTAACAACTCAGACTTCAGTCTCATAACATACATGTGGTTTACGCGGTCTTTCGTCAGTTCACATTTTTTAAGCTGTCTCTAGCAGCCCATACTATTTATTAAACTGTTTAGACCGACGCTTTCAGACAACATAATATACGATATTTTGATTTAAATTTTTTTCTAAATTTATGTTGAACATTTTGACATTTAATCACTCAGTACAAAATACAATGAAACTTAATGTAGCCACTGATATTATACGTTCTCTTATCTAAAAAACTGAAGCGTCAGTTCATCATTTTATGCCTCAGTTATTCCATCAAAATAAAATGAACTTCCTCCATGTCATTTATGCGAATTCCAACAGTTCCGTCCATGAAGAAGTGCCAGTGAGGGTTCAAGAGAAGCATGAAGTTGCCAGTCCTGAGACACCTGGACAAAGGGATAGGGAAGCTAAAGAGTCCTATTGTCCTGTAGAAATGAGTATCCGTGTAAAAGACGACTTGTGTGACTCTCGCACTTAAATCCTGGTGATAGAAAACACACACACACATATATATATATGTATATATATATATGATATATTCACATACAGTTCTTCTAAAGTATGCTTTGTAGTGGAGTGTGGGATAAGTTAAGCTATCAGATCTTATGATTCTTCTTCTTCTTTGAGGAGCTGCTGAATTCAGCAGCTTTCTGGGCCAAAGAGGCCCATCGCTGCAGACAAGACACGTCTCTGTTCCTCTCTGTTCTTGTTCTTTTCTTGTCAGCTGTCGACTTCAAGAGCACGCTTATCTCCGTTTTGATTGCACTGTAAGATATACTCGTAGGTATATGAACTCTCTACCTTCAGCCGGTGAAATTCTTTCTACTTATTCGCCATCTCTTACCTCCTTACGTTTCATACAGTTTTTTGTTTGTTTTTTTTTTTGCCCGTGACTCATTCTGAGTTTCTATTTTTCACTTTCTCTAATATAAGATCAGTGTGATTTATATTTCCTTTTCTCTGCTTTATGTAAATCGATCACAGAATTTCGGGTAAACATTTAGAATGTTGTCTTCCAGCTCTTTCCCGTAACTAATAGATCAATTTCCATATTGAAAAACCCAGTTAAAACAGTTTATATCTTTTCTGAATAGTGCATACACAGGAAAGTGCGGAAATAATATATAAATAATCGTTGATACAAACAAATAAGATATAAATAATCCTTGATACAAACAAATAACATATAAATAATTCTTGATACAAACAGAAATAGATGTTGGAAATCATACATAACATTGGGTACTTGTTTATTATCTTTACATAAATCATTAGTCAAACTTTCTTATCTTATATCTTATATCCTTCCCGTGCCGTTAAACGTCACATAGGGCTCGCAAAGTAGTTCGCCAATTTTTCCTGTCTTCGGCGAGTCTTTCAACCTCATCAAAGGATTTTATGCCTGTTAATTTGGCCTCTCTTAATAATGTCCTCTTCAGAGTTTCACGCGGTCTGCCTCTTTTTCTTCGGCCTGTTGTGTTCCACTTGATAGCTTGTTTTGGGATTCTCTGATCATTTCTTCTCATCAAGTGAACAACATATGTCCATCAGTCAAATTTTCACAGAAATGAAAAAGAAAACAAATACTTTTTTATTTATTTATTTAAGGAAGACCTTAACAGCAAGTAAGAGTTCTCGATAGATATGGTCCAAAAGTGTTCCTCGTGTTCAGTTTATGGGCTTCATCGACGATTCTGGTCAAACTTCATTAAAGTGCTTTCAGGGGGTCGTTTTCTTCAGATTAAATGTACTTTCATGGATGCTTCACTTCACATTTGACGGACTTTCATTGATAAATCTCTTTAAAATGTTATATGCTTTAACTCTTTCACTCCAGAACAACCCTACCATTGCTGGTAGATCTTGTGTGAACCGCCATTCGAAGTTCATTGGTGTACGAAGTGGGCGGAGCGTTGCCGTTCATGTAATCTGGGGGTGGAAGGACCATATACAAGGTCCGTCTGATTTTATTATGGCCAAGACAAAAATATAATCTATGATCTGGCAACTTTACATCACTTCTCGATAAGCAGACGACAAACAAGCAGCCATTTTGTTGACCTAGTTATAGGTGCATTGTCACGTAATCAGCATGGAGCAAAAAAGCTAGCATTAAATTCTATTTAAAACTCAGAAAAAGTGTCACTGAGACAGAAGTATTGATGCGACAAGTTTATGGGGATAATTGTTTATCTCATGCACAGATATTCAGGTGGTATTCACGATTCAAAAGTGGCGTGGAAGCGATTACTAATCCAACTAGACATGGACGCCCAGTTTCTGTTCGTAATGAGGAACTCATTGCAAAAGTCAGAGAATAGATTCAAGAAGATCGTTGTTTGACTGTGAGGATGATGGCAGATGCATTTGGTGTTAACCGAGAGACCATTCGTAAAATTTTAGTGGAATATTTGGGCAAGAAAAAAGTTGCTTTTGCCGGTTTCTACCACATGCGTTGTCTGAAGACACTGTGTTGAGTATGCAAAAGACATAATCAAAACTTGTCGAAGAAATAAACATTTCTTAAATTTGATTGTTGCAGAGGATGAACCACGGATTTTCCGCTTTGATCCCACAACTAAAAGCCGAAGTGCTCAGTGGAAGTCATCATCATCACCAAAAGGTAAAAAAAAATCTTCAAAAGTCGAAAATGAAGACAATGTTGTTGTGCTTCAACCACAGCAAAGGAGTTATTCACAAAGAATTTATTCCAGAGGGACAGATTGTCACTGCCAAAGTTTATTTAAGTATTTTGAAACGCCTATTGAAAAGGATTCTCCGAGTCCGACCCGAGTATTCAACACCTAACAGTTTTTTCCTTCTTCATGATAATGCACCTGCTCACCGGGCAGTAGTTGCACAGGAATTTTTGGCCCAAAAACAAGTGTGTGTTCTCAACCATCCACTCTATTCCTCATATTTGTCGACCTGCGATTATTTTCTATTTCCAAAATTAAAGTTACCATTGAAAGGACGTTTCTTTTACGATACTGATGACATCCAAAGGGCCGTAACATCGAGTTTAAGGGCCATACTAACAGAAGAACTGCAGAGGTCGTTCCAGTGTTTGTTAGATCGTGCCACTCGCTATATCAATGCACAAGGGGCTTAATTTGAATAAAATACAGGTTATATTTTCAACTGTTATTTATTTTATTTTTATTTAATTAGTCTCATTACTTAACTGTCAGACCTTGTATATAGCGAAGTAAAGCGTGCTAAAAGGAGACAATCTAGAGGAAAGATGGCGGGGCTGAGCTCGTTTCGTCTGTGCTTATGATTCTCGTCTATACTTAGCCCCAGCCGACCTCAACTGATGATAATATATTGTGAAATCATAACATGCCGTGGAGTATGCCGTCTATCGTCTTATATGGAGATTTTCTGATTCCTGATGATATTCACCATATATATATATATATATGTATATATATATATTGGATTGGCACACATCAAGGTCCATCATATTTCATTTGCATGGATAAATGGATAATGTTAAGTAAAGGTATAAGGAGATATGTAACCTGGCAACAGGCAGCTACACCATCAATTATGTATGTAGCACATGGTAATTCCTGAAGATGGGAGGTGAGGCACCATCAGCACAAAGGGGGAGATATGTGTGGTATTACAGTGCATTAGCACAAGGAGAGATATGTGAGAATTCAGTGCATTGGCACAAAAGGGAGATATATGTGGATGATTCAGTGCATTGGCATAAGGAGGGAGATATGTGTGATAATTCAGTGCGTTGGCACAAAGGGAGATATATGGATAATTCAGTGCGTTAGTACAAATGGAGACATGTGGATGATTCAGTGCATTGGCACAAAAGGGAGATATGTGGATGATTCAGTGCACTGGCACAAGGGGGGAAATATGTGTGATGATTCGATACGTTAGCACAAGAGAGATATGCTGTGATATTCAGTGAATTAGAACAACGGAGATTATGTGTAGTATGGGGAGATGTGAGTCTCATAAGAGCAGCAGTAGCTATAATGTTAATAAATGCGTCGGCACGATTTAAATGAATGTATGTTTATGCTTATGAGGGACAGGAGAGCCCAGGCCAAATTAGCTCCATATGATTTCAACTGATACTTAGAGTTATACATTATATTGATGTTATACTTGTTTTCACTCATGATGATACATGTTGATGTGCTTTGCATGCTATGTCTGTGTGACGTTAATATGGTGTATGTAATGTGGATAATAAACATACTGTTTAATTTAATTGCTTGACTTGGTAACGTGTATCGCATGACATGTAATTCTAATAAATGTATGTCATATGCTGCATAACTGGCATACAGTATCCTTGGAGGGAAATCCTGCGTTGTCAGTTAGATGGGTTTTGAGCCTGGCCACCCAGTACGATAGTACACAGACCAAGGATTTGTGGGTTGCAGTTGAGTTTTGGTCCTGTCCCTTCCCTAAATTGTCTCAAATTGAAGATCTAGCACTGGCTAGGTTTACACTTGCATACCTATTGGAATCCATGCTCAGAGCAATGTTCAGGCAAAGTCTAAATAAATTTAAAAGTAGCTTTTTCCTAATCAAACCCATATTTTTCAATTATGTTTAGATAGAAAAAAGTTCAGAGTTTGTTGTTGCACAAAGCACGAAACCTGCGTGTTGTATGAAGCAGTAATTCGAGTTGAAAATATAACTGGAAAAATATCAACCTATAAAACAAGGGGTGCGACAAGGATGTGTACTATCTCCAGACCTTTTTTCTCTGTACAGCGAGAATATTCTACGAACGATCATCACAAAACTAGGCATAAAAATTGGAGGATACAATATTAACAACCTTCGGTATTCTGACGACACAATACAGCTTTGAACCAAAAAGACCTGCAAAATCTCTTGGATGAATTCCCTAAAGGAAGTGAACAGAAAGGTCTTACATTAAACATCAAAAAGACAGAGACTATGGTTATATCTAAGAAACAGAATCCACCAACACGCAGTATAAAATTAAACGGAGATATTCTAAAGCAGGTGCAGAAATTCAAATACCTTGGAGCAGTAATAACTTCAGATGGGAAATACAGAACAGAAATTAGGAACAGAATAGGCCAAGCAAAGACTGCATTTTGGAGAGTGAGAAACATATTATCCAACACATCCTTATCAATGAATGTTAGAAAACGAGTCCTATAATGCTATATTGAACCTATCTTGTTATATGGAAGTGAATCATGAACAATAGGCAAAAATCATTGGAAGCAGCAGAAATGTGGTTTATTAGAAGAATGTTGCGAATCTCAAGGACAGCAAAAATAACTAATGAAGAATGGATGAGAAGAGATGGAGAGACAAAAAAATCTTGTCAAAAAATATTAGAGAGACAATGTACTTTCATAGGACATGCAATGAGAAGAGGGGGCATTGAAAATATTATAACAACAGGAAAGATAGAGGGAAGAAGATCAAGAGGAAGACCAAGAGAAATCATACTGGACAGTCTGACGGGATGGTGTGAGAGGAGATCACCAACTGAGCTGAAGGATCGTGTAACCTGGAGAAGCATAATAGCCAACGCCAGTCACACGGCACATGATGATGATGATGATGATTACAGTTCTTAAGGATCTGCATTGATCTGCTAAGATTCTTATCGGCATCCAAAATGTTGCTTTGACCTGTCACGATTTCTACGGAAAAGATTTGCATTGACCTACAAAAATTTGTTTACTTTCAAAGATTTTTTATTGGAACAGGTTTGCAATATCCACTCTGGCTGGGATAAGATCAGTCCATGCCCTGTACTCTATGGTGTAATACTTCAGTCGTGACCTGGTTCTATCGTTATTGAAATCTCAGTTAAAAATTAGTGACGGATTTAGATACAAACTGACCAAGCTATTGCATATGGTCTCAGTTTTCTTGGAGACGGGTTGCAAACAACTACTACTTATGTCTTTAAAAAAATGTGATACTGATTATACTTACAACGACAATTTCAAAATCAACTTCTGATTAGCTGGTATAAGTAAACCAATTAGTAGCGATACGGCGCATTTTCCATAGCAACTAGTAAAATGTCATGTCGCTAAATATCATTCCACCAACCCAGAGTCTATTTTGTTCAGTTGTGCGCGAGTAGCGATCGAGGAAACACGGACTCTATAATACAGTTCTGGGCGTAGCGCTCATGGACTCTGCGGTAAAACTCTTCTCCGTCTATCGTGTCGCTGGCGCAGAAAGAATGATTAATCACTAAACCAAACCCTTCTCCAAACATTTGCAACTGTCCATTGACGATGCTGGTTCTCCCACTGCAGTCGGTTCTAGTATTGCTGGTCCGTAAGAATAGGACCTCTGTAGGGCCTTCTAGCCCAAAAACCAGCGTCGTGCAGCCGGTTACTGACCGTTTGATCTGAAATTTGACGAGTTGCTGTTATTGACTGGACTGTTGAGGACGCAGATGCAAATTGATTCCTGAGGTGACGCAGCGGTCTTTGGCAGGAGTTGTGACTATGGGTCTTCCACTGCGCGTCTGGTCTGCAACTGAGCCAGTTTCCTGAAATCGTCTTCAAAGGCGACTAATGGTGCTTCTAACCACATTAAACTGTCTGCTCACTCCACTTTGTGACTGTCCAGTCTGTAAACGTCCAATGATGATGAGTCGTTGTTCTGTAGTGAGATGAGCCATACTTGCGCATTGAATTTTCAATGATTTCGAATTGATTCGAGGAGCGTCAATCTTTTATAGGCATTCAATAACATGGCCAATGAATTTTGTGTTCAGTAAGTTTCATGGGATTCTCGTGAACCTGTCATGAATTATTGTCAAAAATGCTGTTTTGACTAGTGTCGCTTTTCTGTGCTCATGAATCATCTGCAGAGTACAATT
Organism: Achatina immaculata; assembly: GCA_009760885.1. Taxonomy (NCBI): domain Eukaryota; kingdom Metazoa; phylum Mollusca; class Gastropoda; order Stylommatophora; family Achatinidae; genus Lissachatina; species Lissachatina immaculata. The sequence continues at coordinate 26,535,514 of CM019694.1, read as the reverse complement.
CAGGTCAGCGGTGAAATTGATGTCCAAATGAGCGTTTCAGGCAATTTGCCCTTGAATGATCACCAAACTTCAGTTTAAATCGCAACATCGTATTGTTGCGGTTGTTTTTTTTTTTTGAAACATATAGTTTTACTTCAAATAAATACCGTATATTCTTAAAAAATATATATTTGTAAACTTGCAATAATAAGTCACTGAACCGATGCATGCTTCACGAATCGTTCTAAAGTAGGGCGTCGGAAATCGGGACTACAAGTGTATCTGTATGTTCTGGTTTGTTTTAGACTAAATATCCTGTTTTAGTACGCACCTTTCTGAGACATGATGTTAATTTTTTGTTCTTTGTTGTCTTTTAACTTAATAACAGGGTTAAAAATTTAGGGTCTTACCAAGTCTAACCCACACAGGGGTTGAAACCTCAGTTAACTAGTTAAACTTTTACACCAACAAAATGTCAGGTACAGCAGCACACTCTCCTTACCCTGACCATAGCGCCGTACCGAAATGGATGTGGATGCTCGTCAATGATTTCAACCATTATATGAAATCCTCTTCTGGGACCAAGAAGCATGACTGAAATGATACATAATAAAATCTAAGACTAATTATGTATCTATTCGATAATAACAGAACGAGGTACAACAGTAACATCTAATAATAATAGTAATAATACAACTACTACTTTTTACGTCACTACCGCATGTAAATAAAAGAGCGCGAAAGCATATTGATAGTTTTTTTTTCTATGTTAGTTTTAAATATTTTTATACAAAAAAGTATGAAGTTCATGATAAGAAAGTTCAAGAAAAATAATATTCACAACAAAAATAACAAAATTTCAGTCCGAAAATGTCACGGGAAACACCAGAAAATAATGTAGTAATAAATAATTTTAAAAACGAAAACGTTAACTACCAAAAAAGTTCAAATTCTGCACAGGTTACGAATGAAAATCCATTAAGTTTAAAATAAAAATATTTTTCTTTGTATTATTTTTGTTTGCTTATATTTTTCTTATATTACTTTTTCTTTATGTTATTTTATTTTTGCTTATATTATTTTTTTTCTTTATATTTCTTTTTTATCTTTTAATTAAATTGCACTATACACTTTTCTCCTTGATACCCAGGTAGAATATCAGGCAAAGCTTCATGGTACCTAGGGCAGCTAATCAGGCCAAGCTTCATGGTACCTAGGGCAGCTAATCAGGCCAAGCTTCATGGTACCTAGGGTAGATTATCAGGCCAAGCTTTATGGTACCTATGGTAGCTTATCAGGCCAAGCTTCATGGTACCTATAATAACTTATCAGGCCAAGCTTTATGGTACCTAGGGTAGCTTATCAGGCCAAGCTTCATGGTACCTATAATAACTTATCAGGCCAAGCTTTATGGTACCTATAATAACTTATCAGGCCAAGCATCATGGTACCTATAGTAGCTTATCAGGCCAAGCTTCATGGACTCTGCGGTAAAACTCTTCTCCGTCTATCGTGTCGCTGGCGCAGAAAGAATGATTAATCACTAAACCAAACCCTTCTCCAAACATTTGCAACTGTCCATTGACGATGCTGGTTCTCCCACTGCAGTCGGTTCTAGTATTGCTGGTCCGTAAGAATAGGACCTCTGTAGGGCCTTCTAGCCCAAAAACCAGCGTCGTGCAGCCGGTTACTGACCGTTTGATCTGAAATTTGACGAGTTGCTGTTATTGACTGGACTGTTGAGGACGCAGATGCAAATTGATTCCTGAGGTGACGCAGCGGTCTTTGGCAGGAGTTGTGACTATGGGTCTTCCACTGCGCGTCTGGTCTGCAACTGAGCCAGTTTCCTGAAATCGTCTTCAAAGGCGACTAATGGTGCTTCTAACCACATTAAACTGTCTGCTCACTCCACTTTGTGACTGTCCAGTCTGTAAACGTCCAATGATGATGAGTCGTTGTTCTGTAGTGAGATGAGCCATACTTGCGCATTGAATTTTCAATGATTTCGAATTGATTCGAGGAGCGTCAATCTTTTATAGGCATTCAATAACATGGCCAATGAATTTTGTGTTCAGTAAGTTTCATGGGATTCTCGTGAACCTGTCATGAATTATTGTCAAAAATGCTGTTTTGACTAGTGTCGCTTTTCTGTGCTCATGAATCATCTGCAGAGTACAATTCAGGTCAGCGGTGAAAGTGATGTCCAGATGAGCGTTTCAGTCAATTTGCCCTTGAATGATCACCAAACTTCAGTTTAAATCGCAACATCGTATTGTTGCGGTTGTTTTTTTTTTTTTTTTTTGGAACATATAGTTTTACTTCAAATAAATACCGTATATTCTTTAAAAAATATATTTGTAAACTTGCAGTAATAAGTCACTGGACCGATGCATGCTTCACGAATCGTTCTAAAGTAGGGCGTCGGAAATCGGGACTACAAGTGTATCTGTATGTTCTGGTTTGTTTTAGACTAAATATCCTGTTTTAGTACGCACCTTTCTGAGACCTGATGTTAATTTTTTGTTCTTTGTTGTCTTTTAATAACAGGGTTAAAAATTTAGGGTCTTACCAAGTCTAACCCACACAGGGGTTGAAACCTCAGTTAACTAGTTAAACTTTTACACCAACAAAATGTCAGGTACAGCAGTACAGTCTCCTTACCCTGACCATAGCGCCGTACCGAAATGGATGTGGATGCTCGTCAATGATTTCAACCATTATATGAAATCCTCTTCTGGGACCAAGAAGCATGACTGAAATGATACATAATAAAATCTAAGACTAATTCTGTATCTATTCGATAATAACAGAACGAGGTACAACAGTAACATCTAATAATAATAATAATGATACAACTACTACTTTTTACGTCACTACCGCATGTAAATAAAAGAGCGCGAAAGCATATTGATAGTTTTTTTTTTTTCTATGTTAGTTTTAAATGTTTTTATACAAAAAAGTATGAAGTTCATGATAAGAAAGTTCAAGAAAAATAATATTCACAACAAAAATAACAAAATTTCAGTCCGAAAATGTCACGGGAAACACCAGAAAATAATGTAGTAATAAATAGTTTTAAAAACGAAAACGTTAACTACCAAAAAAGTTCAAATTCTGCACAGGTTACGAATGAAAATCCATTAAGTTTAAAATAAAAATATTTTTCTTTGTATTATTTTTGTTTGCTTATATTTTTCTTATATTACTTTTTCTTTATGTTATTTTATTTTTGCTTATATTGTTTTTTTCTTTATATTTCTTTTTTATCTTTTAATTAAATTGCACTATACACTTTTCTCCTTGATACCCAGGTAGAATATCAGGCCAAGCTTCATGGTACCTAGGGTAGATTATCAGGCCAAGCTTCATGGTACCTATAATAACTTATCAGGCCAAGCATCATGGTACCTATAATAACTTATCAGGCCAAGCTTCATGGTACCTATAATAACTTATCAGGCCAAGCATCATGGTACCTATAATAACTTATCAGGCCAAGCATCATGGTACCTATAATAACTTATCAGGCCAAGCATCATGGTACCAATAATAACTTATCAGGCCAAGCTTCATGGTACCTATAATAACTTATCAGGCCAAGCTTCATGGTACCTATAATAACTTATCAGGCCAAGCTTCATGGTACCTATAATAACTTATCAGGCCAAGCTTCATGGTACCTATAATAACTTATCAGGCCAAGCTTCATGGTACCTATAATAACTTATCAGGCCAAGCTTCATGGTACCTATAATAACTTATCAGGCCAAGCTTCATGGTACCTATAGTAGCTTATCAGGCCAAGCTTCATGGTACCTAGGGTAGATTATCAGGCCAAGCTTCATGGTACCTAGGGTAGATTATCAGGCCAAGCTTCATGGTACCTATAATAACTTATCAGGCCAAGCATCATGGTACCTAGGGTAGATTATCAGGCCAAGCTTCATGGTACCTAGGGTAGATTATCAGGCCAAGCTTCATGGTACCTATAATAACTTATCAGGCCAAGCATCTAGGGTAGATTATCAGGCCAAGCTTCATGGTACCTAGGGTAGCTTATCAGGCCAAGCTTCATGGTACCTAGGGTAGAGTATCAGGCCAAGCTTCATGGTACCTATGGTAGCTTATCAGGCCAAGCTTCATGGTACCTATGGTAGCTTATCAGGCCAAGCTTCATGGTACCTATGGTAGCTTATCAGGCCAAGCTTCATGGTACCTAGGGTAGAGTATCAGGCCAAGCTTCATGGTACCTATGGTAGCTTATCAGGCCAAGCTTCATGGTACCTATGGTAGCTTATCAGGCCAAGCTTCATGGTACCTATGGTAGAATATTAGGTTAAGCTTCATGGTACCTATGGTAGAATATTAGGTTAAGCTTCATGGTACCTATGGTAGAATATTAGGTTAAGCTTCATGGTACCTATGGTAGATTATCAGGCCAAGCTTCATGGTACTTAGGGTAGAATATCAGGCCAAGCTTCATGGTACCTATGGTAGAATATTAGGTTAAGCTTCATGGTACCTATGGTAGAATATTAGGTTAAGCTTCATGGTACCTATGGTAGAATATTAGGTTAAGCTTCATTGTACCTATGGTAGAATATCAGGCCAAACTTCATGGTACCTATGGTAGAATATTAGGTTAAGCTTCATGGTACCTATGGTAGAATATTAGGTTAAGCTTCATGGTACCTATGGTAGAATATTAGGTTAAGCTTCATGGTACCTATGGTAGAATATTAGGTTAAGCTTCATGGTACCTATGGTAGAATATTAGGTTAAGCTTCATGGTACCTATGGTAGAATATTAGGTTAAGCTTCATGGTACCTATGGTAGAATATCAGGCCAAACTTCATGGTACCTATGGTAGAATATTAGGTTAAGCTTCATGGTACCTATGGTAGAATATTAGGTTAAGCTTCATGGTACCTATGGTAGAATATTAGGTTAAGTTTCATGGTACCTATGGTAGAATATCAGGCCAAACTTCATGGTACCTATGGTAGAATATTAGGTTAAGCTTCATGGTACCTATGATAGATTATCAGGCCAAGCTTCATGGTACCTATGGTAGAATATCAGGCCAAACTTCATGGTACCTATGATAGATTATCAGGCCAAACTTCATGGTACCTATGGTAGAATATTAGGCCAAACTTCATGGTACCTATGGTAGAATATTAGGTTAAGCTTCATGGTACCTATGGTAGAATATTAGGTTAAGCTTCATGGTACCTATGGTAGAATATTAGGTTAAGCTTCATGGTACCTATGGTAGAATATTAGGTTAAGCTTCATGGTACCTATGGTAGAATATTAGGTTAAGCTTCATGGTACCTATGGTAGAATATTAGGTTAAGCTTCATGGTACCTATGGTAGAATATTAGGTTAAGCTTCATGGTACCTATTGTAGAATATCAGGCCAAGCTTCATGGTACCTATGGTAGAATATTAGGTTAAGCTTCATGGTACCTATGGTAGAATATTAGGTTAAGCTTCATAGTACCTATGGTAGAATATTAGGTTAAGCTTCATAGTACCTATGGTAGAATATTAGGTTAAGCTTCATAGTACCTATGGTAGAATATTAGGTTAAGCTTTATGGTACCTATGGTAGAATATTAGGTTAAGCTTCATGGTACCTATGGTAGAATATTAGGTTAAGCTTCATAGTACCTATGGTAGAATATTAGGTTAAGCTTCATGGTACCTATAGTAGAATATCATGCCAAACGTCATAGTACCTATGGTAGATTATTAGGTCAAACTTCATGGTACCTAGGGTAGATTATCAGGTCAAACTTCATGGAACCTAGGGTAGATTATCAGGTCAAACTTCATGGAACCTAGGGTATATTATAAGGTCGAACTTCATGGTACCTAGGGTAGATTATTAGGTCAAACTTCATGGTACCTAGGGTAGATTATCAGGTCAAACTTCATGGAATCTAGGGTAGATTATCAGGTCAAACTTCATGGTACCTAGGGTATATTATAAGGTCGAACTTCATGGTACCTAGGGTAGATTATCAGGTCAAACTTCATGGTACCTAGGGTAGATTATCAGGTCAAACTTCATGGTACCTAGGGTAGATTATCAGGTCAAACTTCATGGTACCTAGGGTATATTATAAGGTCGAACTTCATGGTACCTAGGGTAGATTATCTGGTCAAACTTCATGGTACCTAGGGTATATTATAAGGTTAAACTTCATGGAACCTAGGGTAGATTATCAGGTCAAACTTCATGGTACCTAGGGTATATTATAAGGTCGAACTTCATGGTACCTAGGGTAGATTATCAGGTCAAACTTCATGGTACCTAGGGTAGATTATCAGGTCAAACTTCATGGTACCTAGGGTAGATTGTCAAGTCAAACTTCATGTTCAGTTCTTTTTGCCAGAATAATGATTCTAAACAGTCACACTTTCCTCTACTGTTTAATTCATAATCCTAGTTTTACTGCAACCATAACTACGATTACTTTGTACTACACTATTTAGTATGCAAATTAGTATGCAATTATAGGTTAACGCTATCACTAGTCAGAGGTGTATGGTGCATAGGCTTACCATAATATTATTTTTCTGAAACATGGACAATTTTTAGAAAATACAGCTGAAAATAAAACCTACTAGGATAGGTACCTGTGACTGAAAAGGCTAAATAAAGAAGTTGTTTAAAAAAACAACAATGAGTTAAAAGCAATTTTAATAACTGAACATACCTTATTATAAGAAGTTATTGATATTTATCACTAGTGTGAATTTTCTGTAAAAATTCTTTGTTATTTTTAATGGCATCGAAAACTTCACAGCAGTTTAGTTCACTGTTAATTTTGCAGCCTAGTAAAGCTTTGACGGTTGATTCAACCATTCTACCTCTTTCTTCAGACCGTATGATATTCATTATTGGGAATACTCTTTCAACTGGTGCACATGTGTCTGGCATGCTGAAAAATGTATTCTATAATTCAAACAAGGTAGGACAATGAAATGCTCTTTTCTTTGAAATGGCTGAAAAGTTGTATCCATTTTTCTTCACAACTTGTATTTTTCCAACTTTCATAGTTTGCTGACCAAAAAGCGTTTGCAATCACTACTTCATCAAACAGCTGATCCATGTTTATTGTATTATTTGCAACAGTTTCATTCATTTTTCACCAGAAACTTCAATTTCAGACCATGTTAATTCATTGTTGTTTATCCTAGTAAAAGATTCTGCTCCATCAAAACTGTTTTCATGCGCATAAAAAGCGATAGTAAAGTAACCAGAATTAGACAAAGCATACGGCTGTCAGGTAACGAAAGCCAACCAGGGAATGACAAGAAATGGAACCCCAGAGTCCAGTATGACGAAAATTCCTTCCACAGTTGTGTACTATAAACTCGGCCAGATTGTTCAAGCTCTTGTTTTCTGTTTCGAAAAATTCTTTCTTTGCTCCCTGATTCTATTTCTTCTTGTTCATATTTTTTTCTGGTACCATATTTAAAGACCAAGCTCTGCATTTATAATAAAATATCCTGTTTAATAGAACTGTATGTATTTATAGTCTGAAACAATTTTTTTTTTGGTTGGATATCGGAGTATAAATTAAAACTTACATCTACATTATGTATTACTTTTTAACATGCTTTATCACGTAATTTTCTATCATCATCATCAACAACAACACCAAAAGTCCTCATAATTTTATCCTCTTGTATTTGCTTTTTTCTCCCATTCTGCTATTTTCTTTGAATGTTTTCCAGACCATTCTATGATGTTAAGTGGATGCCCCTTCCCTTGTCCACGTCTCATATTCGCTTTTGTTGTTGTTGTTGTTGTTTATGGTGGAATGGTCTTCATTAGCTTGGGCTCTGATTCTGACGGAAAATAAACTTCACAGGAAAAAGAAAACCATGGCTGACTACCAGCTACAGGTACTCACATGAAAATTCATCTTGTATGTCTGACAGGAATGGACTGATATTGAAAGACCCGGTCTGCATTAGTATTAAAAGTTTGATAGATCGTGGCAGTCTTGAGAGTGCGATGTCAAACCTTGCTTTTCGCCCTAAAGTTTAAAGATTAAAAAAAAAACGTCACTAGGTGTTGTACTAGAGTTCATAATCTTAAACAACTGATACAAGTAGTTTATGTGCTTTATAAATTCTTCTTCTTCTTCTTTTTCTCCTTCCTCTTCCGTTTCCCTGGAGCTGCGAGCTGGTATTCTTTACAGCCAATGCGTTGGAGATGTTGAGACACAACATGGTATCGGCTTGAGAGCGGGTTATGGCAGCTACTTTTTCATTTTCTGAATGGAGCTAAAAAGCAAGGAACGTGCAATGCTTCTTTAACAGACTCCACCACCATGAGGATCGCCTGTTCCATTAGCCAGGTTAGACCTGTTACTGGGGAGTATCAGCGGAGAAGTGGAATAGGGTCTTGGTCAGCTGTGGTTCGCCATCCCTGACGATAGCAGTAGAGATATGTTGGATAAATAAACACTTTAGAGAATGTTGGTTGTGATTTTGCCAACTAAGACTAACCTTTCATTATTCAAACATGATCTGGTGTTCGAATCCTGTGTCAATAGAAAGAACAGGTTTATTTCCAAACCAAATGTTATTATTAACTACATTTATTGTAAAAAAATTCATTCATGTTAGTTATCTCATAGTGTACAAAGTGATATCTTTACTAATTTTATATAACAGTCTGAGCTCAAGTAGATTTGCAAAAGGATAACATTTAAGTGAAACAAAATAGACAAATAAAGTTCTAAAGGAAAGAGAATTTATATCAAATGTTCACTTTCTCATAAAATATGATATGGTATAGTGCAGATACTCTGTCCTCATTGGCTAGCAAAACAGGACTTGAAATTAACAAGGAAAAAATATAATGAAACGTCTTACTAATCACGAAGGAAAACTATACGTAGAAGGAATAGCTGTTGAAGAATTACACTAGTTTTGCATACCTCGGCAGCTACATAGACCAGGATGGTGACACCAGAAAGGAAGTTAGAATTGCAAAAGCAGCACTGACCTTCACGAATCTTGAGAACATATGGTGCTCAAAAGTTATAAGCCCAAAAACCAAGCTAAGATTGTTCATTTCAAATGTAACATCCACCCTCGTTATTGCATGCGAAAGCTGGAAAACAACTAAAGAAATAGACAACGAAATAGACTCTTTTGAAAACAAATGTCTAGGGAAAATACTCGATATAAAGTAGAGTGAATTCAAGAATAACGCAGATATAGGTCAGATGAGTGAACAATAACCTGTCTCATGGGTGATCAGAAAAAGGGGATGGACACATATCGAAAAAGATATATGCTGAGAAGAAACAGTCAGAGAATCCCAAGTAAAAGCTATCAAGTGGAACACAACAGACGGAAGAAAAAGAGGTCGACCACGTGAAACTCTAAAGAGGACATTGTTAAGAGAGGCCAAATTAATAGGCATAAAATCCCTTGATGTGGTTGAAAAGCTCGCCGAAAACAGGAAAACTTGGCAAACTACCATGCAAGCCCTATGCGACGTTTAACGGCACGGGAAGGATGTCAGATGTATGATAGTGCAGTGTGATGTGGTGTGGTTTGGTTTGATGTGGTGGATTGTGGTGTGGTGTGGTGTGGTGTGGTTTGATGTGGTGTGGTGTAGTACTGTATGATACACTACTGTATAGTATGGTATGGTGTAGTGTGGTGTGAGTGGTATGGTATGGTATGAAGTGCCATGGTGTTGTATGGTATAGTATAGTACGGTACGGTATGGTATGGTATGGTATGGTATGGTATGGTACGGTGCGGTATAGTACGATATAGTATGGTATGGTGTGGTTAGATGGACAGGTGCAGGGAAGATAAACTCAGATAAATATACAATAATATATTCAGGAAGTGAGAAACATGAACGAGGAGTAGGAATTATATTTGATGAACAAACGGCAAGGACACTTGTAGGATATTTGAACATCTCGGACCGAGTCCTGCTAGCCCAACTGAAAGGACAACCAATAAACATAAATATTATACAAGTGTACGCTCCAACATCTGAAAGCTCTGAAGAAGATGTACAGCTATTTTATAATGACATAGAGACAGCACTAAAACACACAAAGTCACATGAAGTTACCATAGTCATGGGAGATTTTAATGCCGAAGTTGGTAAAGGAAGAACTTCAGACATCGTTGGTGACTATGGACTGGGTGAGAGGAATGACAGAGGTTATAAATTAATTGAATGGGCAAGAATACACAGCATAGTTGTAGGAAACACCTGGTTTAAACAACATCCTCGAAGACTGGCAACGTGGTGCAGTCCAGACAAAAAGACTTTTAACCAGATAGACTACATATTAATCAACAAACGATTCCGCAATGCGTTACTGACAACAAAAACCATGCCAGGAGCTGACTGCAATAGTGACCATGATCCACTCTGTGGAAAAGTTAGAATAAAACTAAAGAAAGCAGGGAGAAAAGTGAGAAACATCAAACTGAATACAGAACTTCTTAAAAATGCGCAAATGCAGAGAAGCAAAAGAAGTGTGGTAAATGAGCAGTGCAGACAGATAGAGGACTCTCATATTAAAGACAGCAAAAACATGCACAAACGAATTAATGAACTCACAGGCAGGAAAACAAAATATACCACAGGATGCCTGAAATCGAAAGAAGGTAAAATGTTAATGGGAAAAGAAGATATTGTGGACAGGTGGACAGAGTATATCGGTGAGCTATATGGAGGAGAAAGACCAGAATTAACACCAGATACTGAAAACTGTGAAGGACCACCAATACTTGAAGATGAAATCACAGATGCCATCAAACACATGAAGAAAGGAAAAGCGACTGGGCCTGATAATATAACAATAGAAGAAATAGAGGCACTAGAGGAGACAGGAATAAAAATAATAACCAAGTTACTGAATGACATTTACAACAGTGGTTATATTCCCAGTGACCTGATTAAATCCACGTTTATAGCACTACCAAAGAAACCAGGTGCAAAGGAATGTGACGACCACCGGACTATCAGCCTCTCATGTCACATAACGAAGCTACTTCTGAGAATAATTATGAGAAGAACAAGGAAAAAGATAAAAATGGAAATAGCAGATGAACAGTTTGGATTTGTTGAAGGAAAGGGAACACACAATGCCATTTATGCTTTACGAACACTAACAGAAAGAGCTTTAGAAGTACAGAAAGATCTCTACTTATGCTTCATTGATTACACCAAGGCATTTGACAAGGTGAAACATAATGAAATTATTAAAATGCTTGAAGACATCAATATAGACGGCAAAGACCTGAGGATTGTAAAACATCTATACTGGCAGCAAGAAGCAGCAGTTCGAGTTGAAAATAGGATTGGAAAATATCAACCTATAAAACAAGGGGTGCGACAAGGATGTGTACTATCTCCAGACCTTTTTTCTCTGTATAGCGAGAATATTCTAAGAACAATCATCACAGAACCAGGCATAAAAATTGGAGGATACAATATTAACAACCTTCGGTATGCTGACGACACAGTACTGATAGCTGAGAACCAACAAGACCTGCAAAATCTCTTGGATAAAGTCGCCAAAGAAAGTGAACAGAAAGGCCTTACTTTGAACATCAAAAAGACAGAGACTATGGTTTTATCTAAGAAAAAGAATCCACCAGCATGCAGTATTAAATTAAACGGAAATATTCTAAAGCAGGTGCAGAAATTCAAATACCTTGGAGCAGTAATAACTTCAGATGGGAAATGCAAAACAGAAATTAGGAACAGAATAGGCCAAGCAAAGACTGCCTTTCAGAGAATGAGAAACAAATTATCCAACACATCCTTATCAATGAATGTTAGAAAACGAGTCCTAAAATGCTATATTGAACCTATCTTGTTATATGGAAGTGAATCATGGACAATAGGCAAGTCTGCACAAAAATCATTGGAAGCAGCAGAAATGTGGTTTATTAGAAGAATGTTGCGAATCCCCTGGACAGCAAAAATAACTAATGAAGAATGTATGAGAATAGCTGGAGAGATAAAAAAAACCTTGTCAAAAAGATAAGAGAGAGACAATGTACTTTCATAGGACATGCAATGAGAAGAGGGGCATTGAAAATATTATAACAACAGGAAAAATAGAAGGAAGAAGAGCAAGAGGAAGACCAAGAGAAATGATACTGGACAGTCTGACGGGATGGTGTGAGAGGAGATCACCAACTGAGCTGATGGCCTGCATGAAGGATCGGGTACTCTGGCGAAGCATAATAGCCAACGCCAGTCGGCACGGCACATGATGATGATGATGATGTGGTGGAATAGTATAGTATGGTATAGGTGGGGTTTGGTGGTATGGTATGGTGTTATGATGGAATGGTTTCGTATGAGATGGGGAGATATGGTAGGGTATGGTATGTTGTGGGGTGGCTTGGTACGGTATGGTGTGGGGTAGAATGGTTGTTAAGGCGTGGGTGGAATGGTTTTTTATAGGGTGAGGTGGACAGGGTTGGTATGGAGTGAAATGAAGAGGGTAGAATATGAGGTGGCATGGTGTGGTACGGTATGGAAGAGAGCAAATAATTCATTTGCCCATCCTCTTCGGTCGGAGCCTACTAGAGCCACTGAGCCAAGTAGTCAGTTAGACTCATCAGGCGGTATTATGGCGGTTGTTTCCGAATTTTATAAACGAATGTGTAAAATGACATAAAACGGCTAGACAAAATGACAATCAGCGGAAAATTCAAGCCAAAAAGAGAAGAAAATGACAAATTACCAGAAAAAGATCTGAAAATGTTTGCTAACAAGAGTCCACTACAAGCAAGCCACCATAGTTCTGTCCCCCATTCAAAATTTTATGTGTACCCACATGAAACAAACTGTATACGTTATATATGATTTCTTCCACAGCTTAAAAACTTTGTCGCAGAACTGGATCTAAAGAACACGAGTATTTTGGAACTCTCATGTTTAAAAAAAAAAACACTCGTACATACACAGGACATCTGCCAACAAATGTAGGTCATATTATTTACATAACAAGCCAAATCAAAAAACATATTTGTTAGTGTTCACATACTTATTAGTTTTAACATACTAGATTATACAGACATCAACAGCTACTTACTACAAACTTCCTTATGGTTCTTGTAATCTGTCTGTTGACAAATCTTGTTACAGTACTTTGCCAGTTTGCATCGCGAACATTTCAGCATGACGCCTTCCTTCTTGCAATAGCTGCATTTCTCCACAGTGTTCGAGCTTTGGCCAGTGCGATATCGTATCGACTCTTCTTCGGCCTTTTTCGGGTCGTATTTTACAAGCTCCAACCCTGACATAGCCTCTTCCAAAGAGGTGCCTGCTCCATCTGCAGTAGATGACGTTTCCTTTTCATCATCTTCATCATCATCATCATACTTGAATTTCATTTTCTTGCTAGTTCCTGTGGCCCCTGAAGTTGTGGCTTCAAAAGTTTCTTTAACCTGGGTTTTCTTGGTTTCGACTCTAGGCTTCCACCAACCCTCGCCAAAGCTCGCTCCGGACGCCACCTTCTTATCCACTCGCACAGCTCCACCGAAGCTCCCACCAGTTAGAAGACTCTCTGGCGTCTTTTTTACATTGTTTTCTCCATCTAAGTCACCTTCTTTGCCTTTGGCTCCGTTAGAATTATTTCCTTTGTTTTTCCTGTGGCCCCTCTTGCTTTTCCTTTTTTTCTTTCCTTTCTTCTTTGGCTTCCAGGCAGTTGCTTGCTTGTCCTCATCGTTATCCGACTCCTCTTTGTCACTCTTCTCGTCATCTGGAACCATCTTTGGATCTTCAGAACGAAGGCTTCCGTCATCGTTGAGGTACCTGGCTTTTTCTTTAACCTTCTGGAAACGCTGAGCCTCCTCTTCTGTTACAGGTGTTAGAATGCCTTTCTTCACCCCAATATGAGAACAGTATACCCTGTGATCATCACGGTCTGCCTCCAGACAATCTATAGAACAGTACCTGGAAAGTAAAGGTAATGCCTCTCTTAGCCAAGAATGTTTTATGAGAAATAGCATGCCTCTCTTAGTCAAGGATGTTTTATGAGAAATAGCATGCCTCTCTTAGTCAAGAATGTATTATGAGAAATAGCATGCCTCTCTTAGTCAAGGATGTTTTATGAGAAATGGCATGCCTCTCTTAGTCAAGAATGTTTTATGAGAAATAGCTTAACTCTTAATGGGAACTGAAAAAAAAATTGGTTCTCCACCCCACTACAAAATTCCAGCCAGAAATCAATGTCATCTTCTAAGAATGTAAAGGAACGTTGTGTTTTCCATTCATTCATTTGGTGGCGCTTAAGGAAATTTCATGGACACTTTGAGGAAAGCACTTTGTATCTATATCTAACTTTATATATGTGGCTTTATTATTAAAACACTCACTTGAACTCAAGACACTTCACACATGTAACTGTATCCTCCGTCATCCGTCGCTTGCATTTGATACATCTGTTTTGTTCTTTCAAGCTAAACATGCGGTTGATATCAATGTTGTTTCCAGCCATCGCAACCTTTGAGGAAACGTAAGTGTTAAACATAAAATATACTAAGAAGCAAATCTTATTTACAATAACAAGGCTACTCTAGGATTAAGGTCAGTTGACTAAAGTGATTACAATAGCTTTTAAGTGCATCAAATATTTACTATCCGCCATTAAAAACGCACTGCTTTTTTTAGTCATAAGTCGTTGTACTAGATTAAAATAAATAAAACCACTGATTTCATATTTCTCATCCATTTACTGACACTTGCTGTATGCCAGTATTGCCATAGTCCAAGGGAGATAACTAGATTAAGTGTTAGTAGAGTAAGAGAAGTCCCCTGACTGACAATTCTCACTTTTTTTACCTTTGGACGTAAAAACACGTGGAAGAATTCTAAACAGTAAAATTTAGGTCTCAATGTTTAGGTAACGGAGTAAAAGGATATAAAATTCACTGTCGCACGAACTATGTAGTGGAATATAGGAGAAGGGTAAAATTACTGGTGAGTTTTCGTGCTTGCGTAGTTAACAGACACAGCGTAGAATCACAGAGTTTTAGAGCAGTAGCGGGGATATAGAAACTGGTTATTTAAAGACAGAGGGAAGAAATGATATAGAAAAGATATAAAGAGAGCATGGATCAGTTTTGTGAGAGATAGTCATGCCATAGCTAGAGAATACAGGTTTTCCTATTTGAGTGGTAGTTAGTGACTCACTTAGAACGAATGTGAGGTAGGTATTTTGACAAATTGTCTCAAAATGTAGTTGAAATGTTGTTTGTCATTGTGACAAATTGTCTCAAGATGTACCTGAAATGCTGTTTGTCCCTTTTAAGACAAAAAATGTAGCTGGGTATTTATTTTTCATGGTGTAGTTCTTAAAGTGTGGTATTTCTCAGTTTAGATGAGAGTATTATGTCAACATGTGAAGTGTTATAATATTCGGTGTGTGATTTTCAGTAACTGTAAGAATGGAATTGCTGAAGTTTTTTGCAGTTTAATTGTCCTGCTTCCCAATGGCAAATGAGTTCTTGCTGAGAAGACGTGGTGATTGTTTTGTCAATTCCTGCCGTTTGGCAGATGTGTTTTTCTCATCTTCACTTAATTCATCCCCATTTTTCTCATTAATAAACTGCTTTGTTTTGTTTTGTTTTTTTTTCAATCTAACCACTACACTACTGCCCTTAAGATCAAGAGGAAGACCAAGAGAAATGATACTGGACAGTCTGACGGGTTGGTGTGAGAGGAGATCACTAATTGAACTGGTGGCCTGCATGAAGGATCGGGTACTCTGGAGAAGCATAATAGCCAACGCCAGTCGGCACGGCACCTGATGATGATGATGACTACTGCCCTTGTTGGCTTTTTCTGGCATGTCAGGTAATGAAATCTTGAGAGTCTGCCAAGTATAAAGTCATATTGTTTCTATGTTGTCCTAGTGGTTGTAGTTCGCGTGCGTGGGTAGTTTTTGTACATGTTTCTAAGTGTGTAACAAGAAGTCAAGATCTGTAATTTAGATCTCAGAGAAGTTGTATACTGAAGCAACCTTTCTTACAAGAAGAAACAGACCACTAGATAACCAATTCTAGCTCAGAACTGCCGACTCAAGGCACATTCTGCCTCATATGGTGCCAATGTAGGCTACCGCGATAGCTGTATTCTTAAACATGACAGTTCAGACGCGACTCATAAGCAACTGTCTACCCTTGGTGTTAAAAAAAAAAAATAATAATAATAATAATTCACGCTCACTGTCATGAAGTCGCAGCCATCATTAATGCCGTGTATGACCCCCCTGGGGCGTCAATGCAGGCTTGGCATCGGTGTCCCATGCTGTCCCATGCTGTCCCAGTGTGCCAGGTATAGACGCTGCTGTCTGAGTTGCTGTTGGAAAACGGTTGCGCAGACGTGTCAATAGCATTTAGCGATATTGAGCCCGTACACGAGGTTGACCAGGTGTAGCAGTATTTAGAAAGTAGACAGTGAACGTGCATTTTTTTGTTAGTTAAAGGGGTACAATCTTGTCAAAAAGAGTGTGTAAGAGTTATTCACTGGACATGCTAATTTTAGAATGGCAGAAATTGGGCACAGAGTTTATCGGGAAAACCCGATCCTCGGTATTTCGCTGGGTTAGGGGAAAAAAAAAACGCACCACGCGGCACTTGAAAAGAAAAGAAAAAGAAAGTAGACTTCCGGATGACAGTCAGGGATGGAAGAAAAGATTTGGGTCAGAGAGAGAGAGAGAGGGAGAGAGAGTTCATTTGCTTCAGTCATAATGGGTTAGAAGTTACCAGTTACGATGCTTCTGTAGACGTTTTTGTGTGTTTGTTGTTGTCTTCAGGACAATATATAGTACAGAGGTTCTCAAAATGCAAGTGTTTGTTTTATGTTGTCCTTTTTAGGACAAGTGCGGTATTTTTGAGTAGTGATTTTGGTGACCTGAGAGTTTCTTCCATTAAGGAACTTATGTGTTGTTCCATATATTGAAGTATGTAAACTGGCTTATTGTTATCACTGGTATATATCGAACGTACGACTTCCAATGGCATATACATGTATTGCCGGAAAATATTGTGTTCAGGCTTGTGAAATTTTCCTGCCATGTGGCAGAAGTAATTTTTCCTCACATCTCATATAACATCACCCTCATCTTCTTCATCTCATATAACATCATCCTCATCTTCCTCATCTCATATAACATCATCCTCATCTTCCTCATCTCATATAATATCAGCCTCATCTTCCTCATCTCATATAACATCAGCCTCATCTTCCTCATATCATATAACACATCCTCATCTTCCTTATCTCATATAACATCACCCTCATATTCCTCATTTCAAATAACATCAACCTCATCTTCTTCATGTCATATAACATCACCCTCAGCTTCCTCATCTCATATAACGTCACCCTCATCTTCTTCATCTCATATAACATCACCCTCAGCTTCCTCATCTCATATAACATCACCCTCATCTTATTCATCTCATATAACATCACCCTCAGCTTCCTCATCTCATATAACATCACCCTCATCTTATTCATCTCATATAACATCACCCTCAGCTTCCTAATCTCATATATCATCACCCTCATCTTCTTCATCTCATATAACATCACCTTCATCTTCCTCAGCTCATATAACATCACCCTCATCTTCCTCATCTCATATAACATCACCCTCATCTTCCTCATCTCATATAACATCACCCTCATCTTCCTCATCTCATATAACATCACCCTCATCTTCCTCATCTCATATAATACATCACCCTCATCTTCCTCATATTAAACTTGTGTCTGACATTTATAATTTTTAGACTCTGTTGGTTCGTCACAAACGTTAATTGCTAAGTCATGTGGACTGACAGACTCAGTTTTGTGACCTTGTTGTCCTGGTGTTGGGTTGCCTGGGTTGTTTGGCGTTCTTAGCGTGTTAGCCAGAAATGCAAAGTATGAAAGATTTCAAAAGATAGTTCATTCTGAAATTCACAGTTATAACACTAGAAAACTTTTCCTGATAGCACTTAAAAAGGTGGTATATTTCTACCTGTGACACTCTAACCCCTGTGGTATAATATATCATATACATAAGTATATAATATATATTATATAAGTAGAGTATATATATAAGTAGAAGGAGAGGGCAACCACGCGTAACCAGGCTTGGGCCGGCCTTTCATTGCACCTGTTGCTTGAAATCCCTGATTCAGCATCACTATAGTCGAATGATCACAATGAAAATATCTGGCGACATCTTTTGGTCGTCACTCCACTGCTGAGCACACCAACAGCTTGTCATCGCTCTTATGACAACAATCAGGGCATGGCAAAAAAAAAAAAAAACATTAACAGACTTCCTTTCCCTGGAAACAGATGATGGCCTTCTACTTGCTTAGACCTGCCTAATGTGTGTATCCAGTTTCAAATTCATGTGATTTTTTATACGGTCATAAATTAAGAAAATGTTGATTTGCGCCTGCTGCATGACAGATTTAAAGCAAACATCGCATCGCTGGGAAAATACCGTTAATTAATTGCCAGATCTGCAGCCATTCTGAGCTTGAAAATCTCTCTCACACATAAACATTTCACGCTTCACGATATATGTATATATATATATATATATGTATACAACCCTGAGCATATATAACGTCATGATAATCTAGAGAAGACCGTCTTGGAATGATCTTATCTTATATCTTATATCCTTCCCGTGCCGTTAGACGTCACATAGGGCTCGCAAAGTAGTTCGCCAATTTTTCCTGTCTTCGGCGAGTCTTTCAACCTCATCAAAGGATGTTATGCCTGTTAACTTGGCCTCTCTTAATAATGTCCTCTTTAGAGTTTCACGCGGTCTGCCCCTTTTTCTTCGGCCTGTTGTGTTCCACTTGATAGCTTGTTTTGGGATTGATACATAATGAGAAAAAGAAAAAGAGGAAGACCAAGCCGAAGCTGGCTGCAAGACATCGTTGATAATCTGCAAATTTAATGCATCAGCAGCAGGGCATCTTGCTTACAAACTAGAGGCCCACAGGAGAGCTGTTAGGGAGGCAAAGTTCCGCAAGGGACATGCAAATGACTGACTAGGCATACATATGCGCTTAACAAGAACAATTCCAGGAATTTTAAAGTCTTCCATTCACGTCAATAGTGTACTTGTCCGACTAAACAGCTGCAGTTGTTTACATCGTGATATTTAAAAGCCACCTGGATACATCGATAAAAATGTGTTGATTAACCAGTAACAGCAGGACAAAGACAAAAAATCGAAACAAGTTGCGAGAAATTTCAGCGAAAACCTCTTAGATATAACAGTAAAGATGAGAGAAAGCTGAGAATAAATGAAATAGACAAACTGGTTTTTGTTATTTAAGGTTATTCTTAAATTCTGTCTTACCCGTAGAGATTTTGAAACTGAAGTTAGAGAGAAAAAATTTCAGTAGTTTCGTTGTTCGTAACTGAAAAAGAATTGGTTCTACAAAGTGTAGACTACTCGTATTGTATAATCAGTTTATGTTCCTACCTTGTGTGCTGTTCGGTCCCTGTGCTGTGTGTACAGACGTCTCCCGCTGTCTTCTGCGTGTGTACGTGTATAGAGACGGGAGTAAACAAAACCGAAAGCACATTTCCGGGAAATACAGCGATTCTGAAAGAGACACCAGAATGTTTCTTAAACGTTTCATATTCGATTTTTTTTCTTAAAATTTGGAAACACAGCAGGAACAAATAAAACAAAAAGCAATACGGCTTCAATCATATGTGATCTTGACGTCAGCATCATAATAATTGTTAATGTCCGCCAATTTATTAATTCGTATACTTCATATATATATATATATATATATATATCTTATCTTATATCTTATATCCTTCCCGTGCCGTTAAACGTCACATAGGGCTCGTAAAGTAGTTCGCCAATTTTTCCTGTCTTCGGCGAGTCTTTCAACCTCATCAAAGGATTTTATGCCTGTTAACTTGGCCTCTCTTAATAATGTCCTCTTCAGAGTTTCACGCGGTCTGCCCCTTTTTCTTCGGCCTGTTGTGTTCCACTTGATAGCTTGTTTTGGGATTCTCTGGTCATTTCTTCTCATCAAGTGACCAACATATGTCCATCTCCTTTTCCTGATCACCCATGAGACTGGTTGTTGTTCAGTCATCTGCCTTATCTCTGCATTGTTCTTGAATTCATTCCACTTGATGCCGAGTATTTTCCTTAGGCATTTGTTTTCAAAAGAGTCTAATCTCTTTCTATTTCTTTAGTTGTTTTCCAGCTTTCGCATGCATAAATGAGGGTGGATATTACATTTGAATTGAATAGTCTTAACTTGGTTTTTGTGCTTATAACTTTTGAATTCAGCATCACTATAGTCGAATGATCACAATGAAAATATCTGGCGACATCTTTTGGTCGTCACTCCACTGCTGAGCACACCAACAGCTTGTCATCGCTCTTATGACAACAATCAGGGCATGGCAAAAAAAAAAAAACATTAACAGACTTCCTTTCCCTGGAAACAGATGATGGCCTTCTACTTGCTTAGACCTGCCTAATGTGTGTATCCAGTTTCAAATTCATGTGATTTTTTATACGGTCATAAATTAAGAAAATGTTGATTTGCGCCTGCTGCATGACAGATTTAAAGCAAACATCGCATCGCTGGGAAAATACCGTTAATTAATTGCCAGATCTGCAGCCATTCTGAGCTTGAAAATCTCTCTCACACATAAACATTTCACGCTTCACGATATATGTATATATATATATATATGTATACAACCCTGAGCATATATATCGTCATGATAATCTAGAGAAGACCGTCTTGGAATGATACATAATGAGAAAAAGAAAAAGAGGAAGACCAAGCCGAAGCTGGCTGCAAGACATCGTTGATAATCTGCAAATTTAATGCATCAGCAGCAGGGCATCTTGCTTACAAACTAGAGGCCCACAGGAGAGCTGTTAGGGAGGCAAAGTTCCGCAAGGGACATGCAAATGACTGACTAGGCATACATATGCGCTTAACAAGAACAATTCCAGGAATTTTAAAGTCTTCCATTCACGTCAATAGTGTACTTGTCCGACTAAACAGCTGCAGTTGTTTACATCGTGATATTTAAAAGCCACCTGGATACATCGATAAAAATGTGTTGATTAACCAGTAACAGCAGGACAAAGACAAAAAATATCGAAACAAGTTGCGAGAAATTTCAGCGAAAACCTCTTAGATATAACAGTAAAGATGAGAGAAAGCTGAGAATAAATGAAATAGACAAACTGGTTTTTGTTATTTAAGGTTATTCTTAAATTCTGTCTTACCCGTAGAGATTTTGAAACTGAAGTTAGAGAGAAAAAATTTCAGTTGTTTCGTTGTTCGTAACTGAAAAAGAATTAGTTCTTCAAAGTGTAGACTACTCGTATTGTATAATCAGTTTATGTTCCTACCTTGTGTGCTGTTCGGTCCCTGTGCTGTGTGTACAGACGTCTCCCGCTGTCTTATGCGTGTGTACGTGTATAGAGACGGGAGTAAACAAAACCGAAAGCACATTTCCGGGAAATACAGCGATTCTGAAAGAGACACCAGAATGTTTCTTAAACGTTTCTTATTCGATTTTTTTTCTTAAAATTTGGAAACACAGCAGGAACAAATAAAACAAAAAGCAATACGGCTTCAATCATGTGTTATCTTGACGTCAGCATCATAATAATTGTTAATGTCCGCCAATTTATTAATTCGTATACTTCATATATATATATATATATATATATATAGAGAGAGAGAGAGAGAGAGAGTACATGCGTGCGTGGGTGTGTGTACACGTACAACACAGCGTTGCTGACAGCAAAGAGATGTCAGTCCTCTGTTTACCAGTATCTTCTCTGCTGTACACCTCCATGCCTCTTTTGGTAGCCCCATGCTTCTTTTACTCTGTCGAGTCCATATCAAAGCTGTTCGTGGTAAGGATTTGTCTGTCTTTCTCATATTAAAATTTTTTTAAAATACACCTATAAGAGCGCTACTAGATAAGTGTACTAATCAGAATAGAGCTACCATTATGTAGTAAATTTTACAACATTGGTAAAATCCACTGATTCTTCCAATTACTAATGAAACGTGTTGAAATTCAGCCATTGCTGGTACTCCATCATATTGTGCTTCAGTTTTCATGTGTGCCATCCATAATTGTCCTCGTTCTGCGATCGGCTTAGCAATCACCGCCCAGTACGTCCTAGGGCGTCGTGCAGAGCAGCAAAAAAAAATTATTCCTCCACCTCTCACGGTCTGCGGCCAGCCTTTGCATTGTGCTTCAGCTGTGCTGCATTCTGCTCATTTCTGCTTCTACAATTCTCTTTCCGGTAGCTTTTGGTTGGCCTCTTTCTTTCTTTTTTTTCCTTGGAGAGTCCATAGCACGCCCGTTTTATCGATCTTGCTGGGGGCTCTTCGGAGCATTTCACGTATTAATGGTATAATTTTCATATGTTGCTTACACACTGTTCATATGTTGCGACCGTTATTCACGTGTTAACCACTCTTTGCAAGTTACCTGCACACTTTTCAAATGTTACTTACACAAATTTGTATGTTATCTGCAAACGTAACAATATGCTGATGACACAGTGTTACTGTCCACAACACAGAAAGGAATGGAAAAATTATGTCAGTCCGTAAGAATAGTGAAGAGCAAAACCTCTATCTTAATGTGAATAAAACTAAATTGATGACAACTGACAAAACAAATAAGGCAGCTGAAATATGTATCACTGAGGACAAACTGGAAAGCTTTGAATATCTTGAATTATTACTAACTAATAATGGAGATACAATGAGGGAAATTAAAAGGAGGACATCTATCGCTCTTCAAAAAAAAAACAAACAAACAAACTAAAGAAGCTGTAGAGAAGAACAGACAGAAGTACAAAAATAAGATTTTTAAGTGCATATGTCTTTCACATCTCTCCAGTAAGACCTGGACACTTAACAAAACAGCAGAGAAACACATAAATGCCTTTGAATGTAAATGCTACAGAAGAGTTCTTCAAATATCATGGACACAAAAAAGAACAAATATATCTACACTACAAGAACTTAATATTGAAGAAGGTTGACTAGTAAAGAGGATTAAATTTAAATAATTTAGACACATTAAACGTCATGATAATTTAGAGAAGACCGCCTTAGAAGGTAACATAATGGGAAGAAGAAAGAGGGGAAGACTAAGATAAAGATAACTGCAAGACATCGTTGATGATCTGGGAAAGGATTAATCAGCAGCGGGGCATCTTGTTACAACCCAGAGGCCTACAGGAGAGCTGTTAGGGAGGCAAGTTCCGTAAGGGATATGCAAATGACTGTCTGAATGAGAAATTCTTTATTAAGCCACAAATGTTAACTTGTAAAAATAAAATGTCAAGGACTACATCGAAAATAATAAAAAATATACATCCCCTATCTGTGGAAATGAAAAAAAAAAGAAATTGTTATGCAAACTCGCAAAGAAACTAACCGAGAATCAGGGTTGCCAACTCCGAAGAACTCATTCGTTGACGCTAACCATGTGACAAAAATTGGATTCTGGAATGTAAGAACGATGACAGCACCAACAAAAACTACTCAGGTCATCAGAGAAATGAAGAGGTATCACCTAGACGTACTGTGCATCAGTGAAATGCAATGGCCAGAAGCAGGTAAAAGATAGGCGGGAAAAGGTAAGTTAATAATACATTCAGGCAGAGACGACGGGAAACATCAAGAGGGGGTAGGTATAATTCTGTCAAATGTACAAGCAAAGAGCCTTGTAGAATGGGAACCAGTGAACAGTCGTTATAATAAGAGCACGATACAACCTAAGACACGGAAGAATGACAACAATATAGTGTTATGCACCCACGAACGAATCAGATTATGTGAAAGACGATTTCTATCACCAATTACAACAAATCATTAACAAAGTCCCAAAACACGACATCCTAATTGCTATGGTGGACTTCAACGCTATGGTAGGAAAGATAACATAGACGTCGAAAAAATAATGAGGAAAGAAGGAATTGATATGGTTAATCAGAGCGTAGAAAGATTAGTTGAAATATGTCTAACAGAGGGCATGGTCATTGGAGGCACAATATTTCCACACAAAGAGATACATAAAACAACGTGGATATCTCCAGGTGATAAAACTAGAAACCAGATAGACCATTTTTGTATTAGAAAGCAATAGAGAACGTCTCTGATAGATGTAAGGGCATATGGGGGTGCAGATGTTAACAGTGATCACAATCTGTGTATATGGAAAATAAAACTAAAACTGAAAAGCCAACACAAGAAATCAGTACACAGAATGATAAACAGCTACAGCCTACAAGAAGAGAATACTAACAGTAATTTCAATCAGGAACTTGCCAATCATTCAACAACACTCAGTGAGGTAGAGGAGATAGGTATAGATGAATTATGGAACTCCTACAATACATCCATTATCAAAGCAGCAAAAGCAAGCGCTGGACTTTAAAAAAAAACCAAATAGAAAAGCATGGATATCAGAAAACATAGGGAAGTACATACATGAAAGAAGAGCAGACAAATTAGACATGTTAAATGTAAAGACAGATCTTGGAAAAGATTTGGTGAAAGCGACATACAAAGAAATAGACAAGAAAGTAAAACGTTCAACTAGAAAGGATAAAAGAGAATACATAGACAATATAGCGAAAGAGGCAGAAAAAGCAGCAAAAACAGGAGATAGCAAAACTCTATATAACACACAAACGAGGCTAACAGGTACTATTACATCTAAAGAAAGACCAATCCTTAGCAAAACAGGAACCCTATTAACATCAAGTAAAGACCAAAAGCAAAGATGGGCTGAACACTTCCAAGGAATACTTAATCGACCACACCCAAAAAAACTGATAAACCTTGAAACCGACTTACGAACCCCACAACTAAATGTCAACCTAGATGAAATTACATTGCATGAAATTGAAACAGCAGCGAATTTAATGGCTAACATCAAAGCTGCAGGCTGCAGGTGAAGATGAAATAACACCCGAAATGTTAAAAGCTATCAATGGTGACAACATGAGACAACTACAGAGATCTGGAAAGAAGAAAAGTTCCCTTCTAAATTGAAAAAGGGAATCATTGTTAAAATACCAAAAAAGGCAGCCTTAGTGACTGTAACAACTGGAGAAAAGTAAGCTTAATATCAGTTGCGCCAAAAGTATTTTGCAAGGTCATTTTGAATAGAATTAAATATATAGTGGACACCGCAATAAGAGAAGAACAAGCAGGATTTCGAAAAAGGAGAAGTTGTCTCGACTAGATCTTTACTCTAAGAATAATACTTGAAGTAGGAATTGAAAAGCAGAGACCAGTAATACTAAATTCATAGACTTTAAAAATGCATTTGATAGCATACACAGAGATTCATTGTGGAGAATTCCACAAAGTCTATATGAAAGACCATCTAAAATTGTCAACATCATTAAGGACCTCCACAATGAACATGTTTGTGCAATCAAAACAGAAGAAGGGATAAGCGAATGGTTCCAGATTGAAACAGGCGTGAAACAAGGATGTATACTGTTTCCTTTGCTTTTTGGAATTGCAATATAATTCTTTTTGAAAAAAAATGCTGCACAGGTAAAACAGGTATAGATTGGGTACATGGGACCCAACTAGAAGATCTTGATTTTGCTGATGACATAACTCTTATCAGTAACAATGTGAATTCCACGAAAGAAAAAACAGATATCCTGTCTTCAATGGCTAGCAAATAGGACTTGAAATTAACAAGGACAGAACAAAAATAGTGAAACTTCCCATTATTAAAAATGGAGAAATACGCTTAAAAGGGACAGATGTTGATGAAGTCAATCAATTTGCATACCTTTGCAGCTACATAGACCAGAATGGTGACACCAGAAAGGAAGTTAGAATTGCAAAAGCATCATCGATCTTCAAGAATCATGAGAACATATGGCATTCAAATGTTATAAGCACAAAAACCAAGTTAAGACTATTCAATTCAGATGTAATATCCACCCTCATTTATGCATGCAAAAGTTGGAAAACAACTAAAGAAATAATGAAATTAGACTCGTTTGAAAACAAATGCCTAAGGAAAATATTCGGCATCAAGTGGAACGAATTCAAGAACAATGCAGAGATAAGACAGATGACTGAACAACAACCAGTCTCATGGGTGATCAGGAAAAGGAGATGGACATATGTTGGTCACGTGATGAGAAGAAGCGATCAGAGAAGCCCAAAACAGGCCATCAAGTGGAACACCACAGGCCGAAGAAAAATAGACAGACCACGCGAAACTCTAAAGAGGACAATGTTATGAGAGGCCAAATTAATAGGCATAAAATTCCTTGATGAGGTTGAAAAGGTCGCCGAAAATAGGATAGTTTGGTGAACTACCTTGCGAGCCGTATGTGACGTTTAACGGCACGGGAAGGATATAAGATAAAAGATCAACGATTAATTCATTACAGGCGTGTGCGCCATAAAAGCCCAATGAATTCTAAACATCACTGAAAGCACACATATAACGCAATCAGATAGGAACATGGAGATAAAGCGTTGTTTAAACTTGGCTCGATAAGTGTGAACGTTAGCAGTTCATGCAGTAACATATTACAACAGCTATTTTTATCTCCTATGTCATCTGTTAACAGACATTGTGTATCGAAATAAAAGAGAACCCAAAGGCTACATTTCTCGGAAACTTATAGGTCTTCACATACTTAACGATCTCATAATTTTAAGTGTGACGTTAGGAGAGATAACAAATGGTATAACCTACTTCTAGCGTATCAGGGGCTTCAGTCAAACGTGACTAACAAATTCACGAATCATTTATTTTAAGAAAAGTAAGAAAAAAAAATATCCTCTTCATTATTCTTGAGTGCTGCGTGGGCTATGGGCGATAGAGGGTTTGGTTGTGTTATTATATGGTTCGTTACTTTCTAATGGCTAGATCTTTCTGTACCCTTTCAGTGTTGTCAAAGGTTCGTTCAAAAGTTAACTCGTTATATTTCTGCAGCCTATGTATGAAATCATATAATATAATAGCGACACAGATTTGTACACAGACAGATGAAGCAACGATCGGAGAGAAACAAACATTACTAAGTTGCTAGGTAGGTAGCAGACAGGCAAACAGGCAGATTCGAACGTCAGCAGATGGATGCAATGATTTTTTTTAAAAAGTCATTCAAAGGTAGGAGCAGATTACTTTTAATTGAGAAATAAAATGGGAAAAAGATAACTGGAGTTGGACACTTGTTTCTTTGTTTACTATTACGCTTCTTTTCTAAAGAAAAAAAAAATGTAACAAGTCTCTATAGTACTAATTTCAGGATTTGTGTTCCTGATCTTCGCTACATCCAAGTGTTGGCTTTAGTCCTCTATGAGGCTTACTAGGTAACCAAAACATGCAGCAGCAAGAAAAGTCAAGTTTGGTCTAACGCAAAAAAATGGCAACATTTGGCTGACTCAAAAACAGTGTCAGTAATACTCGCAAGCACAAAACATGGGATATACAATGAGGAACTGAAACATCCGTTCCGGCGTCAAGGGATGAGAAAGTTAGCCGACCATACCCTAAACCAAGGATCCCTAAAACTTAGCCACCATACTCTAAACCAAGGATCCCTAAAACTTAGCCGACCATACTATAAACCAAGGATCCCTAAAACGTAGCCGATCATACCATAAACCAAGGATCCCTAAAACTTAGCCGATCATACCCTAAACCAAGGATCACTAAAACTTAACCTACCATACCATAAACCAAGGATCCCTAAACTTAGCCGACCATACCCTAAACCAAGGATCCCTAAAACTTAGCCAACCATACCCTAAACCAAGGATCCCTAAAACTTAGTCAACCATACCCTAAACTAAGGATCCCTAAAACTTAACCGACCATATCCTAAACCAAGGATCCCTAAAACTTAGCCGACCATACCATAAACCAAAGATCCCTCAAACTTAGCCGACCATATCATAAACCAAGGATCAGCAAAGCTTAACCGACCATACCATAAACCAAGGATCTCCAAAGCTTAGCCGACCATACCATAAACCAAGGATCTCCAAAGCTTAACCGACCATACCATAAACCAAGGATCTCCAAAGCTTAGCCGACCATACCATAAACCAGGGATCTCCAAAGCTTAGCCGACCATACCATAAAACAAGGATCCCCAAAACTTGTTGAAGGTAAGAGCCCCAAGCGATAAACTTCAGATGTAAAACAGAAAACGGGAGTGGGGAAGGGAAGAAAGTAGAAGAAACCGAGGTACCCCTAGGATCTGCTTTACTGAGTACAATCAGTTTATGTCCAGCAATTAATTATAAAACTTGAAATATTTACCTTTTGTATTATTTATGGCCCCATAAAGGATACCAATAGTGCAGGTTGGAGAGCTAGAAAGAACACTGAACTTAGCTCATAGCCCCAACGAATTATAAATGTCTTGAAACTGAACAGACTAGCGCTGGCTGGGGCATGTAGAAAGAATTGAAGAGAACAGACAAACGAAAATGATGTCTGTACAAGAGATGAGGGAAACAAGACCAAGGGTAGACCAAGGCAGAGATGGAAAGACGGCATAGAAGAGGATATAAAAAAAATTGGTGTTACCAACTGGAGAGAGAAGATTAGGAATAGAGAGGAATGGAGGCGAACTTTATCTGCAGCAATAAGCCTTAATGGCTCGGAAAGCTGAAGAAGAAGATTATTTCTAATATTAAAAGAAAAAAATTTTAGTACAAAAAAAATGGAAAAAAAAGGAATGCACCCAACACAGACGTCGAGCCGAAACATACGTATATCAAAGAACCACATGTGGCTCGGGAGACCCAGTTTGGCTTTCTCTGCTCTAAGCTATCTTCCTGGTCACATATTGTGTCACATAAGCCTAACCAACAAGGTTTATTCAATGTTACACCTTCTGGGGTACTTGAGTTGCCTTACAACCTAAAAATACTGCTTGTGTGAGGATTTTGTCTACTTTTTTTTTAAAGCGAATGCCTAATACAGCGGTTCCCAATTAACAAAGTCTGCGACCCCCCCCCCCCCCCCAACTGCTTCAAATTCCAGGTCACGGCCCCCCCACTATGCTTTGGAAAAGTCTCATATCTGTATGGCAGCGATGTGCTCTAACTGCAAAAGAATTTTTTTCAGAAAATGTGGGTAACCTTTCATGAGTAAACACCAGATTACATTTTAAAAAAGGACAGTACAAACCTAGTGAATTTTCAAAAAGACGGTAATATAGTTAAGAAAAAAATAGACAACAATTAACAGTCCTACTTGTTCTGACAAATGAACAGAATTATGTGACAGCTAAGCAATCTAAATATGGTGAGAGAAATCATGTCTCATTATATTCCGAACAGTCGCTTCCATGTCTGGTTCAATATTTCATTTTTTAAATATCAAATCCGGATCAACATCAAGCAGATTCCTGTGCATGTTCTTCGTGTAACAATGCGGTCTAAAACGTTTGATCATAATCATAAAGGTATGTGGAACAAAAAGCAAAAAGATGCTTCAACGCTTTCTCACCAAACTTCTTATAAAAAAAAAACCACACACACACACACACACACACAAACACACACAGAGACACACAGAGAGAGAGAGAGAGAGAATTGGTCCTGTCTGCGTGATTTGAAAATTCGCCGAAACATGGACAGTTAACTCTCACTCAAAAGCAACACTGGCAGGGTTCCTGCATGTTTATGTGAATCTATCCTCAGAATAGGGGACCGGCTAGCATAGTGGTTAGAGCACTCGTCTAGCAACCGAATGGTTCGAATCCCTAGCTGAGCGGGATTTTTTTTTCCGACCCTCAGGTCGACCCAGCCTCGTAAAATGGGTACCAGAGAAAATCTGGGAAGGAAAGGCATCGAGGAAAGGAACTGGCCACCCTACCTCATACGCTGATGGCCCAGCATAATGAGATCTCTAACACTTCATCCCCTACGGCATTTGCTATGCGACTGTCTCTTTGTCTTTATGCTCAGAATATTTAGACAAAATCTAAATAAAATGAAAAGTATCACATTTCTAACCCACACCATCTTTTTAAATCATAGAGTTACATCCTTCCAGTTTCTTTTTACCAAAATTTCTCGTCAAAAAATTTTTTTTCTGACAGAGCACTGAAATTAATTCAGGAGTGGAAGAGGTTAACATTAAAACAGAACAAGGGACGTAACTCAGTTATTTGTGGTCAGAGTTGTTGATCACTGTTTAGGCGATTTTACAAATACAAAGCAAAATATATCTGTGTGTTCCCATTGGCCATTTGGTCACGGGGTCTGGGGTTTCTTTTGCACGTGATGGGACTTCTGGTTGAGATGTGAGAGAGTGTCTTGGTTTTTTTTTTTGGGGGGGGGGCGCTCAGATGGTTGTCTGCATTGATTGAATCATTATGTAGTGCTTCTGTAAGTTTGGTTGTCCAACAAAAGTTGTGAAATCATTATGTAGTGTTTTGGAAGTTTGGTGGTTCTTTTTATGACAGATGTGATTCTTGTTAGACGGTTGTGCATGGATTTTTCGGAATTGTTTCAATGTGTGTGTTAGATTATAATGGCGCTGTAACTTGCCTGGATGATTTATGCGTACATTTGTTGATTTCTTCATCCCAGTTTCCATTCTCATACTCCTATTTTGCAACCATTCATACTCACTTTTGTTTTCCCATTAAAACTTTTCGATGTTATTACAAAATTCTGACTTCTGTGATATGTGGACTCAATGTGCAATCTGAGTTGTCATTCATGTTAGACTGGTCATGTTTGTGTTGCTGACAATGTAGTGGCCTTGTTAATGTTCACCTAGGTTGTTGTTAGTATACAGTTACACGGTGTATATCTATGTAAAGTTTCAGAGTTAAGCCAGTAACTGTTTAAAATAGTACAGTGCAGCATTCAGAGAAGGGAATACTACTTCGACATGTCACAGTAAAAATGAAAAAAAAAAAAAGGACCTCGAGTTTTTGTCACGGACCCCCATGGCAGGTTCTACTGACCCCCATGGCAGGTTCTACTGACCCCCATGGGTCAGTGGACCACCGGTTGGGAACCACTGCCCAAATATATGGAGAGAAATTCTTTACAGCTGAATACCATGATCATCTATCACTAATGTTAGATGAAGTGAAAAAGACAGCTTGCTCCTGAGAATTCTAAGTAAGTATCAAAACCTTCAACAGAAAAATCAAAACAAGACTTCCAACAAAATTTAGAAACAAAGTCCAAACAGTTAAAAACACTATAATTTCATCATTATATTATTATTATTATTATTTATATGAATTAATGACAACATGACATTTGAAGGGTACAAAACTAAAAAAAAAACAACAGATAACCCATAACAGTTATGTTAATATCATTTATTTTATTTATAATTAAATCAACAACTGAAGCCAGTCATTTGATTCATAAAGATTTTCAGTATAACAATACTTCACAACATCGGTAGCACATGTCTGCATTAACCTTGGCATAATGAACAAACTTTACATTTGAAAGACATTTCGCATGTGAGCAACTGACAGTGACAAATTTATACAAAACATGAATCTGTTTTTTACACACAAACATTTACAAAAAGAAGAAAACAAAACAAGTTATATCTGTATAAAGAAAAGAAGTATACAGCAGGTAATACCGATACCACTTTTGTATTATGCCAGAAAACTTTTAAAAATAATAAAAGAATAAATAAAATACTACAGAAAATTTGACATGTATCAAGAAGTTATGCTAGGATTTTTATCAGTGAAAAGAGACTTGGATACAAATAAATTCACACACTATCTTCTCTTTGTATATATGTATGTATGTATTTCACTCTGTTACTCTTTATCTGTGTTTATTTTCTTCCTATTGTGAAAGAAAGAATTTCTAGCACTGTAATTCTCTCCTAAAATAGAAAACGAGGAAGACCTAGACTTACTTGGAAAAGAGAAATTATGACAGTGCTCAGAGACAAGGGATACACATAGAAGGAAACAGAGAATAATTCCAAGAGAGCATTTATCCATGGCCTATGCTCTCAAGGGAATGAAAGATGATGATGATGATGGATGATGACGATGATGATGATAATTATTATTATTATGATGATGAATAATTCTCTCCTAGACAGGATATATTTTGACCAATAGGATTTTAAACGATTTTTTAAAGTTATGAATACATTTCTGTTATAATCCCGTACACTCTCTGATTTAAAAAAAAACTACTGAAAAACTGTGAATAAAGTTTTTAAAACAAATAAAAAAACGAGGCATAGTAGTGTTGTATCAACACAATTAGAACTAACAATGAATAGTAATGTTATATCAATGCAATTAGAACTAATAATGAGCACACACAAAAACTGACATGGCTACCACATTTGTTTTGGCTGGTGCTCATTATTACTGAAGCTCTGAACATCATGAAAGGGCTGTTGCTCATTTTTACTGATGCTTTGGACAAAGGACATTTTGAATATTGCTTGGCTGAGAAAAATCAAAGATGTGATCCAGATAATTCTCTGGATTGGATGTGTATGTCTGTATTTATTCTTTCTTCCCCTCTTATGCTTTCTTCTCAGTTATTTACATTTCCTCTGTTAACAACTTTGTTAAGAACACACTTATCTTAACACAGTCTTTGTGGGACAGGTAACAAAGATCTGTTTGCTTAAAAACTCTGACCTACTTCTGCAGCCCAGAAACATGTAGCTATCAACACTAATTGTGATTGTTATTTTTGTGAAATGTAATGTCAGGTTGGTGGATGGATGGGGACTTGGAGATCGCTGGCAGGGATGAGGAAAATCTGGTGTGAAACCAATGAATCCAGGACGTGACAAGCCAGTGGCTATTAGAATGATGTAAATAAAACAGACCCAGCAGACTATAGGTGGTTGGGAATGGATATCATTGAGGCACTCATCAGATTCCTCCTCCCAAAGTCGGAGCGTCTGTGGAACTGTCTCAAAGCCGTCTAGCCAGCCAGCGTTGCATGCTGGATCTGACGTGAAGAAGGGGCTTAAGTACAGCCACCAGAGGCTGGAAAACAAAGTTTTGGCCAGGCCAGCCAACAGAGGCTGGAAAACAAAGTTTTGGCCAGGCCAGCCTACATCACTGTCTTCATAGCAGTCCGAGCAAGACCACAGTCTGCCCTAGCAAGGAAAGGTGCTAAGTCGGAGGTACCCAGCCAAAAGGGGTATCGCAAAAATCAGGGTAACACGCATCATCACCAGTGTGTATAAGAAGAAGAAGAAGAAGAAGATTTACATTATCTTGCAAAAACTCTATTTGTATATAACTGGAAGTATTACGCTGATACAAGATAAAAGAAACTATTACATAACTGGAAGTATCATAGATATAAAATAAGAGATAATTATGGCAGGGAAGGGGGAGAGTAACAGACACAGAGGGAATTCATGGATGATTTTTTTTAATTAACAAGAATATTATGTCAATAATTCAACATTTTTTTTTAAAAATGGCACTAATTATAAATGACTGAATCAAACATGCTCTGCTATAGCGTAATGTGTGACAGAATTTTATGATTTTACCCTGAAAGTGTCTCGTAACATTTTTTATATTAAGCATATTAAAGATATAAAAACCCCACAAGGTGATTGTGGACACAATATGTTCTAAAACATCCACCTCCTCCTTTAAAAAAAAAAAATCCAGTCGGAACTGAAACTGAAAAAGAACTATCTCTCATGCTAGTCTCAGGGGAGCTGATCTACACTCAGGATGACCCGCAAGTGTTTTTAAGAGTTGTTTCCCCGAAATTATGTTTGACTGTCTATTAGCTGTGTTCTAGCCTGTAAAACATTGGCGAACTACTTTGCGAGCCCTATGTGACGTCTAACGGCACGGGAAGGATATAAGATATATATAAGAAGCCTGTAAATGGGATTTGCACCCACTGCCCTTGGTTACTTGTAGCTCAGTTAGCTGTGCATGGTGTGTGCTTTCAGTAAACATATGTTGGATGTTTTTTTCAAATGTCTGTCGGATGGAATTGCCGTATATGGGTCCTTTTTGCCCATTTTGATGAGGCTTTACAGGTTGGCCCTTGCTGCTAATAAATTCCAGTCACAGAACAAGAAAGAAAGTTCATTTAGAAGTCTCATGATTTCTTTAAAACAACATAAGAAACACGATTTCTTTAAAACAACATAAGAAACATGATTTCTTTAAAACAGAAGAAACATGATTTCTTTAAAACAACAGAAGAAACATGATTTCTTTCAAACAACAGAAGAAACATGATTTCTTTAAAACAACAGAAGAAACATAATTTCTTTAAAACAACAGAAGAAACATGATTTCTTTCAAACAACAGAAGAAACATGATTTCTTTAAAACAACAGAAGAAACATGATTTCTTTAAAACAACAGAAGAAACATGATTTCTTTAAAACAGAAGAAACATGATTTCTTTAAAACAACAAAAGAAACAATGATTTCCTTAAAACAACATAAGAAACAATGACGTCCTTAAAGCAACAGAAGAAACATGATTTCTTTAAAACAATAGAAGAAACATGATTTCTTTAAAACAATAGAAGAAATGTGATTTCTTTAAAACAACAGAAGAAACAATTATTTCCTTAAAGCAACAGAAGAAACAATGATTTCCTTAAAGCAAAAGAAGAAACATGATTCCTTTAAAACAACAGAAGAAACATGATTTCTTTAAAAAACCAGAAGAAACATGATTTCTTTAAAAATAACAGAAGAAACATGATTTCTTTAAAAAACCAGAATAAATACGATTTCTTTAAAAATAACAGAAGAAACATGATTTCCTTAAAGCAACAGAAGAAACAATGATTTCTTTAAAAACAACAGAAGAAACAATGATTTCCTTAAAACAACAGAAGAAACAATGATTAATAATTTAAATGGATTAATTATGTCCCAGCGCCATGTGCATTCCGTAAAGGTGTGAAGTGTTGGTGTCTTCACATTTCTAAGCTACAAAACTTTGAAGCAGGGAGGTCAGCATCTGTACTTGTTGTCTTTACTTTCCCAGAGGAGTCAAGATAAACATTTCTTGAGGCTGGGTGCACCCCAGGGTTTGGTCTGTCCGAAAAAAAAAAAATGTCCACCTCAGTGGAGACCTGACCCTAGGACTTTCTGACTGGCAAGTGAGAGCACTGACCACTACAACTGCAGCATTGGTATATAATTACGTCTTGTAATCTGGAGTGAGGCTATTTCATGAATTATCCAGTACATTCATAAATGATGTCCTCAAATAATTATGATGAGCTTAATTCTCAAAAACAGCTGTTTAAACTCTTAAGTTTTTTTCCCCCTCTTGGTGAAAGCTGAGAAATATGCAAATATGCAGTGGAAATTTGTCTTCATCAGGTTCAGCAGGCCACAGATGGCACAGAGTTACCAGGGCCAACATGTCTCTCAGCAGACAAGGCACTATGACAACAATGACCTACAGAATAGCCTATATAAAATGTTATTTATAGTGGCAGGGTAGAGCACCTGAGCATACTAACTTTCTGACCATAGGTGTTCCTGCTCATCATCATCATGTGCCTTCTCCAGAATGAAGGTTGGCAGTAATGAATCTCCAGTTCCCTCACTCCCTCGCCTTGATGGTGCACTCAGCCAGGCTGTGTCCCGTCCACTCTCGTATGTTATCTTCCCATCTACATCTCTTTTTTCTTTCTTGATCTTTTTTTCCTTCCACCTTTCCTTCTAGTATGGCATTCTGTATATTGTTATGTCTTGTGACATGACCAAAGTATTTTGTCTTCTTCATATTTATGTCTTTGAGAAGTTCACATTGCACTTGGAGCTGTTCTAAAACTTGCGTATTTGTTCTTGTCACTCTCCATGTTATATGACCTGGTTTTCTGTAGAACCACATTTCTCAAGCATTGATCTTTTTCTCCATCTTTTTTGCTTAGAGTCCAAGTTTCTGGTCCATATAGTAAAACAGAATAGATATAACATTTCACAAATGTTAATTTTGTTTTTATGGGCAGATTTCTGGATAACAGCACTGTCTTCAAGGTGTTGAATGTATGTTTTGCTCATTCCTATCTAACTTTCTGACCGAAGGTGTTTCTGCTACCCAAGCTTGAGGAGATAAGAAGGCTGCCATGTCACGTATGAACGGGTCATGGAGGAAATGAGCATTACATCATATCTCTCGGGGTGTCTCTATGGCATAACAGGCTACACCTTCATAGTGGATGAATTGATGCAAGAACTACTTTCGTAGTGTTCTCTTTAGTCAACAGCATAATATACAGACTTTATATTTGAAAGGCATTTTGCACGTGAATCAACAGCTGACCAAACTACACAGTGGCAATCCAAACTGTAGTAAATTCAGTGGCATTCCAAAGTGAGATAAACCTAGTCTAAAAGACTCTATCAGTTATTATTTTTGTTTCGTATTATTTAATTTTCACATTTTGAAACTCCACTCTTCACTTGCAGTATCTGATCTCATTTCTTCTGTGTTTCTGATGTTTGACGAAAGGTCACCCCAAGATGATGTTTGACGAAAGGTCACCCCAAAATAATGTTTGACGAAAGGTCACCCCAAAATAATGTTTGACGAAAGGTCACCCCAAGATAATGTTTGACGAAAGGTCACCCCAAGATAATGTTTGACGAAAGGTCACCCCAAGATAATGTTTGACGAAAGGTCACACCAAGATAATGTTTGACGAAAGGTCACACCAAGATAATGTTTGACGAAAGGTCACACCAAGATAATGTTTGACGAAAGGTCACACCAAGATATCACACTGCTCTTTTGATTACTGTAAGGCTTATTGTTATGATTATTTTTTACAATGAAGATATTTTTGTTCCCCTGGTTAGCTGAGTGGTTAGGCACTTGGTTTACTAATCCGATGGTACTGGGTTCAAGTCCCAGCAGTGGGATTTTCTTTTTCTGGTCCCACCACACCAAAAATGTCCCTGCGTTAACCTAACCTATAAAAATGGGCACCACAGAAATCTGGGAAGGAGATGTGCCAATGGTCTTGGCAATACAGGCCTAACACCATAACCCCAATGTACTTTAATGGCACGGAAACTGGAATTGTACCACTTTTTCCTCACAATCAACAAAAACCACTGTACCAGATAAGTATTTAACTTACATCTTAAATCTTTCCTGTCTAGTTAAACACCACATAGGGCTCGCATGGTAGTTCACCAAGTTTCCCTGTTTTCGGTGAGCTTTTCAACCTCATCAAGGGATTTTATGCCTACTAATTTGGGCTCTCTTAACAATGTCCTCTTTAGAGTTTCACGTGGTTGATCTCTTTTTCTTCTGCCTGTTGCGTTCCACCTGACAGCTTGCGTTGGGATTCTCTGACTGTTTTTGTCTCATCCTGTGACTAACATATGTCCATCTCTTTTTTCTGATCTCCCATGAGACAGGTTAGTTCATAATAATGTTCATTCATCTGCCTTATCTCTGCATCACTCTTGAATTTGTTTCATTTTATACCGAGGATTTTCCTTATGCATTTGTTTTCAAAAGAGTCTTAATTTGTTGTTTGTTCCACAGTGGATCCTTGAATCAAGCATCAGGTTGGAAACATATTCTTACTCCACTGGTCAGACTTTCGTAAGACTAATAGCCTTTTTTCTTTTCCCCTGATGTAAATCAGAGAAGTAGGCTGGGATCTTCATTGTGGAGGTTGCTCCTATTCCAAGATCTACATCAGGTACCAGCTTCCAAGAAAATCAAGTACGCAGATGCTGTGAAATCACGTAACACTTGTTTCATATAATAACTGCAAATTCCTGTTCTTTATGATCAATATATTATGCACATAAAACACTACTCAGCAGAAATTGCAGGGAAAGAACACTCTAGATGTTTAAACTCATCTTGTACAAACTGAGCTATGAACTGAAAACATGTCATTTCTGTCAGTACTTTCTATATGCCCCACCTTGTCTATCTATGTACAATATAAGAATTCCATTCCAAAACTGAATATGCCATAAATTAATAGTTCAATATGTGTTTTAGCACAGGGAATGTTCTGAATTCAGAAGCCACTGCAGTGAATACTGAGTCACTTTGCTAGTCTTGTGCATAATTAAAGTTCGGTTATGTGAAGAGAAAGTGATTGTGGACATGACAAAGTAAGTAAATAAAAGCTGACAGGTTAAAATATTAAATAACTCCGAAGTTCTAAATCCTAGATAAGTCCATTTGTTTAATGGCTGTTAACTTTATGGGTCTCCAACCACTAATGTAAATACTGGCAATGCAATCCATGCATCTCAATGAATTTATGCTGCCTTTTAACTGGTCATCTTTGCGGATGATGTCATCTTATCTGCTGCCTCCATTAAAGGAAGAATTCAAGCTACTCAGCATGACAAGACCTAGATAGCTACCATGGCCGTCATATGAGATGAACGTGTTTCCTGTAAAAGTCACAAAAATATGGTCCTTTGCCTCCAACTGAAATATGCCACCTGTGGAGAAAAAAAAAACAGATTATAGTGTTTGAAAACAAATACACCCAATATCCTTCATGAATTTATGGTTAGCAATGAGTTTTCAGTATTCACACTCAGCAAAGTTTTGATAGGAAAGATGTTTTCACTTTGTACAAAAATAAACACATGAGTGGCACTTGGCAGTAAAGTGTTAGAAGCTTCTCCTTTCCCAGAACTCATTTTTTTAGACCAGTGGTTCCCCAATGGTCTGCAGAATCTGCCTGGGGTGGGGGCGTTTGTGACAAAAACTCGAGGTCCTTTCTTTTATTTTCTCTGTGAAATCTTTTGTAACAACCTACGTTTTACCTACTCCTCTGTGGAGGAAAGATTTTTTTTTTCACTATACTGAAGTGACTGTTCGGAATAAAAGGAGGTATGATTTCTCTCACCATATTTAGGTTGGTTGGCTGTCACACATTTTCAGATTCTGTTCATTTGTCAGAACAAGTAGGAATGTTAATTGCTGTCTATTATTTTCTTCACTACACTATTGTCATTTTGAAAATTACAGTTTATAACGTGCTTTTTTTTAGTGTGGTGTAGCATTTGCTTATTAAAGGTTACCTGTATTTTCTGAAAAAAATCCGTTTGCATTTAAAGCACATCTCTCTCTCTCTCTCTGAACATTAAGTGCACAGGGCACATGGGCTTCTGCAAGGGTTTTCCACAAATGCTTGTCCTTTGCCTTTTTTTCTGCTCTTGCCCACATGAGCCCTCTATTGCTCAACATCCTTTCTGTTGTTCTTCTCCATGTCTCTTTTGGTCTACCCTTACTTCTGTTCCCCTGTGGTGTCCATCTTAGTGTTATTTTTGGTAGTGAGTTGTCAGTCATTTGGAGCACATGTCCCAACCATCGCCAGTGTCTTCCCTCAATAATTGCTGTCAGTGAGTTCATCTGCATTTCTGCCAACAAGATGTTATTTCTTATGGTGTTTGGCCAAAATATTTTTCTAATCCACCTGCATTTGTTTTTTTCCCTTGCTTCTGTTTCTGTAGCAGTCTGATGGTTTTTTTACCAGATAGGGTTGCTGGCCTTATGCCAAACCCTCCTTAGTCACCTTTTACGATCATGCGTGGTAGGGTACAGTGGTCCTATTCTTTGCAGATCCCGGGTACCACACGGGGGTTAAAGCACATAGCTACCGTACAAATATGAAACTTTTCAAAGTATGGGGGTCCATGGCTTGGATTTTGAAAAAACAGGGGGTCTGCAGACTTTTGTTAATTGGGAACCACTGTTTTAGACATAAGATATCAGATCACTGTTGCATCATGAAAGTCATGTACCAATTTTCTAGAATAGTATGTCACCTGCCCAGATCGCTGAGCACAATGCACTGTATGCAATTTTCCTCTAATCTGTTCTGCTGTCCTTGTAAGCAAACTTTCCTCTGATTTAGAATACACAAAAGAAACTGGAATGATTCTTTCTCTCTTTTTTTTTTCCTTACTTCCCTCTCAGCACTGATCTCTCTGAGACTTTAACCGCTGATACTGTTTCATCAACTTTCTTCTGAAGTTCTGTAAGTCAACTGCTGCCAGACATGAGTTAACTCTTTTGCTCCAGAACAACGCTAGTAAGGTTTGTAGATCTGCATACCCTGCAAATCAATGCTCAGAGTGATATTTAGGCAAAGTTTAAATGAGTTAACTCATGTTGTTAATGCAGGAGAGAGAGAGAGAGAGGAGGTTTAAGAAAGTACAAGCAAGAATGATTGGGACAGCTTCATTATTGCATCATCTCATACTGAAACTTCTCTACTGTAGTAATATCGGATTTCTGTATGGTTATACATCTTCAATGGAATGAATTTAAGACTAAAGCAAAGTTATAAAGTTATACTTCTCAGCTTAAATAACACTCGTGACTGGTAAATGAAATCTAAATACACTGTTATAACTTTTTGTTGTTGGCATATTTTGTTTTTCCTCAAATTAAAAAAAAAAAAATCAACAACACTCCTATCATAGAAGAAGCAGGAGATAGTATTAGCGTCCACAGAGATAGTATTAGCATCCACAGAGATAGTATTAGCGTCCACAGAGATAGTATTAGCGTCCACAGAGATAGTATTAGCGTCCACAGAGATAGTATTAGCGTCCACAGAGATAGTATTAGCGTCCACAGAGATAGTATTAGCGTCCACAGAGATAGTATTAGTGTCCACATTTGTTCTGGCTTCTTGCCATGTTTCACCTCCATAAGAAGTACAACTACTCCTATACCACTGTTTCAGCTGAAGCCAGATTACAGCCTTTTTTTTCTCTCAGAGATAATCTGAGAAACAGGAAAGGATCTAAGCCAATAACAGATCAATTCCACAAATCCAGCCATCTTTGATGCTCTAAAAGTAATATCTAAAGAATACAAATGATTGATAAAGACAGTGCTGGAAACATATGAGGCTATACAGAAACAGAAAAAGAACATTAAACCACAAACTTATGGCTTCAAACAGAACAATGCAGACTACAAACCCACCTATGCGAACTGAAGACTATCAAAATCCCACTCTGTACTTCCCAGAATCATCTCCAGACTCCAGACCTTATCCTGCAAATCTGAACTAATCATACAGATGGAAGACCCTAAACCTGAACTCCGGGAAAAGAACTAAGATAGAAAACCATGAGGCAGGCATGAAGACCTCCTACTGACGGTGGAACTCATAGAGGTAGCCCTTCACATCGTTTAAATGACTGGGTATATTAAAATTAAATGCAGAAGGATGAGGAAAAACCAAACAGAGGAATTTAACCAGCCTTTTCTTTGTCTTGAAAACAAATCTCTCACCACATCATCATCACCATCACTTTCTCACCTGTGTAGCTGGTGTGGTGATCATCCTGACAGCCCTCACAGCATGAATGAGATGACTCTGCAAGTACTGTATTTCTTGAATTTTTGTCAACGTTTTTTCTGGCAATATAATGTTTGAATGCCTTAAAGGAGATAAAATAAAAAAAAGAATTCAACCTTCAGTTACAGAAAAACAAACAAATTAATGCAAAATGTACGCACGCACGCACGCACACATGCACGCACGCACACAAAGATTCACATTTCTAGGCCACTACAGCATTTGAGGTAAGGACGCCAGCCCCTTATCTTGCTGTGTTTGTTTTCCTAGGGAAACCCCAGGTACCCATTATTTCAGGCTGGTTTGACCTTGTGCCAGTTGATCCAAAAAAAATTCTATCCAAGTGTGAAATCGAACCAAGGGCCTTCCGATCGGCAGGTGAATGCACCAACTACTACACCACGCGGCACCCATTTCTTGATTAGCAGGTGAAAATCAGCATTAAACATAAACACTGACAACATCTTTTATGAATTCACAGCCTTAGAGAAACTATATTGACAGAACAAATGAAAGTTCTCTTGAGGGGAAATCAAAACTATACCTCGAGCCATGGAACCAGAACTAGCTTGAGGATGCTGTTCATGTCAATGAAGTGCTGCAAAGTAACCTCTCAATATCCAAAGACTGCCACTGATATAATCTTGATTTTACAGCTGTAGGATGTGCTTTTTAGTTTCATATATTCTAATGTAACACTGGAGAACTACCACGCGAGCCCTATGAGGTGTCTAACAGCACGGGAAGGATGTGATACTGCAAACCACTCTCTGATGAGACCACTGCAACTCTGTTGTGGTAGCAATTTTATAAATAGTTTTTAAAATGATAGTTGTTCTAAATGTCACATGGCTAGGTAGCGTATGTTAGCAACAACTGTTATCATTTTTTTTTCAAACAGGTAGTTAATGAGGCAGCTTTAGTGATCATAGCTGTGAAAAAAAAAATGCTGTAGGGTCATTTTGGGGGAGGGGGAGGGCAGTGGAAGAAAAATGAGGCAGCAGACGGGGCCATTACCTCCCTTCTTAGCACTTTTCAACCTGATATTGAGAAACTTGTGTCCCTACATGAAACTCAACATCACATTAAAAAGCTGAGATAATAACGCAGCAGGTGAGTTATAAATGTACTCGGTATTGTTAAACTGGTTTGCTACCTTAAATCTTCAGTAATGTAACGCATATCCTAGGTTAATAAGTTGTTTTGCAAGTGGTTCATGGCAGATGTGGTGTTGAGGATGTGGCAATGGAGAAAAGGGGGGCTGCAGCCTGAACAAGCCTGGGAAACCCTGACATAGGAGGCGATATATGTGCTCTTGGAACTGACAATTAGCAAGACAAGACCAAAGAGCAGAGAGAGGAATGGAGACATGTCTTGTCTGCAGCAGTGAGTCTCAATGGCTTGGAAAGCTGCTGAATTTTGCAGCTGCTCAAAGAAAGAAAAAGCAGCAGCAATAGTAGTAGTAGTAACAGTAGTAGTAGTAGTAGTATCAGTATCAGCAGCAGCAGCAGCAGTAGTAGTAGTAGTATCAGCAGCAGCAGTAATGGTAGTAGTAGTAATAGTAGTAGTAGTAGTAGTAGTATCAGCAGCAGCAGTAATAGTAGTAGTAATAGTAGTAGCAGTAGTAGTAGTAGTAGTATCAGCAGCAGTAGTAGTAATAGTAGTAGTAGTAGTATCATCATCAGCAGCAGCAGTAGTAGTAGTAGTAGTTGAAGAAGAATAGTGGTAGTGGTGATAAAACTGACTCTCAACTCCTTCATAAATGGTACATTTCTACTGACTCCCAACTCCTTCATAAATGGTACACTTCTACTGACTCCCAACCCCTTCATAAATGGTACACTTCTACTGACTCCCAACCCCTTCATAAATGGTACATTTCTACTGACTCCCAACCCCTTCATAAATGCTACCTTTCTACTGACTCCCAACTCCTTCATAAATGGTACACTTCTACTGACTCCCATCATCATCATCATCATGTGCCGTGCCGACTGGCGTTGGCTATTATGCTTCTCCAGAGTATCCGATCCTTCATGCATGCCATCAGCTCAGTTGGTGATCTCCTCTCACACCATCCCGTCAGACTGTCCAGTATCATTTCTCTTGGTCTTCCTCTTGATCTTCTTCCTTCTATTTTTCCTGTTGTTATAATATTTTCAATGCCCCCTCTTCTCATTGCATGTCCTATGAAAGTACATTGTCTCTCTCTTATCTTTTTGACAAGGTTTTTTTGTCTCTCCAGCTCTTCTCCTACATTCTTCATTAGTTATTTTTGCTGTCCAGGGGATTCGCAACATTCTTCTAATAAACCACATTTCTGCTGCTTCCAATGATTTTTGTGCAGACTTGCCTATTGTCCATGATTCACTTCCATATAACAAGATAGGTTCAATATAGCATTTTAGTACTCGTTTTCTAACATTCATTGATATGGATGTGTTGGTCAATATGTTTCTCATTCTCTGAAATGCAGTCTTTGCATCCCAACCCCTTCATAAATGGTACATTTCTACTGACTCCCAACCCCTTCATAAATGGTACATTTCTACTGACTCCCAACCCCTTCATAAATGGTACATTTCTATTGACTCCCAACCCCTTCATAAATGGTACATTTCTACTGACTCCCAACCCCTTCATAAATGGTACATTTCTACTGACTCCCAACCCCTTCATAAATGGTACATTTCTATTGACTCCCAACCCCTTCATAAATGGTACATTTCTACTGAATCCCAACCCCTTCATAAATGGTACATTTCTACTGACTCCCAACCCCTTCATAAATGGTACATTTATACTGACTCCCAACCCCTTCATAAATGGTACATTTCTATTGACTCCCAACCCCTTCATAAATGGTACATTTCTACTGACTCCCAACCCCTTCATAAATGGTACATTTCTACTGACTCCCAACCCCTTCATAAATGGTACATTTCTATTGACTCCCAACCCCTTCATAAATGGTACACTTCTACTGACTCCCAACCCCTTCATAAATGGTACACTTCTACTGACTCCCAACCCCTTCATAAATGAGATTTCTACTGACCATGGTTCCAGCTGCTATTGTTTCCAGTTCACAACAGCATCAACTGAAGGTGCATTAGTTAAACAGAAGTGGTTGCTGTGCCAATTTGAATATTAACATTATGTGTTTCTGTGACAGTTGCAACACTAACTGCTGTAATCATTGCTGTTGCTGTGTTGGTTATTCTATTACTTGCTGTGGTGTCATGTTTCAGTGCTAGTAGCTACATTAGGTGATGTGTGTGTATATATATATAGTGGAACTTATTTCTTTAGTGATAGCAATAGTAGCATTCTGTTACTTTTAGCGTGTGTTAGAGATAGCAACAACAATGGTACAAGTTACCTCGTCCCCCTTGCTACATGGTACACCACTTTTCTGTTTGAAATAGATGTTGGAATAGACCATATACAAGCCCGAATACACTATCATAAGACTGGTGTTTCGTGCAGCCACATGTCGGGCATGCTCTTGCATGGTGTAGTTGCCCGGC
The DNA here is from genome assembly GCA_009760885.1 of Achatina immaculata. NCBI lineage: Eukaryota > Metazoa > Mollusca > Gastropoda > Stylommatophora > Achatinidae > Lissachatina > Lissachatina immaculata. Next base: position 26,490,572 of record CM019694.1, on the reverse strand, counting down.
GTCAGCTTCAGCTCACAAGGTTTCTGGCAGTTTCTGTCATCTGTGGAGATTTATGATAACAGGCTCGGCAAGGTTCTTGGACCACTAATGAGAGTAATGTATGCTACTGATTTATGAGACTCTGAATCACAATTTTGCTTTTTTTTTCCTTGTGGCAAAGTAACGGAAATAATATAAGAGTGAAAAGAAAAATAGAATCTGATAATAAGAAACATGGAAAATCTGAGACTCTGTCGGAACAAGTGGAATATAACGTGGAACCAGACACTGATGATTAGCGTGGGCAAGAAGTCACTATCTATGAGAGCCAGGAAGAAAGTGCTACAGTGTTACCGATCATGTTCTATGGATGCAAAGCTTGGGCGATGAGTACAGAGATACGGCGAAGGCTAGAATCAGCCAAAATGTGGATCTTGAGAAGAATGTTGAAGGTACCGTGGACAACGAGAAAATCGAACGAGGAAGTTCTGAAAGAGGCACAAGAAACAAGGAAAATTATAAGGAAGATCAGAAAACGTCATTCTAAATTTGCTAGGCATGTTTGAAGGAAAGGCGGGCTGCAGCACCTAATAGCAATATGAAAGATCGAAGGTAGAGGAGGCAAAGAGAAAAGATCTTTGATGGTTTGGCATTCTGGCATGAGAAATGCCCAGTGACAAGATTGTTGAGATGGACAAGAAATGGAGAATTATGTTTATCCTACTCCTATCGGCAGTGACCTTGAGAAAGAGAGAGTATATGGTGGAATTAGGTGTATAGCAAGGACCTCAAAAGGAGAATAAAGACATCTAAAGTATAAGAAGGATAAAATGAATAACAAAGGGAAACGATAGAGAACAGTTTTTTTTTCCCTTTGTCTTCTGTGCCACAGCACGTGACAAGGGTGATGATGATTACGGGTAAAGGATGCAAAAAAACATTTTTAAAAATATAGGACTAGGTTAATATGTGGAACAAAACTTGAAGAAAAACTGAAGAAAATCTACTGTAGTAGTAGTTGCAGTAAATAGTAGTAGTAGTAGTAGTAGTAGTAGTATAGTAGTAGTAGTAGTAGTAGTAGTAGTAGTAGTAGTAGGTAAGTAGAAGTAGTAGTAGTAGATAGTAGTAGTAATAGTACTAGTAGTAGTAGCAGTAGTAGCGATAGTAGTAGCAATACTACTAATAGTATTAGTAGTAGCAATACTACTAGTAGCAGTAGATAGTAGTAGCAATAGTACCAGTAGTACTAGTAGTAGCAGATAGTAGAAGCAATAGTACTAGTAGTAACAGACAGTACTAGCAGTAGTACTAGAAATAGTAGTGGTAGATAGTAGTAGTAGATAGCAGTAGTACTAGAAATAGTAGTGGTAGATAGTAGTAGTAGATAGCAGTAGTAGTTGTAGTATTTATTAGTAGTAGTAGATATAGATAGTAGTAGGTAGTAGTAGTAGAAAAAGAAGAAGAAAATGTAGCAGTAACAACTGTTGTTAATGCAACAGCAGCAGCAGTAGTAGTAATATTGTTGCTGATACCGTAATAGTAATATTAACAGGAACAGTAGAAGTAGGTGTTGCAATATTATTAGTAGTAACTAGCAGCAGCAGTAGTAGTAGTAGTAGTAGTAATAGTAGCAGTAGTAGTAGCAGTAGTAGTAGTAGTAGTAGAAGTAGTAGTAGTAGCAGCAGCAGAAGTAGTAGTAGTAGTAGTAGTAGCAGCAGTAGTAGTAGTAGTAGCAGTAGTAGTAGTAGTAGTAGTATTTGTAGTAGTAGTAGTAGTAGTAGTAGTAACTGCCGTGCTTGGTGCATTTGTAAAAGTACCAAAGAAGAATTGGTGCAGAGTCGTGGAGCAGTAGCAATAATTGCAGATACTGACGATGAAAACAATGGTTTTATCTTACCTTCGCTTTTATGTCCATCCCATGGGAAGAGATGTATGTGTGCACTAACTGGACTCAACAGACGTTTCCTCGTCGGAGGTGGTTTAACTCCTGCAGGAGAGATAGAATATGGAAACGGTGAGCGTTGTAACAGTTGAGCAATAAGAAAAGAGTTGTAAAAACTGCCCCCCCCAAAAAAAATGACATAACGAGGTGTTGGTGCACAGAAAGTATCTACTGTACTTTTTTTCTTTGGAAAATCGGATCGCTCTGATGAAGGTTTCTGTGAGTGGAATCCAGACACCAGAACATATTCTACAAGAGTGTCACATGACCCACGTCCACAGATCCCGGTCCAAGAAAATGTACCTGAAGAATGGGGTAACACGCGATAAATAGTGTATAAGTATACAACTATACACAAACCACTATATGAATGGGGCTACGACTATATGAATGGGCTGACTATATGAATGGGGCTACGACTATATGAATGGGCTGACTATATGAATGGGGCTACGACTATATGAATGGGGCTACGACTATATGAATGGGGCTACGACTATATGAATGGGCTGACTATATGAGTGGGGTTATGACTATATGAATGGGCTATGACTATATGAATGGGCTGACTATATGAGTGGGGTTATGACTATATGAATAGGGCTATGACTTTATGAATGGGGCTATGACTATATGAATGGGCTGACTATATGAGTGGGGGTATGACTATATGAATGGGCTACGACTATATGAATGGGCTGACTATATGAGTGGGGGTATGACTATATGAATGGGCTACGACTATATGAATGGGCTGACTATATGAGTGGGGTTATGACTATATGAATAGGGCTATGACTATATGAATGGGGCTATGACTATATGAATGGGGCTATGACTATATGAGTGGGGGTATGACTATATGAATGGGGCTATGACTCTATGAATGGGGCTACGACTATATGAATGGGGCTATGACTATATGAATAGGGCTATGACTATATGAATGGGGCTATGCCTATATGAATGGGGCTATGACTACTGCTGGGATTGGCTAGAATGCTTCGACCAATGATACGAAAAACGAGTGCATTAATCATTTCCACAGCTTTGGTGCTCATAATCCATAAAGTGATATCTACATGTACAGATGATTAAATGGGAAGGTTTCGTTCTCTCAGTGGAGTGACAGGGGGAAAACGCAATCCTCAAAATGAAGTAAATGACGTCATCACAAAATGTGCTAAAAAAGTCATTTAATCAGTTACAATAGTGACTGCAATGATACAAGGCTGTTTTGGGTTAGCTGGAATGTACCACTGAGATATTCATTATAACAGGTGTTGGAAATGTCCACCATGGGCTTCAAGACATGACTCTACACGTCTTTTCATATTGTCAGATACCTTGTGCAACATGTCTGTTATTTCTTGAATGGTAATTCTGATTGCTTCTTTCAGGTCCTCAATTGTTTGTACATTATTTGTGTAAACATTTCCATTCAAGAAACCCCATAGATAACAGTCTAATGGATTTAGATCTGGAGAACGAGCAGGCCAAATTCCACGAGATACTATGCGATTTGCGAAAATTTCTTCCAAAACACCGTGTGTTGCTCTAGCTGTGAGTGCAGTTGCACCATCTTGCTTGAACCACGCTTCTTCACTTTCACGTTCATTCAGCTGTTCTAATAAAGGTTCCAGAATGTCAGTACAGTACCGATCGGCATTTATAGTGTTGTTGAAGAAATTTGGTCAAATTAAACGTTTTCTACTGACAGCACACCATACCCCAATTTTCACATCGTGTAGCAGCGCTTCATGAAATGTACTGGGATTAACACTGCTCCAAATACGATTATTTTGGCTATTAACGTATCCAGATAGATGAAACCATGCCTCATCAGAGGAGAATGTTAAATCGAGAACTGACTCGTCTCTTCAGCTAAAAATGCTTGAAACCATGTGGAGTAGTTGACTCTAGATTGATTGTCACACTCTTTTAGTTCAGACACAACAGAAATCTTGTATGGATGAAAATGTTTAAGAATTTTGTGCACTGTGCTCAGTGATACATTCACTTCTTGCGACATTTTCCTTAAGGACTTGCATGGACTTTTCAGGATTCAGTCTTGGATATCTAGACATTTTTCTTCAGACACAGCAGGCCCACCAGATCGCGGAGCATCTTCCACAGTTCCCGTATCACGAAACTTATTCAACAAATTTCTAACCGTAGTGCGATGAGGAGGTTGTTTATCAGGAAATTTTGCTATAAATCTTTGAACAACCATCCGTGTTTATCGGCCGCCATTTCGAAACACTTGTTCAACCAACAAAAATTATTTCTTCCGTTGATAACACCATTCTGTTTTGAGTGCAAAAAAATTACTCCAGCAGATGGCAACCGTTCACTGCATTTTTATTCACGATTGACTGTGCAGTACATTTTAATGACGTCATTTTCTTCATTTTTACACTGAAAGTGTAGCGAGACCGTGCCGAAGTCGGATACGTCTGGTGAAAGGTGTAGATACTTCAAACCTTCCTTCAGACTTCGATACAACGCATAGCGACACTGCTTTGTGACTGGAGGACTGGTCTTTCCTCGCTGACGTCACCCTCCAGTCAATAAGGATTCTCACCTGTGCTACGGAGCAGGTGCATCCGAAGAATGAGTTCCTCAATTCAAGTAGGATATCAGAGTAAAAGAGGCTCGGTAAAGTCTACAAATAACTTGCCCCGTGGTGTCTGCATGCCCTGGTGGGGGGGGGGGGGGGGCGTGAAGTGTTATTGTCTTCACATTTCTATGCCACTGTAGCACTGAGGGGCTGCCATCGTTCTCACATTCCAGAATCCAATCTTTGTCACGTGTTTGGGGCCGACGAATGAGCTCTTCGGAGTTGGCATTCCTGATGCTCGGTTGGTTTCTGTGCGAGTTTCCGTAACGTTATCTTCTTTTTTTAGCTTTAAAATGGAACACAACAGGCCAAAGAAAAAGAGGCAGACCGCGTGAAACTCTGAAGAGGACACTGTTATGAGAGTCCAAATTAACAAGCATAAAATCGCTTGATGAGGTTGAAAGACTCGCCGAGGACAGGAAAAACTGGCGAACTACCTTGCGAGCCCTATGTGACGTTTAACGGCATGGGATGGATATAAGATACATAAGAAGTACATTGAGGTAGGCAGGCCAGCACCTAAACAACATATATCTGCTCCCATAGTCTTCAAAGATTAACGGACTAGATATTTACAGGAGATCATGTTTGTATGTGTCTCAAAAAATTGGTACCTGCGCGAGGCCGGAACTAAGCGACGGAATTTCTGTGTCATGACCTAGTTCCCTTTTCGGATATCTCGATTTTCGGCAGGACAGTTCTCGCTGTCAGACAACTCTTTTTTGAGGGTGCGATATAGCTCATAATAATAATAATAATAATAAAGTGTATTAACACGCTGTTCTCTCGTGGCTAGATGGTTGCTCGTCCTACCGGAGTCCGTGATTCAAGTCCCAGATAATTCTCTTGTCATTTTTCTTTCTCTATCGCCTAAAAAAAGCACTTTGTCTGCGCTCTATTACTTTATTTCCCAAGACTAAAATACTATTACAACTAAACCAACTTACTAACTAAATTACAACTAAACCAACTTACTAACTAAATTACAACTAAACCAACTTACTAACTAAATTACAATTGAACCAACTTACTAACTAAATTACAACTAAACTAACTTACTAACTAAATTACAACTGAACCAACTTACTAACTAAATTACAACTGAACCAACTTACTAACTAAATTACTACTAAACCAACTTACTAACTAAATTACTACTAAACCAACTTACTAACTAAATTACTACTAAACCAACTTACTAACTAAATTACTACTAAACCAACTTACTAACTAAATTACAACTAAACTAACTTACTAACTAAATTACAACTAAACCAACTTACTAACTAACAACTCACATCCGTTACTTACCAGTAACATTTTTCTGCCGGTTCATTATCTGAAAATAAACACCAAAATGATTAATTCACTGCTGCATTTGTTTGACAATTTCTTTACCTGTCTCAGTCTATGACTGTCTATTTCATCTGCACTGTCTGGCAGACCTTCCTCTCTGACGGTAAGTGTAAAGTATCAAGAAAGTCTGTCACCCACAATCTATCAAGAAAGTCTGTCACCCACAATCTATCAAGAAAGTCTGTCACCCACAATCTATCAAGAAAGTCTGTCACCCACAATCTGTCTATTATTATGTTTAAATGCCACTATGATTTACAGATGTCAGTGAATGTCATCAACATACTAAATCCTGTTTTTTTTCAGCTTCCAGAGCAAAATTCTTTAATTTTCTATCAAATTATTATGATGATAACCACAGTGCTGTCATGTATCCGTTGTGGAATCAAGGTGAAAATCAGTTTTTGTTAGAGTCGTTAGAAATGTATCATTTATGAAGGAGATGGAGTCGTTAGAAATGTATCTTTTTGGAGTCGTTAAAAATGTATCACTTATGAAAGAATTGGAGTAGTTAGAAATGTATCATTTATAAGGAGATGGAGTCATTAGAAATGCATCATTTATGAAGGAGATGGAGTCATTAGAAATGTATCATTTATGAAGGAGATAAATAAGTTATAAATTTTGGTCCCGCTGTCTTAAAATAGGTTTCTGTAGTAGATTTCGACATAGTAAACATCATGAGAGTTTGGATAAGACATTCCTGAAAGGGTACATACTTGTAATGAGAGAAAAAAAGAGAGAAAGACCAAGGCGAAGATGGCAACAAGACACTGTTGATTATTTACGAATGAATGCATCAGCAGCAGGGCACCCTGCTTACAACCGACTGGTCTTCAAGAGAGCTGTTAGGAAGGCAAAATTTCCAAAGGACATGCTAATGAATGAATGTGTAGATAAAGGGGGAGTTAGTTTGATGCATTCCTTGTTTCGCCTGTACAACTGCTGTGTCCCTTTGACTCCGCTGAACACATGCAAAGAAAGGCGAGGTGCACTTTGGAAACCTAGCAGGCTCCAGGGGATGCTAGTAGATAAGTGAGGAAGAATTTAGACATGATCTCTTCCATCAATAAAATATGTGAGATAATGTATAGGAAATATGTCCGGATGTAAAGATGCAGAAATCTGTACGCAAAGGTGTGTACGAAAACATGAAGCTGAACAATCACAAAGAGAGCTCCTGATGAAAATCTCAACTTTCTTATTCACCTCAGATTAGCCGAATCAGTTACGAGAAAATAAACAAAATCATACACGGAAAGCTCCAAGACAACGAAAGTCCTTCTTTCTTTCATTGCCTTCTTCACCCCCATCTAAGGACTCTCCATTTATTTCTGTCCTGGGCCGTTTCTTCTATCCGTCTCCAGATGTGGTCCATCTTTTTTTTTTATCCCTGCTTCTAGACTCCTAAGCCAGGTGTTACTAGGTCTTCCTCGTTTTCTTTTACCCTGGGGATTCCAGGTGAGGCCCTGTCTAGTTAAGTTAGTGGTTGGCTTTCGAAGTGTGTCCTATCCATCTCCAGCTCCTTTTCATTATTTCTTTCACTGCTGGTTGGTTCGGTTTCTGTCATTGCTGATGTTACATGGTCATCTAATCTGAAGGATCTTCCTCAGACAGGCGTTAACAAAGGTCTGTGAGTCTCTTGGTACTTTTGGATGGTGATGTTTTTGATCCATACAAAAGGACCGATCTGGCATTTGTGTCAAACCAGGGCCAGCAACTCTATCCGGTAGATAAATACGTTAGCTACGAAAACGTCAACAAGAGCTGAACAAACGTTCGCCTGTCTCAAAAACCGTCTTCAACACGAAAAGTGTCATCATCATCATCATCTTAAATTTTAAAAAAAAAGAATCTGAAAGTTTCTTACCAGCTGCACCAGAGCAGAAGTTTGACCAGCATTCCTAGCGCAGCACTCACTACCAGTGGAAGACTGTCTGGTGGCCAACTGACCCCTCAAGTATCTGCTTTCTGCACCTATGGTGTCCAGGTGGGCACAAGGAACACACACTTCGTAATCTCCATCTTTGAAAGTGTTCTCTTCTATCACAGGACCAACACTGAAAATAAAAGTCAGCGCGGAAACACCGCATGATGCTATACCCACAGCTAATGATATAATTGTAATCATGGCAAGGTGTCGTCTCTTCAAGCACATTTCTTGTTCGTCTGAATTACTATGAGAATGAGACCTTCGCCTTCTCTGTTGATGATGACGTCGAGATGATGATGATGATAGAGAGGAACGAGGCGTGGATGGTAAGGGGCGGTTCTGGTTAATAGAGGTAGCGAGTGCCGATGAAGTGCTAATTAGTGAACTTTTTCTTGGGGGAGGAACCGGAGCAGCTGACCTGGCTCTTTCTAAGTAATCTGAACTGTTCCCGCTGAGCAACATGGACCCTGTGCTTGAGATGCCATCTTCTGAAGATTCACTAACTTCTCTTTGGTAAGATCTGTCTGTAAACTTCACCCGAGTGTGTGATGTGTCACTTTCTGCAAACTTCACCCGAGTGAGTGATGTGTCACTTTCTGTAAACTTCACCCGAGTGAGTGATGTGTCACTTTCTGCAAACTTCACCCGAGTGTGTGATGTGTCACTTTCTGTAAACTTCACACGAGTGTGTGATGTGTCACTTTCTGCAAACTTCACCCGAGTGAGTGATGTGTCACTTTCTGTAAACTTCAACCGAGTGAGTGATGTGTCACTTTCTGTAAACTTCAACCGAGTGAGTGATGTATTACCTTCTGTAAACTTCACCTGACTGAGTACTGCATTACGAGATGAAATATTTGCATACGAGTTGTTCTCCGCCATTTTCTGGCAGTGTTTCTTTGCGAAAATGTAACCTTTTGGCGTCGATTTTAAAAAAAAATGTTGTAAATTTAGATACACAGACGTTAGTTGCCGTGCACAAAGCACAGAGTGTAAAATGCAGTTTCGGGAAAAAAAACCACAGACAACAGATTAGGTCATTGTTAAGTCTGTTTCTGTGCGTAGCAGATCCAACAGTTCTTCCAAACAGGAATCTATTACTAGGAGGTCTGAGTAGTCGACGAGTACAACTGAGGTACTTGTAAATGTCGGAAGTATCGGCCTCGTAACAACACAAGAAACCAACGACTGAAGGACCATCATAAGGTTCCTGTATCCCTTGCTATCAGCCGGTATTCCCTCAAAATGACGCAGGTAGGTTTACACAGCTCCGTAAGTTGTATCACAACATCCTGAAACAAAATGGGGAGAAAATACATATATAAAACAAGTATGAGAACACAGATTTGTAGGATTAGACCTCGGGAAAAAAAATCGTAGGCAAAGCATTTTTAGTGAGACGTGAGAGAAAGACAAATCACAAGAGAATTACCTGGGATTCGAACCACGGACTCCGGTAGGACGAGCAGCCGTCTAGCCACGAGAGAACAGCCTACTAATGAACTACACCATCTCACACCTCCAAAAAAAAAAGGGCGTTTGAAAGCGAAGTCATTAGTATCTGTTAGTGGAGATGAAGATCGTGACGCCCGAAAAGAAATGAAGTCATGACACAGAAATTCCGTAGTTTAGATAGTTTCTCTCGCAGGTACCAGCTTAGACAAAAAAAAAAGAAAAAAAATCACACACACACACGCGCGCGCGCGCGAGGTCTCCTGCCATGTCTGGTGCATACTTGGACAACAACAACGAACGAACGAATACTTTTTTTACATAAAGTTAGTTTCGGGTCACAGTTTCAGGAACACATTTTGTTTATAAATAGGGAACAACATATATAAAACATATATTCTCCTGGAGAATAATACGAATTATTATTATTATTATTATGTGCTGTGTTGATAACGTTAGCAATCTCGTAATCATCCATCCTGCGCGATCCCTAGTATTTCAGATCAATTCAAATGCTTTTATTTTTTTCCTATGCCACTCTGTCAGTCCACCTTCCTATCTTCTTTTTTTTCCCCTCTTGAATTTTTCCAGTCATTACTACGTTCTCTAAATTCTGTCTTGTCACGACATTCCAAGACATTCTGACTGTCTTTTTTTCTGATAATTTTAACTAGTTTTCGTTGTTCTGAACCTTCTTTGGGGATATCTTCATCTGTTTTCCTGTCTGTCCAGGGCATATGTTGCATCTTTCGGCAAAACCACACCTCTGCTGCTTCCAATTTCTTTGCCTTTATAATTTCTTATGAGTATTTAAGCTTCATATTTGAGAAAACGTCCCTGAAATCAGAAATTTAAGCTTCATATTTGAGAACGCGTCCATGAAATCAGAAATTTAAGCTTCATATTTGAGAACGCGTCCATGAAATCAGAAATTTAAGCTTCATATTTGAGAAAACAGTGTCCTACAAGACGAAGCAGAAATGTCCATATTAGAGTTCAATAAAACACTACAGGAAACAGCACAAGAGGTGCTGGGATATCGGAAAAGGAGAAAAGAGGAATGGATAAGCGAGACCACATGGGAAAAGATAGAGCAAAGAAAAGAAATCAAGAAAAAATTACTGAACACCAAATCACAACGGCTTAAAGAACGAGTTTTAAGTAATTATGCACAAAAAGACAAAGAAGTGAAGGAATCATGCCGTCAAGATAAACGTCAACATTATGACAACTTAGCAGAAACAGCAGAGAAAGCAGCATATACAAATGACATGAAAACCATATATAAAATCACAAAGCAGATGACAGGTAACTTCAACACAAGATGTGAAAGTGCAGTAAGAACACAAAATGGACAACTGGTCAGTGGAGAAAGAGAAAAAATTGAAAGATGGAGGGAACACTTTAACACCCTACTAAACAGAACACAAGCAGCACAAGCAATAGATATACCTGAAGCAAAAGCGGAACTAAACATCAATACAGGACCAATAACAATAAATGAAGTAAAGGAGGCGATAAAGATGCTAAAATCAGACAGGGCACCAGGTGAAGATGAAGTGACTGCTGAAATGTTGAAAGCAGAAGAAACAGAAACACCGAAACAACTTTGCCGGATATTACAACAAATTTGGGATATGGAAAAAGCACCAGAGGAGTGGAAAACTGGTCTTATAGTAAAACTACCAAAGAAGGGTGACCTCAGAGATTGCGGGAACTGGAGAGGCATTACCCTACTGCCACTCACTAGTAAAGTATTTTGCAGAATAATCATCAACAGAATTGTACCAACACTTGAGGAAAAACTTCGGAAAGAGCAGGCAGGATTTAGGAAAGGAAGATCATGCATAGACCACATATTTGTACTTAGACAAATATTAGAACAGGCAAATGTGGCATAGCACAACATATGCATTATTCATAGATTTTGAGAAAGCCTTTGACAGTGTCAAAAGAGATGCACTGTGGAAAATCCTAAGATGGCATGGCCTCCCCCATAAAATAGTTAATGTAATCAAAGTCCTATACGAGGGTTTTCAGTGCAAAGTTATCTGTGGAGAACATACCTCCAGCAGCTTTAGGGTACAAACAGGAGTGAAACAGGGATGTGTACTATCACCAACATTATTTATCTTGGCAGTAGACTGGTTAATGAAGGAGGCAACATCAGACAAACGCAGAGGATTACAATGGACCCTTGACACAGTGCTGGACGACCTTGACTTTGCGGACGACATTTGTCTATTATCAAGCAGTCACAAAGATATGCAAGATAAATAAACAAGCTAACTCAGAATGCAAACGACATAGGACTAAAGATCAACGTAGGAAAGACAAAGTTAATGAAGCAAAATGTGAACAACAGAAATGTACTCAGAGTAGATAACAAGTTAGTGGAGGAGGTCAGCGAATTTGTATACCTTGGCAGCAGAGTAGTAGAAAATGGAGACAGCACAGATGACATCAACAGCAGACTTACTAGAGCAAACCAGGCTTTTGCAATGCTGCAGAATATATGGAAATCAAATAAACTAAGCATAAATATGAAAATCAGGATATTTAAGAGTAATGTTCTAAGTGTACTACTCTATGGAAGTGAATGCTGGAAAATCACCAAAACCATAGAAAACAAGTTGAATTCTTTCCAGACTAAATGTTTACGAAGAATTAAAAAATATTTTGGCCAAACACCATAAGAAATAACATTTTATTAGCAGAAATGCAGATGAAACCACTGACAACAATTATTGAGGAAAGACAATGGCGATGGTTGGGACATGTGCTCCGAATGACTGACAACTCACTACCAAAAATAGCACTAAGATGGACACCACAGGGGAGCAGAAGTAAGGGTAGACCAAAAGAGACATGGAGAAGAACAACAGAAAGGATGTTGAGCAATAGAGGGCTCACCTGGGCAAGAGCAGAAAAAAAGGCAAAGGACAGGCATTTGTGGAAAACCCTTGCGGAAGCCCCATGTGCCCTGGGCACTTAAGGTTCAGAGAGAGAGAGAGAGAGATTTGAGAAAAATCCCTGAAATCAGAAATTTAAGCTTCATCTTTGAGAAAAATTCCTGAAATCAGAAATCTAAGCTTCATATTTGAGAACACGTCCATGAAATCAGAAATTTAAGCTTCATATTTGAGACAACGTCCCACAAATCAGAAATTTAAGCTTCATATTTGAGAAAACGCCCCTGAAATCAGAAATTTAAGCTTCATATTTGAGAACACGTCCCTGAAATCAGAAATCTAAGCTTCATATTTGAGAACACGTCCCTGAAATCAAATCAGAAATTTAAGCTTCATATTTGAGCAAACGTCCCTGAAATCAGAAATTTAAGCTTCATATTTGAGAACACGTCCCTGAAATCAGAAATTTAAGCTTCATATTTGAGAACGCGTCACTGAAATCAGAAATTTAAGCTTCTTCATATCTGAGAACGCGTCCCTGAAATCAGAAATTTATCAGTCAATATTATAAGCGCTGCTGCATATAAGCAAATTAACCTATAATCAACAGGAGAAACCCATATGTACGATCCCTTTGCAGGAGGCGCAGGCAAACGATTTTCAGAATCTGATATAAGGACAGGCGTATATATATATATATATATATATATATATATATATATATATATACACACACACACATACATATATATACACACATATATATACACATATACACACACACACATATATATATATATATATATATCCACGACTGTTAGTGCATGAAGGGAAAATAAGATATAACATGAAGACTCACTTAAACAAAAAGGAAACTTCGCCAGACTCGAAGCGGATGAGGAAAGAAAAGATCTAGATGAAAAGATCATCTATATCCGTGAAGTAAGTCTTACTTCCCTGTTCTTATGGCTCATATCCTTATTTAGACACGGAGGCTGTCTGTCTAGGAGAGAGCGGGATATCTTAATTTCCCATATTATTAACATCATCTTTATAACTAGTTCATGATAAGCGAGTTCAACCAAGAGAACTAGGGAAGATATTTATGTTCACGCATTTTCATTTAGCTGTTACAATTTACCGTCCTCACTTTCACAGTTGCATATGGCAGTTGGCCTATAGAGAATGAATGTTGTTCAGATTTCCTTATTCGTCTTAATTGTGTATGAAATTTAGTGGCACGTTTTTTCCCCTCTAACTCCAAGACAACATTAATAAAATGGTAAAGCTTAACTGAGACGTCTAGGTAGAGAACGGAGGAGCGCAGTGGTCTCCCATGAGGAAGGCCAGTAACTCGAATCAAGCAGGAGATCGGCGTCTTTACCCAGATGCAGATGCAGAAGCAGGTACCTGGCTCTTTCTGAACCTGTGGGAAGGAAAGGCGGCCATGCGTGGTGCTGATCACATCAGCTTTTAGTATGTCAACAGGACAATTAGATAAGGCCATTAACACCGTATCCTTATAAGCAGGCCCAACTGGAGCGGGGGAGAGGGGACACCAGCCGGTGCATCGTTCTAGAAGCCGGGCTGTTCGCCTTTTTTTTAAAAAAATCGGCCCGGAGAGCTTCGGGGGCCCCGCAGTGGATGAAAACAGAATGGCCAATCAATATGGTAATCAACTTTACGCACCATACAAAACTCCTCTCTCTTGTGGGTCCGCCTATAGATCCCTTTACGGCGTAACAGTGTAACCTTTCACTTTCTTCAGACTACAGCTTTGTTAGTAATATTCCTGAGTGTATTTGTTAACTCTTTTACCCCCAAAACAGCACTGGCAGCGTTAGCAGATTTGCACACCTATGCAAATAACTGCCCACAGCAATATTTAGGAAAACTCCGAATAAAATCAGAAGCTGCACATTTGTAAATTCATCCATCTTTTTAAAAATTATACAGTACCTTGTTTCTAGTTTCTTTCTACAAAATTTTCTCGTCAAAATTTACTCTGGTAGAGCATGGAAATTAATTCAGCAGTGAAAGAGTTAGAACTGGCTCTCCAAAAGACAACATGTTACGAGTAATGCAAAGACTGAACATTAGCGGACAAGAGGAGGTGGACGGTCGTCGGAGGGGAGGTGGACGGTCGTCGGAGGGGAGGTGGACGGTCGTCAGAGGGTACCATTCAAATGTGGAAAAAAATAAGATAATGTTCCATCGTCATAAACACAAGAATATTTTTTCTAATTAATTTATTATTAACCTTACTGTTTTCTGCATATTTTCTGTTTTTTGGGAGCCGCGTTAGCGCAGTGGATTAGCCACTCGCTCGCTGACCAGGGGACCCGGTTTCCTTTTCCAACTGTAGCACGCAAAAGCTCCTGGGGTTCGCCCAGCCTCAAATTAAAATATGGGTAGCAGGGTTAACGGTCTAGGAAGGAAGAGGAATAACGCCGCTAGCTACGGAGTGAGTGGTGATAACCGACACTGGTCGGTAGTTTCTGGTCAAATTATAGTTTGTCTGTGAGCAAGGACGCTGATTATTACTTACTATCTTTACCTTTATCTATTTTTCTCCTACCCCACTGTGAACTTGGGTGGTGTCTGTTTTTCATAGGAGTTCAGTTTTACACAATATTGTATCCTGCATGTGCTTCTGTTTTATGAAAGTAATAACATTATTTAAAGCAGCAAACAGATCCAGATCCTCATTATGTACACCTATTTTTTTGGTTGGGCTCCTCCCCGTGATGGGTCCTCAAGTTATGGTCAGTTTCTAATCATGTAGGGACCCATTAATGGCTATTAGCTTCGGCAGATGTTTAGTTTCCATTGATGCGTGTCGCCCATATACCCTTATGTCATATTTGTATGTTTAAAAAAAAAACACCAGAAATAAGCATTTTTACTGATCAGAAAGAAAGAAAGAAAGAAACTGCATACACTTTTCTATAAGTCGTTAGACTTGACAAGAATCTGACTCATAGGACGCCGTGAAAGAATGAGTTTTTATGACACATACTCACTCCACAAACAAGTGGATTACACCGCATAAAGCTATAAGAGCTAAAGGTCGTCTTTAAAGACCAAAGATAGATCAGAAAGTCAGAAAAAAAACCCGCCAGAAACACGTTATTTTCGTTTTTGTTTTCAAGAGGCGAAGTCGACTTAGTTCCTCAGACTTCCAGCCTCCAGTTTTTTTTATCATGCTAAATATACAAACTAGTTAATGTGGAGGAAGGGATTCGGGATTTTCTTAAGAAGGAGTAGGTATGGGCTGGAAAATGCAAGGGAAAATGCGACCAAGAGGAAAGACAGGTCAGCGGACTGGCCACAATGAATAACAGTGCTTGAACTGATCGGTAAGACCAAGCAGGCCCAGTGAGCGGTAGGGATCCAGTCGGTGCATGGCCCCAAGGTCCTGTGGGGGTTCTCGTGTTACGAGAGAGGGGCCCGGGAGCGGGGGGGGGGAATGGGAAGGGGAGGGAGAATTCACTTAGTGAATGACAAAGGAATGACTAATCAATGCGACAATAATTACTAATCAGTGCGACGAGAATGGCTAATCAATGTGACTGGAATGGCTAATCGGTGTGACAGAAATGGCTAATCAATGTGACGGGGATGATCACCCAATGTGACGGGAGTGAATAATCAATGTGACGAGGATGGCCAGTCCATTTGACGATGATGGCTAATCAATGTGCAATGATGGCTAATCAGTGTGACGAAGATGGCTAATCAGTGTGACAAGGATGGCTAAGCAGTGTGATCAGGCCTCCAAGAGGAGTTTTGTAATACGGCAAAAAAAATCTCTCCCCTCTCATGTTTTCATCCCTACGGGTAACTCGAAGTCATCCGGGCCCAGTAATAAAACAGGGGAAACCCTCCAGACCCACTCCTAAAACCGAGGAAACCCTCTAGGCCCACTCCTAAAACTGGGTAAACCTCCGGGCCCACTCCTAAAACAGTGGAAACCCTCTGGGCCCACTCCTAAAACTGGGTAACCCTCCGGGCCCATTCCTAAAACTGGGTAACCCTCCGGGCCCACTCCTAAAACAGAGGAAACCCTCTGGGCCCACTCCTAAAACTGTGGAAACCCTCTGGGGAACCTCCGGGCCCACTCCTAAAACTGGGGAACCCTCTGGGCTCACTCATAAAACTGGGGAACCCTCCGGACCCACTCCTAAAACAGTGGAAACCCTCTGGGCCCACTCCTAAAACTGGGGAACCTCCGGGCCCACTCCTAAAACTGGGGAACCCTCTGGGCTCACTCATAAAACTGAGGAATTCTCCAGGGCCACTCCTAAAACTGGAGAAAACTCTCCTAGCCCAGAAGGGGTGAACTGGCTGGACCCCCACCCCTTCCACCTCATAACCCCTGTATGTATGTGTCCACCTGATCATCAGTTCATCCAAACAACATATACCATCTTCCTGGTTTGGTCTGCCGTTGTTAATCACATTCTTGCCCATAATACATGCTCTATCGCTGACTTTCAAATGCATGAAGTGATAAACTTGCACGATAAACACAAACATACACTTGAAAAATAGTCGCCACTTAAACATCACATGAAGCACAATCTGGACATCCCATCTAGCAGTGTAAAGTGTCAATATTAGCACTCTCAACCTCCCCCGCATTCCCGTGGTCCCTGCTTCGCTCTCTCGTCCTTGAACTTCCTTTAATAGTTAAAAAAAATGTTTAAACATTTTAATCTATCTAAACTTATGAACACCAAATAATACTACTAACGTAACTTTTCCCAGAATGAATGTTGAATGTTCTTCAAATTATGGACTGAACGCTTTTCTGGCATTATCTAATAGGCTGAACAAGCCCCATAGCTGCGATCACGCTAATAAGATAGGAATAAGATAGCATTAAGTGTGAGCATTCTATGCGAGCAATATTATCTTCTTCAGTCTCTTGCATGTCCCTTGCGGAACTCTGCCTCCCTAACAGCTCTCCTGTAGGCCTCTCAGTTGTGAGCAAGAAACCTGCTGCTGACGCTTCCATTCGCAGATCATCAGCGATGTCTTGCAGCCATCTTCGACTTGGTCTTCCTCTCTTTCTTTTTCCCAGCATGTACCCTTCCAAGACTAAATTCTAAATTCTCATGACGTTTAATATGTCCAAAATATTTAAGTTTTCTCTGTTTAATCTTCTTTACTAGCCAACCACCTTCAATATTAAGTTCTTGTAGTATGGATATATTTGTTCTTTTTTTGTGTCCATGATACTTGAAGGACTCTTCTATAGCATTTACATTCAAAGGCATTTATGTGTTTCTCATGTGTTTGTTAAGTGTCCAGGTCTCACAGGCATATGTTGCGATGGGAAAGGTGTATGCCCTTAAAAATTTTATTTTTGCAGTTATATATGTTCCTCTCCACAGCTTCTTTGTTTTATTTTTTGAAGAGCGATAGATGTCCTCCTTTTAATTTCCTCCATTGTATCTCCAGTATTAAAAAAGTAAAGATAGTCCCATAGCATTTCAAATGCCGTAGGGGGTGAAGCGTTAGAGACCTCATTATGCTGGGTCATCAGCGTGTGAGGTAGGGTGACCAGTTCCTTTCCTCGCTGCCTTTACTTCCCAGATTTTCTCTGGTACCCATTTTACGAGGCTGGGTCGACCTCAGGGCCGTATTGGTCGGAAAAAAAATCCCGCTCAGTTGGGGATTCGAACCCTCGACCATTTGGTTGCTAGACGAGTGCTCTAACCACTACGCTAGCCGGCCCATATCTCCAGTATTAGCAATTAATAATTCTTAGTGATATCTATTCACTCTTTTCTCATTTTTATCAGCACTATCCTGCCCGCTTTTGTTTACGGCATAGGTATTCGATGGGAGCCCAGCTGGAGCCGTATGGGGCAAGAACTTCAAGTGTATGCTAACAGAAGTGTTACAACATTATCCTTCCTATTACAACACTGGCGCAGGCAGAAGGCAAAAGTTGGGACAGCCTAGTAATTACTGGAAAACTGGAGGGGGGAAAAAAGGAGGATAGGAAGGCCAAGAGAAAACTATCTCAACAGACTGACCAAGCAGCATGGGGAAAAAAAGAAAAGCGTCTAAACTGATTAGAAACAACAGACAGAGACGCATGTTTAGCACGGCACATAATATTACAACACTAGGGAAATTATTCAAATTTACAGTAAAAACAAGTGGGAAATTATAACAGATTTAGAGCTGCTAAAATAGCACTTGACAAAAGCTTGGGAGTTTACAGTAAAAAAATGAGGTTCAGTCCTTATAAGCACTTCTAAATGCGGACATTACCGGTCTGGAAGATAACTGTATACTTCATTTTTAGTCATCCTTGAATAATGAATAATTTTTTTTTAAGCCAATCATTTTGCACGTACGCTAGAACATACGTACACTAGAACTTAACAGGAACATGACTGCTATTCAAAGTCACAAATTACGGATCTATGCTTATTCGTCTCCTCAGAATCTTATCTTGTCTTGTCTTTTCTCTCTCATATATATTTCTGTGTTGAGGGGACAAACAAGACGTCTTGATAGGGCTCGACGATTTGCTTCATATAACGGGATATTTAACGCTTCTGTAATTTCCTCTCTCCATCTCTTGCGTGGGCGGCCTCTTCCTCTGTTACCTACAAATCTCAGTGTGAGTGTTTTCTGTGAATACACTGTCTGGTGGTAGCCGTGTATCATGGCCAAAACATTTGACTATACCGGTGTTTCTTCAGTCTTTGCCCTGATGGTGTCATTTCTTATTTGGTCTCTTTTTGTCGCATTTAGTATTCTCCTCGGAATCTGTTGCATTTTTTCAACAAGTATAATGAAATGTGAAAGATTAGAGACAAAATACATGGTACAGTTGGAACTCTGATTGTCCGACTTCTTCGGCTCCGTAAGCCGGGCCGGATTAACAAGTTTGAGGATTAAAACATGCAAAAAATAATGGTCAAAGACAGAACTTGGTTTTAAAAGATGAACATTTATGAGAAAGAAAAGAGCAAATATGAACATAATATTGGCATCATCACACACACACACAAACTGGCACAGTTCTGTCAAAGTACTCTCGCGAAAGAAAGTGTCGCGTGTACTACAACATTCTGTGTCACATTCTTGCCGTCCGGCGGGCGGGAATGGAAGAGCAACGTAATTATGAAGCTGTTACTGCAGCTAGGACAAATCAAGGGCGCTGGCAGGAAATCTGAACTTGTGTGGCAGAAAACGCATCGTAAACAACCAACACCTGATGGGAACTAATAGCAAACATACTCCTGGGTGGATGAAGCGGCATGCGGTGGAGCATATATATGGGGATGTCCTGAATGCAATGACACCGGAGTCTGATTCTGAACATTTGCTGTCCAATACAAGAGGTGTATGGTGCAGTTTTACAAAGTGAGGGAGGGAGTGAGTAAGGTGAGAAAAAAACGAATAGAAAGTATGAGAATGTATAAATGAAAAACATACAACATCCGATATTTCGGCGTGAGCATTATTCAAGGACACATATACAACGAAACAAAAACACGAAGAACTTATCTGAATGTGTCTTCCTACAAGTCGAAAACAGAAATGTGTGTAGTAGAAGAGAGAAGGAAAGACCACGCTGCTTCCAAACAAAAGATGCCCGATAGAGCCAATCGTAAAGAAGAGGTGGAGAGAGAGAGAGGAGGAGAACAAGTGGGAGAAAGGGGTGGGGGGAAGGCAATAGAAACATGATAGCCGCTAGAGATGTCGTGGGGGGGGGGGAAAGAGGGGAGGGAGAAGGGGACGCGGAGAGATAATGAATGAAGAACATAAACAGCTGCAGGAAGAAAATGTGAAACTGGTGAACAGGACAAGACCCTAAAGACACCAATATGTTGGCAGAGAAGAAAATAGGGTGTGGTAGGGAGGGGTAGCATAGAGAAAGAGTTTTTTTAAAAAGGGCCAGTGGAAAAATAAAGAAGTTACAGAAAGCTGAAGACATTGTTAATTACAGCTGGGTGGAGACAGCTAGTCTGGAAAATAAGGCGGTTTGAAGTACATAGGGGAGACTGGCTTACGGTTAGGAGATCGATTTCGCCAGCATCTCAATGATATTTCTAAGAGGGCCTGGACACCTGTGGCTAAACATTTTTGCCTTAGCAACCACAGGGGTAAACAGGACATTTCTGTTAGTGCGATCCGCTCTTGTTCTGCTGATGTACGATCTCGGAGGGTCCTAGAACAGCGCCTTATTTTCCAGACTGGCTGTCTCCACCCAGCTGGAATTAACAATGTCTTCAGCTTTCTGTAACGTCTTTATTTTTCCACTGGCCCTTTTTTTTAAACTCTCTTTCTCTATGCTATCCCTCCCTACCACACCCTATTTTCTTCTCTGCCAACATATTGGTGTCTTTAGGGTCTTGTCCTATTCACCAGTTTCACATTTTCTCCCTGCAGGTGTTTATGTTCTTCATTCATTATCTCTCCGCGTCCCCTTTTCCCTCCCCTCTCCCCCCCCCCCCGACATCTCTAGCGGCTATCATGTTTCTATTGCCTCCCCCCCCCCATCCCTTTCTCCCATTTGTTCTCCTCCTCTCTCCTTTACGATTGGCTCTATCGGGCATCTTTTGTTTGGAGGCAGCGTGGTCTTTCCTTCTCTCTTCTACTACACACATTTCTGTTTTCGACTTGGAGGAAGACACATTCAGATAAGTTCTTCGTGTTTTTGTTTCGTTGTGTATGTATTCTCGAATAAGACTCACGCCGAAATATCGGATGTTGTATGTTTTTCATTTATACATTCTCATACTTTCTATTCGTTTTTTTTTCTCACCTTACTCACTCCCTCCCTCACTTTGTAAAACTGCACCATACACCTCTGTCTACCTTATTTATTTAAACCAGTTTTACTGCAGTCGCCATCCTTTTTATCTGTCCAATAAAACACTTGTCATATTATTCGAGTGCCGGACCAGTAGATTCTGGAAAATCGATGGCCAACCAGTAAATTATTTTGCCCTGGAAAATTGTTCACACGGAAATACCAGCCTCAGCATTCACTAAATAAAGTAGACGCAGCAACTACTATCTTTATACTTTCTTCTTCTACTTCGTCTTCTTCTTCTTCTACTTCGTCTTCTTCCTAGAACTGCGAGCTGATTTTCTTTGCAGCCGATGTTGTGAAGGTGTTGAGGTACAGCACTGTGTCGGACTTGGAGCGGGTCACGGCGGCTAATTTTTTTTCAGTCCCTGGGTGCAGCTAAAACTAAAACAGGGGGTAGTGGGGGAGGGGGTGCAATACTTCTTTAGCAGACTCCACCACCATGGGGACAATGGCGACCGTTAGCCAGACTAGTCCTGTTACTAAAAACCTACAAGAGGACATTGTTAAGAGAGGCCAATGTAGTACAATGTATCGACAGAGAGGTGAGTCAGGGTCTTGGTGAGCTATGGGTTGCTGACTGCCAAATGGGACAACGTCTTCGACACACTCCCCCCCCCCCACACCACCCATAAAATACTTTAAGCGAAGTTACTGTTTCACCAAGACAGTCATTTTTCTAATGGTTGTAAAGTTCAAAATTCAGACTCCGGCTTCACTGCATTCGGGACAACCCCATACATGCCCCGCCGCATGCCGCAGCCTCCATCCAAGAGTTGTTTGCTGATATTTCCTGTCAAATGTTGGTTGTTTACGATGTGTTTTCTGTCACACAGTTCAGATTTCCTGCCAGCATCTTTAATTTGTCCTAGCTCCGGCTATCTCTTCAGATCTGCTTTGTTCCTCCATTCCCGCGCTTCATTCTCCCGCAGTCTGTCCAATACAGCTTTAGCAATGTCCCCCTTGTCCATTGTCAGTCTGCCGTTTATTTTAGCCTGCCCAGCAAGTCTGTCTGTCACATCATTGCCATGTGTCCCCGTATGCCCTGGACAGTAAAGCCACGTTAGGCTTGTCGCAGCTGACTGGCTTAACAGTTGAACCCATTCTTGGCGAAGCAAATTCTTCTCAATCTTTGGAAGCATACTCTGTGAATCCGTCACAATGACACCGTTAACCACACCATGGACAACTACCCATTCCACTACCGCCGAATCAGCCTCAATTTCAATTCACATGCTCGAAGTGCTGACTTCAACGGCTCCTGAACCCTATGCCACTACTCTTCCATTTCGGCAGGCAACAAAACCCCAACCACTTCTGCTGTTCCGAGTCACTGAGACATCTGTATACATTACTGTGTCGGAAGACCCACAGTGATGCTGGTTGTAAGATGTGCAAGTAACGAAACCACGAACTGCATTAATTAAACACTGCCTCAGGTAAAGTGTGAAGAGATTACAATTTCACGGATATGGAGGACGAAACCATGGACTCCATTTATTTTTTTTTTCCCTTTTCTGTACGTCAACTGCAGGATTCAGATTTAGGTCAGACATTTACACGGTGTTTAACAGTAGGGGAATCCCCTAGCTCGCAGTGGCTTGTTGCAGTTAACGAGCAACGGTGGATTTTTTTTTTCCTGGCTGCAGGAATCTTTGTTAACTTTCGTCGCAGCATGAAAAGTGGAGAAAATAAGAGAAAATATACTCAGAATGTTAAAGAAAGGACATATCTGTTGCATTTTTTTTAATGTGGAGAAGGAGGGAACTGTATTTTCAAAGGGTAAATAATACATTGAAGAAGAGAGAAAGAATATATATATATATATATATATATATAGAGAGAGAGAGAGAAAAGGGAAAGAGAGAGAAAAAGGGGCGAAACTGAGAGAGAATGAGAGAATGAGGAGAAAAAATAGAAAGAAATAGAGAAACAGAAAGGGAAAAAAAGAAAGGGAGAAAGCGAAAGTGGAAAAATAGGGAGGGGGAGAGAAAAACAGGGAGTAAGGGAGAAAAGAAAAGGGGAAAGAAATGGAAGGGAAGAGAAACAACAGAAAGGGAGCGAGAGAAAGTCCTATATCTTATGGTAACACTACAAATGCTACTGCTGACTATGCTAATACTACAAGTTCTACTGCTAACAACACTAGTATTACAAGTTTTACGGCTGACTATGGTAGTACTACAAGCTCTGCTGCTGCATATTGTAATACTACAAGTTCTACTGCTAACAATATTAGTACTACAAGTTTTACTGCTAACTATGCTAATACTACATGTTCTACTGCTAATAATGCTAGTACTACAGTTTTACTGCTAACTATGCTAATATTATATGTTATACTGCTAACAATGCTAGTACTACACGTTTTACTGCTGAGTTTGATAATACTACAAGCTCTATTGCTAACAATTTACTGATAACAATGCTAGTACTACAAGTTCTACTGCTGAATGTGCTAGTATTACAATTATTCTTGAAACCTACACTTGCTAAATGTCCCATTCTTTTATTGCTGTTCAACTGCTTAAATGATTACTTTTGATACTGCTACTACGAATGTTGGCGCTAATATCACCCCTACTACTACGAATGTTGTCGCTAATATCACCCTGCTACCACGAATGTTGTCGCTAATATCACCCCTACTACTACGAATGTTGTCGCTAATATCACCCTGCTACCACGAATGTTGTTGCTAATATCACCCCTACTACTACGAATGTTGTCGCTAATATCACCCCTACTACTACGAATGTTGTCGCTAATATCACCCCTACTACTACGAATGTTGTCGCTAATATCACCCCTACTACTACGAATGTTGTCGCTAATATCACCCCTACTACTACGAATGTTGTCGCTAATATCACCCCTACTACTACGAATGTTGTCGCTAACATCACCCCTACTACTACGAATGTTGTCGCTAATATCACCCCTACTACTACGAATGCTGGGCTATTATCATGCCTATTACAACGAATGCTGGGGATACTATCATGCCTACTACTACAAATGCTGTGGTTATTATCACTCCTACTACAACGAATGCTGGTGCTACTATCACTCCTACTACAAAGAATGCTGATGTTACTATCACTCCTACTACAATGAATGATGGTGCTACTATTACTCCTACTACAATGAATGCTGGCACTATTATCACTCCTACTACAACGAATGTTGGTGCTACTATCACTCCTACTACAACGAATGCTGGTGCTACTATCACTCCTACTTCAGTGAATGCTGGTGCATACTCCTACTCTATACTTTAATCTACCGATGATTTTCAAATGTTACGCTGAATACAAGTTTTGTTGCCGACTCCTGTTACTGATGCTCTCTCTAAGAATGGTTTGCGTGTTTCAAACCGTGTGTTTACGGTGTTCATTCCTGTAAACATCAAGTCTGTCTAATTACTTACTCAGAAAACAGCAGAGGAAGAGCCACTCAAAAAGATTCTGGTTGGCATATTTTATGCGTTAATAGTTTATGAAATAGTCTTAAGAAAGCTCTAAGAGCAAGAAAACAAAAGCTGTGGCGTTGGAAACAAGGAACCGAAAATTGTTAATTGCTCTAGGCTGTGTCACTGATTATCTCTGGCTTCTGTCTTATATAGTTCAAAATGAAAAATTTCAAAGACAAAGAAAAAAAATGGACAGGAAAGCTATGAGGAGATTCTACAGCGGAAAGTTTCATAGTAAGAGCATAAGGAAAGATCAATGTATTAGATATTTGTATGCTCCGATCCTATATCATATGGAAACAGAAACTTCCTAGCGCAGTTTCTAAGTGTTATACTGGCTATATATATAATAGGGTGGGCGCGAAGCACGCTGTCCTGTTTGGCAATCAGTGACCCATAACTGACAAGCTCGAGTCAGGGAGTGATGAACCCTAGCTGATCAATCATCCTGTTCCACCTCCCTGTTGTTACCCCCCCCCCCCTCTTCCACATTAATACCCCTACCTGGGCTAACTGTGCAGGTATCACCATCACTGTCCTTACGGGGCGGAGTTTGCTAAAGGTAGTATTGCATATACTCTCTGATCCACTATGAGACCCTCCCCCCCCCCAAAAAAAAAAAAGTTGGTATGGCCTGCTCCCAATCCGATACGATACTATGTCTCAAGTTCTTCACAGCATCGGCTGCACAGAAAACTGGATCGAAGTTCCCGGCGCAGACATAAGTTTCTCTGCGTGTGTATAAAAACATTCATTCGTGCACATTTTAAATCAGAAACACTGTGATAAAATGGTAAAGACAAACTTTTGGTACGTACCTGAATGTGAACTAACGGACACTTTCTAACTTGACTTTCACTTCGAGAGCACATAAATACGGAGTCCGAACTATATCACATGACAACGATCAACGACATCGCAACAGTAGCACGGCCTTCCTCTAAAGCCTCCGACGGGAAGACAAAGATCTCGCACAGCACATAAACCTAAAGCGCTGATTATTTTCTTCGAAACTGAAAGTAAGCAACTGCTTAGAGACTTCTTTGGTCTCGTTTTTTTAACAGCACGCCACAAGTCCACGAGGAAGTCGTGACAAGCGGTAGACGCGCTAGTGTGCTCCAAGTTTCCTAACTACAACCAGAAGGTCAAATATTCAGATTTTAAAACCGAGAGAGGTGTATCTTTGATTCACGGCTGTTTCGTCGCCAAAGCGTAACGCTCTATGTCTTTACTGGAAGTATACACACTTCTTGGAGGTAAAGACACTCCATGAGGGAATCCATACACTTGTTTGGGGGGGGGGGGGTATATACATACATATGTACATACATACGTACATACGACGGGCGCCCCAAAAGTAAGTGTACATGCCATGTAATGTCCATAAAAGCATGGCTGCGGAATTTTCTATATTCATCATTTGGCAATCCCATGTCATATGGCAGCATTGGGAAGCAACATGTAGACAGCATCCATCAGTTAAAGATGGAAGGTCGACTGGAGCTGTGGTCCAACAGAAGCTTCGTGCTCTGATACTATTTCTGAGCACGAAGCAGGCGCCAGAAGGTAGAAATGTATCTAAAGTTGGTGTTTTGCTCCTACATATAATAACGCTCACCCATACACGGCCGCTTCGAGTCAAGAACTCTTGTAAACATTTTCGTGTGTGAGAAGTTGGACTTTCTGATGCACAGTCTCCATCCAGGCCAAGTAATTTTCACCTCTTCCCAGGGAAGATATCGAAACAGCGGTATTACGGTGGCTGTAAGTGTAAGACACCACATTTTAAGAGACGGGCATGGAAGAACTTGTCCCACGCTGAGACAAGTGTCTCGGTCGTCATGGCAACTACGTGGTGAAAATGGTGTCCATCATGAAACACAGTGTACAGTGTGCTATGTCCAAATAAATTGTGCTCTTGAAGTAATAACCCTGGTACCCTTATTTTTCATATCATATATATATATATATATATATATATATATATATATATATATAACTCAGGTAAAAGTCAAGTTTCCGTTTCTGTACAGCTATAATTTTTGTTGATCTTTAGCTGCTTGGTAAAGCTCTTTGCGGGAAACCCCCGAGTTCACAGACTTCCTTATACACGTGCCCAGACATCGACATGCATACCACATACAGTAAAAAGCATTAAGCGTTTGTATACGCTGGTATCAACAAACAGCTCTGAAAGCTTTTTTTTGCCAAGACTTTAGCTCTGTTGGTCACGTGTGTTTCAAATATGGTACAAGCGAATGCCATATCGCTTTGGTTGAACGGTGTGTGATTATCTATGTGGGTTTTTATTAGGCGATATGCTATAGGTAAAGATCAAAGAAGCCTTATAATGTTTTGACGGCACCTAGAGAATATGGAGTTAGTGCCCGTATATTCATTCACCTGTCGGCACATCGGTGGGTGATGAGCTTTACAAAGCATCACATGTGGCCGCCTTTTCCTTCCGCAGCTCCAGAAGGAGCCAGGTACCTATTTCTACAGCTGAGTGACTGGGACTCCACTGGGTTGGGGGGGGGGATATGCCTATGCAGATACACAGGGAGAACGAGAGACTATACGTGAAGGGCAACACTGTTACCAGCGACTGGAACGTAATTCTTCATGCTGTTAATCCTGTTTTTATTTCGGGCAGTTACAGGTGCAAAATCACCGTCATGGAACTCTCTGTTCAGATTCTGACCTGTACTGGAGATCTTTACAGAGTTGTTTGAAAGAGCTCACCCTCAACTAGCATTCGTAGTAGTAGAGTTGATAGTAGCACCAGCATTCGTAGTAGTAGAGTTGATAGTAGCACCAGCATTCGTAGTAGTAGTAGGGGTAATAGTAGCACCAGCATTCGTAGTAGTAGAGTTGATAGTAGCACCAGCATTCGTAGTAGTAGGGGTAATAGTAGCACTAGCATTCGTAGTAGTAGGGGTAATAGTAGCACCAGCATTCGTAGTAGTATGGGTAATAGTAGCACCAGCATTCGTAGTAGCAGAGTTGATAGTAGCACCAGCATTCGTAGTAGTATGGGTAATAGTAGCACCAGCATTCGTAGTAGTATGGGTAATAGTAGCACCAGCATTCGTAGTAGTATGGGTAATAGTAGCACCAGCATTCGTAGTAGTAGGGGTAATAGTAGCACCAGCATTCGTAGTAGTAGGGGTGATAGTAGCACCAGCATTCGTAGTAGTAGGGGTGATAGTAGCACCAGCATTCGTAGTAGCAGAGTTGATAGCAGCACCAGCATTCGTAGTAGCAGAGTTGATAGCAGCACCAGCATTCGTAGTAGCACCAGCATTCGTAGTAGCACCAGCATTCGTAGTAGCACCAGCATTCGTAGTAGCAGAGTTGATAGTAGCACCAGCATTCGTAGTAGCAGAGTTGATAGTAGCACCAGCATTCATAGTACTAATAGAGCTGATAGCAGCAGCACAGTTTTAACAAGATGGAATCAGCGATGTTTTGCGGAGAGTAAAGCGTTGCAGTAAAGTACGTATAAGAATGGTTCAACTGAAGGCAAAGCACTTCACAGGTTAGAGTGATGGCTACATGCTAAGAGCATGACTGTAGCTATAACTGGAAAGATATCCCTTTGAGACTGGCCAGGCTGGTAGTGCAGTGTCCTTTTATGTCCCACTGGAGTCCAAGTATGAAGTCATTAGTATTCTCTTCTTTTTTTTTTTGCTGTAACACTCTATGGTCCGCAGGTTTTACTGAACTATTCCACAACGACGTTATTATGTCCGCATATATTGGTTATAACTGTCACCACTATATATGGAAGAATGGCGAAACGGTTAGCCCACTAGTCTCTCAATGAGAAGGTGTTTGGTTCAAGTGACGCTGGAGACGCCCTAGTCACCGAAACGTACAAATGGGTACCTGGTTTCTGGGACTAGGGAGTTCAGGCAGTCAGCATGATGATGGGCACAACATCCTTCAGCACGTCGACAGGTAAAAAGAGAATATGGACAGTAACTATATCCCCTTGATGCGTCCTGGCATAACAGGGTTGTCTTCGCTTTACTGTAATGTTGTCCTCTTCCCATAGAAGAGAACTTGGGCGGTGGGACGACGTTCTGTAGCTGAGAGTTAATAAAGCTCTCACAATCTCCGAGCAAAGCTTCTTGTCTTGTCTTGTCTTATCTTGTCTTGTACTATCTGCCTGTAACTACGAGCTGGTGTTCTTTGCAGCCGATGCTGTGGAGGTGTTGAGGTACAGCATAGTATCGGCGTAAGAGTTGGTTATGGCAGCTACTTTTTTCAGTCCCGGAGTATAGCTAAAAAAGCAGGGGGTGTGCAGTGCTACTTTAGCAGACTCCACCACCATGGGGAGTATGGCGATCCCTGCCGCGTTAGCCTGGCTAGGCCTGTTACGAGGTGTGCCAATGGAGAGTTGCGACAGGGTCTTGGTCAGCTATGGTTCGTAACCCTGACGCTAGCATGTCAGCTATGGTTCGCTAACCCTGACGCAAGCAAGTCAGCTATGGTTCGCTGATTGCCTAATCAGACAGCGTCTTCAACTACTGCGGTCTTAACTTTCCACGACTCTGTGTTTTGTGTTGCCTCTACGAGTTGTTCTAGTGTCCTCTTTCCATGCCATTTTTGCCAATACAACCATGATTTCTTTTCTCTCTTGGTCTACCTCGGCCTCTATTAACTTTCCTGTTGTCACCGTGTTCTAGCTCCTGAATGAGTGTTGATAAATGCACTTTGACGTAAATGTCTTATCAGTTATTATTTACAGAACCGAATGACTGAATGTACGAGCGACACAGAAAGAGTGAAGATAGATATATACTTATAACATAACAGTAAGCCAAGCGTTTACACAAGATCAAAGAAGTGTTGCGGTCACACAAGATCAAAGAAGTGTTGCGGTCACACAAGATCAAAGAAGTGTTGCGGTCACACAAGATCAAAGAAGTGTTTTCGTAAAGTACCACAAGTAATGACCTTTTATTAAAAGAAGCAGACATGACACCACTATCAAGAGTGTTTGAAAGGAGAAGGTGGCAATGGACTGGCAACATTATGCGAAAGACAGACGAATCGTTACCATGAACAGCTTTGATGTGGACTCCACCGGGTAAAAGAAGCAAAGGATGAACCAAAAAGCGCCACAGAGACGTACAGAAGAGAAAATGCTGGTAAACAAAAGGACTGACACTGGAGACAGCCAAGAAGATTGCAGAGGACCAACAAAAGTGGAAATATCTTACCATCAACAGCCTCATGTCTCTTGGACGCCGAATGAACGAGAGAGAGAGAGAGAGAGAGAGGAGAGAGAGAGAGAGAGAGACTAGGACAGTCTGTATAAGAAACAGAGTAATAACACTGTATTAATAAGAACGCCAATGAGCAGTAATTTCACTATGGACATTATTTTATCAATCCTATCTGTGACAAAGGTTATACTACTTTCTAGCTTGTTAAGAACAAACATTACATCAAATGGTACATACCTGATATTAAACACCTTCCTGTGATGTAGGCCTACACATATCTACGTGATATAAGATATTAAGCATCAGAGAAAGTTGTCAGTACTATTAAAATCTAAGAATTACGAGCCACAGACGGTAATTTTAAACTGCCATGAATATCCTTTTCATTGTTACACATCCATGAAACAAAAGAATGACAGCACACACTGCGCGAGAAAGAAAGTTCAGTTATAGAAGTTCACGATGTTGGCAAAGTCTTGTTTGAAAGACAAACGTGTGAGGCTGCGGGTCTCTATTAAAACTATTTAATTCGTATTCAAACTGTTTACTGTTATTAATAACACACCCAGTGCAGCACAACGTGAGATATAAATACACACAGAAACTCCCAAAACGTGCTATTTTTAGCATATTTAGAAAAACCCCCATTTGTTCGACGTAGGCCCAGCAACGAAAACTTCTAGCTTAAAAGGAGATCCGGAAAGATAATCTTTATATGAGAATATTATTAGATTAGACTTGTTTAACAATACATAATCTACAAAAAAAGATAAAGTAATTTCATATAATTAGGAATAAGCTTTGTATTTTCTTAAAAGCGGCTTGTGATGTATGTTTTTTTTTGCCACTGGCACAAAATTTTGTGATCAAGAGCTTTAGTGTGTGTCACGTATATCGTGTATGTATATGCGTTTATATGTAGATCACAGCACAGCGGAAGGGACGTATTTCATGAAAATAACAGAAGATAAACAAAGAATTACTGAAAGTGAAATATTGAAGGCAAAATAATAATAAAACAATGAAAAATTTTAAGGCACATTATTTTTGTGTATTAGATTTTCATGCTTCTAGAAGAAATACTTTAATATTCAATTTAATGAAAATCTAATATATAAAAAACTTGCGGAGCAAGGAAAAATAGCCAGGGGTGGAGAAATGATACACGTAAGTTAGCAACATGAAGAAGTTAGAAATAATCTTGGCTCAGTGCACTGAGAGAGGACGAGAACAAAAACAAGCCTAGTCGGTATCCATTTCAGACAATCTTCCTCAGAAGGAAGAAAGCCAAACGTTTTTGATTGTGATGGTGATTATAATGATAATGATAATTATGATAATGATTATGATGATTTTTTTTGCAGTGGACTCCCATTGATTCTGTATGAGCAAGAACAGTAACTTCAGATTCTGTATGAGCAAGAACAGTAACTTCAGATTCTGTGTGAGCAAGAACAGTAACTTCAGATTCTGTGTGAGCAAGAACAGTAACTTCAAATTCTGTATGAGCGAGAACAGTAACTTCAGATTCTGTATGAGCGAGAACAGTAACTTCAAATTCTGTATGAGCGAGAACAGTAACTTCAGATTCTGTATGAGCGAGAACAGTAACTTCAGATTCTGTATGAGTGAGAACAGTAACTTCAAATTCTGTATGAGCGAGAACAGTAACTTCAAATTCTGTATGAGCGAGAACAGTAACTTCGGATTCTGTATGAGCAAGAACAGTAACTTCATATTCTGTATGAGCAATTCTTGCTCATATAGAACCTGAAAATATGTATTTACTATTCTTTATGCTACTAAATTTGTACTTACTGTTCTTGCTGATACTAAATGTGCACTAACTGTTCTTGCTGATACTAAATGTGCACTTACTGTTCTTGCTGATACTAAATGTGCACTTACTGTTCTTGCTGATACTAAATGTGCACTTACTGTTCTTGCTGATAATAAATTTGTACTTACTGTTCTTGCTGATACTAAATGTGCACTTACTGTTCTTGCTGGTACTAAATTTATACTTACTATTATAGGAGAAGGGGCGAGGGCCAATATCTGGCGCCTGAAAACCAGATACTTAGGGTAGATGAGTGGCATGTTTGGTAGCTCATCTGCCGCTGTTGGCGAGATTCTTCAGCTGCCTGCGTGGAGCGGTGCTCCTCCCGGCCAATGAAGAAAGGTGAAAATGGGGTTGCCGCGCAGCATCACTGCAGAAAAGGTGGTAGAAAGGATAAAGCGAAGTAAACAGTCAAGTCACGGCACCTCTGATCTGGAGGTCGGCCACATCCTGAGTGCAGTCATATCGGGTGAAAAGCATGAACCGGCTTGTCCCAGAGGTTAAGACACTGCTGGCGAGACTCTTCGAATGCCGCACGTGGAGTGAAGCTCCTCCCGGTCAAGGAAGAAAATGCGGAAAAGAAATAAAGGTTGCTGTGCGGCGCCGATGTGAAAAGGTAAAGGAAAGGATAAAGTGAAGTTTAATCGGTATGTCCAGTAGTATCGCTGCGAGAGCTACACATACCACGGCGCCTCTGCTCTAGAGGCCGGCCACATTCGAAATACATCTACACTGGTGAAATATGCCTAAACCGGCACACACCAGGTGTGAAACTTGATGGCCAGGCATGTCATGCCACCTCCGCTCTAGAGGTCGGTCACGCCTGATATACATCCATACTGGTGAATTATGCCTAAACCGGCTCACACCAGGGGTGAAACTTGAAGGCTACGCATGTCACAGTACCTCTGCTCTAGAGGTCGCTCACGTTCCAAACACGCCCATACTGGGATAATATGCCTAAACCGGCTCAACCCAGGGGTGGAAGTCACTAGTGGCAAGGATTCGTCCTCCTGTACAAAAAGCTCCATCCTGGTCACAAATAGGAAGGGTAGCGGCCACGACAGCAAAATGCTGAAGTAGGAGACACTGGACCAGTGCAGTCTAGATAGGCAACCACCTCTCACGTATCCTAATCACTTTGAGGTTTTCCGGTGAGAAAGTCCAACTCTGGACTGGATGGGCAACCACCTCTCACCCGGCGGTGATACATGGGTATCTCAAAACGCGTCGAGGTTTTCCGGTGAGAAGGTCTAACTCTGGCCTGGGTGGGCTACCACCTCTCACCCAGCGGGGATACACTGATATCCTAAACACGTCGAGGTCTTACGGTGAGCAAGAACAGTAACTTCAGATTCTGTATGAGCAAGAACAGTAACTTCAAATTCTGTATGAGCGAGAACAGTAACTTCAGATTCTGTATGAGCGTGAACAGTAACTTCAAATTCTGTATGAGCAAGAACAGTAACTTCAGATTCTGTATGAGCGAGAACAGTAACTTCAGATTCTGTATGAGCGTGAACAGTAACTTCAAATTCTGTATGAGCGAGAACAGTAACTTCAAATTCTGTATGAGCGAGAACAGTAACTTCAGATTCTGTATGAGCAAGAACAGTAACTTCATATTCTGTATGAGCAATTCTTGCTCATATAGAACCTGAAAATATGTATTTACTATTCTTTATGCTACTAAATTTGTACTTACTGTTCTTGCTGATACTAAATGTGCACTAACTGTTCTTGCTGATACTAAATGTGCACTTACTGTTCTTGCTGATACTAAATGTGCACTTACTGTTCTTGCTGATACTAAATGTGCACTTACTGTTCTTGCTGATAATAAATTTGTACTTACTGTTCTTGCTGATACTAAATGTGCACTTACTGTTCTTGCTGGTACTAAATTTATACTTACTATTATAGGAGAAGGGGCGAGGGCCAATATCTGGCGCCTGAAAACCAGATACTTAGGGTAGATGAGTGGCATGTTTGGTAGCTCATCTGCCGCTGTTGGCGAGATTCTTCAGCTGCCTGCGTGGAGCGGTGCTCCTCCCGGCCAATGAAGAAAGGTGAAAATGGGGTTGCCGCGCAGCATCACTGCAGAAAAGGTGGTAGAAAGGATAAAGCGAAGTAAACAGTCAAGTCACGGCACCTCTGATCTGGAGGTCGGCCACATCCTGAGTGCAGTCATATCGGGTGAAAAGCATGAACCGGCTTGTCCCAGAGGTTAAGACACTGCTGGCGAGACTCTTCGAATGCCGCACGTGGAGTGAAGCTCCTCCCGGTCAAGGAAGAAAATGCGGAAAAGAAATAAAGGTTGCTGTGCGGCGCCGATGTGAAAAGGTAAAGGAAAGGATAAAGTGAAGTTTAATCGGTATGTCCAGTAGTATCGCTGCGAGAGCTACACATACCACGGCGCCTCTGCTCTAGAGGCCGGCCACATTCGAAATACATCTACACTGGTGAAATATGCCTAAACCGGCACACACCAGGTGTGAAACTTGATGGCCAGGCATGTCATGCCACCTCCGCTCTAGAGGTCGGTCACGCCTGATATACATCCATACTGGTGAATTATGCCTAAACCGGCTCACACCAGGGGTGAAACTTGAAGGCTACGCATGTCACAGTACCTCTGCTCTAGAGGTCGCTCACGTTCCAAACACGCCCATACTGGGATAATATGCCTAAACCGGCTCAACCCAGGGGTGGAAGTCACTAGTGGCAAGGATTCGTCCTCCTGTACAAAAAGCTCCATCCTGGTCACAAATAGGAAGGGTAGCGGCCACGACAGCAAAATGCTGAAGTAGGAGACACTGGACCAGTGCAGTCTAGATAGGCAACCACCTCTCACGTATCCTAATCACTTTGAGGTTTTCCGGTGAGAAAGTCCAACTCTGGACTGGATGGGCAACCACCTCTCACCCGGCGGTGATACATGGGTATCTCAAAACGCGTCGAGGTTTTCCGGTGAGAAGGTCTAACTCTGGCCTGGGTGGGCTACCACCTCTCACCCAGCGGGGATACACTGATATCCTAAACACGTCGAGGTCTTACGGTGAGAAAGTCCAACTCTAGACTAAACTGGTGCAACGAAAACCACGGTGTCACGCAATCCCGCTTCAGAGACCCATCAAGAATACAGGCTAAAGCCCTGCGATACTCTGAACCCCTTGTGGTCCTCTCGGGGATCTCGTTTGGTCCTTTCGGGGACCACAGGAGACCACGGGACCTAACGAGGACTACAGGCGTAAATTTAGTAGGATCACAGTGCGGTTTTGGTGGTAGAAGCGAACGAAGAAGAAGAAGAAGATACTTACTATTCCTCCTGGTACTAAATTTATACTTATTGTTCTTCCTTATACTAAATTTGTAATGTTTACTTACTGTTCTTTGCTGATACTAAATTCGTACTTACTGTTCTTCTTGATACTAAATCTTTACTTTACTGTTCTTGCTGATACTAAGTTTGTATTTACTATTACAGGAGAAGGGGCGAGGGCGAATATCTGGCGCCTGAAAACCAGATACTTAGGGTAGATGAGTGGCACGTTTGGTAGTTCATCTGCCGCTGTTGGCGAGATCTTCAGCTGCCGTGCGTGGAGCGGTGCTCCTACCGGCCAATGAAGAAAGGTGAAAATGGGGTTGCTGCGCAGCATCACTGCGGAAAAGGTGGTAGAAAGGATAAAGTGAAGCAAACAGTCAAATCACGGCACCTCTGGTCTGCAGGTCGGCCGCGTCCTGAGTGCAGTCATATCGGGTGAAATGCATGAACCGGCTTGTCCCAGAGGTTAAGGCACTGCTGGCGAGACTCCTCGAATGCCGCGCATGGAGTGAAGCTCCTCCCGGTCAAGGAAGAAAATGCGGAAAAGAAATAAAGGTTGCTGTGCGGTGCCGATGTGAAAAGGTGAAGGAAAGGATAAAGTGAAATTTAATCGGTATGTCCAGTAGTATCGCTGCGAGAGCTACACATACCACAGCGCCTCTGCTCTAGAGGCCGGCCACGTCAGAAATACACCTACACTGGTGAAATATGCCTAAACCGGCACACACCAAGGGTGGAACGTGATGGCTAGACATGTCATGCCACCTCCGCTCTAGAGGTCGGTCACGCCTGGTATACATCCATACTGGTGAATTATGCCTAAACTGGCTCAAACCAGGGGTGAGTCTTGAAGGCTACGCATGGCACAGTACCTCTGCTCTAGAGGTCGGTCACGTCCCAAACACGTCCATACTGGGATAATATGCCTAAACCGGCTCAACCCAGGGGTGGAAGTCACTAGCGGCGAGGATTCGTCCTCCTGGACAAAAGCTCCATCCTGGTCACAACTAGGAAGGGTAGCGGCCACGACCGCAAAATGCTGAAGTCGGAGACACTGGACCAGGGCAGTCTAGATAGGCAACCACCTCTCACCCGGTGGGGATGTATGCGTATCCGAATCACGTTGAGGTTTTCCGGTGAGAAAGTCCAACTCTGGACTGGATGGGCAACCACCTCTCACCCGGCGGTGATACACGGGTATCTCAAAACACGGTGAGGTTTTCCAGTGAGAAGGTCCAACTCTGGCCTGGGTGGGCTACCACCTCTCACCCAGCGGGGATGCACTGATATCCTAAACACGTCGAGGTCTTCCGGTGAGAAAGTCCAACTGTAGACTAAACTGGTGCAACGAAAACCACGGTGTCACGCAATCCGCTTCAGAGACCCACCAAGAATACAGGCTAAAGCCCTGTGATACTCTGAACCCCTTGTGGTCCTCTCGGGGATCTCGTGTGGTCCTTTCGGGGACCACAGGAGACCATGGGACCTAACGAGGACTATAGGCGTAAATTTAGTAGGATCACAGTGCGGTTTTGGTGGTAGAAGCGAACGAAGAAGAAGAAGATACTTATTATTCCTCCTGGTACTAAATTTATACTTATTGTTCTTCTTTATACTAAATTTGTAATGTTTACTTACTGTTCTTTGCTGATACTAAATTCGTACTTACTGTTCTTGCTGACACTAAATCCCTACTTACTGTTCTTCTTGATACTAAATCTTTACTTTACTGTTCTTGCTGATACTAAATTTGTATTTACAGTTCTTGTTGATGCTCATCTTGTACTTACTGTTCTTGCTTATACTAAATTTGTACTTACTGTTCTTCCTGATACTAAATTTGTACATGCTGTTCTTGCTCATACTAAATGTGTACATACTGTTCTTGCTGATACTAATTTTGTACATGCTGTTCTTGCTGGTACTAAATCTGCAGTTACTGTTCTTGCTGGTACTAAATCTGCAGTTACTGTTCTTTGCTGGTACTAAATCTGCAGTTACTGTTCTTGCTGGTACTAAATCTACAGTTACTGTTCTTGCTGGTACTAAATCTGCAGTTACTGTTCTTGCTGGTACTAAATCTGCAGTTACTGTTCTTTGCTCTTGTTGATTCTAATCTACGGAGAATTACGAACTCACGCTCTTTTGTAAGCCGATACTTTAACGGCCTTAAAGCACTGTCTGGTTGTCGGATAGGAAGTGGACTGCTTGTATAATGTGGGGTTAAAGTGGTGTGTGATTATATCCTAAGTGTGTGTGTGTGTGCCAGCTTTGCCTCTGCTCTTTTTTCTCTCCCCCCCCCCCCACCCATACATATGTACAATCCACCTCTCTATCTTGCAGAGGCTAATCATCTCTCTCTCTCTCGTTTCACTCATTTCCTTCATAGTGAGTTACTTTCAGTTATAAAGTGAATCCGGCCAGGAACAAAGTAAGAACTTCCCTCCTCTTTTACCGTGTTACTTTTAGTTATAAAGTGAATCCGGCCAGGAACAAAGTAAGAACTTCCCTCCTCTTTTACCGTGTTACTTTTAGTTATAAACTGAATCCGGCCAGGAACAAAGTATGAACTTCCCTCCTCTTTTTACCGTTAGGTATTGAGACGGAGATGTATCTGACATTTTTTTTGGGGGGGGGGGGGGGGGGGGAATGTGACTGACATAAGTGATGTACCTGCCATAATTCTTGGGTGCTTCTTGCAACACCGTCGATCCATCTTTTTTAAAGGGGTCTTCCTCTTAGATCTGTGTTCCGTATCTTTGGTTGAAGACCCTCGCGGCTGTTTGTGTACGCTTCATTCTCATTAAGTGGCCAAACCAGGTAATTCTTTGTTTCGTTACTATTGTAGGCATGGTGAAGCTCTTATAAAAATATCTTATGTGGGGTTTTCTCCTGTTACAAATATAAGAAAGGAGATAAAGCAGGAAGAACAGAGAAAGACAAATCCTAGGCGAAATGATAAAGGTATTTCTTTAACTCGACACTTCCTTGTAGATTCAGTTTTTTTTTTCTTCTTTCTCTGGTAGGCGCACAATGCCATGGCTCGGGTATAGCCGTTGCTGTTATGAAATGTCCCTGTTACACTCGTGTCATCTTTGAAATAATTACGATATACCAAACACTTAGTACCCGGCTTGGACACTTGGAGGGGATGGGCGAGAATATACAGACAAAAAGGGCTTATACAGAAGTAATAAACGGAGACAGACCAAGAGGGTGACCGAGACACCGGTGGCGTGACAACCTGGAAGAAGACTTACGAGCCCTCGGGGTAGACAACCGCCAGAAGAGGACTAAGAACAGAGAGAGGAAGGGAGACATCCGGCAGAAGAGGACTAAGAACAGAGAAAGGAAGGGAGACATCCGGCAGAAGAGGACTAAGAACAGAGAGAGGAAGGGAGACATCCGGCAGAAGAGGACTAAGAACAGAGAGAGGAAGGGAGACATCCGGCAGAAGAGGACTAAGAACAGAGAGAGGAAGGGAGACATCCGGCAGAAGAGGACTAAGAACAGAGAGGAAGGGAGACAAGTCTTGTCCCCAGCAGTGAGCCGCAATGGCTTGGAAAACTGAATGAATGAGTATCAGTACAGTTTCGCTCCTTGTTTGTTTGTTTGTTTGTTTGTTTGTTTGTTTGTTCCCTTTTTGTTTCTTTAGTTACTTCACAATTCCTGGACTCTCTGGAGACATTTTATCATCATCATCATCATCATCAGTGTCCGTATAGATACGCATTTAGAATTGACTGCTGAACTAGATGTGGTTAGTTTCCGTGTCTGTTGATCCATCTCGGGGGGTTTGCCCCAGCCATGGTCATGTGGTTTCGCCTAGCAACTTTCTCACTCCTGACTCCAAGCATGATAGTATTTTGTTCCTGTCATCGGAGAGCGTTGAACTGTTCTTCCTCTAAGACAATGTCACGACCCGAAGTGGTGGAGCTTGCTAAAGAAGTACTGCACGTCCCCTATTTTTTTTTAGCTTCTCTTAGGGAATGAAAAAAATAGCCGCCATAACCCTCTCCCAATCCGACACGATGTTGTGTCTCAACATCTTCACTGCATCGACTGCAGATAACACAAGCTCGTAGTTCAAGAAGAAGAAGAAGAAGAAGACAACTTCACTATGAATGAATCCACAGTGACACAGTTGTACTGATCTGTCCCTGCTCTCCGAGGTACCCCCAAGTAACAGTCCTATCCTGGCTAGCGGGACAGGGATCGCCATAGTCCCCATGGTGGTGGGGTCTGCTTTAAAAAAAAGTATTGCACACCCCCTGCTTTTAGCTGTACTCTTATATCTTATATCCTTCCCGTGCCGTTAAGCGTCACATAGGGCTCGCAAAGTAGTTCGCCAATTTTTCCTGTCTTCGGCGGGTCTTTCAACCTCATCGAGGGATTTTATGCCTGTTAATTTGGCCTCTCTTAACACTGTCCTCTTCTTTAGCTGTACTCAGGGACTGAAAAATTGACTTCCACAACCCGCCCCAAGCCGATAGGGAGAGCACATTCACGGTATAGGGTGCAAAGAACACCAGCTCACAGTTACAGGGAGATTGAAGACAAAGCAACACAATAACACCAGCTCACAGTTACAGGGAGATTGAAGACAAAGCAACACAATAACACCAGCTCACAGTTACAGGGAGATTGAAGACAAAGCAACACAATAACACCAGCTCACAGTTACAGGGAGATTGAAGACAAAGCAACACAATAACACCAGCTCACAGTTACAGGGAGATTGAAGACAAAGCAAGACAATGTTCACAAACTTGTAGCTAAGACACTTTTGTGTTTTTGTTTTACAAGAGTTCCATGTTGCTTAAGGAAAACGTTAGTTCTGTGTCGTAAATTATTTATTTTTACAACGTACACGCTACGTCAGCCATGTTTAATTCTTCACGGCGTATCGATTAGGCAGAAAATAAATGTTCCTCAAGGCATGCAGGCTATTCTAGTCACCTTAATTCTGTATCATATAACTCATGGGGAGAGAGAGTGAAAGAAAGAGCGAGAGAGAGCGAGAGAGAGAGAGCGAGAGAGAGCGAGAAAGAGAGAGAGAGCGAGAGAGAGAATGAGAGAGTGAGATAGAGCGAGAGAGAGAGAGAGAGAGAGAATGAATGAATCTTTATTTTTAAAGGATAAAGAATTGGGCACGCAGGCCCGTCTTACATTCTGCCCTTCATCACTCCATCTTTCATTCTGTCCACACACTCGATTTAATACAAGTATACAAATTACATTAGGAAAAACATATCAAAAGAGTGTAAGATATTACATTCAAAGTAAAAGAGAAGAAGTAATTAACCTAATAAAATTGAGAGAGTGAGAGAGAGTTGTGTGAGAGAGAGTGAGAGTGAGAGAGTGAGTGAGTGAGAGAGAAGGTGAGAGAGAGGGTGAGAGAGAGTGAGAGAGAGAGTGAGAGAGAGAGTGAGAGAGAGGATGAGAGAGAGGGTGAGAGAGAGTGAAGGTGAGAGAAAGAGTGAGAGAGAATGAGAGAGAGAGTGAGAGAGAAAATGAGAGAGAGAGTGAGAAAGAGAGTGAGAGAGAGAATAATGCCTGCTTAAAGGACGACTTTGTGTCTACTCAAACAAAGCAGAAAGTATCGTTTTATACTGACTTCAACCCCTTGACTTTTGCCATATCAATGTGAGTCCCACGTTTAGAAGTTGTCTTTTCTTCCTTTACTACACGAGAGCGTGACACGCTGGCCAATTAAGAAGAATTGACTGCGTTGAGATGACTGTAAACCAACTTCTTTTTTTCCACATTCGCACTTGAAACCGATGACTTGAGCCTTGCTTTCTCTTGCTTTCGCATGCCCATGAAGGGAAACTTTTAAAACAGCTCCTCCCTTTGAACATAATGTTCAAAATCCCCGCCCCAAGTTTATGTCTTGAACTTCACACACTAAAAACGTTCTACACAAACTTAGACTGTCTCTACCAAGGATAAGAGAAATGGCAACTGCGGTGAAACTGGGTTCTAGTGACGAAGGTAGACATTTATGCTGTCAGTTCAGTAGTCTCCTGAAAACTGGGAACACACCAATAGTTACTGTACTAAAATCATGGCATATCAGTTAATGAACTCATTTTAACTTCCTGGTTAACTTTGTTACTCAGGGCCCGGAATTGCGTGGAGAAGGGAAATTATGAAAGTGCTCAGAGACTAGGGGTAAGCATGGAAAGGGGGGGGGGGGAGGGGGGAAGAGAAGAACAGGGATGACTGAAGAGACTTTATCCCTGGGCTATACTCCCAAGGGAATGGTCAGCAATGATGATGAAAAATGAGACCGTATTTGTGCTTTTTTTAAAAAATTTGTTTTCTTCTCCAGTAATACCACTTTAAAGTATATACCAATCCTTGACCGCCGTAATTAATGAGATAATAGCATGAAAAGTTACATATTACCAAAGTTAATATTGATTTCCTCACTATTGTATTATTTTGCAGGCGTAACTTTCGAACAACAAGGGAGGCAATATTTCTGCTGGACGCGAAGGGAGCATAACAGAGGAACGCTAGACTAGCTCTTTCATGCGCAGACTTAAAGATTAGAGAGATTCATTGGAAGAAATATACACGAAAGAAATAGAAAAAGAGGAATGTAGGTAGATCTATTTTGGCAGTAAAGAAGAAGAAGAAGAAGATGATGATGATGGTGATGATGATGATGATGATGATGATGAAGTTGGCGCTTGGTTAAAATAAACAAC
This sequence comes from Achatina immaculata, assembly GCA_009760885.1. Lineage (NCBI taxonomy): Eukaryota > Metazoa > Mollusca > Gastropoda > Stylommatophora > Achatinidae > Lissachatina > Lissachatina immaculata. Next base: position 26,448,946 of record CM019694.1, on the reverse strand, counting down.
CACCCTCACCCCAAAAGAAGTTTTGGGGAAAAAAAACATTCTTTAAAAAAGTATACGGATATTTTTTTTTTTTGCAAAGAACGGAGAGAAAAGGATCACGGAAATACATTTCTGGTTTTCGATTTTTATTAACTTTCAAATGACCTTTCACTCATTAAGAATTACTCCATGCCCTGCTCGTACTGACAGCCACGGCCTTGCACGGCTCGGCATTTCCTGTGTTATAAAGGATGCTGACTTACCAGAACCGGAAAACTTTTGCGAACTTTGCAATCCAGATTCTGACCACTATAAATAGATAAGTGGTGGCTAGAAGATGTCTTCAGTTATTAACTTCCGCTTGTGGATGGTGCGAATATTTAGGACAGATGAGTTCATCGAGGGCTGTCAAACATATAGGAGATTATGACACGCATACTAGATAAAAATTTATTATCGAGTTCATTTATGCCACAGAAACAGAGTTCGTTTATCAGTAATTGGGTACTTGTTGTTCCCTGTTTAGCAGCTTACGCTCTGCCTTGAATATATCTACTAATAGATTTAGATGAAACTTCGCCAATTTCATCTTAAAGGAGACCAGTGGTAGGGATGTTACTGAAGACAAAGCTCCCTGAGTGGTCTTCATCTAAAACTTATACTTACACACGTATTTGTCTTCTGTTGCTGCTATAATTTTTCTATTATCTTTTTGTAATGTGACGTTTGATCAGTGTCTCATAACTGGTTAAGACCCTACGTTACTTTTACTCATTGTCACTGGCAGTCTGTTGCTGTCCTATTTGAAATTACGTAGTTTCTAGCCTGGTTTTTTTTTCTCTTAAACTTGACTCTAAACCAGACAATGATCCGTGACCTACAACCTTAGATCAGCATATGCTTGATGATCCGCCTCAATAGGTCAACAAAGTTGGGTTATCCGCGACCCGTGGGAAAAAATGGGTTTATGGTTATTGAAATTCAACAAAAATTAACTAATACTATTTCAGTGTCTTTAACATGGCGCAAATCTGCTACAAATCTCTAAAAAAAAAAATTATGCATAAATGTCACTTTATAATAATTCAACATTTATCATAACATGTTCTAGCGACCCTCTACGTCAGACACACTCGAACCCCAACCCCCCCCCCCCCCACACACACACACATATACATGCGCACACGACCTTAATGAGGTTCGCGATCTGAGGTTCTGCCCTAAACAAAGAGGTACCGCAAACCGAAATCTCAGAAACAGAGAGCCGACGAAGTTGGTAGATTTCTATTACCGGACATGCTGTTGCCAAAAAGCACAAATGGAAGCAAACCGAATGATTCAGTTTGAAATCAAGGCGTATCCTTTCTGTTTGTTCATCTCCTCATTCAGTCCTACTTCAGTCCTAGAAACCGAAACGAAAAATGCGAGAATTTAAAACACGCGTGTCATTTTATTAGCATTTTGACATTTGGTTAATTTCAGTTAAATCAGGCCAAAAATCAGATGTATCCTAAATTTGGATTTACAGTCAGTATTTCTGCAACAGGAAATGAAATGGATTGTCAAATTTAGCATGCTAGTTTTTGTTTTTGTGTTTTGTTTTTTTGTTTTGCACAAATTTGCATTACTTTTTTTTTAAAAATCATTTTATGCACCTGCAGCTTGAAAGTGAAAGTAACCATGTCTTTTTGAAACCTCTTTCAAATTCCGAATACAACTAATACATGTTTTATTCTCTGTTTCGCTGCTGCCTGAGTCAAAATCCTTTTTTTTTATTGTTTGGTTAATTTCACTTTCTGCTAATCACACTTGGGTTGAAAAAGTAAACTGGGTTTGCCAGCTGGTCTGTACTAACGAACTGAGAGGGGTGAAATAAGATTGCTATCCCCAGTTTTACTTGTAAGTAACGAGGTGGGAATGATAAATTAAGATTGCTATCCCCAGCCTTACTTGTAACAGGGTGGGAATGATAAATTAAGATTGCTATCCCCAGCTTTACTTGTAAGTAACGAGGTGGGAGTGATAAATTAAGATTGCTATCCCCAGCCTTACTTGTAACAGGGTGGGAATGATAAATTAAGATTGCTATCCCCAGCTTTACTTGTAAGTAACAGGGTGGGAATGATAAATTAAGATTGCTATCCCCAGCTTTACTTGTAAGTAACGAGGTGGGAGTGATAAATTAAGATTGCTATCCCCAACTTTACTTGTAAGTAACGAGGTGGGAGTGATAAATTAAGATTGCTATCCCCAACTTTACTTGTAAGTAACGAGGTGGGAGTGATAAATTAAGATTGTTATCCCCAGCTTTACTTGTAAGTAACGAGGTGGGAGTGATAAATTAAGATTGCTATCCCCAACTTTACTTGTAAGTAACGAGGTGGGAGTGATAAATTAAGACCGCTATCCTCAGCTTTACTTGTAATCAGCGAGATTTGAAGGATAAATTAAGACCGCTGTCCTCAACTTTACTTGTAATCAACGAGTTGGGAAGGATAAATTAAGACCGCTGTCCTCAACTTTACTTGTAATCAACGAGTTGGGAAGGATAAATTAAGACCGCTGTCCTCAACTTTACTTGTAATCAACGAGTTGGGAAGGATAAATTAAGACCGCTGTCCTCAACTTTACTTGTAATCAACGAGTTGGGAAGGATAAATTAAGACCGCTGTCCTCAACTTTACTTGTAATCAACGAGTTGGGAAGGATAAATTAAGACCGCTATCCTCAACTTTACTTGTAATCAACGAGTTGGGAAGGATAAATTAAGACCGCTATCCTCAACTTTACTTGTAATCAACGAGTTGGGAAGGATAAATTAAGACCGCTATCCTCAACTTTACTTGTAATCAACGAGTTGGGAAGGATAAATTAAGACCGCTATCCCAGAAATGGGTTCTTGACTTCTTCTGGAGTTGGGGAAGGTAAGGCGGTCGGGCGTGGTGCTGACTAACATCACCCTCTAGCGTGCTGACAGGTCAAGGAAAATATGGGCCATAGCATCATATCCCTATGTGCCTCTAAGGCATGACAGGGTCAACTTTACCTTACGGGCAGATAAAATTTGAAAAACCTTACGCATCGGAAAACACTTTGGAATACTCTCCATAGCAGCAGAGATAAAGACCTCTTCTTAGTGTCCGTCATTTAGTTTTAGTGAAAAAATGTCATCATAGAGTAGTCTGTATCGTGATGATTGTTTTACTAGTGTTAGCTGGAGATTCAGCAACATATGCTTGGAGTGTGTACAAGGACAGTCAGACGTAGATGTAGCCCCTCTCTCTTCCTCTTCCTCTTTCTCTCTCTCTCTCTTCCTCTTTCTCTCTTTTTTCTCCCTTTCACTGTTTCTCTCTTTTTCTTTATTTATTTCTCTCTCTCTTTCTTTCTCTCTCTCATTCCTTCTCTCTGTGGTCACTGTTTACGTATAACACTAAACATAGCCAGCGTTTAAAAAACTGTCTTCTTTCTAAACCCAGAATTGATATGTACAAGAAAAGCCTTGCATACTCTGCAGTACAGCTCTGGAACACCCTCCCCTACAATTTAAAATCCATTGGTAATACTTCATCCTTTAACTCAAACCTATTTCATTATTTACTTGCTTGTAATTATATGCCTCCATAAAATAGCCAGCACTCTCTCAACACATGGCTCGTAAACCATCAAGTACTTCAGTGACATAGTTAGAAAAGCAACTTGTTAGATATTGCTAGAAATTATTTTAATGTTTGTTTTAAAAAAAATATGTTAGAAGATCTGTATTTACAATGTATTTTTATTTATGTATATGTCTGCGGGTGTATGTGTGCGTGAGTGCTATTTTATTAGGTTAATTACTTCTTCTCTTTTACTTTGAATGTAGTAGTTAAATCTTACACTCTTTTGATATGTTTTTACTAATTTAATTTGTATTTTTGTACTAAATCAAGTGTCTGGGAAGAATGAAAGATGGAGTGATGAAGGGCAGAATGTAAGACGGGCCTGCGTGCCCAATTCTTTACCCTTGAAAAATAAAGATTATTCATTATTCATTCATTCTCTCTATTTTTTTATAATCTCTGTCTCTTTCTCTCTCCCTCTTTCTCTCATTCATTCTCACTCACTCTCTCTCTCTCTCTCTTCTCATTTCTCTCTCTTTCTCTCATTCATTCATTCTTTCTCTCTTTTTTCTAATCTCTCTCTCTCTCTCTCTCGTTCACATAGTGTTTCTTTCTGACACTTATGCAGATAAGCAAAACAGGGATGAATATGCTAGAATCTGAACATCTGCAAAAACCTCACAAAAAAGTGAAGTTTGTGATAGAATGTAAAGTACTAATTTTCATGAAATGCCAAAACAAAAACCAAAAAAAAACACTAACATAGAAAAGCACATAAAAAACACCCACCAGTACAAGTGGAAAATATATTAGCTTTGATAAAGATTTTGTTTGTTGGAATCTATAAATTTTACAACTCTTCTTTCTTTTTTTTTTCTTTCACAGGTTGTGGCTCTTTGTGAAGTCATTTTCTTCAGGTTAACCTCCTCGTGATAACTTCTCACTTTTTTTTTCCATCTGACCCCAGTGCGATTTTCCTAGTCCTCTACGCTGGTAATTGTTCGTCTTCGAAGAATAACTCACAATTGCCTAACTCACCACTGCCTAACTCTCTACTGCCTAACTCTCTACTGCCTAACTCACTACTGCCTAACTCACCACTGCCTAACTCACCACTGCCTAACTCACTACTGCCTAACTCACTACTGCCTAGCTCACCACTGCCTAACTCACTGCTGCCTAACCCACCACTGTCTAACTCACTACTGCCTAACCCACCACTGTCTAACTCACTACTGCCTAACTCACCACTAACTCACCACTGCCTAGCTCACCACTGCCTAATTCACTATTGCCTAACCCACCACTGTCTAACTCACTACTGCCTAACTCACCACTGCCTAACTCATCACTGTCTGTCCTGACATAAAAGCCCTCATGTGACTGTTACTCATTCCTCCCTTCCCCCCACCCCTCCCCAACCACCCCCTTCTCACAGAAAATATGGGCCATAGCATCATATCCCTATGTGCCTCTAAGGCATGACAGGGTCAACTTTACCTTACGGGCAGATAAAATTTGAAAAACCTTACGCATCGGAAAACACTTTGGAATACTCTCCATAGCAGCAGAGATAAAGACCTCTTCTTAGTGTCCGTCATTTAGTTTTAGTGAAAAAATGTCATCATAGAGTAGTCTGTATCGTGATGATTGTTTTACTAGTGTTAGCTGGAGATTCAGCAACATATGCTTGGAGTGTGTACAAGGACAGTCAGACGTAGATGTAGCCCCTCTCTCTTCCTCTTCCTCTTTCTCTCTCTCTCTCTTCCTCTTTCTCTCTTTTTTCTCCCTTTCACTGTTTCTCTCTTTTTCTTTATTTATTTCTCTCTCTCTTTCTTTCTCTCTCTCATTCCTTCTCTCTGTGGTCACTGTTTACGTATAACACTAAACATAGCCAGCGTTTAAAAAACTGTCTTCTTTCTAAACCCAGAATTGATATGTACAAGAAAAGCCTTGCATACTCTGCAGTACAGCTCTGGAACACCCTCCCCTACAATTTAAAATCCATTGGTAATACTTCATCCTTTAACTCAAACCTATTTCATTATTTACTTGCTTGTAATTATATGCCTCCATAAAATAGCCAGCACTCTCTCAACACATGGCTCGTAAACCATCAAGTACTTCAGTGACATAGTTAGAAAAGCAACTTGTTAGATATTGCTAGAAATTATTTTAATGTTTGTTTTAAAAAAAATATGTTAGAAGATCTGTATTTACAATGTATTTTTATTTATGTATATGTCTGCGGGTGTATGTGTGCGTGAGTGCTATTTTATTAGGTTAATTACTTCTTCTCTTTTACTTTGAATGTAGTAGTTAAATCTTACACTCTTTTGATATGTTTTTACTAATTTAATTGTATTTTTGTACTAAATCAAGTGTCTGGGAAGAATGAAAGATGGAGTGATGAAGGGCAGAATGTAAGACGGGCCTGCGTGCCCAATTCTTTACCCTTGAAAAATAAAGATTATTCATTATTCATTCATTCTCTCTATTTTTTTATAATCTCTGTCTCTTTCTCTCTCCCTCTTTCTCTCATTCATTCTCACTCACTCTCTCTCTCTCTCTCTCTTTCTTTCTCTCTCTCTCTCTTTCTCTCATTCATTCTTTCTCTCTTTTTTCTAATCTATCTCTCTCTCTCTCTCTCTCTCTCTCTCTCTCTCTCGTTCACATAGTGTTTCTTTCTGACACTTATGCAGATAAGCAAAACAGGGATGAATATGCTAGAATCTGAACATCTGCAAAAACCTCACAAAAAAGTGAAGTTTGTGATAGAATGTAAAGTACTAATTTTCATGAAATGCCAAAACAAAAACCAAAAAAAAACACTAACATAGAAAAGCACATAAAAAACACCCACCAGTACAAGTGGAAAATATATTAGCTTTGATAAAGATTTTGTTTGTTGGAATCTATAAATTTTACAACTCTTCTTTCTTTTTTTTTTCTTTCACAGGTTGTGGCTCTTTGTGAAGTCATTTTCTTCAGGTTAACCTCCTCGTGATAACTTCTCACTTTTTTTTTCCATCTGACCCCAGTGCGATTTTCCTAGTCCTCTACGCTGGTAATTGTTCGTCTTCGAAGAATAACTCACAATTGCCTAACTCACCACTGCCTAACTCTCTACTGCCTAACTCTCTACTGCCTAACTCACTACTGCCTAACTCACCACTGCCTAACTCACCACTGCCTAACTCACTACTGCCTAACTCACTACTGCCTAGTTCATCAATGCCTAACTCACTGCTGCCTAACCCACCACTGTCTAACTCACTACTGCCTAACCCACCACTGTCTAACTCACTACTGCCTAACTCACCACTAACTCACCACTGCCTAGCTCACCACTGCCTAATTCACTATTGCCTAACCCACCACTGTCTAACTCACTACTGCCTAACTCACCACTGCCTAACTCATCACTGTCTGTCCTGACATAAAAGCCCTCATGTGACTGTTACTCATTCCTCCCTTCCCCCCACCCCTCCCCAACCACCCCCTTCTCACAGAAGAAGCGAATGAAGAGAGCAGGAAATGAGGCTCAAACCCATAACGTTAAATATTAGATTTTAGGGTCTTTATCGACTAAGCCAGCCCCTTCTTTTAAAAAAAATGAATTAGGACAACAAAGGGAGGTGTTCATTGTTTGTATAGCTTCACGCTTCACAGCGACCGTACACAGAGGAGTAAGTAATAATATTACTCTTAAACGTATGCAGCGAAAACTCCATCTAACACATAATTAGTAGCATTAGTAAACCGACATATCCTGTTTATGGGAGATCATTTCAAGGATGGTCTGTAAACCAGACAAGGTTCGGTGTAAAGCGTTAGATTTAAATTTACAAGCGGTCACCTAAGTCAGACTTATTCACGCTCTTAAAATGTCCAGAAACGTGGCCTTACATTTCCCGGATCGTTAAGAGTTTTCAGTGATAAAATCCTCGAACCGGGACATTCGTCATAGCTTCTTGTTTCGAACTTATCTATGAGAATGCTAGGATAAAGATCACGGAAGATTCAGGCAGTTCATGTCACCTTACCCGTGGTGAATTCATGGATATTGTATGGCCATAATTTTCTTCCTTTTATGATAGTATTGGCAATGGGAGGACAGAAAAGTAACATAGAAAGACATTGCCCATGTAGTTCGTACGGGAATTCCTGAATCTTAATACCAGTGGTTCATAGTGGGGGGTGGGGCCCCAAGGGGTAAAAAAAGTGACGTAGATAGAAACAAGTGACGTAGATAGAAAAAAGTGACGTAGATAGAAAAAAGTGACGTAGATAGAAAAAAGTGATGTAGACAAGAAAAAAGTGACGTAGATAGAAAAAAGTGACGTAGATAGAAAAAAGTGACGTAGATAGAAAAAAAGTGACGTAGATAGAAAAAAGTGACGTAGATAGAAAAAAGTGACGTAGATAGAAAAAATGATGTAGACAAGAAAAAATGACGTAGATAGAAAAAAAAGTGACGTAGATAGAAAAAAGTGACGTAGATAGAAAAAAAGTGACGCAGATAGAAAAAAAGTGACGTAGATAGAAAAAAAGTGACATAGATAGAAAAAAAGTGACGCTGATAGAAAAAAGTGATGTATACAGAAAAAAAGTGACGCAGATAGAAAAAAAAGTGACGTACATAGAAAAAAGTGACGTAGATAGAAAAAAGTGATGTAGACAAGAAAAAAGTGACGTAGATAGAAAAAAAGTGACGTAGATAGAAAAAAGTGACGTAGATAGAAAAAAAGTGACGCTGATAGAAAAAAGTGATGTATACAGAAAAAAAGTGACGCAGATAGAAAAAAAAGTGACGTAGATAGAAAAAAAGTGACGTAGATAGAAAAAAAAGTGACGTAGATAGAAAAAAAAGTGACGCAGATAGAAAAAAAGTGACGCAGATAGAAAAAAAGTGACGCAGATAGAAAAAAAAGTGACGTAGATAGAAAAAAAGTGACGCAGATAGAAAAAAAAGTGACGTAGATAGAAAAAAAGTGATGCAGATAGAAAACAAATGAAGTAGACGATAGAAACAACGGACACCGCGGACAGTAGCAGAATGGGAGACAAAGGAGAAACAACGAACAACAAGCAGCGGAAGAAGAAGAAGACTACATAACGGACACACGGAGAGACCAGGGTGCCTAGACCAGGGTGCCTAGACCAAGGTGCCTAGACCAGGGTGCCTAGACCAGGGTGCCTAGACCAGAGCTATGACAGACTCGGGGCGAGACTGAGAGCGAGGTTGTGCCCTCATCATAACTATACAACGCAGTAATGAAACAGCCAACACGCGGCCTTCCACTTTGTTGTGTAGGCTGTTGTGAAACGATCATGATCAATGCCATGTGTTTTCTCGGAGGTTTTAACTTGTAAGCTGCATTTCATTGACACATCAATGCTCAGTATTTGACCAGAGGAGCTTGACACTGGAACGTGAACGTTTCACAACAGCTTACCAATACTGTCACATTCTTCTTCTTCCTCCTCCTCTTCTTCTTTCTGAAATTGTGAGCTGGTGTTATCTGCAGCCAATGCGGTGAAGGTGTTGAGGCGATTGGTAGCTGTTAAGGCAGCTACTTGTTCTGCCCCAATGTGGAGCTGAAGAGCAGAGTGTGCAACACTTCTGTAACATAGTGCCTTGTGTGTTATGACTGTACTATTATTATAGCCTTGTATATTAGGATAGCATTATAATTATTATTAATGTTGCTATTATAATTATTACTATTAGCATTTTTTTTATTATAGTTATGATTATTACTGATAAGTAGAAGGTAGGTAAGAAACGATGGAAAATTTGAGAACCGGTGGGAGAGGAACACTCCCATGGTATTAGTAGTATTACGATAGAATTAAGTAGATACTTAGAAATACTAGACAGGATGGACTCCGATAATATAGGACGGATTAAGGAAATACACCCAGAATACGAATTACTACTCAGATAAGAATAGCACATATTGGGACAGACAGACGGACACTGTGTAAACAGATATCCCCTACAAGTGTCACAAACGACTAATATTGGAAAAGAAAAATTTACCCACGCGAGAAAAATGAATAGACGAATTTGGCGCAACAGACCTATTGATAGGTGAGGCATGTTTGCTAATCTTAGGAGACAATTAGCACACATGAAGTCCAGCAAACAAATAAAACAGTCAAAGGGAATGGACCGACTTATCCCGAAGTCCAATCAGTATGTAGTCAACCAGCTGACCAATAGAAAAATCTAGAGGTGTGTCCTATTGGACAACTGACTTACGATATATAAGCCAGGCGGGCAGTTTTGAAAAGAGGGAGGACAAAAATAAGAACAGGAAGACAGAAAACAAAGGGGACACCTTGAAACGAAGAATAGAAGGACAGTTAGGAGATCAACGGCAGATAAAACAGATGGAGCAGTAGAGCAAATAGACATTAATGAGATCAGTTGTGCACCATATTTCCATTCTTGCCATATCTAACAACAAGTCGAGTAAAACCAATGCAAGTAGTTCTTCCTCTGTTCGAAAATTTGAAGAATTGTATTTGTGGTAACTATGCGTTTCAGCTTAAATCAACCGCATACGTGATCCTTGATTGTAGTGTGCTTTGTGCGCAACAAACTGGTGTATCGTTAACGTTTAGTTTACCGCTTTTTAAAATACACTTCTTCTTCTTTTCATAAACTTCACCACCATTGTGACTACATCGATAGCTAGACTACAGGACAGCAGCAACTTTTTGTTTGGAAAATGAATGTTAAAATGAGACAAGGTCTTGATCAGTAATATTTCGTTACCTCCGATAAAAGCTACTAAACTCTTGTGGCATAGCCATATTTGATGATGACGATGATGATGATCATCATCATCATCAGTCACTGCCTTGAGAGAAAAGGCCACGAATAAAGTTTCTCCGTGTTCTTGTTCTCTACTTCCCTCTATGTGTATCCCTTGTTTCTGAGCACTGTCATAATTTCCCTTCTCCAAGTAGTTCTTTGCCTTCCTTGATTTCTGTTTCCCTGGGAGTTCTACGCGCATGCCATGTTATGCTGGTGCCTGGTTTTTTAAGTAATGATTATAGTTATTATAATTATTATTATTATTATTAATATTAGTGACATGATCAGGAATAAAGAATGTATTGGGGGGCAGAGAAGTTATAGTTAGAGGAGCGAGGAACGGATACTCGGTACTTCAAAGACCTGATCAAAGGTAAAACCGTATCGATAGATCTGATAGATCGTGAGAGTGGTCCAGTTCTAGAGGTGCGACTTCGCGCGCACATGCAGTAGCCCAGGGGGAACAATTGACCAGTAGATCACAGACTGAACAGAGAACGGACTAGGTCCCGAAGCAGGGAACATGAAAGAGATGGTGGACTTGTTAATGGGAGGTAACAATTAGACGACAGAGAAGAAAGCGAAGACGCCAGTTGCGACCGGTTTTGGCGTGGTCAGAACTTACGAATATAAAGAAGGGAGGAGGATTCAGAAAGAAGGGCCGGCGGAGAGCAGATAGGGGTTCTGATAGAGGAGAGGGCCGGCGGAGAGCAGAGAGGGGTTCTGAGAGAGGAGGAGAAGGGGAGAGGAGACGCAGAGAGGAGGGGAAGAGGCATTCAGCAAGAGAAATGTAGAGATAGAGACATAGTGTTAGATTGAACTAGTGTAGCAAGAGATCGTACAGTAATTGTTACCACGAGCTTTTGTATTACTGAATATTGTGAACGCTGCTTAAATACTGCTTGTAGAATTATGAGAATTATGAGAATTATGATATTGTGATTTTGTGAGATTTCGTACTACTATGGTGAAAATAATGAAATGTGTATAATCTTGCCTATGCCTATTATTACAAGTGAGTTATCAGCTATACGTATTGATCATATTGATATTATTTGTCAAATTAAAATGAATTAGTGAAATGTTCATGAGAAATCTTCTATTGCCATGTATGTGAAACTTCGACGTGTGATGTACCAAGGTGAGATGTGATGATAATAGAACATTCAAAAAGAACAAAATAAATGAACAATATAAAATAGAAAACATTGTTAAACTGGTGCCCGTGCCTATTCCTGACATTTGGGAGGAGACGACCTGGCGTAGAAGCGGCCACACTGAGAAGTATTGACTACTAGCGATCACGTGCAAGACTGTTGAACTGATGTGATTTAGGCGAAGAACAATTGTTTATCATAGCTACAATAGATCGTATGCTAAATGATTTTGCTTATTCAGAGCTATGGCCACTTTAAGAAAAACGAGAAATGTACTGAACAGATGAAATTTCAGAATAAGAAATATAACAAAGATGAAACGACAGAGTAAAATGATCATTAATATTCTTTTTACTGATGTGAGGAATCAAGAGGATGTGTGATTTCTCTTTATTTACCATAAGGGTTTATTAACTTTACATCTTATAAATGCTGGTAGGTTGACGGAAGCACAATTACGAGGTTGCTACATTTTTTTTGGGATGCAAAGGTTTCAAACTGATGTACATACAGGTATACATATCTTGAGGATAATGTGACATATTTTTATATTTATGAGACGAGACTAATATGGCTCGCATTGATGATGTAATTTTTTTTGCATTGCTACTATAGTATTGTTAATGTGAAATGCTCAGAAATTGAGTGTGTTAGTAGCATACCACTCTATGTATCTTTTGTATGGTGAATAATAATGTACTTTTGCATATTTTTGTATGATGAATGAAGTGCCTACACATTTTTTGGAGACATGGAAACAAACTTTTCATTTGTGTTAAGAAGAGTAGGGTGAGATGTTTGGGTGTTGCCCGATTGTTTAGTGGAACCGAGAAGGTTGTGTTGTGATTATCAATACGAGGATACCCTCACCACTAAAAATGGTTGGCATAGAGGATGGAGACCCAAGAGTTATCATGATAGAGGAGTACTTGGGGGGTAAAATAATTGAAGTCAGTGGAACAAATTTCGTGAGAATACGATGGGAGTATTCTGGTCTTTCAGGAACCAGTACATCACATTTCACACTGAGTATGTATCAGGGAATGTGTATGAGATATCCTATGGTTGCCGCTGATGATGAGAAACGGGAGGTTTGTCGACTGAAAATTCATCATAAGGGCAATAAGTGATTCGTTTTGAGGTTGGGCCTCAAATGTAATGACAGTATTTTTTGGTCATTTGAAAGAATGTATGTTTTTATTTTTCTTGAGTATGTATGGGAATACACTTTGATGCAGAATATGTATAATCTAAAGAAGAAGAATGAATTTATGTTTTATGGGCATGTGTAACAAGATGTAACTATTATTTTACATATTTTTCTATGATGGTTCAGAGTTATTGAGAGAATGTAACTACCAGGTAATTGCTTAAAGCAGTCGATATAGCTGACAGTTAACATTCTGACTTAAACAAGGGGAGGTGACAGCAAAGTGATTTTTGTTGGTACTGTGGTCCACATTCCACATGGAAATATATTTTGGTAGCTCATTACTTACAAGGCACTTTGCTAGTTTTTTTGTGTGTAGTCATAATGTTAACAATATGACTTAAACGAGGGGAGGTATGTAGCATAGCCTTGTAAGTAATGATTATAGTTATTATAATTATTATTATTATTATTAATATTAGTGACATGATCAGGAATAAAGAATGTATTGGGGGGCAGAGAAGTTATAGTTAGAGGAGCGAGGAACGGATACTCGGTACTTCAAAGACCTGATCAAAGGTAAAACCGTATCGATAGATCTGATAGATCGTGAGAGTGGTCCAGTTCTAGAGGTGCGACTTCGCGCGCACATGCAGTAGCCCAGGGGGAACAATTGACCAGTAGATCACAGACTGAACAGAGAACGGACTAGGTCCCGAAGCAGGGAACATGAAAGAGATGGTGGACTTGTTAATGGGAGGTAACAATTAGACGACAGAGAAGAAAGCGAAGACGCCAGTTGCGACCGGTTTTGGCGTGGTCAGAACTTACGAATATAAAGAAGGGAGGAGGATTCAGAAAGAAGGGCCGGCGGAGAGCAGATAGGGGTTCTGATAGAGGAGAGGGCCGGCGGAGAGCAGAGAGGGGTTCTGAGAGAGGAGGAGAAGGGGAGAGGAGACGCAGAGAGGAGGGGAAGAGGCATTCAGCAAGAGAAATGTAGAGATAGAGACATAGTGTTAGATTGAACTAGTGTAGCAAGAGATCGTACAGTAATTGTTACCACGAGCTTTTGTATTACTGAATATTGTGAACGCTGCTTAAATACTGCTTGTAGAATTATGAGAATTATGAGAATTATGATATTGTGATTTTGTGAGATTTCGTACTACTATGGTGAAAATAATGAAATGTGTATAATCTTGCCTATGCCTATTATTACAAGTGAGTTATCAGCTATACGTATTGATCATATTGATATTATTTGTCAAATTAAAATGAATTAGTGAAATGTTCATGAGAAATCTTCTATTGCCATGTATGTGAAACTTCGACGTGTGATGTACCAAGGTGAGATGTGATGATAATAGAACATTCAATAACAATAATAATGAACAATATAAAATAGAACACATAGTGTTATACTTCCCTCTATGTGTATCCCTTGTTTCTGAGCACTGTCATAATTTCCCTTCTCCAAGTAGTTCTTTGCCTTCCTTGATTTCTGTTTCCCTGGGAGTTCTACGCGCATGCCATGTTATGCTGGTGCCTGGTTTCCTTAGGACGTGGCCAATCCACCTCCATTTTCTATATCTGATTTGTGGGTTCATATGTTTAGAAATATATGTGATCAGACCGATGTCTTTTTTCCCTTACAGTTCGTGTGAAAAAAATACACACAATTATTTAGAGCAATAAAACTTGTACGAATGTTTAGAGCCACTAACAAGAAATTACCTGTACAGCGCAGGAATATCGGAAGGAAGAGTTCAGGGGTCACAATGCAGAACAGAGGGTGAATCACTTCTAAGTTTTAGTTTCCCTTCTCCATGTATTCCTCCAGATTTGACTGACTTTTCTTAATTTTCGTCTCTTGAGAGTTCTAGTTAACCAGGAGACGAGGTGCCTTTCTTTACAATTTTAAAATTCTTTAGCCCGCTGCTGTGGTATTTCACTATGGGTAAAAACTTCTATATCTTTAAACTGCGTTGTTTATGTTTCATGCCGCACAGATCAAAAGTACCGGGAAATACCCTGGCCTATATTTTGCGGTGGATCTGTCTTAGCAATATTTAGTGTTGTTATTATTATTATTACTTGTTCTGTAAATACACCGGGTAAAACCTACAGTTTCGATACTACTCCGTGGGCTAAAACCGAAAAGTAAGCCGTATTCCAGGAACGTCGTCTTCTCTTTTTCTTTTTTTTTCATTTTCTGTACGTGGGTGATAGTTCAACTTGTCAGGGTACCTGCCAAAACAGGCTATCTATGTATATACAGGATGTTTGTTCTTGAGGCAGGGAGCTTTAGGGGCAGCTTATCTAGAGCGGCGGCCACGTCGTTGTTCTGCCTGGGTTTTTAAAAATTTACTTTAGCATCGATTAAAACAAAAAGCCATGTACTTTTCAAGTGGGGAAAACAGTGTTCAAACTATACGGCCATGCAATTCCCCATTTTTTGTTGAAAGTATAGATTTCTCGACCAGTTCGTAGGAGAAAATGTGGACATTTTTTTTGTTTTGTTTTGGAAATGGGAAGTGTTTGCTCTATTACTGCGATGTTTGGATTACTTTGGTGAAGCCCGCAATGAAGTAGATGAACGAGATCAAAATCCATGTAAAAATGGATAACATTTGTGTTCGCTGCTTATACCTAACTGGTCTCCCATGACTGCTCGCATCACATCCTCACACGCAGCACTGAGTAATTTTGATGACTAACGTCCAAGAGCACTTCTTGAAGTTTTTTTTTTTTCTGGGAAAATTAAATGATTCAAATCTGTCGTTTTTTCCAAGAATTCTGTCTTAGGCGATGAAAGGAATCCGGTTTTTCGTTTTTCAAAATCATATTCGCTACAATACGCATTACTTTAGGGAAAAAATTTATATTTCAAATACTGCTGACGCTTTGGTTGGGTACAACAAAAGTACCACCACTTTCAAAGTTGTTTATAGATACAGCACTTCGTTTACTTGAATTTGATATTCCTGTGAACCAGTGGTCCTCAGACCTTTTCGGCTTGGCACCCCATTGTTTCATATCCCTAAAGCCCCCCAATACTTTTTTTTTGTGTCTGTCCGCTCTGACGCCTCAAGGTGGTTCTTCTGAGGAAGGTTCCTTCGAATATGGCAGCAGATGAAGACTATAGGACGACATCAGATGTTGCAGGTTTGTGACAATGGCTCCATCTGATGAGGTTTTTGCTGACTGGGCTATCAACACACTAGGGCGTCTGGGTGGTGAAGTGGTTAGTGCACTAGTCTCTCATGACCAAGGTCGGCGGTTCAAATCTGCCCGGAGGCATCCCAGTCATCTGGATGTAGAAATGGGTACCAGACTTCATTTCGAGCTGGGGAAGTAAAGGCGCCCAGACGTGATACTGACTACATCGCTCTCTAGCGTGTCGACAGGTCAAGGAAAATATCTTTATATGCCTCTTAGGCATGACAAGCTTATCGTACCAGCCTGCTCTATCAAAATACAAACATGTCACGCCCTGGATGTACGACAACATCGGCTGTAGAATTATACTTCCACAGTAACCCAGGTTCTATAATTCCACAAAGGTGGCACATTCAGGCGGTCTCAGCATATCATACGACGATTCAAACAGTATTTAACGGCGAATATGATGATGATGCGTGCGGGTGACACTGAGGTTGACAGCATTCAATATCTCAAATTGCTGGTGAGAATATAAATACAGTGGGAAAAAAAAAACTTGGGCCATGTTGGTCAACCACTAGAACTTGAAAATAGGAAACATTTTCCTGTCTTTCTTCATTTCTAAAGTCAGTCGTGGCTAATCAGCTGATCGGTACGAAAGTCAAGAGCCCAGACTCATTTCTCACTCACAAACCAAAAGCCCAGAACTTTCCCTTTACAGTTCTCGTGCCCGTGAATTCCCATTCAAAGCCTTTGCAAACTGTCAACTTTTCCATGCTTCTTGTGTCAGGGGAGATTAGCTAAGCCGACTTAAATAGTAACTTTGATTTTTAAAAAGAGGGGAAGTAACCCCGAAAATTTTCTGTTTCACTTTCCCC
This sequence comes from Achatina immaculata, assembly GCA_009760885.1. Lineage (NCBI taxonomy): Eukaryota > Metazoa > Mollusca > Gastropoda > Stylommatophora > Achatinidae > Lissachatina > Lissachatina immaculata. Next base: position 26,432,192 of record CM019694.1, on the reverse strand, counting down.
TGCTGTTCCATTGCATCTTTCCACCGCCTGTCCTGTAAATCACTGATGTGAACTGCCATACATTCTAGTGACTTTCTTGCTATAGTAAATCATAGATTTAGCTTTAGGACATAATCCAAAACTGTACATAGAGAGTCCATTCCTTACTCGTAGTGAACAGTTATAGATCATTTTATCTTAAAAAAAAAAATCCAAGAATTTTTATCAAAGTCTAAAATGTAAGTCAGGTAATGATCTAAAAACATACGAAATATAGAGTACGTAAGGACAGTCAAAAATAAATATCATTAGATTCAGCATTTCAGATGCAAATGAATCGATGATATTGATGGGGTTTCGAAGCTGTGTGACTGCTTTGGCAAATCTATCTATCTATCTATCTATCTATCTATCTATCTATCTATCTATCTATCTATCTATCTATCTATCTATCTATCTATCTATCTATCTATCTATCTATCTATCTATCTGTCTGTCTGTCTGTCTGTCTGCCTGTCTGTATTATAAGTTGAGAAATGGAGAGTATTTAGATTGGCGAGAGCCAGCTGACACTAAAATTCATTCTTTCCTTCGGTCTCTCGCTCGTTAGGAATTTCTTATTAACTATTAGCAACCACAAAAGCCTGATAGAAGATGTTCCAAGAAAAGTGGAAATTATAAATCACAGTTATGCCTAGAATGCATTCAGAATTATATCAGTTAGAATCTATAAATTGTATAATTGTAATTTATAGAATTCTGAATGTATTCTAAGTATGACTACTTAGAATACATTCGGAATTCTCTAAATGACATTTATACATAGAATACATTCAGAATTCTATACAATTCAAACCTAGAACAGATTCAGAATTCCTCATGGCGTACCGAGCGGACAGTCATGTGAAACATGAAATTCACTAATAATTTCCAATAAGTGAGATAGGCTGATACATAAATATCCAGACAACTCGACCGGTTATCTGGACAGGATGAACTAGTGTCTGGACATGATTGCTAATTATCTGGACAAGCAGATCAACTATCTGGACAAGCTGATCGACAGTCCGGACATGCTGATGAAGTATCTGGAGAGACAGCCCAGTTATCTGGACGTGATGATTAAGTGGATAGGAAAATTTAAAAAAAAGGGGGGGGGGGGGCATTGCAGACATGAAGGACTGCATGAAAGGAAAAGATTGATGACCGCCATTGGTCTTCAGATTGGCTGATTATGCCCAACGAGACACAGTGCCCGGCAGAAGAGAAAAGAGAGACCTGGCCGCAGGTGGACTCATGACATCGTGGAAAGCCTGAATGTGTCACTGCAAGACGCCGGTCAACTTGCGCAAGGCCGTATTGCGTTCAGGGAGGCTGTGACAGGGACTACGTTCTGGAAAGAACACGTCAATCATTCATTTGCCTGTCCCTTGCGGAGCTTTGCCTCCCTAACACGTCACATAAATGAATAAATGAAAGTGCAACGAGAAATGAGTTACTCAAGCAACATTTGATACAGAAAATAACAACTTTACAGGAAAATGTAATTTTAGGAGACTAATTAAATTATTTGTATTTTTCACACATGGTTTTAACTTGTATTTTAATATCTCATGAATATTTCAGACAAAGGCAGCATTTTAGAAAATGAAAGATATTTTGTGCAGTCCATCTTTGTCAATAGATACTAAGAAAAGCGTCTCGAAATGCTATATCGAGCCATTATTACCATGTGCGAGCGAATCATGGTCATCAGCAAAAACAGCATCGACAGCATTAGAGGCAACTGAAATGTGGCTCCTACGAAGAATGTTAAGAACACCATGGACAGCTAAAATAATAAATAAAGAATTCCTAAGGAAAGCCAGCGAGAAACGAACCTTAATGAACACACTACGGGGGAGACAGTCTCGGTTAATTGGCCATGTAATGAGAAGAGAAGGAATCGAAAATATCACGACAACAGAGGAAAATGGGATTCAGGAAAGGAAGAGGTAGACCTAGAGAGAAAATCTTAGATCGTTTCACAAAACGGCGTGGAAGAAGCACAACAACAGAACTGATGGAAAACATGAAAACGATCGGAAACTATGGAGAGACATGGTGTGGTCGATGCCTCCAGATATGGCACATGATGATGATTTCAATATCATGAAGGATTAAAGACACATCATAAAACTCCATGTCCTGCATACATATCAGTCAGCTCCTGCATATCTTCTCACACTACATGTACATTTTTCTCTCATACGTTAAAGTGCTTCTTTTTTTCGTTGTAAATGTGATGTGAAGAAATGTCTATACAATGAATAGCTGGACGCATGTGATAGTGACTTCATAACACCCGTAACTACGTAGTTCCTAAAATTTTTCTGGGGGAGGCTGCCGTCTCATTATCGCGTATGCCACATCACTAACCTCTTCAAAAACACTTTGTTGTCAGTTCTTTCTGACACTCTCAGTCTCTCATCTTTATCTTTCACCGTTCTTCATGCTCTTCCTGGACGCCCCCAGAAAGGAGGCGGTACCTCCACTTTAGTAACCGCTGTTGTAGCTGTTGCTATCTTGCTTGAGTTTTTGTTACTCAGTTAAGTATACTTTTTTAAAGTGCCTCTTGTCTTATCTCGTAATCAATTTTCTTACAAGATACCTCTGCTTACGGTGTCACTGATAACCAGTATTCTTAGAATAAATGTGCCTTGTTCTAAGAAATCTGCTTTCTAATGTCTGTCGACGTTTCCAAGACCCTATGACTTTGACTAACAGTTGCGAGCTATTTTTATAGAAATGTGGAGAAGGACCTGAGAGCGTCGAGTATTGTATGAGCGACTTTGAAAAATGGAGCTTTGATTTGAAATAGTGAGCGCAGTTTCACTGAAACTGAAGTTTCTCTAATTTTCTCATTCTCGTTCATGAAAATCTAACGGCCTCTTGATGTTGCAAATTCATACATGAAACTTGATTAGCACTTGTGGAATCCAGTAAATAAACAGTAAAAAGTAAGCTGAAACATTACACGTGTGTTCTCCAGTAAGAATAAAGCTGTTCCTATTTTTAAAAACACCTAATTAGTGACCACAAAGCGGATTAATTTTCTTAGCTGACCTTTTTGCTGGGACTATTTCCTCCATCAGGAACGGAACTAATTTCTGTGGATTATAAAACCTACCAAGTAATTTTCTTGTGAATTTTATGATTAATTTATTAATTACACACGGTGCACTGGAATTAACACACTTGTATGTGCAAATTAAGCACAATACTTACATTTGCAAAAAAAAGAACTGAATTAGACAGTAATTCGTATGCGCATTTTGGTGGTTTCAAAGCTACTAATGGCAGGTTTATGGACATCAGAAACTAAAGAAATGTTGCAAACGACTGCAATAAGTCATATTTACAACTGAAATTAAAGTATAAACTAATATTAATACTTTAATAATATTAATGTATTTCAGACATTAAAAAAAATTATTTAATACCCAGTTAATTAATATTCACGTTAGGCATAATGCACTTTAAAAGCGTGAATTCCTTTATGTTAATGTTTTTGTGCGTGTAACATGTGCTAGCGGCAATGGCAAATCAATGTCTGCACCACTTCTCGAACCGAGAGTAATGGATTCCGATTCCGGTACCATTGCCGCTTCCAACCGGTCAAGATTCTCACTTGCGCCAGAGAGTACACGAGCTGTCCTCAGACCATCTTATAACAGTATATTGAATGTTAGGATGTAAGATAGATAACTCATCTAAGAACTGGAAAATGTGTATAAAATGAGTTATCCTCTAAAGTAATCAGCTGTTTGTGAGTAGAGTCCATCTGCTTTGTCTCGGGTTGCACGAGGGTCACGGTTAAGGTATGACAGGGAAAAGGTCAGGTGAGAGAGAAATCTTATGACTGAGGCAGAGTTGTGTTATGTATATCGTCTGGACAAGATGTAGATTTAGGTTGTTAGAAATGTAGTCGTCAAGGAAAGAGTTGTAGAATAGTGTGTGGTAGGATGTTCTGATGGCGACAGACGTCTGCCGGGAACATATGTTATGTCGTGGAATTGTAAATTATGTCTAGTCTTGTGTTCACGGAGTTTGTTGATGCCTTGTCGTCCTCGTCATATCGCTCATCGACTCATCGTCACCCCGTGCATCATTAAAATCACTTCAAATTATGAAGTTGCTGTTTCTGTATTACTATTGCCACTGAGAGAGGATGAACGTACATGGGAGCAAGTAAGTCTGCGAAGTGAATAACAAAACATAGAACAGTCGTGGATTAAAACCCATAACAACATAGAACAGTCTAGTGGATTAAAATTAGATGAATAGCAATAAGCAACAAGCTTACATTTACAGTTTACATTCTAAGCATAGAAGAGCAGAAGATAGAATCCCGATAATCCTGCTTTAATCTTTCATCAGGAGAAGATTAGAGCACTTTGTGCTTGTCCAGAGTGCGAGAAAATTAATCCTAAAACATGTGATAATACATGTGATACATTTACTTTCAGATGGGTAGATCTTATTTTATTTTTTTAAAACCGCATCCCATAATTCCTGCAGTAGCTTGACTTCTTATTATTGGCATATCTGGACGAAATATGAGAAATTAAGAAAGAAAAAAAAAGTCTGGAATAGAAAAAGTAACTACAACTTCAACATCACGAGACGTCATGAGATATCACAAGAACTAATTTTTATTTCTTAAAAAAAAAAGTAGACCAACGAAACCAAAGAAAGATTTACTAAGTACTGTTTATATTATGTACTTTATTATCGTTCAAAGCGTATGAATGTTAAATAAGAAATAGAATAAAGAAAACTGAGATAGGATATACAAGGGATATAACAGAAACGGAAGATACACAGTTGCAGATGTGTCTGTAAAGAAAGTATCAGGATTAAACGGGAAAAAGTATTGATAACTGATCTTCAGAATAGATTCAGACAGATCTGAAGATGAAATAATGAAAGTGTTTTAATCATGCATCATGAAATAGCAATGCACTTAATCTCTCTAAGAGAAGAAATAGCAGAGAACAAACGAGAATGGCAAACAATGCAAGAGGATTATGACCATGGCATTTTGATGACGTTGACTATCAACCAGACCATTAGAACTTGCTGGCGGTCACTTACTTAAGTTTGCATGAGCAGTTAATACTGATATGTTATTTGCCATTATAGCTAAATTTCAATATGCAAAGAGCAGTTACTGTTGGTGTTTTGTGTGCCACATTTTAACTAAAGTACAGAAAAGCGGAGGATATTGATGTTTATGTATTATGTGTCAGTATAGCTAAACTGCAATAAAGAAGAGCGGTGAATGTTGATGTTTATGTGTTATGTGCTAGTACAGCTAAACTGCAATATAGAAGAGCGGTGAATGTTGATGTTTATGTGTTATGTGCCAGTACAGATAAACTGCAGTATAGAAGAGCGGTGAATGTTGATGTTTATATGTTATGTGCCAGTACCGCTAAACTGCAATAAAGAAGAGCGATGAATGTTGATCATTATGTACCACAACATCTAAACTACAGTAAAGAAGAGCGGTGAATGTTGGTGTTCATGCCTTATGTCCCAGCAAACTACAGTATACAAGAGCGGTGAATGTTATTGTTCGCGTGTTGTGTCACAGTAAACTACAATATAGAAGAATATACAGTATAGAATGTTGATGTTCGCTTTTTATGTCCCAGTAAACTACAATATAGAAGAATATACAGTATAGATTGTTGATGTTCGCGTTTTATGTCCCAGTAAACTACAATATAGAAGAATATACAGTATAGAATGTTGATGTTCGCGTTTTATGTCCCAGTAAACTACAATACAGAAGAATATACAGTATAGAATGTTGATGTTCGCGTTTTATGTCCCAGTAAACTACAATATAGAAGAATATACAGTATAGAATGTTGATGTTCGCGTGTTATGTCCCCGTACAGCATAACTACGGTACAGAAGAGTGGTTGATGTTATCTGTTTTCTTACACTTCTAAATCAATCGTGTTATAGATATGAAAAATTTGTCATCATAATGAAACGTTGGATTACATGGCATAGGCCATAGTTTTGTTTTAGATGTTTAGTTTAGGAGACAGAAATGCCACAGTCAGTCTCTTGCGCGCCTTATAGGCCTTGCTGTTGTTCCTGTTCGAATGTTTGGCTTTTAAAGTTATCTGAAAAAAAGGCAAATCTAGTAAAGTACTCGTATGAATATCGAAAATTATATATATATATATATGTATATTTTTACTTATGTATTTCTCTAACATATGTTTTCCATCCTTTCCTATTAAACACCACACACATACATACACAAGAACTTTTACATAAACGTTATGAAGAAAAATCTTACATCTTACATCCTTCCCATGGCGTTAAACGTCACATAGGGCTCGCATGGTACTTCGCCAAGTCTTCCTCTTTTCGGCGAGATTTTCAACCTCATCAATGGAATTTATGCCTACTAATTTGACCTCTCTTAACAGTGTCCTCTTTAGAGTTTCACGTGATCGACCTCTTTTTCTTCGGCCTGTTGTGCTCCACTTGATAGATTGTTGTTAGATTATCTGACTGTTTCTTCTCTTCACGTGACCAAAATATAGGACGAAAAATACCAGGAATTTATTGGGAAAGACAGCCTTCGTAGATGACATCATCATTTCTGAAAGCTTTCCCCCGCATTAATGAGTGTCTCTTAAGAAAGCGGAGAACAGACTTCAGAAAAATGTGCCCCAGGAATGTCAGCCTTTTCCAGACCTGACCTCCACTACATGGCCTAGATTTTAAATAAACGCTATTGGACTTTTTGGAAAAATCTTGGAGAAAACTGTGGACTTGATCTTGAAGACAGGGCTTTAGATCATCAAAAATGTGAATACAGAGAAGAAGAGTAGAATGATGAAACTTTTTCTCATAGTTTTAGCTGTAATACTCTCACAACACTCATGCCTGGGCGATTTTAAGTCTAATAGACATACACCAGAAGGAGACAGGAAGGAAATATTACCACGCCTAGACAAGAAGCACGATTAATAAAGTTTTTATTTCTTTTTTTTTCCTCTCTTAATTTCTGGCTCCTTTATAACACTGTGAGTAGAAAAATGTATGTCACTTCGCTATGCGGTTTTTCAGAGTTGCTTGAGTTCCTTCACCACCACGTGGCATAGACAAGAATTCTCCTTGTTGACCAGTTTTGGGGCAGTCGTCTCAGTTCATTCAAAGTTTTCTGCTTCTGAAAAGCCCATTATGCCAACCAAGTACCGGAAAATGTATCCTCGAGAGAAGGAGCAAAATTATGTCCATCAACATCTACAGACAGCTAACGTCTGCTAGCTCCAAACCGTGTCATCTCAGACCAAACAAATCTTACATCCTTCCCGTGCCGCCAGGTGTCACATAGTGCCACCAGGTGTCACATAGTGCCGCCAGGTGTTACATAGTGCCACCAGGTGTCACATAGTGCCACCAGGTGTCACATAGGGTTCGCCAGGTGTCACATAGGGCTCGCCAGGTGTCACATAGTGCCACCAGGTGTCACATAGGGTTCGCCAGGTGTCACATAGTGCCGCCAGGTGTCACATAGTGCCGCCAGGTGTCACATAGGGCTCGCAGTGTGTCTAGCCATGGGCCGAGCTTCTCAGTCTCATCAAGCGATTTGATGCCCACCATCTTAGCCTTTCTTGTCAACGTTCTCTTTAGAGTCTCTCGAGGTCGGCCTCCTTTTCATTTTCCAGATGCTTCATATTTGATGGCTTGCTCTGTGATTCTCAGATTATTTCATCTCATCACGTGACCCACATAGCCCCGCCTTTTTTCCTTGATCAATGCTGAGACTATTTGCTGCACGCTCGTTTCTCTTATCTCTATTTCTCTGACTAAAGCAGGGATAAGAGAAATGAGGGAAACAATAATCTCTGATTTATATGAAATATAGAAAAAGTTCTGTGTCTCAGGCTCACCGTGACATCTGTCATTGCAAGCAACAAAAATAACTTACAGATTACCACATAATTTGCAGCTTTTCTTGCAGTCAACATTCATAAAGTCTGGATTCGTTGTACACTCTCCATTGTGGGCCCAACCTTCACAGTCTCTGTTTTTGTCATAGCATGAATCTGTCGCTTATGATCATGATTAGAGACAAATGAAAAGAATTATCAGTTAAGACGTAAATTAGACTGATCTTATATTGGTACATTAGTTATTTCATATAAGGTATTATTTATCATCATCATCATCATCATCATCATTTTCTTCTTCTTCTTCTTCTTCTTCTTCGAGCAGCTGCTGAAATCAGTTGAGGCTCTTTGGCGCAGACAAGACTCGTCTCTATTCCTTAGTGTCTTTTCTTGCCAGTTGTAGATTCTAAGAGTGTACATATCTTCTTATAGGTTGTCTCACCGTTGTTGCCTAGATCTACTCCTTATTATCTATCCCCTTCCGTTATTCTGTATAGGCCACCTTTGTTTGTCTATCCTACTTTATTCTCTCTATAAATGCCCCGACCCACCTCCGTCTGATGTTTTTCATAACGGCTATTATGACAGGAGAGCTAAACAATGTGTAGATTTCTTTGTTACTTTTTATCTTCCGTTGTTGTTCTATAAGGTCTCTTATCTGTTCATAAATTCTTCTCAGGATTATGTTCTCATGTGTTTGTATTTGGTTTTCATCTTTCTTTTTTTTTTAAAATCATTCTGTTTATTCTTTAAACTGTTTATCCAAAATACATAATATATTATGCAGCATCTTTTGGGATTATGTTAGTCTTCCAGATTTTCTGTAAGAATGATTCAAATTGCAGTGGAGTATGAAGGTTTACTTTCTTGCATTCTAAACATCGAAGATGATATTTCATTACACGGAAACACTGATTTTAAAAAATCAAGTTAAATGTCAAAATATGACATTTATTTAAGATCATTCAGGCTTGATGTAAGCGCTACAGTCGGAGGTAACCAACTCAGAAGAGAGCGGCCTGGTTGACTAAGTGGTTAGGATCTCGGCCTACTAATTCGGTTGTATCGGGTTAAAGTCCCAGCAGTGTGGATTATTTCTGGTATTACCATACCAGAGGGGTAACGAGGTCCACCAAACCTCTAAAAATGGGCAGCAGGGAAATCTGGGAAGGTAGCTGCACCCAGGCCTGATACTGACCACATCACATTTTCACGTACCGAAGGCCTTGAAAATACGGGCCTAATATCGTAACCTCAATATGCCTTAATGACATGGAAACGGGGAATTTACCTTGTTTATCGCTTTACCCCTGGAGATAAGAGCTCTCTGACTCCAGATGCTTTAGAGCATCTGGCCTTCTGTTCTGTAACGGTCACATGCAGGAAACCAAAGATTTTAAACCAACGAGTTTTGCTTCCACCAATATGAATGTTTGTATTTCTTTTCCGGTGAATCACTTGCCTTTTCACCCTGTGAATATTTCCCAAGGTTTCCAGCATGTTACGTATTCACATGTGTTCTAAGATTCATTCACATGTTTTCTATGGTTCTGTGTCATGCACGTCACGTGTTTTTTCTGAGGATCTTGAAGTCCACCAGTTCATGCAACTGGACGGTGATAGACAAAACAGTCACTGCCCGTTACGCCTTGTGGTTTTCTGCAAAGCAGTAACACGTGCTCACCCTTCTCTCACGTTTTGGCCCTTCTAGTTTTACAAAATGTCCCATCTCCGATTCAGAAGCTTCTTAGCTGGTCTATCTTTTGACTGTCTGCGCTTCCTCTTTCTTTCAAACACACACACAGATGATCTAGGGACAATGGTGTCTTTATTCCAGAGCATGACCAATCAATTTTTCAACATCTTTTAAAATGATTCTTCTTCTTCTTCTTCTTCTTCTTCTTCAGCTTTCCGAGCCACTAAGCCTCACTGCTGCAGATAAAGTTCGTCTCCATTCCTCTCTATTCCTAATCTTCTCTCTCCAGCTGGTGACATCAGTTTTTTTATATCTTTTTTCTATTTTTTCTTTCCATCTCTGTCTTGGTCAACCCCCTTAGTCTTGTTTCCCTCCCTCTCTCTCTCTTCTGCGTGTATAATTTTCGTTTGTCTATTCTCTTCCATTCTTTCTACATGCCCCCAACCAGCGTAGTCTGTTCAGTTTCACGACATTTATAATTCGGTCAAGCTGTTCAGTTCAGTGTTCTTTCCAGCTCTCCATTCTCCACGGTTGGTATCCTTTGTGGATTATGACCAGGTAATATTTTAGTTGCTTTTTATCGAGTCTCAGAAGTAATAGTTATTCATTATTTTTCTCCTGTAACATTTATGATTCTCTTTCACTCGTCGATGGACGAAACTGTCCTTGGGCTTAAGATTATCTGTTATGATTAACATTAGCATTAATAACTAGCGTTATTTACACAGAACTCTGGCCACGCTATTGTGAATTCGTGAGGGGGGAAAAAAGCTAGATAATTAAGAAACAGAAGAATGTATAAAAATGGATTTAGATATTATCTTGAGCGTTAAATCTCTCGCAAACATTAAGATCCGCGGAAGCAAAAAAAACACTGTGTCTAATCTAAGAGAAATTCGTACACACCTGGGATAATTTTTGCTAGATTAATCTGGTATTCAGCGCTGAGATCACAGTCCATAGTCAGCACTTGGGCAGCTTCCATCTCTATGAGAAAATGACTGGCCTTTTTTAAGCAAACAAAGACACTTTTGTGTAATAAATAGAAAGAATCTTTAAGTTTCATTAACATGCCTGTCGAAGCTGATGTTTCTTTTGTACTAGCAATGATCTTTTTCTTTGCACAGTAAATGTTGAATTTAGAGTGGATTATAGTGGATTTCTCAAAGATCTCGAGTGGACTTAATGGATATACTTCTTTGCAGGTTCTTTCCCCTAGGGTCCACGATGACCCTCCCCTGTTAGATTATCATCATCAGCTACCGTGCCGTGCCGACTGGCGTTGGCTATTATGTTTCTCCATAGTACCCGGTCCTTTGTTATTGGGATCACCTCCAAGAAAGGAAGCATGGGGGTCTTGTTAGCTCTGGCGTTTGTTAACCCCTTACAACTGTACGGTCACTCTAGCACAGTCATTTGGATGCTCCTGTTATTAGTACAGGTTGTTATAGTAACCCATAAAATAATCGGCAGAATTAGATACCATCATAGGAAGAGTGTGACAGCAAGTCCTTGATATCAACATCAAACTTTCTCAATGTCTGCTTGGCTCTGATTACACGCCTCATTAAAAATTCTGTTTTCCTCGTAACATTACTATCTTCTTCTTCTTCTTCTTCTTTTTTCTTCTTTTTCTACTTCTTCCTCTTCTTTTCGTCTTCTTCTTTTCATTCTTCCCTGGAACTTTGAGCTTAATTTTCTTTGCTGCCGATGCAGTGAAAATGTATCGGATTGAGAGTAAACGACTATTTTTTGTGCTACTGAGTGGAGCTAAAAAAAAAGCAAGGGATTAGCAATACTTCTTTAGTAGACTCCACCACCATGAGATCCTACGGCGATCCCTTTACCGTTAGACAGGATAGGCCTGTTACATGGGGTATCAACAGAGAGGTGAGACAGAGTCTTCGTCGTTTATGGGTCGCCAGCCCTGACGTCGGCATGTCAGCTATGGGTCGCTAACCCTGACGCCAGCATGTCAGCTATGGGTCGCTAACCCTGACGTCGGCATGTCAGCTATGGGTCGCCAACCCTGACGCCAGCATATCAGCTATGGGTCGCTAACCCTGACGTCGGCATGTCAGCTATGTGTCACTGACAGCCATATCGGACAGTGTCCTGACTTCCTATCTTCAAGTACAGAAATCTTAGCAGTCATCTTTATGTTTGCAAAATAGCTGAAAAAGTATCTTGCTAATCGTACTTCTTGCTCTGGTCTTTGTTCCATACACACGGGACTCATTTTAAAGGTGAATGTGCTGTTCTCACTTACTACACGAACAAATACGTATACTGCCGAAATCCCGTCCCAAGCGTTGAAAGATGATGATATCTTACTTCAGAGACTTTTACGTAATATCAAAATACTATGAGATTATGGAGCGGGCTTTCATTGTGTACTTGGGAAAAAATTTCATTCATTTACGGGATTTAAACTTGAGCTCTGTTGCTCTGGAGGACATATGTTCACTAATCAGCTAAGATTCTTGCTCAGTGAATAATTCTACCCATATTTGATTGTCATTGATGGCCACAATAAGACGACACAGGTCTGAATTAATCTCGGTCTTCCTTTTTTGAATCAGCACAGGAATAGATGCTTTGAAACACTGGATAGATAGAATCCTTGACGACTGGAGGTAGAGTCCTCTGTCTTCTAAGTGCCCATATTCTTATTGATCGACTTTTCAAGAAGGACATCAGAGCAAGTATGGGCTTGTTTTGGACCGTAGTAATGATGAGAATGATTATGAAAGATAGCATAAATACAGTTTTGCCTACCTCGACTGCTATCGCACGCCAGCAAGAAAGTGTTCTTACACGGAAACAGAAGCTGAATAAGATGATAAAGATCTGGCTCATGGCTCAGCAACTTTTCGGGGCTGTTCACTGGACCGTGTATTCCATCTGGCGTAGCACTGTAACCATTAGCTCGGAAATAACTTTGTACTCCTTCCGCCTGGGGGGAAAAAAATGTGATTTTCACGTGGTTAAACTGTGAAGATAAAAGAATTAAAACATCGTTTATCCTTGTCTTTGTCCGAATGAGAACTGGACTTCGCGCTTTTGCTATATAGCTCAATGTTGATGAGTGGGAATTCGCGCTTTTGCAATATAGCTCAATGTTGATGAGTGGGAATTCGCGCTTTTGATCTATAGCTGAGTATTAATAATAATGACAAAAGGTGGTCACGCTGCCTGGTTTCCAGCTCCCCAGGACGTACAGAAAAAAAAAATATAGGCCCTTACTTTCCAAGCTAACAGTAACAGAGAAAGTCTCAGTTATCTCCACTGTGAGAAAATGGGAAAGAGAGGTGTGTACGGAAAGAAGGAGAATGGAAAATGCCGATCGCTACTCACTTGTCGGGCTGTTGTGGTTTATTCAGCTTGCAGTGAACACTGCAAAGAAGTGAGGAAGAACACTGACATGCTATGATTGACCTCTGCTAGGGTCACAGTATATATTCCTATTAATTTTCGCTTTCCGACACCAGAGCATTCGACAACATGTTGAAAAAATGTGATTAAAAATATTTGCGATAAAGGAAATAAATCAGAGAAGAAATACTCATGAGAAGAAAATTAATGAAACCTTGTTTCACTAGAACATTGATGAATAACATTATATATATATATATATATATATATATATATATATATATATATATATATATATATACAAGAATATGAATAAAAAGTATGTCAGTGGACTGACATATAAACTAAGGTAAAACTTTGTATCAATGGAAAATTAACAAAAGTAAATGAATGTAAAGAAAAGTTTAAAACCATATTTATCGGCACAAAAATAATAACGCTCTGTATTAGTACACACTTAATAACACTCTAGATTACTACAAACTTAATAACATTCTGTATTAGTACAAAGTAATAACACTCTAGATTACTACAAACTTAATAACATTCTGTATTAGTACAAACTTAATAACACTCTAGATTATTACAAACTTAATAACACTCTAGATTACTACAAACTTAATAACACTCTAGATCATTACAAACTTAATAACACTCTAGATTACTACAGACTCAATAACACTCTGTATTAGTACAAACTTAATAACACTCTGTATTAGTACAAACTTAATAACACTCTGTATTAGTACAAACTTAATAACACTCTGTATTAGTACAAACTTAATAACACTCTGTATTAGTACAAACTTAATAACACTCTGTATTAGTACAAACTTAATAACACTCTGTATTAGTACAAACTTAATAACATTCTGTATTAGTAAAAATGTACGTCTCCCTTGATTCTCTAGAAGCTGGATTTGGTGGGATGATTTAACAATTAAGACAGTGTCACACTCGGAACAGCTTCACGATTCCCTGTTGGTATAATCTTGACAGGATAAAGGTAGGTCAACTCACTGAAATGTATAAACTAGGAAAAAAAGTAGGAACAGCTTTATTGTTTAACGATTACGAAGTTCTGGCGTTTGATAAGTCATTAATTTTTTTCATTTTTTTATTAATTAAATTACATAAAATTACATAAAATTCATATGAATCTAAACTTTATTTCCTCTCTCTGATTCTTCGTCCTGTTTGTTTTTGTTTGATGAAGGCTCGCACCGAAACGTCACAACTTTGTAATTGTTAAATAATAAAGCTGTTCCTACTTTTTTCCTAGTTTATGCATTTTGGTATCACAGTTTTACTGCAGTGTTTTGTGTATAGTTGTATACCTATACACTACTTATTGTGTGTCAACTCACTGAGTATAGATGAAAACACCTGACAACAGGTGTCCATATTTAGTTACCAAACGCCGGCGTTCAAGTCAAAACACAAGCGTCCTTTAATAATGAAACCAGATGATGATGAAGCTCAGTAGGATCGTCGATGTGGCAAGACACATTCACAAAGCCCGAGTATAAACAAACAATCAGGGGCGTTAACTTTATTTGACTCTTGTAGGGTTGTACACCGTTGACAAAAATACTCCGCTACACAAACTCAATACAAATTTTTACAAATAGGGAACACCAACACTTTCGCACAGTATCCCAGGTTGTGGCCCATTGAAACCAATTGCTTAGAGACATGGCCAGAGGACACAAGCTTGTGGCAAAACTTTGGGGTCTTATCAGAATCTGGAGATGACTGCGGGTTTTGCCGTGCCGACATGGATCAGGATCTGATGTGACCAATAACCTCGAACGCAGAAGAAGAAGAAGATGCTTAGTTCTTTTTTTTTCTCTACCTGGAGCGTAACTTGTACGTTTAGGGCGAACTACTTTCTAGAAAAAATCTGGATGGTGACAGCGTTTTGTGTTCAATTCTTCTCGCATCTGACTTTGAATTACCTCACACCAGCATTCACTCACGTGGAGTACTTAAGTCTGAAGATACGGACCTTGTTGTCTGCAGCCATTAGCTCTTCATTCAAGATGGGAAATGTGCTCGCACCTTCATAGCCAGTGAACTGAATCACGTCCCCTGTTTGCGTCCAGTCTCTGTGGCCTCTGATGTCTGTAGTGGTTTTGTATACTGGTTTCTGGCTATCTTGAAAGTCCAGAAATTAGCCAGAAGACATTCTTGAACGCTACCATTGTAAATTGACTTTTGTCTTGATCTCTGTTTAGCTATTTTTATGACTGGAGTATAACGGAAGTGGGTGCAGTTGTCTTGTCCTTTACTTATTATGTTTATTCCCCCCCCCCCGCCTTTTCCTTCCTCTTATCATCTCTGTAAAACTGCGCCCTATGCCATCATATGATTCTAATCCACTTAATGTCATTTTTATAGCAGCTATCATTGCATTCATTTCTTCAATTTTTGTGGCATCTCTTCTATATTCGTGTGTGGTTTTTCTATTCAGCTTTCTCCTATCCTTGTCCAGTCACCATACAACGGTTATTTTGATAGTTGAGTGGTAAGTAAAGAGTCGCCCAAATTATAAATCTCCTTGCTCTATCAATGCCGGGTGTCTGAGTGGCGAAGTGGTTAGTGTACTGGTCTCTCATGGCAAAGGTCGGGGGTTCGAATACGGCCGGAGGCACCCCAGTCACCCAGCTGTTGTAGAAATGGGTACCCGACTTCTCCTGGAGTTGGGGGAAGGAAAGGCGGCCAGGCGTGATACTGACCATATCACCCTCTAGTGTGCTGACAGGTCAAGGAAAATATGGGCACTAACACAATATCCCTATGTGCCTCTAAAGCATGACAGGATTACCTGCTTAACTCTTTCAATGTCACAGTTTTCTGCTGTTATGAAGTTTCACTCCTGGATTTAACAGAATATACACACACGATGGCAAAACAAAGAGTAACCGCAAATCAAGGGATGTAACCAAATAAACTCAAGGATCAGTCAAATGTATCTTTTCGCATATTTTTTCAATGGTTACATCCCTTGATTTGTTTGTTTGACTCGCCCTCAAGAGAGAGAGTGTGTGTAAGAGAGAGAGAGAGAGAGAGAGAGAGAAAGAAAGAGGCAGAGAGAGAGAAAGAGAGAGCAGTAAGATTAAGCCATGATCTCGACTACACATGAAAAGGATTTGATAATAATATTTAGCTTTGACATATAGAACACACACACACTAACCAAATATTCCTGGACTGTAGTACTGCTGTAGGTGTTGTTCCATAGTCCTAGCTCGAGGGCCTCGTTGTATGACTCCTCTAGCAAATGCTGCCACCCAGGAATGGCATACTTTCCGCCAATGAGATGAACGCCATGAGCTAACTCGTGGAGCAAGATGTCTTCTCCAAAGTAGCGATCGTCGCTGAGGGGGACAAAAAAGGATAAAATATTTGTGTGCCAATGGATCACACAAACATTCACGAACCACTGGTTGAGGAGGATTTTAAATAGTAAATAGGGAGGAGGGGCAAGATCAGCAGCGATCAGATCTAGTATGGAGCAGGACAAGAGTCTGTGAACAGATAAATCATGTCCAGGAAATGGAGACGGATTGCCCACACGCTGAGAAAACCTGACACCAGCTTAAAAACGGCAGGCACTGGCTTGGAGTCCTCAGGGAAACAGAAATCAAGGAAAACCTAGAAATACTTAGAGAAGGGGAATTCCGACAGTGCTTTCACGGCACAACAACACTGTCAGTGCTAGCAGATCTTGCATGCATGTTCGAATCAATACTCAGAGCCATATTTAGCCACAATCTAAATATCATGAAAAGTAGCACATTTCTAACCCAATCTATGTTTTCAAATTACAGAGTAATTTCTTTCCAGTTTCTTTCTACAATTCTTTTTTTTTCTGGTAGAGCATAGAAATTTATTCTGGAGTGAAAAAAAAAAAAATAATGATGGCTTGAAAATATTTTAAAAGTACAATTTAAAAAAGAAAAAGAATTTTAACATTTCAAAGAAATAGTAGTCTCAGTATCCAGCCATAGAATTATAAACTCTTTACTGAAAATGTTAACTTTTTCGTTCATGAATTAATTTCATGACCATGCCAGAATAACTGCGAGGATAATACAGAGTTATTATAAACTGCGAGAATAATACAGAGTTATTATAAACTGCGAGGATAATACAGAGTTATTATAAACTGCGAGAATAATACAGAGTTATTATAAACTGCGAGGATAATACAGAGTTATTATAAACTGCGAGGATAATACAGAGTTATTATAAACTGCGAGAACAATACAGAGTTATTATAACAAATAGATACATTTGCAATAGCAAAGATTAATAGTATAGATGAACAATGGGGAATGTTAAGAGATTCTATCCGTAAAACTGTTAAGGAGATAATACCACCGAAAAAAGAAGTCCCTAAAAATAAATGGATGACAGACGACATCTTAGGACTGATGGACAAGAGGAGGAGGAGTAAAAATAACCAAGGAAAATATAGAAAGATAAGTAAAGAAATAAGACGCAAATGCAGAGAAGCAAAGGAAGTGTGGTTAAACGAACAGTCCAGACAAATAGAGGACTCTCATAACAAAGACAGCAAAAACATGCACAAACGAATTAGTGAACTCACAGGCAGGAAAACAAAACATACCACAGGATGCTTGAAATCAAAAGAATGTAAAATGTTAATGGAAAAATAAGACATTCTGGACAGGTGGACAGAGTACATCAATGAGCTATATAGAGGAGAAAGACCAGAATTAATACCAGATACTGAAAACTGTGATGGACCACCAATACTTGAAGATGAAATCATAGATGCCATCAAACACATTAAGAAAATAAAAGCGACTGATCCTGATAATATAACAGTAGAAGAAATAGAGGCGCTAGGAATAAAAATAATAACCAAGTTACTGAATGACATTTACAACAGTAGGTATATGCCCAGTGACCTACTCAAATCCACGTTTATAACGCTACCAAAGAAACCAGGTGCAAAAGAATGTGATGACCACAGGACTATCTGCCTCTCATGTCACATAACAAAGCTACTTCTGAAAATTATTATGAGAAGAACAAGGAAAAATAAAAATGAAATTAGCAGATGAGCAGTTTGGATATGTTGAAGGAAAGGGAACACACAATGCCATTTATGCTTTGCAAACACTAACACAAAGAGCTTTACGAGTACAGAAAGATCTCTACTTATTATTCAATGATTACACCAAGGCATTCGACAAGGTGAAACATAATGAAATGATTAAAATGCTTGAAGACATCAATATAGACGGCAAAGACCTAAGGATTGTAAAATATCTATACTGGCAGCAAGAAGCAGCAGTTCGAGTTGAAAATAGAATTGGAAAATATCAACCTATAAAACAAGTGGTGCGACAAGGATGTGTACTATCTCCAGACCTTTCTTCTCTGTATAGCGAGAATATTCTAAGAACGATCTTCACGGAAGCAGGTATAAAAATTGGAGGATACAATATTAACAACCTTCGGTATGCTGACGACACAGTACTGATAGCTGAGAACCAACAAGACCTGCAAAATCTCTTGGATAAAATCGCTAAAGGAAGTGAACAGAAAGGCCTTACTTTAAACATCAAAAAGACAGAGACTATGGTTATATCTAAGAAATAGAATCCACCAACATGCAGTATAAATTTAAACGGAACTATTCTAAAGCAGGTGCAGAAATTTAAATACCTTGGAGCAGTAATAACTTCAGATAGGAAACGCAGAACAGAAATTGGGAACAAAATAGGCCAAGCAAAGACTGCATTTCTGAGAATGAGAAACATATTATGCAACACGTCCTTGTCAATGAATGTTAGAAAACGAGTCCTAAAATGCTATATTGAACCTTTCTTGTTATATGGAAATGAATCATGGACAATAGGCAGGTCTGCACAAAAATCATTGAAAGCAGCAGAAATGTGGTTTATTAGAAGAATGTTGCGAATCCCCTGGACAGCAAAAATAACTAATGAAGAATGTATGAGAAGAGCTGGAGAGACAAAAAATCTTGTCAAAAAGATAATAGAGAGACAATGTACTTTCATAGGAAATGCAATGAGAAGAGGGGGCATTGAAAATATTATAACAGGAAAAATGGAAGAAGATCTAGAGGAAGACCAAGAGAAATGATACTGGACAGTCTGACAGGATGGTGTGAGAGGAGATCACCAACTGAGCTGATGGCGTGCATGAAGGATGGGGTACTCTGGAGAAGCATAATAGCCAACGCCAGTCGGCACGGCACCTGATGATGATGATGATGATGATGATGATGATGATGATGCCAGAATAAAAGCTGAAGAAAGACTTTAACAGAAAGAGAATAGAAGGAAGTTATTCTTTACTTCAAAAACTCTTGGGTTAGAAATGTGCTATTTTTTCATTTAGATTGTGCCTTATAGCGCTCTAAGCTATGATTCGCATAGGCGTGCAAGATCAGCTATATGTGTGTGCGTACGTGTGTGTGTATGTGTGTGTATGAAAGACTTAATGAAGACGTCTTGTTTTAAACAAGTATTAAATATAGATTCCTAGATATTAAAAATATATATATGTAAATCCAGTAAGGAGAAAGTGAATAATTTTACATGGAACTGATGGAAAGGGCAAAAGTATTTGTTAAAACACCACTGACCCTTCGGATAGTTCTGAAGTTTGGGAAGTATCGGCGGTGGGACAGCAAATTGTGGGCAGCGAGGACAACACTAGTAAAATCAGGCATGGATTTATTTAAGAGTGTAGCTACCTAATGAGGATTATTAAGTGCATGTGAACCACACAGTTGACCCGTCCTTGCCTTCGTCACGAACTTTGGAAGTTCTTTGTACGCACAGTGTAAAGGGAACTTTACACATCTTCGTGAACTGAACTCTTAAAAGATCACGTTACTGTAATATGTACCACAGGTCCCATCAAATATAACAGCCACTGCTAAAAATTATTTACTGAAATTAAAGAACACAACCAGGACCATATATACATACATATATATATATATATATATATATATATATATATATATATATATCCCTACGTATTAGTTTCCGCCTTATTTGCCTTCACAAGAACATGATTCTCAAGTGCCAGGAGAAAATTGCCATATCTGACATGTTGCAGGATCCCTGCTAAACCTACATCAGTGGCAACAACATAAGATTACAAACATCTGGGACATGCTGCAAGAAACAAATGAAGAATATTCACACAAGCGAACATCACGTGGAAAACTTTTGGAAAGAAGTTCTCTAGGCAGAACAAATATTGAACATTTTACAGACATCAAGAGACGATTTTCAATCAACAGTGAGGATTGTGAAGAACTAGAAAAACGGCAGTGCCACTTGGAGGGACAAATGCGTTGGGACATTACGTCATCTGAGGAAGGCCATTGCGACATTACATCATCTGAGGAAGGCCACTGGGACATTACGTCGTCTGAAGAAGGCCACTGGGACATTACGTCGTCTGAGGAAGGACATTGGGACATTACATCATCTGAGGAAGGCTATTGGGACATTACGCCGTCTGATTAGTTTGGGGGGGGGGAGGGTGGCATAAATGAAGAAACCAATACAGAGACTGGGCCTTTAACAGAAATCATGACTTTCTTTATTCCTGTGGCTGATTGGGCAAATCACGTGTTGGTATAATCAGCTTGAAAGATACCATAAAACGGCTAGCATTTACTCTCTATAACGGCTTTCTAATATGAAAGAATTGATTGCTGTTGTTATTAAAGTACACATCATTACATATTACAATAATTTACATTATTACATAGATGTGTAACAACAGGAAAAATAGAAGGATGAAGAGTCAGGGCAGAGTAGATAGAAATGATACTTACTAGTTTGATGAGATGGTGGAGAGGAGATCACTGACTGAACTGTTGGCCTACGTGAAGAATTGAGTACTATGATGATGATGATGATGATAATGATGATGATTTCACGGCAAATGATGTTAACAAAATCACATGACTACCCACTCGTAACAAAGCAAATTTTCCACTGCTCCTGAAGCGACAGGCAACCATTGAGTTGCCCCAAGTCCTCGAGATCTCGCATTCTCCGCCTCTGACATGCTAGCGTAGTCTGGTAGGTCAGTCACTTCTTCGTTGGCACCAATCACCGCCACTCTACCAAAGTATTTATAAAAAGTTTGACGTACTACGAAACTATCAGCCAATAGGAAGCGAAGAATATAACACGCCCTCTGTAGTGCATCATCGCTGACATTTCCGCTACCTAATGAAATTTAAAGAAAGGAACAGAAATTCATTGCGTGAAACGTACCTCTCTTATTTGAATAGTTTTTAATCTCCAACTTTTATTTCGTTAGGTTTGTCATTATTTCTTGACTTTATTATGGACATGCTTTCCATTCCTCTAATTTCACTGTTTTATTTTCTTTCTGGCAAATGTTAACAGTGTTTCTGTTATATGTTAAAGAGACTGTTTACCCACACGCATACACATACATGTCGGCGTGGTGAGAAGGAGCGAGAGGGAGATATGGAGAGAGAGAGAGAGATGGAGAGATCAAGAGAGAGAAAAAAATAGAGACAGAGAGAGAGACAAATATAGAGAAAGAGAGAAACAGAGAGAGACAGACGGACAGGCATAGAGACAGAGAGAGACACACAGAGAAAGACAGAAAGAGACACAGGGTGGTAGACAGCGGCAGAGAGAGAGAGACACAGAGGCAGACATAAAGACAGAGAGACAGACAGAGAGACAGACAGAGAGAGACAAAGAAAGACAGAGAGAGGGGCATATAGAAAGGGACAGAGAGAGAGTCATACAGAAAGGGACAGAGAGAGAGAGAGAGAGAGAGAGAGAGAGCGAAAGTATTATTTCGATTGAAAACATACAAACAACTGAAGTTGTCCTGCCACGTTAGACAGAATATTTTTTAAGCTACTGTTGGGTTCTGTAAACTGTTGCTGGAACTGCCATACTTCGAATGAGAATTCATAGAACAATGTTGCATTTTCAAGACTGAAAAACTGTTTTTGACTTAGAAGTGCCTCATATGGTTATCTATGCACTCTTAACATTGCTGCTGTTGCACCTGTGTATATACTACTGTCTACTCTTTGTGTTAAGGAACTGTTTATTTTGGGTTCATATTGTACTATTTACGAAGTCGAGAACAATCTTAATTTTTCTTTGAAAACATAAAAATCGAGTCGTGTACTGCAATGCCATGAATCTTTAATTGTTTCATTCAGCAAATAACACTCAATAACAAAACTATAACCTAACAGCGAATGTGTTGCAGAACCACTGATGCAGGAGAAAAGGATTCTCAATTGTGCAACGAAGAGAACATCTATGCAGAGATTCATCACCCGAAGTGAAGATCAGTGCACATACAGTAATGCCTCAGTACGATGATAATGACTACAAAACATTTTTTTTCATATTTCAACATCCCTGAACTCCTACCTACCTACCTACCTACCTACCTACCTACCTACCTACCTACATAAATACCTACCTACCTACCTACCTACAACAGGTATTCCATATGCTTCCGTGTACTTCGTGTAGAATGGCTGAATTCCATTAGGTTTCATCTCTCTTGCGTTTTGGAGACTCGGTGGCACGCTTTGGACTCTTTCGCAGGAGTTTGTGTTTGTAGCTTTTCCACTTCTAAAACCGTATGGTCCAGGCGAAAGTGCCAAATTTATTTCCAACCTTCGATAAGCAACATCAGGAGAGATTCCAGGTTGTCTGGCAACTAAAATTAGAAGAAAGAGTACAGGAATGATTAGAATGTGTCATCTGTTTGGATATATGAGTATCACCACTCTGCCAAATTTTTATAAAAGTTTTTGGCTTTCTGTAACATCTTACATCCCTATGCAGTCAGGCGTCACACAGGGCTCTCAGAGTGCTTTTGATTTCTTGCGCATTTCGGAAACAAGTAGGTATTACCCCGGCTAGAGTCACCTCTAGACGGGCCCTAGGGTGAGATTGTTGGCTTCATGCCCAACCTCTTAACTTGAAGGACTTACAGTCTGGGCGTGCGCGGTGGGGGTTAGATTACCCATAGATACCCCTATGACTCCTAGGGGTCCGGGTGACATGTAAAAATAATCGAAAATGAGCGATGTTAGTGTCGAATCCATAGTTTTCGGTATCACTGAGATGAATACTGCCACTCCCGATGCCGTTTAAGTCCAAGTTCAGCGCCCATCCGCATGGGGGCCTAGGGGTTGGGTAGGATGGGGGTGACATGTAACAATAATCGAAAACGACCGATACTGGTGTTGATTCCATAGTTTTCAGGGTCGGTAAGATGAATAGTGGCACTCACAAGTTCTGCCTTCGTCGGCATTTGGGGAGGGGGGGGTGAGAATTGGTGAAAACTGACCGAAAGTAGTATCGAATCCATAGCGCTCGGGGTCGCTAAGCTGATTGGTGACAGTCATGGTGACAATTAAGCCCACGTTTAGTCGAATAGAAGGAATAGAACGCTGTAGAACCGTCTAGACTCTGTAGAACCTTCTAGAAGGTTGTGGAAATGAATAGAACATTGTAGAACCTTCTAGAAGGTTGTGGAAATGAATAGAACTCTGTTGAATGGGATAACTAAATACCAGGGCAACGCCGGGTAATCACCTAGTTGTTATAAAAACAAGTTATCAATGCGTCCCAGAAAAGTTCGTTTAAAGAAGTGTTTCCCAAAGTGGGCGTTGGAAAGGTGAAGGAAAAGTGCTCAGTAGAAGAAAAAAGGGCAGGGGGAGGTTGATGGAAAACGAAACAGCAGACGGCGGTAGTAATACCTTCCTTCTTATCACTTTTCAGCCTGATATTGAGAAACTTGTGTCCCTACATGAAACTCAACATCACATTAAAAGCTGAGAAAATAATGCAGTTTATAAAGGTGAGCTGGTATTGTTAAATTGATTTATTTGCTAAAGTTTTTAGTCGTGTAATTAGTATCAATAACGGGAGTAAGGGGGGAGGGGTAGGAAGTAGGAGAGAGGGAAGGTTGAGGATGTGACCTGGAAGAAAAGAGGGCGGTATCCGGAAGAAGCCTGAGAAACACTGTGTAAACCATGCATGAGCAACCTTTTTGTGCTCGACGGGCCAGAAGACTTCTTCCATCATCAAACGGGGCGCACACTTTAAAAAATGTCAAATTTACGAACCGCATAGTCGCAACAAGCACATAATTAAATTTAATATAAAATATAAGTTGTCAAGCCAAGTTTTGTCACTTCTATAGTATTACTCACATTTCCAACAAGTTTTACGGCTTTCAAAAGAAACGATCTAAATTTGCCACGGGCCAAAGTTGCTGCGGGCCAGATGTTGCCCCCTGGTCAGTGGTTGCCCATGTGAAGTTTGAAGAAGTCAAGCCCCGAGTATTTGGGAGAAAAATAGAATCTTGTGGAAAACTGTGGCTTGAAGAAGAGTTCTCTGTTTGTCTGTTTGTCTGTCTGTCTGTCTGTCTGTCTCTCTCTCTCTCTCTCTCTCTCTCTCTCTGGCACACGCAAACACATCAGTTATTTTCCCCTCCTCATTAAAAAAGCGCCTTCTCAGCATTATATATATATATATATGATACAATATATTAAAAATTCAGTTAACACATTCCGTCTTGTATTTTTCCCATTCACACAGCAACAACAGGCCCGAATATCTAGATTATAAATAAGATTAAAAGATAAAAACATCCCACGTATAATCCTTGTGTAACAGACCCCCCCCCCCCAACCCACTATTACGCGCGTGGATCATGTCAGATCAGCAATATCTAAAAATAGAATAATGACATCATGTTTTTCTTCAGGTGAGAAACGAAAAAAAAAAATTAAATAATTAATGGCAGATTTGATTCGGGTGATAATGATTGACACTTGTAAATGGCGTGTGCGCTAACGGTGGTGTAAAGTGTTGTGTAAGATCACAGTAAGTGTTGTGTAAGATGACAGTAAGTGTTGTGTAAGATCACAGTAAGTGTTGTGTAAGATCACAGTAAGTGTTTTGTAAGATGACAGTAAGTGTTTTGTAAGATCACAGTAAGTGTTGTGTAAGATGACAGTAAGTGTTGTGTAAGATCACAGTAAGTGTTTTGTAAGATCACAGTAAGTGTTTTGTAAGATGACAGTAAGTGTTGTGTAAGATCACAGTAAGTGTTTTGTAAGATGACAGTAAGTGTTGTGTAAGATCACAGTAAGTGTTTTGTAAGATGACAGTAAGTGTTTTGTAAGATGACAGTAAGTGTTGTGTAAGATCACAGTAAGTGTTGTGTAAGATCACAGTAAGTGTTGTGTAAGATCACAGTAAGTGTTGTGTAAGATCACAGTAAGTGTTGTGTAAGATCACAGTAAGTGTTGTGTAAGATCACAGTAAGTGTTGTGTACATAGCTGGTACATTGCTGGCAATGACTGTGAAATAGTTCCGGACTAACTGTATAAACACCAACTCCCCATGTCCTGTTTTTGTTTAAACAACGGTGGTCAGTCAGTCGGCCATTTGCATGTCCCTTGATGAACTTTGGCTCCCTAACAGCTCTCCTGTAGGCCTCTCGGTTGTAAGCAAGATGCCCTGCTGCTGATGTATCCATTTGCAGATCATCAACGATGTCTTGCAGCCATCTTTGCCTTGGTCTTCCTCTCTTTCTTTTTCCCCATTATTTACAAACAATGGCGGAGACCGTAAATCAGATGTGCCCCTAGTTAAAGGTAATGCAGTGGCATTGCTTGAAAAAAAGTGCCTGTTTTTATATGAATGCTAAAAATGTTTGCAAGTTCGATTCAGTTCACGTGACGTGTTCTTTCCAGAACGTTGTCCTAGTCACAGCCTCCTTGAACGCAATACGGCCTTTCGCAAGTTGACCGGCGTCTTGCAGTGACACATTCAGACTTCCCGCGATGTCCTGGGTCCACCTGGGGCCAGGTCACCCCTTTTCTCTTCTGCCGGGCACTATGCCTTCTACTATCAACCTCTCCAATCTGTTGTGTCTCTTGATGTGGCCGAAGTATCTCAGCTTTCTAATATTGATAGTGTTAACGAGCCAGTTTTCTGTGACACCTAATTCCCATCACTATCTCTTTATTTGATTTTCGTTCTATCCATGATATTCTAAGTGCCCTTCTGTAACATATCATTTCAAATGCTGTTATTCTCTTTTGTAGTGAATTGTTAAGTGTCCATGTTTCGCATCCGTATGTTGCCCTTGTGAATATGTAAGCTCTTCGTAAATATAGCTTTATTTTCTTGTTGGTACACTGCCATATATTCTTCATTTGTGCTAGTTTCTGTGATGCAACTGCTAGTCTGTTGTGATTTCCACTGCGCAGTCGCCATTGGTGGCGATGACTGAACCTAGATAATCGATTTTATTTACGTTTTCAAGCTTCTGATGGTCCAGTGCAATTTTGGGCTTGCTTCTCATGTTGTCAGTTTGTCATTACTTTGGTTTTGTTGGTGTGTAGAAAAGAGGTTTAAAAAGATTGTTTGCAAAAGTGTATCAAAACTGTAACACTGAAGTTATAAAAGTGAGAGAAACAATTCACTGTAATAATTGGACACAGTAGCAATATTAATCAAAGCAATAATATTAATAGTTGCACTAGTTATAATAATAATAATAATAGCAGCAGCAGCAGTAGTAGTAGTAGTAGTAGTAGTAGTAGTAGTAGTAGTAGTAGTAGTAGTAGTAAAAATAGTAGCAGTAGTAGTAGTAGCCGTAGTAGTAGTAGTAGCAGTAGCAGCAGCAGCAGTAGTAGTAGTAGTAGTAGCAGTAGTACTAGTAGCAGTAGTAGTAGCCATATTAATAGTTGCGACAAACGCAAATACTGTCAGTTGTGATCTTGTCTTGTGGCCTTCCTCATATATCATTCAGTGTTTAGGGGACAAACAAGACGTCTTGATAGGGCTCTGCGATTGCTTCATATAATGGGATATTTAACATTTCTGTAATTTCCTCCCTCCACCTCTTGCGTGGGCGGCCTCTTCCTTTGTTCCCTACAGTTGTTAATGTGAGTATTTTCTGTGCTGTGATGTCTGGCCGCTGTTGGGTAACTTGGCCGAACCCATCGATTTGTCATTTCTTGATTTAGTGTATTACTGGTGTTACTGCAACCCGTGTCCTGGTGATGTTTTTTTTTCCCCGATGTGTTCTCTTCTTGTTATGTAGTATGGCCTTGTAAGTAATGATTATAGTTGTTGTTATTATTATTATTAATGAATATAGTTATGAATATATTTTAAGCATAATAGTAACATCTAATAGCAAAGAAAAAGTAAATAGGCAGATTAGAGCAAGGTAGAAAAACAAACTTCCATGACACTAGTATGACTGGACGCTGACACAAGTAAACAGAATAGAAGAGGCAGACTCAATGAAAAAGCGAGGGCATAATAAAACCTCAGAAATGAAAGAGCAAGATAATGACTTAAGTAAATGACAATTGTATAGACGGAATTGACGCAGATGACACGCATGACACCTATTAGCGTTAGGACGCTATAATGACGCTATTGCACGCGGTTTTTAAATAAAAGAGTGACCAACTTGGCTAGCTGACCAATTAAATATTTAGAGGTGTGGCCTATTTGACTATTGACTTACGACATATAAGTCACGGGGCAGTTTGAATGAGGACCAACCGGGGACAATCTGATGATCAGAGAAAAACAGCAAAGAGGACAAGCGAGAGATTCTGTGTGAATCAGGACGGTCAGAAAGCTGAGGCTTGTCCAGACATCAGTGGAAGACAGTCCATGCCAGGATTCGAAAACACTCACTAGGAGACACGGAGGGGACCGAAACACAGACGAACAAGAAAGAGAACGAGACGATATAGAAGCAGAAGTAGTGTTTGACTGAAGATGAGCTTCAAGTGATTAAAAGATTTGTTACTTTTGAAACTTTGAGTAAACTGACCACGCGTTGCAGATCTGTTAGAAAACAGAGTTCAGATTCGTCCTAGTATCACATGTTGAATATCTTGAAGTTGAGAACATTGCCGAAATGCTGTATGTAGAATATGACAGAGTTGGATATTGTGAACAAATGATTATGTGCTTCAACGACGAAACTAACGAAGATTATGTATATTACATCTTAGCACAAGCGATGTTAGCAACTGTTGAATCTGATACCTTAAATGTCAGGATTAAATAATGCAGTGAACGTTTCGTCGGACTTGCTCTAGTCGAGTGAAATTTTAATGTTTGTGAAACCTCGAGGTGCTATGATAAGAGAACCAAAGAACACTTCTACTGTCAGTCATTAAAAGAGAAATACGCAAATGAAAATATTATACTGGTGCCGTATGTGGTAATGCGTGTGAGACATCGATGTGTTACGACCAAAATAAAAACTTAATCATCTTCAATCTTTATCAATAACATAATAGTTCACACATATACATTGTTATAGTTACACTTAGTATTCCCCTCAGACATCTTGTTTCTGTCGTGATGTTTTTCCTTTCATTTTTTGGTAACTTTTAGCGTCCGTGTTTGACATTGATAAGACGGTGCTGGGAGGAAGATAGACATGTACAGTGTTCTTTCTGCTTCCGTTGTGATGTATTTGTTTTTCAGTAAAGTTGCTATTTGTTCTACGACCTGATTTGCTTTATTGCATCTGTTCTCAATTTCGGTATCGATTTCCTCACACGATGATACTTTGCTCCCTTGTTATTTGAAATGCTTCAACTGTTTCAAGAGGGTGATTGTCCAGGAAGGTAATTCATTGGGATTTCTTCTCAGGCAAGGGCCATGACTTCCATATTTTTTTAGTACTGGTTTTTATGTTATGGTTGTCCTTATGCTCAGTTTTGTATGTCTTTCTCTAATGTGGCTGTGGTCGTCAGCTAACAGCAGCCTTGCTTCACTCCAGATTTTATGGTTCGGAATGTCCCGCTCTTGTTTAAACTGCACACTGACTGCAGAGGCTTTTCACAAGGTTAGCAGATGTGCACTCATTCTATAATTTGTTACAGTTTCCACAGATTGTATTTATCTCCTCTGTAGAACATTTTCTTCTGATCTACATAGGCTATGTGCCGTATCTGTGGTACCCACCAAACAACTCACAACCACACCACTTTGGTACACTGCCACCCTTCTAGAAACCTGCATGCAGGCCATCCACGGAAACGAAGCATTCATACACTGTAAAACAAATGACATCTACAAACATCTCAGCAAAAAACAAGCACCCCCACTGCATATCAGAATCAAAAGAGGTGGGAGATACGGCCTCTTCGACTTTAAAGAAACCTTCACAAACTTAATCTTAGAAATATGATGCCCAAAGCGAGAGAGATTACGTTTAGACTTATTTACAACATGACACCCACCACACAGAGAGAAGCATGTAGATCCAAACAGACAGCGCTATGTCAACTACCAGAAACAACATACAAGAAACAGAAGAGCACATATTTTATGAATACAGTACAATCACACTCAGTATAGCAACATTACGGAACATAATAGAAACACACACAGCACAAAAGATAGACATAAACAAAGCTATTATGCTAAACATTATTCCTATAACTCAGCCGGAAACACACACCAAGTTACTGGCCCTGCTCGCGGAGTTCAGGTACTTGGTATGGACAAGCAGAAACAAGAGCTAAGATTTAAGTTCTGCAAATTTAGCCCAGAATTTTCTCACATCTGTTTCGACACAGGGAATAAAAAATTATGACGTGACCTTGTAAGAAATAAAGATTTTTTAAAAAATCTGTTCAGAGAGAGAGAGAGAGAGAGAGAGAGAGATTGATTGACTGATTGATTGATCTTTATTTCAAAAGGGTTAAGAATAGGGCACGCAGGCCCGTCTGACATTCTGCCCTTTATCATACATCTTTCACTCTATTCCAGACATTCTACAAATATGCTGTTTATATAACAAACATAACTAACATTGAAGCTGAGAGACATAAAATAAAATATAACATTTACGTTTCGCTCTTAAACATTCACTCAGTACAGAAGTAACTACATACATTATGAATGACTATCTACTAAACAAAATTTTCGGGACTATTCAGAAAATAATTAATTGTATTCGGTGTCTGTACGAGCAGCTTAAGATAACTTTTAAGTTTTATAATTCATGGAGGCATGTAGTCGACATCAAATAGATATTGGGAAAGCTTGGAGTTGTAGGAAGGAGTATAATTTATATTTTTTATATAGGATGGGAGGGTATTCCAAAGATGAGCAGCAGAATAACTAAAGCTTTTCTTGTAAAGATCAAGTCTAGGTTTTGGAAGACATATGTTGTTCTAGCGTTGGCTGCACTTTGGGCTAAATTTAAACAGGTTCCATAGATAAGGCGGGGCATACCGTGAAAGAATTTGATGTACTAACTTGGCTTTGTTGAAGAGGAACCTGTTCTTAAGGGGTAGTATTTTGATACGTTTGTGATGATTAGTTGTTTGTGCTTGATCTTTGTCACTAATGAGCTTTACTGCTCGCTTTTGGAGAGAGCAAAACCTCTTTGTATTTGACACTGAGCAACCATTCCAAACTGTTGAGCAATAGTCTAAATGTGTTTGTATATGAGCTATGTAGTATGTCTTCCTAGTGTCTTGATCTATGACGTGCTTAATTTTAGCTAATTGGTATACTTTTTGTGCGATGAGTTTTGTTAGACATTGCACATGAGAGTTCCAGGTCAGATGTTGGTCAATAATAAGACCTAGTGTTTTGTGCTCGCTAACGTTTTCTATCTGTGATGTTTCTGTACATTTATCTTGTACAAAATATTTACTCGGTCCAAGTAATTGACACGACAACCACGAAGCACTCCATGAAAAGTTTTTGTGTGCACGTTTTTATCATGTTACGCCTGATCTTTCAACAAATGTCACTACACTGGATTAGCCTTGACGCAAAAACAATGTGCACGTTTTTATCATGTTACGCCTGATCTTTCAACAAATGTCACTACACTGGATTAGCCTTGACGCAAAAACAATGTGCACGTTTTTATCATGTTACGCCTGATCTTTCAACAAATGTCACTACACTGGATTAGCCTTGACGCAAAAACAATGTGCACGTTTTTATCATGTTCCGCCTGATCTTTCAACAAATGTCACCACACTGGATTAGCCTTGGCGCAAAAACAATGTGCACGTTTTTATCATGTTCCGCCTGATCTTTCAACAAATGTCACTACACTGGATTAGCCTTGGCGCAAAAACAATGTGCACGTTTTTATCATGTTCCGCCTGATCTTTCAACAAATGTCACCACACTGGATTAGCCTTGGCGCAAAAAACAAACTGACCAGACAAAGACAGGATTAACTTTTGACACGACAAGCCGACCAGATGACACCTCCACGCTCGAGGGGGATTAAGACAACACGAAAGCCATGTTCACTAACAGATAAAGCATACAGGACCTAGACACAAACAGCGACACCACAGTACAGATAAAGCAGACAGGACCTAGACACAAACAGCGACACCACAGTACAGATAAAGCAGACAGGACCTAGACACAAACAGCGACACCACAGTACAGATAAAAAAAAACCGACGACGCCTTTAATCATCTCCAACCACTGCAACATATACTGTTCAAAACAAAGAAACACAACACTACTGTAGTCCTAATTGACACCAAATTTCGATCTTGTATCAAAATTTTATTTTATGAATTAATGTTTCAATCTTGGCATGAAGAAACTTTAAGACTTTAACAACGAATTTAAATTAAATTTGGTTTAGACTTTTGTTCTTTGCGACTGGGGCCTCCTCTGGCCTGTATCAGAGAAGGACATCTCCTTGACATGGATCCGATTAGCCGTTGGATATGTTGTTGTGTGATAGCTGCCCACTCTTCTCGCAATACAAGAGACAACTGTCGGAGATTGGTTGGCGCCACGTTTCGCTGGCGGACTTGTCTGTTGAGTTCATCCCATAAGTGTTCTACTGGGTTCATGTCTGATGACATGGATGGCCACGGAATGGTCTGGACGTTGTTATCAGCGAGGACACTGGGTAGTGAGTTGTGTCACATGAGGTCGAGCGTTATTCTGCTGAAAAATCGACCGTGGTGCAGCCAGAAGTGGAAGGTCGTGAGGACGAAGAATTTCAGCGACTTATCGATGGGCATTCAGGTGTCCTTCAATTTACACCAGGTCACTTCTTCCCATGAAGTTGATCATCCCGCACACCAGTACACGTCCACCACCATGTGGAGGAGCCTCATTCACACAGTTCTGGGCGTAACGTTCATAGACTCTGCGGTAAACTCTTCTCCGTCTATCGTGTCGCTGGAGCAGAAACAATGATTCATCACTAAACCAAACCCTTCTCCAATCATTCGCAACGGTCCATTGACGATGCTGGTTCGCCCACTGCAGTCGGTTCTGGCTATGCCGGTCCGTAAGAACAGGACCTCTGTAGGGTCTTCTAGCCCAAAGACCAGCGTCTTGCAGCCGGTTCCTGACCGTTTGATGTGAAATTCGACGAATTTCTGTCATTGACTGGACTGTTGAGGACGCAGATGAAAATCAATTCCTGAGGTGACGCAGCCGTATGAAGCGGTCTTCGGCAGGAGTTGTGACTATGCGTCTTCCACTGCGCGTCTGGTCTGCAACTGAGAAAGTTTCTTGAAATCGTCTCCAAAGGCGACTAATGGTGCTTCTAACCACATTGAGTCGTCTGGCCACTAAACTTTGTGGCTGTCCAGTCTGTCAACGTCCAATGATGATGAGTCTTCTCATGATGAGTTTTCTGTAGTGAGATGAGCCATATTTGCTCACTGAATATTCAAATGAATTGATTCGAGGAGCGTCAATCAATATGCATTCAATAACATGGTCAGTGAGTTTTGTGTTCGGTAAGTTTCACGGGATTCTCATGAACCTGTTATGAGTTATTGTCAAAAATGCTGTTTTGACTAGTGTCGCTTTTTTGTGCTCATGAATCATCTGCTGAGTTCAGTTCAGGTCAGCACGTGAAGCTGATGTCCAAGTGAACGTTTCAGGCAGTTTGCCCTTGTCTCATCAGCAAACTTCTTTATAAATCTCAACATCGTATTTGTTGCGTTTTTTTAACAGTATACAATACCCCGACGGTATCAAGCATGTATGTGTGTGTGCATGCGTGCGTGCGTGCGTGAGAGAGAGAGAGAGATAGTCATAAAATTTATGTAACCCTACTTGTTGTTAAAATGTTTGATTTCAGATGTACCTATATGGTCTTTACCATACGAATCACTATCATCTCATGATTTATAAAATCCAATCATTTAATCATTTAATCATTTCATCATTTAATCATTTCATCATTTCATCTCACGGGCAGTAACCCCCCACTTCATGTTATTTCTACTGACTATGAAATTATTGCTTGCTGAATGTAAATAAACTTTATTAAAAGTTTTTAAAAAAATATATGATAGTGGTGTTAATAACTGTAGCAGTAGCTGTTGTAATAGAAACTACACAACAATACAAATAATAGTAGAAGTATCAGAAGTTTTAACAGTACAGTTCAGTATTAAGCAAAACGAATCTACTTACCACCAGCTGACGTTAAAGCCGTACTTAAAACAACGTACACAGCCAAACTAGTCAAACAGAATTTGCCAAGCCAGGTCGAGCTAATCCCAAAGATCATGGTCAAAAACTCGGCTTCAGATTTTGGAGTATGTGTCAGCTTCGGCACCATTTTATCCAGAACCAGGTCTGATGAACCAATTATCTTGTGAGATTTAGCAAGAGTTGGGTGGGGTTAACCCAAGTGTGAAATGAGATAAGCCTGACTGTGGGTCTTCTACGCCCCCCCCCCCCCGATACCGGGCAGGGCAATGGAGTGTGAATGATGACTCGTCTGTTCTGTCATTTATCCATGAGTATCTCAGGTGACATCTGATTTATGTAAATGATACTTTTCTATGCCTCTCGTGGCTGTACTTTTTTTATATAGGCCCTTACATGGCTCTCATCACACAGAATTGATGGTAACATCTGTATGTATCTTACATTAAAGGCTGCACTCAGTGCAGTATCATGGTTATTGCCCCTGGCGTTTTGTTATGAAACACGAAGGAAAAAAAAAACTAATCAGTGATATATCTCATTTGCCGTTTTATTGAGAAAAGGTACATCGGCCGTCACATTGTGTTATCAGCTCAGGCAAAACAAGTTTAATGTTTTACTGTTTATGAGTACATTTTTCTAGGGTTTTTTTCCTTTGTTTCGGCTGGGTCCAAGATATATCAGATTTATTTAGACTGCAGTTTCTAGATATGTCTGAGTAGATAGACAGACAGACAGACAGACAGACAGACGGGTGTGTGGATGGATAGGTAGGACGGGTAGGTGGATGGGTAGGTAGGTAGGTAGATAGGTAGGTAGGTAAGTTATGTAGGTAGGTAGGTAAGTTAGGTAGGTAGGTAAGTTATGTAGGTAGGTAGGTAGGTAGGTAGGTAGGTAGGTAAGGTAGGTAGGTAGGTAAGGTAGGTAAGGTACGTAGGTAGGTACGTAGGTAGGTAGGTAAGGTAGGTAGGTAGGTAGGTAGGTAGGTAAGGTAGGTAGGTAGGTAGGTAAGGTAGGTAGGTACGGCAGGTAGGTAGGTAAGGTAGGTAGGTAGGTAGGTAAGGTAGGTAGGTAATGTAGGTAGGTAAGGTAGGTAGGTAGGTAGGTAGGTAGGTAGGTAGGTAGGTAAGGTAGGTAGGTACGGTAGGTAGGTAGGTAGGTAGGTAGGTAGGTAGGTAGGTAAAGTAGGTAGGTAGGTAAGGTAGGTAGATAGGTAGGTAGGTAGGTAGATAAGTAAGGTAGGTACGGTAGGTAGGTAGGTAGGTAGGTAAGGTAGGTAGGTAAGGTAGGTAGGTAGGTAGGTAAGGTATGTAGGTAGGTAAGGTAGGTACGGTAGGTTAGGTAGGTAGGTAGGTAGGTAGGTAGGTAGGTAGGTAGGTAGGTAGGTAGGTAGGTAGGTAGGTAGGTAAGTAGGTAGGTAGGTAGGTAGGTAGGTAGGGTAGGTAGGTAGGTAGGTAGGTAGGTAGGTAGGGTAGGTAAGTAGGTAGGGTAGGTAGGTAGTAGGTAGGTAGGTAGGTAGGTAGGTAGGTAGGTAGGTAAGTAGGTAGGTAGGTATGTTAAAATAAACTTTAATTAAAAAATGTTTCGTTTTAATTAGCAACAGCGGGTCCTGGTCGCAGGTGATTGTCCCCTGTTTCTATTTTAAATTCCCCCCAGGATATCGAGCGGTGTCTGACATAATATTTCCTACGACTTTAAAAAATGCACTTTACGTAAGCAACATCACATATTAAAAATACATGACAGATGTATTTTTATTCCATTGCTTTGGTCTGGTTATATAACATTGTAATGGTGTGAATTATATATTTCTGACTACAGAAAATGTTCTTGATTAATAACGACTTTATCTTCACACACATCCAGATTTCTGTTGTTTAGATAATAGGTTTCACAAACATTGCCACTTCATTAGATCAGAGCAAGTCTGATGAAATGTTACTCCATTATTTAATTCTAATTAATAAGATCGAGGTGTATCGTCGATAACATCACTTGAATTGAATCACTTAATCATTTGCTCACAGAATCAAACTCTGTCATATTCTACATGCAGCATTTCTCAGTTTCTCAATTTCACAATATTCTACACTTGATACGAGGACATTTTCTATCTCATTATTATATCAGTTGTGCAAAACGCGGTCAACTAGTTTCTCGTCTATTATCGCCGTACTTAAAGTTTCAAAACTGTCAATTCCTCTTAATCACTTGAAAACTATCTTCCATCTACCACTACTTCTGATTTTATGTCGTCTCGTCCTCTTTCTTCTCTTGTCTGTCTTCTGGTTTCTTCTGACGGTCTTTCTCTGCCGTCTCTCAATCTCA
This sequence comes from Achatina immaculata, assembly GCA_009760885.1. Classification (NCBI taxonomy): domain Eukaryota; kingdom Metazoa; phylum Mollusca; class Gastropoda; order Stylommatophora; family Achatinidae; genus Lissachatina; species Lissachatina immaculata. Next base: position 26,396,284 of record CM019694.1, on the reverse strand, counting down.
GTGTACCAACGAGCAAAGTCTACTTGCCTCTTCTCTGGACTTCTGTTCATATCTCTCATCTGATGGCTTCTCGGCTGTTCTGGTCGGACCTTCTTTCTTCCTCTTGTATTCCTGTACTTCTTCGTCCTACTTGGTTTTGTCTGTTCTTCCGTCTTCAGGCCCCCTCCTTAGTCTCCTCTCTCCAGGACTTCCGTATCTCTTCGTCTTCTCCTGTCTCCTCTGTACTTCCATGCTTCTTGGTTTTTCTTGATTTTAGATTGTCTGTTCTTCCGTCTTCGGGGTCCGCCCTCTGTCTTCCCACTCCTCTACTTCTTCTTCTTCTTTCTTGGTTCTTCTTCGTTCTTCCTCCTCTCTCCTGTCTCTCCGCTCACCTTTTTATCTTCAATTCCAGCTTGACGGATTAACCAATAAGTATTTTGGCTCCACCCTTCTGATGTCCACTGGTTTCCATGAGCCCATGTTCCAATGATTGTCCGTCATTCAAACTGCCCCGTGACTTATCTCTCGCAAGTCAATTGTCCAATAGGCCACGCCTCTAAATATTTAATTGGTCAGCTGCCCCAGCTATTATTTTAAAACGGTGTTCAATCGCGTCATAACGCGCGTCACCTAACAGGTGTCAAAGTGTCAACTCCGTCTATACAATTTTTATTTACCTTGCTCTTTCATGTCGGAGGTTTTATTGTGTCCTCCCTTTTCACTGTGTCTGCCTTTTCTATTCGTCCTTTCCATTTTGTTTACTCGTGTCAACGTCCAGTCACTGCTTTGTTATCACCGGACCATCCTACTTTCTGGCGTCCTTCCTTTGTATTACTTATATCTCAGCGTCACTGAGTGTCGTCTTTATCTATTCACTGTTTCCACTGTTTACTTTTGTCCGCGTCTTGTTCTAGTGTCATGGAAGTTCTATATCTTTCTCTTCCTTTCCGCTCCATTTTTCTCTGTCGCTACTCCATTTTACTATTTTCTTTACAGTATATTTTTCATAATCATATTCATTAATAAGAATAATAACAGTAATATTCGTTACTTACAAGGCCATGCTACAGGTACAGTGTACTTTTATTCCATAGCTTTGGCCTGGTTACCGAACCCATATGTGTCTATTAACCGCAGGCAATAAGCTCGAAACAGTTGTACAACCAGCGGATTAGTGTTGATTAGTCTTTCTTCATAGCATGTGTCTTACTGTTTGGGATATGTGGCTTTGTCTGTTGACCACTGGCATCTTTTCTGGGAAGAGAAGAGTTTGAACTAAATGTAAAAGTTATCTGGAGAGGGTAAAAGTTAGAAATCCAGTGGCAACTGGTTCTGATAAGCGACCATTAATCCGTCAGTTTCTAGATACCCCCAAACAAACACACACACATATACATAACACACAAACACGCACACACACACACACACACACAGAACGATCTGTGAGGAAACGCTGTAACTGTTAGTTTTTGTTTGTTTGTTTGCTCTTGATGGTCTTTTCTATCTTTTAGATATGTTGTATATCAAGGTGCATAGTTTATATGTGTTTGCATTATACACAGTGGCTGATTACCGGTAAGCTAACCAGGCCTAACCTTGGGGGTGGGGGGGTGGGGAGGGGTGGCAACATGTTAAAGAAATGCATTATAGATTACTGTTTCATGAATTTACGTCAGGAGATGAACAGAATAGATCGGAAGAGAGGGGCCCCGTTGTAAGCTTAGCCTAGTGGCCTGGCCCACTGATTATTCACATGTATTGACTAGAGGCTTGAGCAGTGGTTGTGTAGGGAGGTTCTCAACAGGGCACACACATGTAGATGTCACATAAAACTAGATTCCACGTAGTCAGTGTCAGATCAGTTTATTCTCTCAACAGTTACCGAACACGCTGTCACTTGCCTACTTCAACTGTCACTTTATTTAATGTATATGATGCAGGCCTGTGAGTTTTTTTAGCCCATTACTCACGATTAGCAACAGCCTGTACAACTGATACGCCTTTCTCTCTCTCTCTCTTTCTCTCTCTCCTTCTGGCGTCACATTTGCCGCCAATCATTCCCCTTCACTTGATCTGTCACTGATTGTTCACATGTAATGTCTAGGGGCCTGGGCCACTGATTATCCACATGTATTGTCTAAGGACTTGGGCGACTGATTATCCACATGTATTATCTAAGGACTTGGGCGACTAATTATCCACGTGTATTATCTAAGGACTTGGGCCACTGATTATCCACGTGTATTATCTAAGGACTTGGGCCACTGATTATCCACGTGTATTATCTAAGGACTTGGGCGACTGATTATCCACATGTATTGTCTAGGGGCTTGGACTACTGATTATCCACATATATTGTCTAGGGGCTTGGGCGAATGATTATCCACATGTATTATCTAAGGGCTTGGGCGACTGATTATCCACATGTATTGTCTAGGGGCTTGGGCTACTGATTATCCACATGTATTGTCTAGGGGCTTGGGCTACTGATTATCCACATGCATTGTCTAGGGGCTTGGGCGACTGATTATCCACATGTATTTCTAAGGGCTTGGGCGACTGATTATCCACATGCATTGTCTAGGGGCTTGGGCGACTGATTATCCACATCTAAGGGCTTGGGCGACTGATTATCCACATTTGTTGTCTAGGGGCTTGGGCGACTGATTATCCACATCTGTTGTCTAGGGGCTTGGGCGACTGATTATCCACATCTGTTGTCTAGGGGCTTGAGCGACTGATTATCCACATCTGTTGTCTAGGGGCTTGGGCGACTGATTATCTACTTGTATTATCTACGGGCTTGGGCGACTGATTATCCACACGTATTATCTAGGGGCTTGGGCGACTGATTATCCACTTGTATTGATCTAGTACATATTTCACCAGTCTTTCTTTGCTCATACTTTTTTTCTCCTTCTTCTTTGTTGTGTTGGTTGTTTGTCTAGATTTAAAAGAAAAGCTAAAATATCCCCTTCCCCACGTCCCTTTTTAAAACTTTTTAATTCAGTTGAAACTTAAAAAAAAACAACACACTTTTAAGTCCGTATAGTAACTAAATTATTATTCAAGCATTATTTCCACAATCATGGGAACTAACAAATGTTCGAAAAATCTGAAGCATTATTATCTTTGTCCGTTGCGCTCTAATGTTAATAGATTATAATCTATGTTTTGTTATACTATTGTTATAGTATAACCGTAGTGATGGACACATGTCAACAACAACAAAATTTAACCAAAAATCCAGCAAGTGTAGTAATAAGAATGAATAGATAGCGTACAGTGAGGGAAAGATACTTAGTTGGTTTCTACGACACGTAGGCAAGTACTGGACCTTGATAAATACATATGGTCAAAATACTCTGTCTGTCTGCCTCTCTGTCTGTCTGTCTGTCTGTCTGTCTGTCTCTCTCTCTCTCTCTCTCTCTCTCTCTCTGTGGTGTGTTTCTCCCCCCCCCCCTCTCTCTCTCTCTCTAAAGAAACTATTAATCTGTGAATTAGTCCATTAGCCCAGTTTAATAGGCCAGCAAAATAGGACTTGGAATTAACAAGGACAAAACAAAAATAATGAAAATTCCCATTAATCAAAATGGAAAAATACACGTAGAAGGGACAGATGTTGAAGAAGTCAATCAATTTGCATATCTTGGCAGCTGCTCAGACCAGGATGGTAACACCAGAAAGGAAGTTAGAATTAGAATTGCAAAAGCAGCATCGATCTTTAAGATCTTGAGAACATATGGCATTCAAAAGTTATAAGCACACAAACCGAGTTAAGATTATTCAATTCAAATGTAATATCCACCATCATTTATGCATGCGAAAGCTGGAAAACAACTAAAGAAATAGACAAGAAATTAAACTCTTTTGAAAACAAATGCCTAAGGAAAATACTCGGCATCAAGTGGAACGAATTCAAGAACAACGCAGCGATAAGACAGATGATTGAACAACAACTAGTCTCATGTGACATATGTTGGTCACGTGATGAGAAGAAATGCTCAGAGAATCCCAAAATAAGCTATCAAGTGGAACACAATAGGCCAAAAAAAAAAAAAAAAGAGGCAGACCGCGAGAAACTCTGAAGAGGACATTGTTAAAAGAGGTAAAATTAATAGGCATAAAATCCCTTGATGAGGTTGAAATGCTCGCCGAGGACAGGAAAAATTGGCGAACTACCTTGCGAGCCTTATGTGGTGTTTAACGGCATTTCTGAACAAGACTCGGGAAAGCTACATATTCTTTAACGTTACAGCTAAGTGCTCTATTCATTTTAGTTTTTTAAATATAGGATTCATGTGAATCCAAACTTTATCTCTTCTCTCTAATTCTTCGTCCTGTATGTGTTTGTATAATTAAGGCTCACGCCGAAACGTCACAACTTTATTGTCGTTAAGTAATAAAGCTGTTCCTATTTTTTTCCTACTTTACACATTGTGAATTGGTTATGTCTTTTCTTTTAGAATCTGGAAAATATAACAAAAATATTACCCCCCTAAAAAAAAAAAAATCTGTCTTAGGATTCGGCGTCTTATTAGTTTAAATACGCGTTGCGTAACAAGGCAATGTCTCTACGAATAGCAAGGGGGCATAAATCTGATGTATTGAATAAACACAACATTTTTGGCGTAGCCTCCCTTGTCAAATGCACACTTCCGTAATTGTGTTCACAAGATGGCGACCAACAAGAAGCAGCAGGACGAGAAGCATCTCAAGATCCTGAGAGATATGGTCTCTCTTCCCAGCAACAAGCAGTGCTTCGACTGCCACCAACGTGGCCCGACATACGTGAACATGACGATTGGGTCCTTTGTGTGCACATCATGCAGTGGCGTTCTGTACGTTGAAAAACACGTTTCTTTAATCATCACTTTACGAACTATATATACGTTTTTTCATACGTAATTTCATGAGTTCCGTAAGAAGTTTCCCACTACTGGTACTCTTGTTATATAAGGTGCAATAAATTAGTGACTATTTTACCGGCATGTCTGTTACTCAGGTGGGAGCCACATTTATTTAGATAGATCAAAAGGAGTGCGTCATTGCTAATATAGTACTTCTATGTTTATAGCGCAGCTTGAGAAAACGTAATAGAGTTCTGTGACATATAAATCCGTTACAGGACATTCTGATGATTTACGCCAAAAGTCTGTCTCTGTAGTTTATGGAATAGGTTAATGTTGTGTTAAAATAGAGGAAGTGGGTTTAATTTATATAGATAAATCGAGGAAATAGGGTTATATTGTATGAATAAATAGACACGAGATTTATATACTCACGGAAAAAAGTAAGTGTGCAATGCTTTAAAAAGCACAATGAACGTGCTGAGGTGATGACTGAAATAAAATTTGGCACACATTATGTTTGATTGTCCAATTACAGATAAAATGATAACTTTCAGGCCAGTCACATGTCACAAAAAAGTGAAAAAAAACTCACCTAATGTGGCTCACCACCCCAAGAAAAGAAAATCAGGGTTTCAATATTGTGTGTGTCCTCCTCTGGCAGTTATCACTGCTTGACACCGTCTTCTCATCGAACCAATGACAAGTTGTATCAATTGTTGAGGCGTGTTATTCCATTCTTCTTACAACGCTTGGGCTAATTCTTGGCGGTTTCCAGGACGATTGTGTCTTCGCAACCTGCGACCCAGTTCATCCCAAATGTGCTCGATAGGTGACAGGTCCAGTGAAACTGGTGGCCGTGGCAAGACAGTAATCTGGTGCTGCTGAAAGTGGTCCCTGACCACACATGCGACATGTGGACGAGCGTTAACCTGCTGTAGTATCATATGCCTTGTCCATTAGCATCCGGAAAAGGCATTACGTGGCGTGTAATGATTTCATCTCTATATCATAAACCTATAAGGTTGCCATTGAGGAAGACTAGGTTTGTTCGGCCAGCATAGGAAATTCCTCCCCAAACCATTACACTGCCTCCTCTTATCCTATCCACCTCTAGCACACAGTTATTGCAAAACGTTCTCCTCTTCGCCTGTACACTAAAGCATGCCCATCATGGCCTTGCATACAGAATCTGGACTCATCAGTGAATAGGATCCGTCTCCATTGATGATAAGGCTATGCCACATGGTGCCTGGCCCAGTTCAAGCGGGTTTGTCTGTGGCGAACTGTCAGTACTGTTCTAACTGCAGGCCTATGAGGTAAAAGATTTACTGCTCTGAGTCTGTTCCTCACTGTCCTGCCCGACACACGTCTTACACCTGGAATGTTGCAGGCAGTCCATGTTGCCTGGAGAAACCTGTTACGAAGGTGCATGAGGTGGATGTAGCGGTCTTGTGCAAGGGTGGTAACTCATCTGCCACTTCTATGGCGGTCAGCAACGGAACCATTTTGGTTAAAACGACTTTGAAGGCGTGATATTGTGTTTCTGTGAACATTAAAATATTGAGATACTGCTGCTACTGTTGATCCAGCAATTAACATCCTAACAGCTATTTCTCGCTGATGTTCATTCAATCTTGGCACGATGAAAAAAGATGTTTATTTTGGAATTCCACTACTTCTTTCTTCAACAATTACATGAAGAGATCTCTGAGAACAGAATTACACACTTACCCTCATTTTATCCGTGGTCAGTAACCAATCATGGATCACGCACATGATTTCACTGGAGCTGTGGTTATCTCCCCATGAATAGCGCGATCAACTTCGTGCAGCACGGGGAAGTAGACAACACTCAGACAAAACTTTGTGCCAAATTTGATTTCATTTCACTCATGACAACGTAATTGGTGCGCTTGACACCGCTGCACACTTACTTTTTTCCGTGATTATATTATATGGATAAATACAGGAAGAGTTTTATGTTACTGGGATAGATTGAGAACAGGATTATATAGTATAGAATAGAGGAATAATTTATTCTCCCATAATGTGAAAGTAATAATGTAATTAAGTTTATTTCATGTAGTTGCATAAATCAAAACGTGGAGTGTATGGACAAGAGATAGTTTATTATTTATTTATGTATTCATTTAATTGCTTCTTCATGATTATTATGCTCATTAACAAATGCTGAATGACTGTGACTGAGTGAAAGCTGAATGATGAAGGATATAATATTAGATGGGCCTGCACGCCTAATTCTTAGCTCTTTGAAAATAAAGTATGTTCGTTCGTTGCCTGGATAAATGAAGGGACTAGATTCATAATCCATGGATAAAGACAGGGAATAAGTTCATAGTACCTGCATAAAGACAGGGAATAAGTTTATAGTACCTGCATAAAGACAGGGAATAAGTTCATAGTACCTGCATAAAGACAGGGAATAAGTTCATAGTACCTGCATAAAAACAGGGAATAAGTTCATAGTACCTGCATAAAGACAGGGAATAAGTTTATAGTACCTGCATAAAGACAGGGAATAAGTTCATAGTACCTGCATAAAGACAGGGAATAAGTTTATAGTACCTGCAGAAAGACAGGGAATAAGTTCATAGTACCTGCATAAAGACAGGGAATAAGTTCATAGTACCTGCATAAAGACAGGGAATAAGTTTATAGTACCTGCATAAAGACAGGGAATAAGTTTATAGTACCTGCATAAAAACAGGGAATAGATTTACTTTGAATTTTGTGTTAGCATGGCTATAATATTTACATATTTTTTTTCTTTTGTGTTCTTGTACATGTTGGATCAGATCTTGAATTATGTATTTGATTTCCCTCACTGAGCTACCTAGTTAGTGGTTAGGTGCATGCTCTACTAATCCAGTGGTATCAGGTTCAAGTCCCAGGAGTGGGACTTTTTTTCTAGCCCGTGCCAAAAGGCCCCGGGGTTCACCCAGTCTCTAAAAATGGGCAAGAAATCTGGGAATGTAAATGCAGCCAGGCATGATACAGACCACATCACACAATGGTCGTGGAAATATAGGCGTAATACCATATTCCCAAATGCACCTTAATGACATGGAGGTGGAAATTTTAGCTTGTTGTTTTTTTTCTTTCCCTGTGAAACTGTCCAAAGGTTAAAAGATCAAATTTCTTTTATGAACAGAAGTTAAGGGAGTATGCCTCACTGATGATGAGAGATGTGTAGTTGTTTCATTATCTCAGGCAGCAAGGCCAGCCATTACCATTACCTGCTTTCGTGTATTCTGCAGTCCCTTCATTGGCTTTATACATTTTTGTGATTCGAGTATTATAACATTCAGGTAACATATTTTGCATGATATCCATCCATGTCCTTGGTTGGTGATCGACTAAGCAATCACTGCCCAGTATTGCTGTTGTATCTTGCAGGCAACAACAAATTCTCTCCACCTCTCATGGCCTGCGGACAGCTTTTGTAATGTGCCCCATCTGTGACGTATGCTGGTCATTTCCACTTCTGCAGTTCTCCGCCAGGTAGCCTTTGGTCTGCCTCTCTTTCTTTTTCCCTCAGGTGACCATCTCATGGCTGTCTTAATGTTGGTTGAGTCTCTTAGTAGCACCAATCCACTTCCAGTGTTTTTTTTTTCCTTTGCTGTTATGACATGCACACCTTCTAGTTCACTCTGGGCAAGTAGGTCTCTATTATTTATTGTTTGTGGCCAGTAAATATTCAAAATCTTTCTGAGGCAGGTTGTGTGGAATGAGGATAATTTGCCCATTTCCTTTGCAGCTGTTCTCCATTATTCTGCTCCACAGAGGAGTATGGATAACGCACAACTCTGGTACAGCTTTGTTCTGGTTCTAGTGCTGTACTAAGAGGACTTCCAGATGTTTCTAAGATTAATGAAAGTTGTTCTGACTTTATTTACTCTACTCTTTATTTGTTCCTCCATCCAGTGTTAGTAAGCTGCCATGGTCTGTGAAGGTGTCTGTTTCTGTTAGGTTTTGCTCATTCATTTTAACTGATGCTTGGTTCTGTGTATTTACTTTCATTATCTCTGACTTCTTTATATTGATGTTCAGCCCCACTTGTCTGCTGATTGCATCTAGAGTGCTCGTTTTCTCCTGGATGTGGTGGTGAGTATGTGCTACGAGTGCTGTATCATCTGCATACTCCAACTCTTCAAGCGTGGGAAAAAAACTGTGTCAGTCTTATTACCTCTTTGGGCAGCTTCTGTTGTTTTGTTCATCATCCAGTCTATGACAGTGATGAAAAGAATAGCTGATAGGGTACATCCTTGTCTAACCCCTGTTTTCACCTGGACATTAGTCAGGAGTGGGGAGGGAGGGGCAAAGAACAAAGCCACTGGTAGTTTCCATGTGTGTCGTAAGAGGTGACAAAGGAGGTTCTGTGCAGGACCAACAGCCCCGTCATGTTGAGAAGCTTAGCATGTTGCAGAAACAGCAATAAATAATCAAGTGTCACTGCATAATCAAAAGTTTCTATGACAGTTTCACTTGTAGTCTTGGCCAAAGTGATATAAACTTTGAGGGTTGTTCATGCCACAGTTGGATAATAATGTGGTGTGGGGAGGTAGACGCAGCTGGCACATGTGCAGGAAGAAGAAATGTTAGCTCTTATACTTCCATGCAGTTCCCATGACACTTTAATATCCTGTGTTATCATTCTCTGTATCTGCCATGTACTGTCAAGAAATGATGTGATGCTTTATTTTTAAGAGATAACAATGGTTTAATATTACAGACTCCCAAACTGAGTCAAAACCATATGCCTGTAGCTATTTTGATCATTATTTTCAAAGCCAGATAAATGGGTTATGGCAGTGAGAGGGTTAATATCTTCATGGCATGAAATGGTGGCATCATGTCTGTTAAATGATTCATCCACAGCCGAGGCTTGAACCCACCCCATCGTATCAAATCCATATCCATGGCCAGCTTCACACCAGAGGAAATGGTTTTTCTCAAAGCTCATGGAAATGAGGTCAGCATGTACTGGGTGGTTCCATCCATCATGTCTGAATATTTGTTTCATCTTTCTTTGCTTTATGTTTTATATCGGTGGATCTCAACCATGTTTTGCCCCGTGTATCTTTTTTTTTTTTTTCAGCTTGTCAGAGTGTCATTCCCAACCCCCTCGCCCCAAAACCTCTACCTCACCCTCCCCCCTTCCAAGATTGTTTGACTCAGAAAGTGCATTCCAAATAACATGCATATAATATTCCAAAAGTCTCAAGTTTGGGTCTCGGTCTGTGTGCCACACCTCCCCCCACCCCAGTTCTCAAATTTCCTGGGGGGGGGGGGGGGGCTGGAGGATTGGTAGAGAACCCCTGTTAATTCCCCAGTGGTCGATAATCCCTATTAATTCTTCATCAGTCGGGAACCCCTTTTAATTCCCCACTGATTGAGAGCCCCTGTTAATTCCCCACTGGTCAAGAACTCCTGTTAATTTCCCTACTGGTCTTGAACCCCTGTTAATTCCCCACAGGTTGAGAACCCTTTTTAATTCCCCATTGATCGATAATCCCTATTAGTTTGTTCCACTGGTTGAGAACCCCTTTTAATTCCCCACTGGTTGAGAACCTCTTTTAATTCTCCACTGGTTGAGAACCCTTGTTAATTCTCCATTTTTTAAGAACCCCTGTTAATTCTCCACTGGTCTTGAACCCCTGTTAATTCTCAACTGGTTGAGAACCCCTGTTAATTCCCCACTAGTCAAGAACCCCCTGTTAATTCTCCACTGGTCAAGAACCCCTGTTAATTCTCCACTGGTTGAGAACCCCTGTATTATATTCTTTATTGTGTATTATCATTTTGTATATGTTTCTCTTTTTTTGTTTTCACACCATGATGTGAAGGAAAAGGAGAGTGATCTCTAAGGACTTCTTGCTGTGTGGTTTATGTTACCTGTAGCCTTGATTCCATTGTGTTACTTCATAAATGACTGGCACATGTCATTTCATTTTCACCTTTTATGTTACGTGTACAAACATTGACTCTCACCATCTTCAGCTTTGTATGGTTATTAGCACTTTAAAACATTTTTGTGGCCTTTCTTTATTTCATGCTGTTGGGTCAGTCCATTAATACATTTTTCTTTTTCGTGTGGTCTCTCCCACTTTTCTTTTCCCTTTGGTTTTTCAGTTGTTATTGAGAATATTTGGGCCCATAAAGGATATCAGCAGTGGAAAATGGAGAGCTAGAAAGAGCAGTGAACTTAACAGGTTATTTAAATCCCGACGAGTTATAAATTGTTTTGAAACTGAATAGATTACACTGGTCGGGCCATGTGGAAAGAGTGGAAGAGAACAGACAAATGGACATGATGTATGTACAAGAGATGACGGAAACAAGACCAAGGGGAAGACCAAGACAGAGGTGGAAAGGTAACATAAAAGAGGATGCAGAGGAAATCGGTGTCATCAGCTGGAGAAAGAAAAGTAAAGAGTAAAGGAGACGAACTTTATCTGCGGCAGTGAAACTTAATGGCTTGGAAAGTTGAAGAAGAAGAATCATTGGGAAAAATGAGTGTGAAGCTATAGGAATTGGGTAGTTGGAGAATAAATGACATGGGCGATGAAAGAGAAGTAAAGGGAATGTGTAGTGGAGGGGAATAATGGGATATGAATTACAAGTGAATTATGGAAGATTCTGAAATGAGGGAATGTTAAAAAATGAAACTATAGGAATTGGGCTCCACTCTCCCCATCACCTAGAAACAGCATAATATAATAAAATACAGAAAGTCATCCTTGCAAAAAAATTGAGTTTTGGGGATGGGTACTGCAGCAGCTGGGGTACTGTCTTCTCATGTAGGAAGAACATGGCTCTCAAAAAGAGGAAGAGCAAAAAAAAAAAAAAAAGTTCCATTGTTAGTTACCACAACCAGCAACTTGTGTATTAAGAAAATTTTTAAAAATAAATGAAGAAACCAGAGGTCTCAAGAACCCCTGTTAATTCCCTACTGGTCAAGAACAGAAGTCTTAACACTGTATAACCTTATGGCTGTGGCAGTACATGGGACATGTATCTGCTGTATATCTTAGTCAGTCAGTCATTTGCATGTCCCTTGTGGAACTTTGCCTCCCTAACAGCTCTCCTGTAGGCCTCTCAGGTGTAATCAAGATGCCCTGCTGCTGATGCATCCATCTGCAGATTATCAACGTCTTGCACCCATCTTCACCTTGGTCTTCCTCTCTTTCTTTTTCCCATTATGTACCCTTCCAAGATGGTCTTCTGTAGATTATCATGATGTTTAATGTGTCCAAAATATTTAAATTTTCTCTGTTTAATCCTCTTTACTAGCCAGCCTTCTTCAATATTAAAATATTGTAATATGGATATATTTGTTCTTTTCTGTGTTCACGATATTTGACGAACTCTTCTGTAGCATTTATATTCAAAGGCATTTACATGTTTTCAGCTGTTTTGTTAAGTGTCCAGGTCTCACAGGCATATGTTGCGATGGGAAAGATGCATGCCCTTTAAAATCTTATTTTTGTAGTTCTGTCTGTTCCTCTCCACAGCTTCTTTAGTTGTTTTACTTTTTTGTATATCTAGTGTGCATAAATGAAATGCTCATATGCTCCTTATTCCATATCTAACATTGCACTATGGCTGTATCACTTTAAGCAGTATCACTGACATAGTTGGATTTGCTCCATCTGTTATATCAGCCTGACCTACCAAGCCAAAGGCTCGTTATCTCTTCTGAGTGCAGTTAATACGGTCCATATCCATTCTGAGATTAGATTTAACCTTTGACTCCTCCAAACACTGGAAGGATAAGTCCTTTGCGATAGGACTTTCGTATGATTTTCAAAGACTCCTAAATGAAAAAAATGCAGCATTAATACCAGTAGGTGAAATCTGAATGTGATTTTAGCGTGCGGAGTTTTAGTTGTACGGTGTGTCCTACTTGTGGAGAGTTTGTTATCAGATTGGTTGAAAGATATGGTAGATAGTAGTTTTGTCTATAGCTCCGTCACAGCTTCCACCTTTGCTTTGTAATCAGCATATGCTTACAGAGTGGCTTTTCTAATTCTGTTAATTTTTGTTTTTCAGTTCGTTTAGCAGTTTGGCAGTTATAGCAGAATAGCAGCAGTGCACATTTTTTTGTTAAAAGTACTTTTTCTTGGTGAAATCTCTGTGATGTAGAAATTTGGACAATAAACAAGAAAATGGAAAAGACAATTGGGACACTTGGAATGTGGATATATAGAAGAATGGGGTGAATTTCATGGATAAAAAAAGAAAACAAATAAGCACAAAATCATCTGAAGATTAGAAAGAGAAATAATGAAGAACATTATTACTGGACAGTTAAAATATATTGATAATTTCAAAATGCATCATACAGTAATGAAAAATATACCAGAGGGAAAGTAGAGAGAGAAATGATATAGATTTGTAGACAATGTTAAAAAAAAAAAATGGACTAGACTGAACTTGGCTGGGTTCACTGTGAAAATGAAGGACAGAACAAGTTTAAGGATCATTGTAGGCACTCTTCAATGGGAAGAGAGCATAAGATAATGATGAAGGTGATTTTGGTGAATATGTAGATAATAGTTTTGTCCTTTCAAACTTGTTTGTTATGTGTATATTATGTTTGTCATGTGAGCTGTACAAATCTGTCCTTGTCCTAGGTGCTGTGTTTATCAGAGGGCAAAGATGCAGTATGTGTTTAACTGATGTTGAGTATTTGCAGCTGAGTGAAAACTGAATGATGAAAAGCAGAATGTGTTGAGTCCACATGCCTAGTTACCTTCTGAAAGTAAGGTTCGTTTGCTCACTCCACTAATACTAATACTAAGTTTATCAGTTAACAGTGATGATGTAGTTCAGAAGTGCCTGTGGTGTTAATTATGTTCCCGTCACTTGCAAAACTTTGGAGATCTTTGAACACGAGCATCGGGTCAGACTGTGGGGCCAGGTTCAAGTGGCGTCCTTGTGGCAAGAGTTCTGCTGTTTCCACCAGCACCATCAGGAGCTCGAGCACAGTCCTACCATTGTTAGTCAGGCTGCTGGGCCTGCCACAGAATGTTTCCAGGAGCAGTGAAGCAAGAAGTTTGAATAAGGGCTTATTAGTCATGCCGTCTTTAGTTCAAACTGCAGTAGGTTCAAATCGTGTTTGTTTTCAAGTGTTGCTTGTAACAGAACATGCATTTGGAGCACAATATTGAGACAGTTAACATGGGAGTGAATTTGAGATGCTGTCTTTTGTCACCTTTATTTCAGGGTACCAGTTTTATTTTCTGGGGTGTATTTTTTTTTTTGTCAGGGGTTCTCAGTATATGCTAATGTGTGGTCCTGTTGACACAGAAATATCTGGATTTTTACTTTTTCAGATTTTTTTTTCCAAGTCCAGGAATGGAGAAAGAAAAATTCCAACAGTTTACATATTTCCAGGAGCCATGACCCATAGAGGCTCACAATTTACATATCTCCAGTTGCAATGACCCATAGAGGCTCACAGTTTATAGATTTCCAGTTGCAGTGACCCATAGAGGCTCGCTCTTCTTTAGTGTCAGCAGTTTAAATGGCCAAAATACTTGTCTGAGAGTGGGATACTTCCTCTAATAATCTAGAGAGTTACATAGTTATTTTGCTGTCTATAGTAGAGAGTTTCCTACATGTGAATGTAGTAGAGAGTTTCCTACATGTGAATGTAGTAGAGAGTTTCCTACATGCTGAACGTATTAGATAGTTTCTTACATGCTGAACTTAGTAGAGAGTTTCCTACATGCTATACTTAGTAGAGAGTTTCCTACATGTGAATGTAGTAGAGAGTTTCCTATATGCTGAACGTAGTAGAGAGTTTCTTACATGCTGAACGTAGTAGAGAGTTTCCTACATGTGAATGTAGTAGAGTTTCCTATATGCTGAACGTAGTAGAAAGTTTCTTACATGCTGAACGTAGTAGAGAGTTTCTTACATACTGAACATACAAAGTCCCACAATTAAGTAATGAGACTAATTCCATAAAAAAATAAAATAAACAACAGTTGAAGATATAACCTATATTTTATTCAAAGTAAGCCCCTTGTGCGTTGATACAGTGAATGGCATGATCTAACAAACACTGGAATGACCTCTGTAGTTCTTCTGTGGTATGGCCTTTAAACTCGATGTTACAGCCCTTTGGATGTCATCAGTGTCATCAAAGAAGCGTCCTTTCAGTGGTAACTTTAATTTTGGGAATAGAAAATAATCACAGGGAGACAAATCTGGAGAACAGGATGGATGGTTGAGAACACATGCTTGTTTTGGGGCTAAAATTCCTATACAACTACTGCCCGGTGAACCGTGAACCGGTGCATTATCATGAAGAAGGAAAAAACTGCCAGGTGTTGAATACTTGAGTTAGACTTGGAGAATCCTTTTCAGTAGTCATTTCAAAATACTTACATAAACTTTGGCAGTGACAGTTGTCCGTCTGGAATAAATTCTTTGTGAATAACTCCTTTTCTGTCGTAGAAGCACACCAACATTGTCTAAACAGAATTTAATGTTAGCTTTTTGATCCATGCTAATTACGTGACAATGCACCTCTAACTAGGTCAACAGAATGGCGACTTGTTTGTTGTCTGCTTATCCGACGGGGATGAAAAGTTGCCAGGTCATAGATGAAGGCTGCCTCTTTGGATTCCATGCTTTGCTTCATGGATGGCAGTTTTGTCTTGGCCATAATAAAATTAGTTTCATTACTTAATTGTCTGACCATGTAGTAGAGAGTTTCTTACATGCTGAACATAGTAGAGAGTTTCCTACATGTGAATGTAGTAGAGAGTTTCCTACATGTGAATGTAGTAGAGAGTTTCCTACATGTGAATGTAGTAGAGAGTTTCCTACATGCTGAACATAGTAGAGAGTTTCCTACATGCTGAACATAGTAGAGAGTTTCCTACATGCTGAACATAGTAGAGAGTTTCCTACATGCTGAACATATTAGAGAGTTTCCTACATGCTGAACATAGTAGAGAGTTTCCTACATGCTGAACATAGTAGAGAGTTTCCTACATGCTGAACATATTAGAGAGTTTCCTACATGCTGAACATAGTAAGAGTTTCCTACATGCTGAACATATTAGAGAGTTTCCTACATGCTGAACAGTAGAGAGTTTCCTACATGCTGAACATAGTAGAGAGTTTCCTACATGCTGAACATAGTAGAGAGTTTCCTACATGCTGAATATAGTAGAGAGTTTCCTACATGCTGAACATAGTAGAGAGTTTCCTACATGTGAATGTAGTAGAGAGTTTCCTACATGCTGAACATAGTAGAGAGTTTCCTACATGCTGAACATAGTAGAGAGTTTCCTACATGCTGAACATAGTAGAGAGTTTCCTACATGCTGAACATAGTAGAGAGTTTCCTACATGCTGAACATAGTAGAGAGTTTCCTACATGCTGAACATAGTAGAGAGTTTCCTACATGCTGAACATAGTAGAGAGTTTCCTACATGCTGAATATAGTAGAGAGTTTCCTACATGCTGAATATAGTAGAGAGTTTCCTACATGCTGAACATAGTAGAGAGTTTCCTACATGCTGAACATAGTAGAGAGTTTCCTACATGCCGGTAGTAGAGAGTTTCCTACATGCTGAACATAGTAGAGAGTTTCCTACATGCTGAACGTAGTAGAGAGTTTCCTACATGCTGAATGTATTAGAGAGTTTCCTACATGCTGAACATAGTAGAGAGTTTCCTACATGCTGAATGTATTAGAGAGTTTCCTACATGCTGAATATAGTAGAGAGTTTCCTACGTGCTGAACATAGTAGAGAGTTTCCTACATGCTGAACATATTAGAGAGTTTCCTACATGCTGAGTGTATTAGAGAGTTTCCTACATGCTGAATGTATTAGAGAGTTTCCTACATGCTGAATGTATTAGAGAGTTTCCTACATGCTGAATATAGTAGAGAGTTTCCTACATGCTGAATATAGTAGAGAGTTTCCTACATGCTGAATGTATTAGAGAGTTTCCTACATGCTGAATATAGTAGAGAGTTTCCTACATGCTGAACATAGTAGAGAGTTTCCTACATGCTGAACATATTAGAGAGTTTCCTACATGCTGAGTGTATTAGAGAGTTTCCTACATGCTGAATGTATTAGAGAGTTTCCTACATGCTGAATGTATTAGAGAGTTTCCTACATGCTGAATATAGTAGAGAGTTTCCTACATGCTGAATATAGTAGAGAGTTTCCTACATGCTGAATGTATTAGAGAGTTTCCTACATGCCGATAGTAGAGAGTTTCCTACATGCTGAATATAGTAGAGAGTTTCCTACTTGCTGAATGTATTAGAGAGTTTCCTACATGCCGATAGTAGAGAGTTTCCTACATGCTGAATATAGTAGAGAGTTTCCTACTTGCTGAATGTATTAGAGAGTTTCCTACATGCCGATAGTAGAGAGTTTCCTACATGCTGAATATAGTAGAGAGTTTCCTACTTGCTGAATACAGCTGCCAAAAAATGTAATCCTGCTTCCCATGGACTGATATTTCGGTTTAATACCCTCATTAGCTTCAATTGCTTTACTTACATTATGATTGTCTGCATCATATTCTAGGACAGAATGATCATGTCTTGTTACTTTCTATCAGTGATAGAATAATCTAACAGCGTGGATAAAGCTCTGTAAATTGTCATTATTTTCTTATAATGGAGGTGAATATGACAGTTGATTACTAAGTCTTTTTTTTTTATTCTTTAGTATCATCGTTGGTTGACTAATTATCTTTCTCATTTCTTATATCTAATATCTTACATCCTTCCCGTGCCGTTAAACGTCACATAGGGCTCGCAAAGTAGTTCGCCAATTTTTCCTGTCTTCGGCGAGTCTTTCAACCTCATCAAAGGATTTTATGCCTGTTAATTTGGCCTCTCTTAATAATGTCCTCTTCAGAGTTTCACGCGGTCTGCCCCTTTTTCTTCGGCCTGTTGTGTTCCACTTGATAGCTTGTTTTGGGATTCTCTGATCATTTCTTCTCATCAAGTGACCAACATATGTCCATCTCCTTTTCCTGATCACCCATGAGACTGGTTGTTGTTCAGTCATCTGTCTTATCTCTGCATTGTTCTTGAATTCATTCCACTTGATGCCGAGTATTTTCCTTAGGCATTTGTTTTCAAAAGAGTCTAATTTCTTTTCTATTTCTTTAGTTGTTTTCCAGCTTTCACATGCATAAATGAGGGTGGATATTACATTTGAATTGAATAGTCTTAACTTGGTTTTTGTGCTTATAACTTTTGAATTCCATATGTTCTCAAGATTCTTGAAGATTGATGCTGCTTTTGCAATTCTGATCCTAACTTCCTTTCTAGTGTCACCATCCTGGTCTATGTAGCTGCCAAGGTATGAAAATTGATTGACTTCTTCAATATCTGTCCCTTCTATGTGTATTTTTCCATTTTGATTGATGGGAATTTTCATTATTTTTGTTTTGTCCTTGTTAATTTCAAGTCCTATTTTGCAAGCCAGTGAAGACAGGCTATCTGTTTTTTCTTGCATGGAATTCACATTATTACTGATAAGAGTTATGTCATCAGCAAAATCAAGATCTTCTAGTTGGGTCCCATGTACCCAGTCAATACCTGTGTTACCTGTGCAGCATTTTTTCATTATGAAGTCTATTGTAATCCCAAAAAGTAAAGGAGACAGTATACATCCTTGTTTCACACCTGTTTCAATCTGGAACCATTCACTCATCCCTTCTTCTGTCTTGACTGCACAACCATATCCATTGTATAAGTCCTTAATGATGTTGACAATTTTAGATGGTATTCCATATAGACATAAAATTATCCATAATGAATCTCTGTGTATGCTATCAAATGCCTTTTTAAAATCTATGAAGTTCAGTATTAATGGTTTCTGCTTTTCAATATGGTCTTCAAGTATTATTCTGAGAGTAAAGATCTGGTCGAGACAGCTTCTCCCTTTTCGAAATCCTGCTTGTTCTTCTCTCATTGCAGTATCCACTATATCTTTGAGTCTATTCAAAATGACCTTGCAAAATACTTTTGACACAACTGATATTAAGGTTACTCCTCTCCAGTTGTTACAGTCACTAAGGTTGCCCTTTTTTGGTATTTTAACAATAATTCCTTTCTTCCAATTAGAAGGGACCTTTTCTTCTTTCCAAATCTTGTTAAACATTCTCTGTAGTTGTCTCATGTTGTCACTATTGATAGCTTTTAGCATCTCGGCTGTTATTTCATCTTCACCTGCAGCTTTGTTGTTAGCCATTAAATTCACTGCTGTTTCAGTTTCATGCAATTTAATTTCATCTAAGTTGACATTTAGCTGTGGGGCTGGTAAGTCAGTTTCAAGGTTTAACAATTCTTTTGGGTGTGGTCGAGTGAGTATTTCTTGGAAGTGTTCAGCCCATCTTTGCTTTTGGTCTTTATTTGATGTTAATAGTGTTCCAGTTTTGCTAAGGTTTGGTCTTTCTTTAGATGTAATAGTACCTGTTAGCCTCTTTTGTATGTTATATAAAGTTTTGCTGTCTCCTGTTTTTGCTGCTTTTTCTGCCTCTTTCGCCATATTGTCTATGTATTCTCTTTTATCCCTTCTAGCTGAACTTTGTACTTTCTTGTCTATGTCTTTGTATTTTGCTTTTGCCAAATCTCTTTCATGATCTGCTTTTGCATTCAACATGTCTAATTTGACTGCTCATCTTTCATGTATATACTTCCATGTTTTATCTGATATCCATGCTTTTCTATTTGGTTTTTCCAATCCAGCGCTTACTTTTGCTGCTGTGATTATGTCTGTGCTGTAAGAATTCCATAACTCATCTATACCTATCTCCTCAACTTCACTGGGTGTTTTGGAATGATTGGCAAGTTCCTGATTGAAATTAATGTTAGTATTTTCTTCTTGTAGGCTGTGGCTGTCTATCTTTCTGTGTACTGATTTCTTGTGTTGACTTTTCAATTTTAGTTTTATTTTCTCTATGCACAGATTGTGATCACTGTTGACATCTGCACCCCTATAAGCCCTTACATCCATGAGAGATGTTCTGTATTGCTTTCTAATACAAAAATGGTCTATCTGGTTTCTAGTTCTATCATCTGGAGATATCCATGTTGTTTTATGTATCTCTTTGTGTGGGAATATTGTGCCTCCAATGACCATGCCCTCTGTTAGACATACTTCAATTAATCTTTCTCCATTCTGGTTAACCATGTCAATTCCTTCTTTCCCCATCACTTTTTCTCATTTACTTGTAGAGAATCTTTGAAGAATTTATGTTTCAGATCATTCCGCCATTTTGTCTTGTCTTGTCCTGCTCAGTCTCCCTGTAACTGCGAGCTGGTGTTCTTTTGCAGCCCATGCTGTGGAGGTGTTGAGGCACAACATCATATCTTGTGGGAGCAGGTTATGCCAGCTATTTTTTCAGTCCCGGAGTACAGCTAAAATGCAGAGGGTGTGCAGTGCTTTTTTAGCAGACTTCATTACCATTGGGACTATGGCGATCCCTGCCCCGTTAGCCAGGCTAGGCCGGTTACTAAGGGTACCAGCGGAGAGGTGGGACAGGGTCTTGGTCAACTATGGTTCCCTAACCCAGATGCTAGCATATATGCCATGGGTCGCTGATTGTCTGATCGGACAGCATTCCTCCATGGATGCATAAATATGAATGGCATTTCTTTGTGCATATGAATTATGCTTGTTAGAAAAACTTGGCATTTCCATGCAGATTAGGTTGAAGTTCACGTGACCTCATTGGCAGGATAAAATGATCAGCTAAAAAGTAATATTTACAATTTTTACCATAAAAGTGCAGCAGGTGTGGTTTAGAAAGTTGACCAGGGCTTCGTCCAGGTCTTGAAGTTAAGTTTTATAGAAGTTCTTGTGGAGATTAATCCACTGACCTTAGTTTGTATAGCAAAGTTCATCGTTTTATAGTTTATTACTAGCTGATTACGCGGCATTACTCGGGAATTTATTAATTATTAATTAATTTGAGATCGCCATGTTTCTCCCACGGACTGCCTTATGTTGCCTGCTCAAGGGTGGGTTCATCCAAGAAGTTACTTATTTTTAATCCTAGAGGTGAAACTAAAAATGTTGTATATAATCAAGTTTTTGAGTTAAATTAATACTATAGTGAATTTATAAAAGACTTTACTCCATAATATATAGACTGCCTTTGTGACTTGTTGATCGCGATCGAGAATGCTAGTCTCCCTGGAAATTGCAATCTCTTAAAGTTAAAAGGGAGATCCACTGGAATGAGTGGTATCCTTGGGATAAAAACTGTTTCACCCTCTACCTGTCCTGTTAAGATAGTCGCTTCAGCTACATTTCCCAGCATCCTCTTTACACACAGCCTTGTACCATTGCAAAGTTTTGGCGGGTCGAGGTTCCATAGTAAAATAATTGGAGATCCCACCCCAATTTTCACCACCTTCCATGCCGATGGGGGTTGAACGTTGGACGTAAAAGGCATTGGGAGTGTCACTATTCATCTCTGCGATCCCGAAAACTATAGGAGTCAACTATAGTATATTGTTGTCGATTATTTTTACATTTCACCCCCACCACCAGGGTTGCTTGTAGTGTCACACCCCCACAGTAGTTTTTTTTCCAGATTGTAAGTTAAATGTGTACCAAGTTTGGTTGAAATTGCTCCAGGCGTTCCAGAGGTATGCTGGAGCGTACACAAGTTGAAGAGTAAACAAATATAATTAAAACAAAAAAATACCATCAGAATTCTTTGGACTTGCCATGGGATGCTACAAAAGCTGCTCTTAGACCAGCGCCGCTCTATTTCACGATTATCTCCCTTAGACCACTTTTTTCCTCCTTGAATTTAGTGGTTAGTATGTCACCCCCTTCCCACTCCCACCCCTAGGGGTGTCATACCACCGCAGTACTTTTCTCCAGACTGTGAGTCATATGTGTACCAAGTTTGGTTGAAATTGCTCCAGGCGTTCCAGAGTTGTGCTGGAACATACATACACACACGTACATTCATGTATATATATATATATATATATCACACGTACATTCATGTATATATATATATACCCACATCATACTGGTTGGTTTGAGCCAGAAAGTCTATATGTATTATAATCAGTAATTTTTTGGCACAAAACTTGTGTTTGTAACAAACCTAATGGATTATATCAGTGCAGTGGCCCAAGGGAAAAAAAAAAGAATACTTTTGCTTTGTATTAAGAAACTGCAATCTAGGGAAAGGGCGTGGAAGAGAGTTTTCAACAGAGGCCGAATTCTGTTTTCTCTTTGGTCATATCTGGCGTCAGGACTTTGGTCCAGAGAGAACAAACATAAGATTGGGCAGTTTTTTGTTTTTCTTTTAATCTCAATGAAATGTCACAGTAGGTTACAAAAATATGGTTTGTGGTAAGTCGGCCAACCATACATAGAGAACTACGCCGAACTACGAAAACAAACGCGTGTTTCACGCAGTATTGTTATGGAAACTCTAGGATATCCGGAAATGTTCTCAGTTAAATATGACAAGTTCTTCAGCATCTGAGATGATGGTGGTGGTGGTGGTGGTGGTGGTGGTGTAAACCAGTACATCAGCCAGAAGGGAGGTTTAAAACAAAACAAAACCTACATGAGACCCGAACCCACCGTATCAACCAAACGCAATCGCTAGCATTGCGTGGTCGTTAAACTGGCTCGGGTTGTCGGCCTTAGGCCTGGTTAGTTTGTGTGATATGAGTGAGATTAGTTTACTCTGAACACACAGGGCTAGGGGCAGCGGTTCGTTGCTTCATTTCAGTATCTAGCTTAACATCCTGGCAGCGATGTCAGCGCCAGCTGTTGTGTCGCGGGGATGGTAGGGGTCATTTCCCCACTGACTTACTTAACGTTGCCTCATTTGTTTCATCATGTGCTTATGTAGGGCTCACAAATATGCGCGCTTATTTTGAATAGAAGAGGAGTGCCCCACGGCCATGTATATGGAGGTGCCCTACAGCCATGTATATGGAGGTGCCCCACAGCCATGTATATGGAGGTGCCCCACAGCCATGTATATGGAGGTGCCCCACAGCCATGTATATGGAGGTGCCCCACAGCCATGTATAAGGAGGTGCCCGGCTAGCAGTCCCAACACGGCTAGTTGGGTGCTTAGCTATTCTGTCCTCTCTTTTTTTCCGCTTGCCTTGTTGATTAGCAAGTCAGTTTTCATCCATTACGGGGCCCCCTGTTTTCATCCACTATGGAGTCCCTGTTTTCATCCGCTACGGGGTCCCTGTTTTCATCCATTACGAGGCCCCCTGTTTTCATCCGCTACGGTGCCCCCTGTTTTCATCCACCATGGAGTCCCTGTTTTCATCCACTATGGGGTCCCTGTTTTCATCCGCTACGGGGTCTCTGTTTTCTTGCACTGACTGGGCCCTAACTGCCAGCACAGTACGTACATGAAAAGCTACACATAGATACACCTTGTAGTAATAATTAAAGATAAAAATCCCCGTTTCCACGTCGTTAAGGCATATTGAGGTGTTAGGCCCGTTAAGGCATATTGAGGTGTTAGGCCCGTATTTCCAAGACTTTCGGCACATGAAAGTGTGATGTGGTCAGTATCACGCCTGGGCCGAATTTACCTTCCCAGATTTATCCGGTGCCCATTTTTAGAGGCTGAATGGGCCCCGGGGCATTTTTTTGGTGTGTACTAGAAGAAAATCCCACTGCTGGGACTTGTACCCGGTGCCACCAGATTAGTAAACCGCGCGAATAATAATAACATGATAAGTGTCTTTGCTGGTATTTCATATCAGAGACTCGCGTCTTCCCAGGGGACAGTGTAATTTTCTCGTTGTATCTTCCAAACCCTAACGCCCCTATCGTCTCTCATTCCTAAATCAAATGCCACACTTTGACTGACCTCCGACACTGACCAACGTAATCTACTTCTGGTCTTATGGTTTGTTGCAAATCGAGTTTCCCCCGGTATGTGAGTAGCTGATGTTCTTTCGCTTTTACGGGGGGTGTGTATGTTGTCTGTTGCAGTTTGTGATTAGCGGCGTCAAGATGCGTTTGTTTTATGTTTGTCCTGGAAGCTGTGCTAGTTCGTCCTAGTGTAGTCTGCTGTGTTTGCTAGAGGGTGAATCTGAAATAACGGTCAGCGACTTAATAACTGACTGCTGGCGTCGGGGTCAGAGACTTAATAGCTGACTGCTGGCGTCAGGGTCAGAGACTTAATAGCTGACTGCTGGCGTCAGGGTCAGCGACTTAATAGCTGACTGCTGGCGTCAGGGTCAGAGACTTAATAGCTGACTGCTGGCGTCAGGGTCAGAGACTTAATAGCTGACTGCTGGCGTCAGGGTCAGAGACTTAATAGCTGACTGCTGGCGTCAGGGTCAGCGAAGCATAGCAGCCCAGACCATGGTCCTACCTCTCCGTTCGTGCCACAAGTGACAAGCTGGGCCGGTGCAGGGATCTCTCCCGGCTGTGGTCATTTCAGCTTTCCCCTGCCTTTTAGCTACCCTGTGACTCTGCAGAACTAGCCGCCATAGCCCACTCCACATCCGACACGATGCTTGTGCTTGAACACCTTCGACGTATCGACTGTCAGAGAAAATCCTGGCCGCAATTCCAGGGAGACCGAGCAAGAGCCAGCCACGTTTGTTGGTTGTTAATAAGTTTAGTTATCAGACGGATCTTGCGTAGCAAAACTATGCGCCTTGCGGCTTGTCCCGGGTGCTTACGACATCGTATCGTCACCTTATTATTATTATCTGTTCTGTGTCCCTTATATCAGTGTACAACCCTGTGTTTGATTGTAGTTCATGAGATATCATATATCCCTGATGAAACTCCTTCTTTTAGTATAGGGCGATAATAGTGGTCGTATGTTGGTGATCTGGAAATGGATGCAGCAGCAGCAGGCCATCTTGCTCACAACCGAGAGGCCTACAGGAGTGCTGTTTGGGAGGCAAAGTTCCGCAAGGGACATGCAAAGGAATGAATGAATGTTGGTGAATACCTCAGTATCGGTAACATGGCTTGGTTGATTACCGTGTGGCTGGCATTATATATATATATATATATATATATATATATTTACTCCCGCACTGTTTTCGCGGTTGAGACTCCTCTAGCACGGCTTCGGTGTTCGGTAGGTTTGATATCGCCAACTCGAGTTTGTTGTTCGCACAGTGAGTCGCGGATGTTCGTAAAGCGGGTTGTTCACTTCCTGTTCATGGATTGTTTATATATCACACAACTAATTGTTCTCCACGGCGTTTTTTGTTTTGTTATGTTTGTTCTACAACTGTCTCACTAGGGCAGATATCATCATGTGCCTTCTCAACAGAGAAGTTTGGCTGCTCTGTCCTTTGTTTTCACAGATTACCCAGCCATGCCGAATCTAGTCTACTATTTCTTATGTTGTTCACCAACCGAATCTAGTCTACATTTTCTTATGTTGTTCACCAACCGAATCTAGTCTACATTTTCTTATGTTGTTCACCAACCGTATCTAGTCTACTTTTTTATGTTGTTCACCAGCCGGATCTAGTCTACTTTTTCTTATGTTGTCACCAACCAAATTTAGTCTTCTTTTTTATGGTGTTCAATAGTCTACTATGTTGTTTACCAACCGAATCTAGTCTACTTTTTCAGTGGGTGTTGGAAGGGAAGGCGGAGCACATATGGGAATGCCCGGAGCGCGGGGGATGCCAGTCTTTGACTGATGATTAGAGATAATACATAGTGCACACCTGCGACGCTTCGGCTCTTGTCTAACTCGTGTAAAAACATAAAGAGGACGAAGAAAGGATGAAGAAAGCTAGACAAGTTTATCTGCTTCCAGATCGGTGTCCGCGTCGTCGGTTTTTCTTACCATCTTACATTTGGCTCCACGCGTTCAGAGTTTTCCGTACGACAGACAGGACGCAAATGTCGACAAGCCTGTATTGCTCGTTTTAGTCTTAACTGTCCTGGCTGATTCTCTTTTATAGAAAACTGTAGCCAGAAAACGTCTGTGTTAGGTTCCTCATTAATATCGGATATTTAGATCAGGTAGTTTTCCTTTCTTGGCAGCCTGGCTGGCTGAGTGGCTAGGCGCTCGTTTTACTACTCCTGTGGTGCCGGGTTCAAGTCCCTAGCAGTGGGGGGGGGGGGGGGGGGGTGTTTCCTGGCACGCACCAAAAAGACCCCGGGGCCCACCCAGCCTTTAAAAATTGGTACCAGAGAAATCTGGGAAGGTAAAATGCGGGCAGGTATGATACTGACTACATCAGACTTTCATGTGCCGAAGGTCGTGGAAATATGAGCCTAACACCGTATCCCCAATATACCTATTAATGGCGTGGGAACGGGGGGGTTTACCTTTACCTAGTGTTCCTTTCTTAATCCGAAACGGGCATTGGGACTTTTAAATCCAGGAGAACAGTGTTCAGTACTCGAGTTCTTCCACATGCTCTATGGGGATTTACAAACGCATATGGCTACAAGCTTAACTGTTGAGGAAATCGATGACCGGCGTGTGTAATATTTGTTAGTTGTAGCTTTTAGCGGTTTTCCTGCCATCTGGCTCTTGAGGTCAAGACTAGAAAGGGAGAGAAAAAAAATCATGGCGTGACAGTGCTGCGGTGTCCTTAGACGTGGCGGAACGCGGTTACGGAAGGATTAGTTAACAGCCCAGGCCTATCGCTTTCCAGTGCTTGTGTCAGCCATCCCGTATGTGTGTGTTGTGTGCGGACAGTCCGGTGGTTGCCTTGGCTCTGCTTTCTGTCACAATAGCCAGCCACTGTTTTCAGTTGTGTTCGCAGCGGTTCCTCGTTTTCTGTCACATACTGAATCAGCCGGGGTTTGTTTTTGTTTTTTCAGCTTCAGCTTACAGCAGAAAAGTGGAGACTAAAATGTCTGCTGGCGATACAATTGCCCGCCCCCGGCCGGTCTCACAGGTAATGTTTTTCAGCTGAGAATGAAGTTTGTAAGAATATACTTGCTACAGTTCACTTGCCACTGATTAATACGCGGCTTGCTTGGCAGAGATTCGTATGTTCATACTTTTCATTCATTGTTAACTTTCATCATATGTTGTTATTTTTAGATCGTTGTCAGGTGTTCATTTTGTTCAGTCACGTGCCGTGAGTTAAAATATCCAGAAAAATAAGGAGCCGTTGTATCGTGGCAGCTCATCCATGTAGCTCTAACTAGGAAGTATTGAAGATATTTGTGCTAGGGATATACTGAATTCTGAATTTGGTCGAATACAAATTTCGTCATTATTCGGCCGAATACGAATTCGAATGGAATATTTATGTGCGTCCCTGGTTCATGCATCAGAGGGGCTTGTGTTTGCCTTGTTGTACTTGGTATTTCTTTGTCTTGTTGGCTCTTGTCTTAGAGTGGTCGGCTGTGAATTGACTGTCGTGTGAGCTAGAGCTGAAAGAGCCGAAATTCTGCTTGAAGTCGTAGCCAGATCGTTGAAGGCTCCGCTCGCTTCTTTCTTTCTTTCTTTCTTTTATCGGCCGTCCGCCCAAGGAGAAACACGTGCTCATCCGTCAGCCTTCGCCATTCTTTTGTCTTTTTAAGATTGCATTGTAAATTATATGTTGTTATTTTCATATGCTGAAGGATATAAGTTGTGGACACTTGACCGCGGGGTAGGGGTGTTGAAGTCTCTGTAGGGTCCACGTAGCAAGTTACATAAATCAGAGTGTGGAGTGTATGAACAAGAGACAGTTTATTATTTATGTGTGTATTCATTTGATTTCGTCTTCGTGCTTATTATGCTCATGCATTAGGAAATGCTGAATGACTGTGAGTGAATGAAAGCTGTATGATGAAGGAGAGGATGTTAGACGGGCCTGCGTGCCCGATTCTTAACTCTTTGAAAAAGAAAAAAAAAGTCTGTTCGTCCGTTCTCTGTTTAAAATTATGTTTATTCTTGTTTACAACGAAGAGTGGTCAGTGATTTCTCAGATTGTTTTTTAAATTTAGTATCCAGTGGCAGTGGGGGTGGGTGGGAGAGGGATGGGATGGGGAAAGGGGTAGGGACGAATCATCATTGGTTTCAGGGGTCCGCGAACACAGGAAAGTTGGGAACCGCTGATATGAGGTAGAATTATATGCTGCTTACTTTTTTTTTTTTTTGCTCTTTCTTGGCAACGATGCTGACAGTAGATGATGGTGATGATAACTATGGCTTTCTTAACTAATGTCTCCCCCGCCCCCGGTCATGCACACGAAGATAGGACGATGCTCGCACTCGGGAATTGGGCCGCCAGACTCCTAGGTCTAGTACATCGCAACAGAGAATCACCTGGACCCCCACACTCCTAGGTCTAGTACATCGCAACAGAGAATCACCTGGACCCCCAAACTCCTAGGTCGAGTACATCACAACAGAGAATCACCTGGACACTTGAGCCCCCAAACTCCTAGGTCGAGTACATCGCAACAGAGAATCACCTGGACACCTGAGCCCCCAAACTCCTAGGTCGAGTACATCGCAACAGAGAATCACCTGGACCCCTGCCTCATTTTGTCACAGTATTCTAATACTTCTCTACTCCCGTGACTTAATGAAGAAGTCGCACACAGAACCAGTCTGGGCTGGTTGTAACGGGCATGCTCGCTGGCCTCACGCTTAAGCTTGTCTCGAGATGCCGGGATGCGGAACTTGAATATTTACTGTTGTCTTTGTAGCGTATGGCGAGGCTTGTTCCGAGCGTTTTGTCAACATCTCATCCGCTTATTCCGAACACGCGTCTGTCGCGGTGTTTCTTTACAACCCTCGTCTTGTTTGTGCTCCTGTCAGACAGTGGTACAGATTTAGTGAAACTGCGGATATAAACGGAGACTTATGTGTTGTCCTGGCTGGGTCTGTCCAGAAGAAAGGGGATGGATTTGTGCAAGGAGACGGTGTAT
Organism: Achatina immaculata; assembly: GCA_009760885.1. Taxonomy (NCBI): domain Eukaryota; kingdom Metazoa; phylum Mollusca; class Gastropoda; order Stylommatophora; family Achatinidae; genus Lissachatina; species Lissachatina immaculata. The sequence goes on along the minus strand of CM019694.1, from coordinate 26,367,557 downwards.
TTAATTGTTCCTGGACGGAAAGTAGCAATTTCTTCTTCTTCTTCTTCTGTATTTTTTTTTTCTGTCGTCATCATCATCATCACCATCATCATCAGCATCATCTTGTGGCGTCTCCTAAGGGAAGTTCGGCAACAGTAGATCTCCCTTGCTTTTAGATTGTACTTATCCAAACTGAACTCCATCCATTTCTTAACGTTGCCTTCCCATCTATATTATTGTCATCTCATGGTTGTTTCTCCTTCTTATCCTTGTAGTATGGTTTTCATTATTTCACAATCTTACTGAAATATTTTAAATGTCTGGTTGTTGATTTTCATCATTTCTGTTTTGTTGTGTGTGTCATTTTCTTAAACTATTCCACAGTATGTCTTAATGGCATGGAAACGGGAATTAAAGAAAAAGAAAATGGAGGGAGGGAGGTAGAGTGAGGACCCCTTCTTTTCTCTTAGTGAACCAAAATATGTAACTTAATTCCCACAGCTGAATAGAAAAGTATACCTGGGTCTTTGTGACAGCAAAGCATGGCCAGAACCCGATTCAAGGGACGAGCAACACGTGAGGGAGTTCATGGTACAGATGTACGAGACCAAGCGCTGGTACGTGGCTCCAACAGAGGCCACGAAGGAAGAGGCTAAGTGGAACAATGAGGCGGCCCTGAATAACAAGGCCCAGGCGAGGCCTGTGCGTTCTTCGCTTCTGGGAGAGAGCGCACCAAAACCAGCAGCTGGGCCAGGCCAGGTTAGTGTTACTGTTACTGTTAATGGAAGTTATTGTTATGTTTTTGTTGTATCTTTTGGGGGCAAAAGTGAAGTGGTAAGCGTTTTTGGATGAAAGCTTTTTGAGAGATTTTCAGTTCTTATTTAGTGAGTTGCTAGTATGATTTGTGAATAAACTGTATGTCCGCAAGTCGCACCTGTTTTTTTTTTTTGTTTGGTTCAGCTGTATGCCAGTAAGTCATCATTTTTGTTGTTGTGAATCACTTGTATGTCTGTAAGTCTTCCATTTCTTTTGTGAATCAGTTGTATGTCTATAAGTCTTACATTTTTTTTGTGAATCACCTGTATGTCTGTAAGTCTTCCATTTTTATGTGAATTACTTTAAATGTATGTAAGTCACACCTTTTTTGTGTGAATCAGTTGTATATATGTAAGTCTCCCATGTTTTTGTGAATCAGTTGTATGTCCCTAATTCTTACACTTCTTGTGAATCAGTTCTAAATCTGTAAGTCCAATTTTTTTGTGATTCAGTTGTAAATCAGTAAGTCTCACTTTTTTTTGTTTTGTGAATAAGTTGTATGTCCATAGATCTCCCATTTTTTTGTGAATCAGTTGTTATATCTGTCTCTTATTTTTTGTGGATCAGTTGTATGTCCGTAAGTCTCTTATTTTTTGTGTGGATCAGTTGTATGTCCGTAAGTCTCTTATTTTTTGTGTGGATCAGTTGTATGTCAGTAGGTCACATCTTTATATGTCTTTATTTAATATAATGAATAAAGAAGTAATGCTTCTCAAGATATTTCTTCTAGTTTTGTATTATGTGCTTTCGTGTTAGAATAAGCAAAGATATTTCCCTTTTTCAATTACAGTTTTATAATTTTGTAATTAGTTTTTTAAAATTCCTGTGTTTTATATAATTATTATGTGATTTTCCCTTTAATTATTTGGAGTGCAAAATTTGTTGTAGTTGTTGTTGTTGTTGACATAAATGTTGATTATAGTTTTTTTAAATTTCTTATTATGTGGTTCTTTTGGACTTTTTTTTTCCAGTTTTTGAGTGCATTTTTTTTAATGCATGATTATATTCATGGTATTCACTCATATTCATATTATATTCATGGCAAACTATTTTGTGAGCCCTCTGTGATGTTTAACGGCACGGGAAGGATATAAGATATAAGATAAGATATTCACTCATAGTCACAAGAGTTTAGTTTATAGACAAAAGCGTTTGGTTTTGGAGACAATAATATTCACTCATAGCCAAAGGGATTTGGTATTGTTACAATGGTATTCACTCATAGCCAAATGAGTTTGATTTCAGAACAATGGTATTCACTCATAACTATAAGGATTTGGTTTTGTAGGAAGGTGCAGCGTGTAATTTAAACTGTGAGGAATATATATAAGAAGTTCTCAGGGAAGTTGCAGAACATCCACAAAAAAATGTTTCAAACAGTATGAAAAAGAAAGACAATCAGAATTCTTTAGACAAGTCATGAGAAGACAGAAATTAGAGAACGTGGGAGACAATGGAAAGCTCAAGGGATAAAGAGAGAGAGAGAGAGATAGAGAGGCCAAGAGATCAGTGTGTGACCAAGTGGAACAAGAAAGGAAAGGTGACTGATCTGATTAGGTGATACCAGAAAGAGCCTTAAAAGAAGAAACATGTTGTGTATGCCCACCACCAGCATCTTATCACTTAATCCATGAATTATATTTGAATTTTTCATTAATTAATACCTATTTTTCTGTTTTCATAGTTGCTTTATATATCCTTCCTGTGCTGTTAAACATCACATAGGGCTCACATGGTTGTTTGCCAAGTTTTACTGTTCTCAGTGAGTCTTTCAACTTCATCAAGGGATGTTATGCCCACTAAACTGGATTCTCTTAACAGTGTCCTCTTTAGAGTTTCACGTGGTCGACCTCTTTTTCTTCAGCCTGTTGTGCTCCACTTGATAGTTTTGGTATTCTCTGATTGTTTCTTCTCATCACATGGCCTATATATGTCCGTCTTCTTTTTCTGATCACCCATGAGACAGGTTGTTGCTTGCTCATCTGTCTTATCTCTACATTGTTCTTGAATTTGTTCCACTTTATACCAAGTATTTTCCTTAGGCATTTGTTTTCAAAAGAGTCTAATTTCTTTTCTATTTCTTTAGTTGATTTCCAGCTTTCGCATGCATAAATGAGGATGGATATCACATTTGAATTGAATAATCTTAACTTGGTTTTTGTGCTTATAACTTTTGAATTCCATACGTTCTCAAGATTTTTGAAGGACAATTCTGCTTTTGCAATTTGAATTCAAACTTCCTTCCTGGTGTCACCATCCTGGTCTATGTAGCTGCCAAGGTATGCAAATTGGTTTACTTCATCAACAACTGTTCCTTCTGCATATATTTTTCCTTCTTGATTAATGAGAAGTTTCATTATTTTTGTTTTGTCTTTGTTAATTTCAAGATCTATTTTGCTAAGCAAGGAAGACAGGAAGTCATTTTTTTTCCTGCATTGATTTCACATTGTCACAGATAAGAGTTATGTCATCTACAAAATCAAGATCTTCTATATGGGTCCCATGTACCCAGTCAATGCCAGTTTTACCTGTACAGCATCTTTTCATTATAAAGTCTATGGCAATCCAAAAAGCAATAGAGATAATATACATCCTTGTTTCACATCTGTTTCAATCTGAAACCATTCGCTCATTCTTTCTTCTGTCTTGACTGCACAAACATATCCGTTGTAGAGATCTCTAATGATGTTGACAATTTTAGTTGGTATTCCATATAGTCTTAAAATTCTCCACAATGAATCTCTGTGTATGCTATCAAATGCTTTTTTAAAGTCTATGAAGTTCAGTATTAATGGTTTCTGCTTTACATTATGTGTGTGTATATATATATACATATATTATATCTAGAGGAAACTGGGAAACTAATCATATTCAAGTGTTACACTATGATAAGATAGTAATTCATAGAACTTTCACTTTGAAAAATAATAGAAGACAAGTCTTCTTGTGATGTGGTTCGTTATAAAAAAATATATAGTCAGCAGACTAGGGGAAGAAATGTTTTACATTTTGATGTTTTTCTTTAAGACTTCACTTGAAAATTAAACGTTATCATCAGGGTCTTTACATTCTCACAAGATCCTTATTTTGTCAGATGAGCACTGGCAGGCTGTTCTGTTTTTAGTTTTCAGCTTGTAAGATCAGTCAGTCATTTGCATGCCCTTTGCGGAACTTTGCCTCCCTAACAGCTCTTCTGTAGGCCTCTCGGTTGTAAGCAACGATCATCAAGTGTCTTGCAGCCATCTTTGCCTTGGTCTTCCTCTCTTTTTTCCTGTGAGATAAAAGACGTTTTAATATTAAAGAGGAATTTGTTTTAGTGTTAAAGAAGAGTGTTTCAATGTTCCACAGTCCATGTCAGCCAGCAGCGCCCCAGTCCAAGTGTCAGTACCCTTACCTGGGGGTTTCAAGCCCCCACCTCCTGTGTCCACTACCCAGGCACCCATACCATCATCAGCAACATCAGACAAGACGTCCTCTGGGCTTGACTTCCTGGGAGACTTTGGTGGTGACCCCTTTGCTTCCAGTGCCCAAAGCAGCAGTACCAGTGGTCAAGGTGAGCATGAAGGTCAAAAGTTGAGGAAGGTAGCAGAGTTGTAGTTGGAGTGATGAAGAGAGTGCATGTATGTTGAAAGAGTCTGCTGTGTGGCAATCATATGTTAAGAAACTTTCATTGAAGTGGAGTTATGTAGCCAACAGGAGGAAAACTGTAGTGTGAGCAGACTGATATTATGTGTAGAGAAGAGAAGTTTGTAGTTCCTGAGAGTTAAGAAGAATAGAACATTCACTAGAACAGTGTTTCCCAACAAGGGGTGTATGCCCCCACAGGGGGCAATTTGAATATTGGGGGGGGGGGGGTTGCAGGTAGTATATAATACTTTTTCATGGCCAGCCAAGAAAACAAATGAAGAGGTTCCAAGTGAGGCTGGGAAAAAGAGAAATTATGACAAAATTCAGAACAGTGACAATCCAGAATTGTAGGATATGTTCTGAGAAGAGACAAACTGGAACACCTTGTGACAACAGGAAAACTGGGGGAACAAAGAAAAAGACAAAGAAATGAGTTATCTGGACTAAAAAAATTGGCATGGAGAACTGGCCAACACACATGTTACAGAAAGAGCGAAGGATGGTACTGGAAATCAGTGGTGACCAATACCTGATTGACATGGAGCAGAGAGAGATATACTTTTTCAGAACTTGGTTGACTATTGTGCGGCCAGGAAGGGGGGCAGTCAGAATCTTTGAGGCGTTGAGATGGGGCATGATCCAAAAGAAAAGTTGGGGAAACACTGATTTTAGTTCTTTGAAAATGATATCTTGCCATTTTTATTCATCAAGAATCTGGTTTTGTTATTGTAGTACTCAGACATTCACCTCACTTTCATTCACAGTGGATGGGTTTGCAGACTTCAGCAACTTTAATAGCATGAGTTCTGAACCACCACAGCCACCAGCTGCTGCACCAGCTCCTGTACCTGTGGCACATGCACCCCTGGCTTTTCCTATCTCTAGCAGTAAGTCAGCAGTCTAATCTTATTTGCTCTTGTTGTGAATATCACTGACCCTTGCCTTCTGGCTGTCCTTTGCCTCATTCTCTTTCCCTACCTCTAGCAGTAAGATTCTAATCTTATTTGTTCTTGTTGTGAATATCAATGACCCTTGCCCTCTGGCTGTCCTTTGCCTCATTCTCTTTCCCTACCTCTAGCAGTAAGATTCTAATCTTATTTGCTCTTGTTGTGAATATTACTGACTCTGACTTTCTTGTTGTCCTGTGCCTCATTCTCCATTCTCTTTCCCCACCTCTAGCAGTAAGACTCTGATCTTACTTGCTCTTGTTGTGAATATCACTGACTCTGACTTTCTTGTTGTCCTCAGTCTCTTTCCATGTCACAGGCAATAAAACTTTAATCCTACTTGCTTTTTGTCATGAGTATCCCTGTTCTTTTTTTTTTATCGTGGACACAAAAAAGAACAAATATATCTATACTACAAGAGCTTAGTATTGAAGAAGGCTGGCTAGTAAAGAGGATTAAAGAGAGAAAACTGAAATATTTTGGACACATTAAACGTCATGATAATTTAGAGAAGACCGTATTGGAAGGATACATAATGGGAAAAAGAAAAAGAGGAAGACCGAAACGAAGATGGCTGCAAGACATCGTTGATGATCTGGAAATGGATGCATCAGCAGCAGGCCATCTTGCTCACAACCAAGAGGCCTACAGGAGTGCTGTTTGGGAGGCAAAGTTCCGCAAGGGACATGCAAATGAATGAATGAATGAATCCCTGACTGTTTCCTCTATTTTGTTCGGGCCCATTCTCTCAGGCTTATTAAATGTTATCCTAATTTCCTCTTGTGAAGACAGAGGTGATTGTGTTTGAGAGTGACCTTTCCATAAAAAAACTGGAGAGTACTGTAAAGATCCTGTTCTAACTCCAAGCAGTGCCCCAGATAAACTTACTTTTGTGATGCTGTACCTTTGTCATTGAGGTCAATAGGCACAGCAGATCTGTTACAGCTGGTCTCACACCTGTACTTTGTGTCACTGAGATCAGTAGTCACACAAGATCTGTTACACCCAGTCTTTGCTGTGGAGATGGCAGAAGATGATGATGATAAATCTTCCACATTCTCTTCCCCTCCCCCCAACTGATAAATGTTTGCATGGTCTTGTTTTCCTTAAAGTTATTCAGACTGTGCCTACATCATTCGGTGGTTTAGTGGTTAGTGCACTCAGTCTCTCACTTAGAGGGCAGTGGTTCAAGTCCTGTTAGAGGTACCCTAGCCACTCTGCTGAAGAAATAGGTACCTGGCTCCCGCTGGAGCAGGGAAGTGAAGTTGATGGCCAGGCGTGATGCTGGGCAAATTACCCTTGTCTTGTGCTGACTGGTCGAGGAAAATATGGGTGCTAACACATTGTTCGCCAAGTTCATCTGTGGTATTATAGGACTGTGGTTATATCATTCACGTTGTATTGCTTGGAGTCAGTCGTTACGCTACTCCTGTCATTTATATTATCATTTCTGTAAAAAAAAAGTAAAGGTAATCCTGTCATGCCTTAGAGGCACATAGGGATATGGTGTTAGTGCCCATATTTCTCTCATTCATTCATTTGCATGTCCCTTGCGGAACTTTGCCTCCCAAACAGCACTCCTGTAGGCCTCTCGGTTGTGAGCAAGATGGCCTGCTGCTGTTGCATCCATTTCCAGATCGTCAACGATGTCTTGCAGCCATCTTCGTCTTGGTCTTCCTCTTTTTCTTTTTCCCATTATGTATCCTTCCAATACGGTCTTCTCTAAATTATCATGACGTTTAATGTGTCCAAAATATTTCAGTTTTCTCTCTTTAATCCTCTTCATTAGCCAGCCTTCTTCAATATTAAGCTCTTGTAGTATAGATATATTTGTTCTTTTTTGTGTCCACAATATTTGGAGAACTCTTCTGTAGCATTTACATTCAAAGGCATTTATGTGTTTCTCTACTCAGCCTTTATCCATCATACCATATTTCTGTACTTAGCCTTTATCCATCATGCATATTTGTGTCATTACAGCTCCACTTGAACCGTTAACCAGGGGGCAGACACCCACCCCAACCGCAACCCAGCAACCACCAGCCCAGTCTATCTCTTTGGGAGGAGGGGGAGACAGGTATGCTGCGCTGGCAGATTTAGATAGTGCATTCTCTGCCCCTGTCACTACGGCCCCATCCTTCAACTGGGGAGGGACAGAAGGAGGCTCAATCAATTGGGGCAGTACAGCTGGAACTGCAGGTCAGTCTGAGTTGCTGTGAGCTTAGGTTAAGCTTCTATTACTGCATCATTTACTTGAAGTTTCTAATTCTCAGTGGTACCTAATTCTCATAAAGTTCTTTTTTGGTCAGCAGAATCATCTTCCAATAAAATTCTCTATCTAGATACTAGAGCTCCATATCATTCAGCTTCTTCTGTGGCCAGAACCTACTCATTCCAGTAAATTGATCTGATACTAGGAAGGTTGTTTACGAGAATTTACTTTTGATGTAATCTGCTTCTGTTCTGATATAATGTGGAACGTGTGGGTTTTTTTTGGCTAGCAGAGGAGAAGTGAAGGTGGGCTGTCTGATTTGACAGTCAGTGAGTGACCTGTGACTGACATGCTAGTTGTGGGTTGGTGAACCATAATCAGCCAAGACCCTGTCCCATCTCTCTATTGATATCACCAGTAACAGATCTCTGACTTGGCTAACAGACAGGGCAGTGGTTGTTATAGTCCCTGTGGTGGTGGGGTTGGTGAACCATAATCAGCCAAGACCCTGTCCCATCTCTCTTTTGGTATCACCAGTAACAGATCTCTGACTTGGCTAACAGGGCAGTGGTTGTCATAGTCCCCCCGTGGTGGTGGGGTTGGTGAACTATAATCAGCCAAGACCCTGTCCCATCTCTCTGTTGATATCACCAGTAACAGATCTCTGACTTGGCTAACAGGGGAGTGGTTGTCATAGTCCACCCATGATGGTGGGGTTGGTGAACCATAATCAGCCAAGACCCTGTCCCATCTCTCTTTTGATATCAGCAGTAACAGATCTCTGACTTGGCTAACAGACAGGGCAGTGGTTGTCATAGTCCCCCCCCCCCATGGTGGTTGGGTGTGAACCATAATCAGTCAAGACCCTGTCCCATCTCTCTGTTGTTATCACCAGTAACAGATCTCTGACTTGGCTAACAGGGCAGTGGTTGTCATAGTCCCTTCCATGGTGATGGGGTTTGTTAGAGGGGGAAAAAAAAAAAGCTACCATTACTCGTTCCCAGTCTGACATGATGCTATACCTCACTATCTTCACCTCACTGGTTGCAAAAAAAAACCATCAAGGAGACAAGAAAAGAAAGATATATAGCAAAATCTTAGATTTTGTTAGGTAAGAAAATACATCATATTTATGTAAACATCAAATAAAATCTTCATATTTGTCATTATGAGTAGTTTATTAGTAATATGCATTAGATTACAGTGAGTTAAAAAATACACATTAAATGAAGAAAACTAAAGTATATCAGACATAATAAACATCGTGAGAGTTTGGAGAAGACCGTCTTGGAAGAATAATACATAATGGGAAAAAGAAAGAGAGGAAGACCAAGGCGAAGATGGCTGCAAGACATCGCTGATGAGTTATGAATGGATGCATCAGCAGCAGGGTCTCTTGCTTACAACTGAGAAGCCTTCAAGAGAGATGTTAGGGAGGCAAAGTTCAGGAAGGGGGACATGCTAATTTAGAATGGATGAATGAAAAAATAAGCTAAATTTTATTACATTGTTCTTACAATGGACAATAACATTCTAGTATTAGTGTCATGTTGCTTAATTTATGCTGTATTAAAAAACATTCTAGTACCTTGTACAACCATGCAGACTTAACACTTGCTAGTACCTTGTATAACCAGGCACACTTAATATTTGCTAGTACCTTGTATAACCAGGCACACTTAACACATGCTACTACCTTGTATAACCAAGCACAATTAACACATGCTTGTACCTTGTATAACCAGACACACTTAACACTTGCTAGTACCTTGTTTAACCAGGCACACTTAACACATGCTACTACCTTGTATAACCAGGCACACGTAACACCAGGTAATACCTTGTATAACCAGACACACTTAACACCAGCTAATACCTTGTATAACCAGACATACTTAACACATGCTAGTACCTTGTATAACCAGACACACTTAACACATACTAGTACCTTGTATAACCAGGCACACTTAACACATACTAGTACCTTGTATAACCAGACTCACTTAACACATGCTAGTACCTTGTATAACCAGACACACTTAACACATGCTAGTACCTTGTATAACCAGACACACTTAACACATGCTAGTACCTTGTATAACCAGACACACTTAACACATACTAGTACCTTGTATAACCAGGCACACTTAACACATGCTAGTACCTTGTATAACCAGACACACTTAACACATGCTAGTACCTTGTATAACCAGACACACTTAACACATGCTAGTACCTTGTATAACCAGACACACTTAACACATGCTAGTACCTTGTATAACCAGACTCACTTAACACATACTAGTACCTTGTATAACCAGGCACACCAAGTCATAACACGGCTGGGAGCAGCTGGGGAACCGCTAGCTCACCCATTAACTGGAACAGCCAAGGCTCGTCTTCGTCTGCAGGAGCTCCTGCGGCCTCCAGTGGATTTGGAGCGCCGTCAACTGGTCAGTGGGTGAACATTTGTGTAAGATGCTGTATAGTGAACAAAATTATGAAGGTGTGGAGAGATAGAGATAGGTGTGTGACTAATAAGATGTGGGATGCTTGATAAAAAAAAAAGGAAAAGAGCTCTGTGGTTTATGTTAAAAAAATTATTTTACATCTACAATATAATAAGAAATCTCATTAACTGTAATATATGGTGTGGTGTGGTTTGTGGAAGGCTCATGTGTTGGGACCATTCTTCTTCGATGAACATGTAACTGGTGAGACTTATCTCACCATGCTGAGAGATCAGTTAATACCCCAACTTGAAAGTTTAGGTGAAGGACTTCCTGAATGGTTCCAACAGGATGGCGCCCCTGCCCATTTTGCCACTGTGGTAAGAGATTGGCTGAATGACATTTTCCCCTGACTGGATTGGAAGATGTAGTCGTGTGGAGTGGTCTCCTCATTCATCTGACCTTAGTCCTCTTGACTTCTTTTTCTGAGGTATGTTAAAGGAGAAGGTGTACTCAATGAGAATCACAGATGTACCACACTTGATTGAGCGCATAAAGAGTGAATGTGCTAAAATTGACGGCAATGTTGATTTATTACATCGAGTTCACATGAATTTTGCAAAGTACATCAACTTTTGCATCACAAATGATGGAAATCATATTGAAGATGTTATTTAATATTCCAATTGTAAAAAGTAGTAAAGGTAACCCTGTCATGCCTTAGAGGCACATAGGGATATGGTGTTAGTGCCCATATTTTCCTTGACCTATCAGCACACTAGAGGGTGATATGGTCAGTATCACGCCTGGCTGCCTTTCCTTCCCCAATTCCAGAAGAAATCGGGTACCCATTTCTACAGCTGGGTGACTGGGGTGCCGCCGGCCGGATTCGAACCCCCGACCTTCGCCATGAGAGACCAGTGCACTAACCACTTCGCCACTCAGACACCCAATATTCCAATTGAATAAAATGTTAATAAATTTCATTTCTTGAAAATATGTATTTTTGCCTATGTGTCCAGACTTTCTGGACACTGTGTATTTTAGTGTCATGCCATGGTGGTATAGTGGTTACTGCACTTGCCTGCCAAGAAGAAAATTCCTGGTTCAGTTTCACACTCAAGCAGAATTTTTAAGACTAGCCCGCGTCGGGATCAACCCAGCCTCAAAAAAATGGATACCAGGTGTTTCCCTAGGAAAAAAAACAAAAGGCCTCAAAGATAGATTCTGGCATCTTTACCTCAAATGCTGTAGTGGCCTAGAAATATGAAACCATTAACACTCCACACCTTTACAGCATACATATGCCATGGAATATAGATTTTTTTTTTAAAGATTCTAGCTTGGAAACTTAGATTCTAACAAGAAGGGGCAAGATCAGAAATAGCACCATCAAGACAAGAGTAGAGTTTCAGCAGTAATCTGCATCTGGAAACAAGTCATATGGTTTGGCCAGATGGCATACAACAGAAAATACTCCCACTGGAAATAGAAGGAAACAGGAAGAGTTTGTGTATATTAGATATGAGTAGAGAGAATAAGAGAAACGTGAAGTATCCTTTTACGTGAGGCATATTATAGCTCTGTCGAGAATTCTCTTGAACCCTCTTGACATTGAAAGGTACGATACATGACAAAACGAGTTTTAGATTACACAAGGACAAGAAATGATACTTTCATGCTTAGTCTGTGCTGCTCAGTGTGAATACAGTTCACTGCCATGTAGATATCAGAACAGAAATCCATCTTGCTCCATGCACAGGTAAGCATATCTAGGAGCACTGATGTGATGGCCGGAAACTCAGTCTTAAGCTGATCCGTATAGATCAGAGTCACCAGTTTTCAGACGGACTGTTACAAGATGAAATTTCCGTTTCCTTGCTATTAAATCATGCTGTGGATGCGGTGTTAGTCATGTACTTCCAAGACCCTCAGCACATGAAAGTCTGATGTGGTGGCTGTCATGCCTGGTTGCAGTTACCTTCCAGGATTTCTCTGCTAGCCATTTTTATAGGCCAGGTGGACCCCGGGGGCTTTTTGGTGTGGTTGTACCCAAAAAATCCCGCTGCTGGGATTTGAACCAGGTACCATTGGATTAGTAGGTGAAGTGCCTAACCACTCAGCCAACCTGGCAACTTCAGATGGACTATAAGGTTTTAAAAAATGAATTTAAGATAATATTTGTATTATGTATTCTAAGACAAGCTGATTCCTGATCTTCTCTCTCCAGTTGGTGACACAAATTTCTTTTAATCCTCTTCTATGTTATCTTTCCATCTCTGTCTTGGTCTACCCCTTGGTCTTGTTTCCCTCATCTCTTGTGCATACATCATTTTCATTTGTTTGTTCTCTTCCATTCTTTCTATATGCCCCAGCCAGCGTAGTCTGTTCAGTTTCAAGACATTTATAGTTCATTGGGATTTAAATAAGCTGTTCAGTTCAGTGTTCTCAGTTCTCCACTGTTGGTATTCTTTATGGGCCCAAAGATTCTTCTTAGGATCTTGTTCTCAAAGATCTGCAATTGTTGTCCATCTTTCTTTGTTGTACTCCACGTTTCTGATCGATACATGACAGGTGGTCTTATTATAGTTTTGTAAATTGTTATTTTGGTGTTTTGGGACAGGATTTTGGATTTTAACAGGTGTTGCAAGGCAGAGTATATTTTATTCCCTTTCCGTACTCTGATTTTAATTTCCTCACTTACTGTGTTGCTTCTGTTGAAGCAAGCACATTTAAAACAATCAGTTGTGCCTAGATATTTGTATCTTTCTGCTTTCCTAATAATCATCTCTCCAACATTTATATAATCTGGATCATTCCGCCTGTGGTCTCTTGATATCTTCATATACTCTGTCTTATCTTGGTTAATGGTTAAGCCCACTTTTAATGCTACGTCTCTCAGGTGTATGCAGGTATTGATGGCTTCTTGCATAGTTTCCCCCACCAGGTTGATGTCATCAGCGTATCCTAGTAGTTGAGCTTGTTCTTCTGTACTGCTTTCTTCTTTAGCTTTTCTGATTACCTTTTCTAGTACTAGGTTGAATAGTAATGGAAATAATGTATCACCTTGTTTTAAACCAGTTCTTATAGAGAAGGGTTCTGAATGTCTTCCTTTATATTTTACTATATTTTATGTATCTTCCATACATATTCTGGTCAGATTGATTAATTTATTAGGTATCTCAAATTCTTTCATAATTTTGAATATGCTGCTCCTGTCTGTGCTGTCATAGGGTTTCATAGGCTGTGACATATTTCCAGTACTTTTCTGCTCTTTGATGTAGATACAATATGTAGTCTATGGTTGATCTGTTCTTCCTAAAACCTGCTTTATAGTCTCCCAGTATGTTCTCACTGTATAGTTTTAATCTATTTAAAAGTATAATAGATAGTATTTTGTAGCTTGTTTGTAGTAATGATATTCCTCTGTAGTTTTCACACTTGCTCTTATCACCTTTTTTTGAATACTAGGATCAGTAATGATTCTCTCCATTCACTTGGGAGTTTTTCTTCTCTCCATATTTGTTGTATTAGTGCACATATCTGTTCATGTAGATTTAGACCTCCTTCCTTAATCAGTTCTGCAGCAACTCCATCTGAATCAGTTACTTTGTTATTTCGTAGAAACATGATAATGGGTCGGAAAGCAGAAGAAGAAGACAAGTTGATAGATTCAAGTACTTAGGACCGATTATAACAAGTGATGAGAAGTGTCACAATGAAATAAAAAGCAGATGTGCTCAGGTCAAGTCAGCATTCCAGAAAATGAGACACATCTTGTGTAACAGGTCCATAACAATGGAAACAAGGTTCCGAGTTCTTAAATGTTACATTGAGCCAATTCTGTTATATGGATGTGAATCATGGTCCATGAATAAAAGAATACAGCGAGAAATGGAGGACATGGAAATGTGATTCATAAGAAGAATGTTGAAGGTACTATGGACAGCTAAGAAAACCATGACCCTCAAAGTTTTCATGAAGTAGTCTTAAGAGATGCTGGAGTTAAAAGGCAAATTATAGCAAAGATCAGAGGCAGACAATCAAGATTTATAGTGCATTTCCTGAGAAGAGGAAAATTGGAACACACTGTGGCAACTGGAAAAACTGAGAGAAGAAGAGACAGAGGAAGACACAGAGAGAAGTTACTGGATGGGCTGTCAGTGTGGCTAGAAAGAAAGTCACCGGCAGAGCTTATAATCAACTCAAAAGACACGGAATTGTGGAGAGAAATGATCGCCTACGCCACGCGGCATTGCACGTGAATGATTGATTGATTCTTAGACAGGAACAGTTGCAGAAGACTGCCATATTCATTGATGATTTGGGCATTCAAATTATTAATCTCTTTTTTTTTCCCTAAAATTTCATTGTTTAGCATCTAACCCATTTGGTGGAGTTCCAGCAGCAGGCGTGACACCATTTTCTAGTGCAACATCAGCATCTGGTATCAATCCATTTGGAGCAGCTGCTCCAGTGACACAGCTTCCGCAGTCTGGCATGCCAGGTACTGCACCCTTTGGTGGCCAGTTTGGCATACCAGGACAGCCAAGTGGGCTTGGGCAGTTTACTTCTGCTCAGAATGGAGGATTTGGTGTAGCATCATCACCTGCAGGCTATAGAGGAGCAGGGGCATTTAGTCAACAGCAGCAGCAGCAGTTTGTGATGCCCTCGCAGGCTGTGGGAGGTGTTCAGCCAGCAGGTGGTTGGGGTCATCTTGGAGGAGTGGGCTCTGTCACACAACCAGTGGCCAATCCTTTCATGGTGGGTTACATGATGATGATTTTTTTTTGTTCTTTGTTGGGGTTTTTTTTTCCTTTTAGCCTCATTTCCCATTCAATCATTTTTTTTCTTTTCTTTGTTATTTCCCCATCCTAATTTTTTTTTTTCCTTAATCCGGTCTGTCACTTTGTATTGTAATAATAAGAAGTAACAAAGAAATCTACAAATTGTTTAACTCTTGTTTATAACAGCCACTGGGGAGTGAAGCAGCAACCAATAGCTGATACGCCAACATCAGGGTTAGCGAAACATAGCTGACCAAGACCCTATCCCACCTCTCCATGGTACCCCCAGTAACAGGCCTAGCCTGGCTAACGGGGCAGGGATCGCCATAATCCCCATGGTGGTGGAGTCTGCTAAAGAAGCATTGTACACTCCCTGCTTTTTAGCTGTACTCTGGGACGGAAAAAGTAGCTGCTATAACCCACTCCCTTGCTGATACATTGCTGTGCCTCAACACCTCTACAGCATTGGCTGCAAAGAACACCAGCTCGCAGTCACAGGGAGTTCGTACAAGTACAACAGCCATTATAAAAAAAGAACAGGCTGGGCTGGCTCAGGCGTTTAGAGAGAATGGAGGAGGACAAACAAAGATAGTCTATACAGAAGTGATGAAAGGGGACAGACCAAGAGGTAGACCTAGACAACGATGGCCAGATAAGCTAGAAGTGATGAAAGGGGACAGACCAAGAGGTAGACCTAGACAATGATGGCCAGATAAGCTAGAAGTGATGAAAGGGGACAGACCAAGAGGTAGACCTAGACAATGATGGCCAGATAAGCTAGAAGTGATGAAGAGGGGACAGACCAAGAGGTAGACCTAGACAATGATGGCCAGATAAGCTAGAAGTGATGAGAGGGGACAGACCAAGAGGTAGATCTAGACAATGATGGCCAGATAAGCTAGAAGTGATGAGAGGGGATAGACCAAGAGGTAGACCTAGACAATGATGGCCAGATAAGCTAGAAGTGATGAGAGGGGATAGACCAAGAGGTAGACCTAGACAATGATGGCCAGATAAGCTAGAAGTGATGAGAGGGGATAGACCAAGAGGTAGACCTAGACAATGATGGCCAGATAAGCTAGAAGTGATGAGAGGGGATAGACCAAGAGGTAGACCTAGACAACGATGGCGAGATAAGCTAGAAGTGATGAGAGGGGATAGACCAAGAGGTAGACCTAGACAATGATGGCCAGATAAACTAGAAGTGATGAGAGGGGATAGACCAAGAGGTAGACCTAGACAATGATGGCCAGATAAGCTAGAAGTGATGAGAGGGGATAGACCAAGAGGTAGACCTAGACAATGATGGCCAGATAAGCTAGAAGTGATGAGAGGGGATAGACCAAGAGGTAGACCTAGACAATGATGGCAAGATAAGCTAGAAGTGATGAGAGGGGATAGACCAAGAGGTAGACCTAGACAATGATGGCAAGATAAGCTAGAAGTGATGAGAGGGGATAGACCAAGAGGTAGACCTAGACAATGATGGCCAGATAAACTAGAAGTGATGAGAGGGGATAGACCAAGAGGTAGACCTAGACAACGATGGCGAGATAAGCTAGAAGTGATGGAAGTGGATAGACCAAGAGGTAGACCTAGACAATGATGGTAAGATAAGCTAGAAGTGATGAAAGGGGAAAGACCAAGAGGTAGATAGACCTAGACAATGATGGCAAGATAAGCTAGAAGTGATGAAAGTGGATAGACCAAGAGGTAGACCTAGACAATGATGGTAAGATAAGCTAGAAGTGATGAAAGGGGAAAGACCAAGAGGTAGATAGACCTAGACAATGATGGCAAGATAAGCTAGAAGTGATGAGAGGGGATAGACCAAGAGGTAGACCTAGACAATGATGGCCAGATAAGCTAGAAGTTATACATGCGTTTGGAAGCAACAGTTGACACACACACCCAAAAACCAAGAACAGAGAGGAATGGAGATGTGTCTTCTCTGCAGTTATGAGCCTCATTGGCTTGGAAAGTTGCTGAACTCACCTATCACTTTATATCTTATCTGTTTGCATGTTTCTCGTGTTAAATACAGACTCAGCACAAGTTTTCCAGAAACTGATGATTCTTTTAATCAAGCAGAAACTACGACGCATAGTTTACCAGGCATCCTGTCTCTTGTATAGTGCAGGGGTGCCTTGTGACATGAGACTACCCTTGGCAAAAGCAAACCATTGTCCTTATTTGCTTTTCTTTTCTTTGTGGTAGTTCCAGTATTTTGTTCTTATTTTACGTAATTAATAGCTGTTTAAATTAACAGTTCTTAAGCTGGAGACCACAGAAAAATTCTTGGGGTTCCATGGGCTGAGCTTGCTTTAAAAAAAAAAATCTTAGTATAATCTAAAAAAAAAAAAATTAAAGGTAAAGGTAATCCTGTCATGCCTTAGAGGCACATAGGGACTTGGTGTTAGTGCCCATATTTACCTTGTATTATCTGGGATCTATTTATTGCTTTATTTTGAATGAGAGGTACACAGCAGTTCTTAGGGGATCCATGCCAGTTCTTAGGGGATCCTCAGCCAAAAAACAGGTTTAGAACCACTGGTTTAAAGCTTCTACTGTCTTGTGTTACTATTACCATAGCAAGATTTCTTTTGATCTGGCAAAACGATTTGTTTATCATTGCTGAGTAGCTGAAAGGGTGCTGGAAATTTTTTGTTTGTTTGTTTTTGTTTTAAAATCTTCCTTGTTCCATGTTTTAAATTTTCTATTTAATTCGTAATTTCTGTGTCATTACTTACCTTTTTTTTTCTGTGTGTGCCTGTTTCTTGTTGTAGTTTACTGCTGTTTCTTTATGTAGTTCACTGCTGTTACTTACTGATTGGTTGTAAGAGCCACAATTCTATTAACATATAATAAAATATGTTTTCGTTTTCTTGTGGGAGTACAGAAAGTGGTTTTTTAAAAAAATTGTTTTTTTTTCTCTTTTTATCGACAGAACACAACCATGCACCACCAAGTTCCACCCCCGAGCGGCTCCACCAACCCATTTTTGTGACTTGCTTGATGCTGCTTACATCACTGTTGCAGCAGAACCGCATGTAGCACCAGCTTGAGTTAAACTAGACTGTATTGAAATAGTAAAACATCTTGATTTGAGTGTCCCTGGGACAACTAATAAGGCTTCAGAATTTTGGAAGCTGATTTGAGTGTCCCTGGGACAACTAATAAGGCTTCAGAATTTTGGAAGCTGATTTGAGTGTCCCTGGGACAACCAATAAGGCTTTAGAATTTTGGAAGCTGATTTGAGTGTCCCTGGGACAACCAATAAGGCTGCAGAATTTTGGAAGCTGATTTGAGTGTCACTGGGACAACCAATAAGGCTTCAGAATTTTAGAAGCTGATTTGAGTGTCACTGGGACAACCAATAAGGCTTCAGAATTTTGGAAGCTGATTTGAGTGTCCCTGGGACAACCAATAAGGCTTCAGAATTTTGGAAGCTGATTTGAGTGTCCCTGGGATAACCAATAGGGCTTCAGAATTTTAGAAGCCGGTGTGGGGGGATTTCACCCGTGGGGAGCTTTTACCTGTTTCCATCTGCGGCATCCAGTCAGGAGTATGTTATTCTCCAGTATGGTGGGACCTGTTTTATAAGACTTTGTTTTCATATGAGACCGAAACCTGTTTCTTGCACTACGGCTGGGGCTTGCACGATATGAAACAATAGTTGACTATAATTATTTTTTTATGAAATGTTTTGTGATTGTGAGATTAATATTCATGGTTTTTTTTTGGTGGGGGGGGGGGAATTGGGTGGATTTTATTATGTAGAACCCTCCTATCTTAATGATGAAATTAAGAAAATTTTCCATTTGAAGTATTCTGTACCCCATATGAATGTTGGTATTGAGTTAAATGGACTTGTGTTGTTGTATGAAGTGTTGTTTACTTTGGTTGTATGGTAACAGTATATCCTGGCAACAGTGTAGTTGTTTTCCAGTAGTAGTCAACCATGTGTGGCAAAGTGAAGTCATCCTTGTATGGTAAAGTGAAGTCATCCCTGTGTGGTAAAGTGAAGTCATCTTTGTGTGTTAGATCAAAGTTGTCTCTGTGTGGCAAAGTGAAGTCATCCTTGTATGGTAAAGTGAAGTCATCCTTGTATGGTAAAGTGATGTCATCCCTGTGTGGCAAATTGAAGTCATCTTTGTGTGGTAGATCAAAGTTGTCTCTGTGTAGCAAAGTGAAGTCATCCTTGTGTGGTAAAGTGAAGTCATCCTTGTATGGTAACGTGAAGTCACCCCTATAAAGTGATATGTGGTCGATTAGCTGTGAAAAATGATAGACAAAAGTAGTTTAAACATGACAGAAGGGGAAAAATAGTAATAGAAGAACAACCAAGACTATCATGGACACCATCAGAACGAGCAACTGACTTGCCGTGAGAGCAGAGTGCAAAGTGGCTGAGTTGATGTTTCAGCTGCGTGATTGCTTGTCCTGCCAGAGTCCATGTTTGAGTCACGGTCTTTATTTTACAAATATTTGTCCTCTCGTGTCTGAAGTGCTTTGTTACTATTTTTTTTTATTCTAGTGATAAATACTGTGCTCCATCACTTTGTGCGCGGTTGTCATTGTTTTAGTTTGCTAAATTTAACTCCGTGTGACATTTTTCCATTTGCTGCATAATTTGCAGTTTATGAAATAATGTTTATGATGAAGTGATTTCAGTGCATGATTTACTTTAAATATTTTTTTTTGTTTTGGTATTTTCTTGTTTCACTTTTGGACAGTATAAAAGTTTAAAATGAATGATTTAGATAACTAATTAGCATGTCAAAGTATATTTGTCAAAGTACATTTTTTTTTTGTTGAGGGGGGGGGATAATTCCTGCCATAACATTTTTTTTTTACATTAAAACAAAAGCAGTTTGTTTGTTTGTTTGTTTCATTAAAATCGTATTTTGTTTCAGGGTATGATTTGTTAAGTAGATTTTTTTTTCTTAATGGAAATATTAAATTGCTTTTGTTACACTGTCTGCTCATTGTTTTATGTCTGGAATGGGTCATCTTGTGGTTATGATGATTGATTGCCATCCCGTTTCTCATATGGTCCCAGTTTTGTTTTTTTTTTACATTGAGCCTGCAGCTTCTCTTTCTTTCAAGACCGAACTTTTGTCTGAATTACTCCATCTTCTTTATTTTCACTGATCATATTTTCTTTGTCTTCAGGTTTTAACTGAAAATGCAATCATGAAATGCAGTCATGTGATCATAAATGTATTGTCATCTGAAATGCAATCATGAAATTGCAATCATGTGATCATAAATGTATTGCCATCTGAAATACAATCATGAAATGCAATCATGTGGTCATAAATGTATTGTCATCTGAAATACAATCATGAAATGCAATCATGTGATCATAAATGTATTGTCATCATTTCCCCCTCCCAGCCAGTTTGTGCATATATACCTTCAAATGTGTCACATGAACAGTAGATAGAAAATCATTAGTGCAACAGAGAGATGGTTTCTTAGAAGAATGTTAAGAGTATCATTAGTGAAGCAGAGAGATGGTTTCATAGAAGAATGTTAAGAGTATCATTAGTGAAGCAGAGATATGGTTTCATAGAAGAATGTTAAGAGTATCATTAGTGAAGCAGAGAGATGGTTTCATAGAAGAATGTTAAGAGTATCATTAGTGAAGCAGAGAGATGGTTTCATAGAAGAATGTTAAGAGTATCTTGAACTGGTAGGATGACAAATGTGAAATGTCCAACAGGATCCAATGAAAGAAAGAATTGAATTAAAACCGTAAGAAGATGATAAATATGCTATGGACAAATAGTGAGAAGTGGAAGATTTGAAAACAGCCTAACAATAAAGATGAAAGGAAAGAGAGGCAGAGAAGTTCATAAAAGAAGATTATGAACAACTTAATGTAATGGCAAGATAATAGCAACTGAGCTGATGGAAGATATCAAGGATCAAGAAAAAATTAAGACATCAGTTAGTGATGATATATTACTTGTCAGCAACATGTTTTTACTGTGTGATTATGATTGCTGTTATGTCTAGAATTATTCCCATTGCTTTATTGCAATAATTTATCATTATTTTTTTTGTTTTAAATTCAGTATCGTTTATCTTGATGATTTTGTGCATACTTGTCTCTGGAAGGTTCTCTAACGTCAGACTGTGTTACTGAAGACCAATCGAAAATTTACGCTTTCATAATGTTGTAATAATTCTGTGAATTATGATACATTCATTTTTAAGTCATTTGATTGTCTGTTATATTTTTTAAAATCCGTTACATTATTTTGTTATATTTGCAAGTGGGTTATTGTTTTAATGAATTGAATTGTTTCGTATTTAACTTGTAACAGCGGGCTTCATTATATTATTTGTTGTTGTGATTTTTTTTCCATGTTAATAATGATTATCACTGGGTAGTTGGCCACTAGTCAAAAGCCTGTATTGTATAGCATTCCACAAGACATTTCCCCATGGTCTATTTAAAATATAATCTATATTCAGTGTATTCTTTTTTAGCTGGACTCAATGGCAATCATTATATTGGAGTTTCCGTTATTTTTATAAATCAGTCATGCAGATGCTCGTATGAGTCACATACTGGCCTTTGTGCTATAAATTGTTAATTCTTTGACTGAAGTGAAAACTTACATACATTCGACATGTGATATTATTAATATTATTTTGAATGCATTTGAATTCTGCATTGGAGTCGGTGGGGGGATATTTTTGCCAAAGTTGATAACCTGTGGGGATAGCCCTATACAGTTGCATATGAAGTTTATTTGTGATGACATTAAAACTGGTGAATGTATATTCACTCTCTGGACATGACATTTGGGGTACATCTTTGCCATAGATTTCCAGGCTTTGAATTATACTGGAATTTTTTGTGAAAGTGAGTGTACTTATGTAATTTCTCTTTGAAGGGGACCATTGTGCATTGTTCTTTGCCATTAATTATGGTTCTTGGTCATTTATTGTCCATAAATTATGGTTCACATTCAATGTGATTGTGAAATCTAATACTGTTTTTATCTTTAAATGTTTGTATGTTTTTTTTTTTTTAGTTTCTTCTGCATTCATGGCTGAAGGGAAGTTGATTGTGTTGTGGCTTTGTTTGCAGTGAGGCTGTGATATTTGCACATTTTGGTCAGTGGCTGATGCAAGAAGTCAGCTGTGGGCCACAGATTGCTGTCATATTTAGTTTTGGTACTGTGTCTTTCCCCAGCCTTGTTAATATACTCATTTTCTAATTGATTTTTTTTTTTTTTTTGCAGTCAGTCAGTGAGAAAGATAAATTGTAAAGTATTTTCCCATGTTGATTTTCTTGAAATAGAAAATGGCTTAATTATTAAAAATGTTTATTTAATAATCTTGAGATTCAAGGATTTTTTTTTTTTCTGTTAACATGTTCCATAAAGAAAAGGAAGTATTGAATGCTACTCTTAAGTTTGACAGGGATTGAGGTCAAGATCATCACAGAGTCTGAACAGGCTACAACAGACTGGGATATCACATGGTACTGCAGCTGAAAATATATGCAAAAGATGAATGCACCTGTGCAGCTGGAAAGATGACAGCCAGTTGTCTGTTGCAGGGCTGCGTATGAGGAGCAAAGAAGGCACACATGGCCACCACCAGAAAGACACACATGGCTGCCACCAGAAAGACACATATAGCAGCCACCAGAAAGACACACATGGCCGCCACCAGAAAGACACACATGGCAGCCACCAGAAAGACACACATGGCCGCCACCAGAAAGACACATATGGCCGCCACCAGAAAGACACACATGGCTGCCACCAGAAAGACACATATGGCAGCCACCAGAAAGACACACATGGCCGTCACCAGAAAGACACACATGGCCGCCACCAGAAAGACACACATGGCCGCCAGCAGAAAGACACACATGGCCGCCACCAGAAAGACACACATGGCCGCCACCAGAAAGACACACATGGCCGCCACCAGAAAGACACACATGGCTGCCACCAGAAAGACACACATGGCCGCCACCAGAAAGCCACATATGGCCACTACCAGCCCTGACAAAGCTCTGTGGTGATTTTGATAACCTAAGTCAGACTTATCTCATTCTTCAGACAGAGAGAGATGCAAGTTGACATCTGGGAATGTTTGACAGAGAAAAAGAATATTGTACTAAGTCTACCTGACCAGCATCATATTTCATTACAGGAAGCAGACATTTTTCTCTAAGGCACGTGTTGTGTACTTCTGATCCTAGAATTTGATGATCTTTTTTTTTTTTTTAGTCATTTAGTTCACTGGTTCAAGTGTATTTTTCTTGTCAAATTTATATTTTGTTTGATGTGTGGTCTTTGAAGTTTGGTTCCAGATGCTGGGTTCAGGGAGAAGAACTTTGACAAGCTAGTGACAGTTTTAGGGCTGTTGTTGTGTGTCAGTTAGCTTGATGCTCTTGCTGGTTACTACAGTGAAAAGATTTTGTAATCCAGGCATCATATCAGAGATATTGTTTTTTGTCTTGTCTGAACTCCTTCCTCAGTGCTGAAGAGACAAATAGATGTCTTGATAGGGCTGTGTTATTTCCTTATTATAATGGGATATTTAAGGTTTCTGTAATTTTATCCCTCAATCTTGTGCATGGGCGACCTCTCCTTCCGTTTCCTACAATTCTTTATTGTGAATGTTTACTGTGGTGCAGTACCTGACCGTGGTCGTGTGATGTGACCAAATCATTTGACTTGTGGTTTTTTTTTTTTTTTTGTATGAGATTGAAATAAGAGGCAGACATCCCAGACAGTTCCACTAGCATGATGAGACTGTGCCAAGTTGCAGTGGCACAATAGCCTAACTCCTGGCTTTCACCGTTGGCAGTGCTATCTCCTTGGCATAGCTGTCCTTGCCTGAGAGCCTGTGCTATATTCTGTTGTTTTAATCTCTTGTTATTTTGAATGCCCTGGGTCTGATCAGTTATATCTTGTGCCGAACTACATTAGTCTGTACTCTGTCTCTGAAAATCATTGGGTCCAAGTGTGTTGCTCCTATGTCCAGCAAGGCAAATTGGAAGCAATGTTCACAGCTTTTCCTGTAGTCTCATAGCCCATGGCCTGTAAGAACTTCAGTTTTTTGCCTACCTGCAGGGGACTGCAGAGTTGTATTTCCTAATGGGCTCCATCACAGTGGAGACTTTTTAAAACTTGTATTCTAAAATCAAGAAATGTGACTAATATTTACAGTTTTAAGTGACAGTAAAAAAGCACTTGTGTTGGCTGAAAGTAATGAATTTGACATTGCCAGCATATTGACTTATGTGACTTCACAGTGCAGGGAAGAAGTCCCACCCTTCTTGTAGGTGTATATGATACCCTGTCTTCAATGGCTAGTAAAATAGGACTTGAAATTAACAAGGATAAAACAAAAATAATGAAGATTCTCATTAACGGCGAAGGACAGATATATGTAGAAGAAACAGCTGTTGAAGAAGTAAACCATTTTGCATATCTCGGCAGCTATATAGACCACAATGGTGACACCAGAAAAGAAGTTAGAGTTCGAATTGCCAAAGCAGCATTGACCTTCAAGAATCTTGAGAACATGTGGCATTCAAAAGTCATAAGCACAAAAACCAAGTTAAGATTATTCAATTAAAATATAATATCCATCCTCATTTATGCATGTGAAAGCTGGAAAACAACTAAAGAAATAGACCAAAAAATTAGACTCTTTTGAAAACAAATGCCTAAGGAAAATACTCAGTGTAAAGTGGAATGAATTCAAGAACAACACAGAGATCAGACAGATGAGCAAACAACAATCTGTCTCATGGCTGATCAGAAAAAGGAGATGGACATATGTCGGTCATGTGATGAGAAGAAACAATCAGAGAATCCCCAAACAAGCTGTCAAATGGAACACAACAGGCCGAAGAAAGAGATGTCGACCACATGAAACTCTAAAGAGGACATTGTAAGAGAAGTCAATTCAGTGGGCATAACATTCCTTGATGAGATTGAAAAACTCGCCGAAGACAGGACATCTTGGCGAACTACTATGCGGGCCCTATGTGACGTTTAACGGCACGGGAAGGATGTAAGATATAAGAAGGTGTAGATGAACATCTTGTAGGTGTAGATAAACAGCTTGTAGGTGTAGATAAACAGCTTTCTGGCAGTGACATTTCTTTGGTTTTTTTATTTTTTGATGAATGTAATTGTGACAGTTGTTGCTGGATGGTGAAATGAACTATATTAGAAAGAATTTCAGAAATGTTTTCTGTTTGTAATGACTTTGAATGTTTGCTTCTAAAAAAAGAATCAATCAATCAATCAGGTGTCATGCTGCATGGCGTGGTTATCATTTCTCTCTACAGTTCCCTGTCTTTTGAGTTGATTATAAGCTCTGCCTGTAACTTTCTTCCTAGTCACACTGACAGCCCATCCAGTAACTTCTCTCTCTGTCTTCCTCTGTCTCTTCTTCCCTCAGTTTTTACAGTTGCCACAGTGTGTTCCAGTTTTCCTCTTCTCAGGAAATGTCCTATAAATCTTAATTGTCTACTTCTGATCTTTGCTATAATTTGCCTTTTAACTCCAGCATCTCTTAAGACTACTTTATTGGTTTTCTTAGCTGTCCATGGTACTTTAACATCCTTCTTATGAACCACATCTACATGGCCTCCATTTCTCACTCTACCCTTTTATTCATAGACCATGCTTCACATCCATAAAACAGAATTGGCTCGATATAAAGAACTCTGAATCTTTGAAAAAAAGAATATAGAATCAAATTTTTGGTTAAAACTATTTTGTATGCAAGTTTTGCTCATTGTCAGCTTTATGCTGGCACCTGGTTGGCTGAGTGGTTAACCACTCAATCTACTAATTCAGTAGTACCAGGCTCAAGTCCCAGCAAGGGGGGGGGAATTTTTTTTTTTTTTAACCACCACTCCAAAAAGACCCCAGGATCCACCCAGCCTCTAAAAATGGGTACCAGAGAAGTCTGGGAAGGTAAATGTAACCAGGTGTGATACTGACCATATCAGACTTTCATGTGCCAGATGTCTTGGAAATACAGGCCTAATAGCATATTCCCCACTGTGCCCCAGTGGCATGGAAACATGGGTTTTACCTTACATCACCTTACCTTACCTTTTACCTCTGCTTTATACTGGCCTTGGGAAAACATGTTGAGGTTCTGAATGTTGATGGTTATAGCTTGGAAACTGGGGCAGAAATAGAAGCAAAAAAATACTCTGGCACAGAGGAGACTAGAACTTGCAATAGAAACATAGCTTGTTGCTGTGGCCAGTTAAATCTACTTGCAATAGAAACGTAGCTTGTTGCTATGGCCAGTTAAATCTACTTGCAATAGAAACATAGCTTGTTGCTGTGGCCAGTTAAATCTACTTGCAATAGAAACATAGCTTGTTGCTGTGGCCAGTTAAATCTACTTGCAATAGAAACATAGCTTGTTGCTGTGGCCAATTAAATTTACTTGCAATAAAAACATAGCTTGTTGCTGTGGCCAGTTAAATTTACTTGCAATAGAAACATAGCTTGTTGCTGTGGCCAATTAAATTTACTTGCAATAGAAACATAGCTTGTTGCTATGGCCAATTAAATTTACTTGCAATAGAAACATAGTTTGTTGCTGTGGCTAATTAAATTTTAAGTACAAACAGTCTAAATGGACTTTGGACAGTAGAGCAGCATATAAGATGGGAAATTGCTGAGTAGAGCAGCATATAATATAAGATGGGAAATTGCTGAGCAGAGCAGCATATAAGATGGGAAAATACCACTGTAAGCTGGAAATTACATAAGATATGAGATATTCATGGTTTCTACTTTTATGTTATGGTTTATAATCAAATCTTTTTTTTCTGTTATAGTTTAAAGTCTGATCTTTTCTATTATACTTTATAATCAGATATAATTCATGATCTTATCTCTTCTGTTACAGTTTTTAATCTTACATTTTTAGGTAGATTGTGGTAATATGTCACAGTTTATAACCCTTATTAACTTCCCCTTATTGTTGTTATTATCCCCCTCCCTTGTAATAGAAGTGCAATTGTCAGTGCTTTTATTATTATTAAATTATCATTGCCATTTGTATTCTCAGTATTTATTGTTACTCTGCTCTTACTCTTATCACGTATAACATATGTGATTGAAAATAGACATGAGACATACCGTTTATTTACATTTTATAAACATTGTTATAATGATAACGAACTGTGCAATGATACTTCTTGAAAGACTGCTTTCAGACTGTTTATATACATATATATATATATATATATATATCATATATTAAAACATCGATTGTTAAGCTGCGGGTTATAAGGTTAATTGCTTTGTTCTGTCTGTTCATTTTGCTTGTTTTGTTGAAATATTTCTGCTGTCTGTTCTATTTTTGTCTTTAAAAGCTTTAAAAGTATTGATTTTGGATTTGTAATAAATGGGGTTTATTTTTTTCTGTTCTTTTTAAATAAATTTTATGCTATTGAATGTTAGTCTTATGTCTTAGTTCTTTTATTTTTATTCTTCTTGTTCTTTATTGTTTTGTTGTTATATGTATTTGTTTATTCCTTTGTTTTTGTATGTTATATGTATTTGTTTATTCCTTTGTTTTTGTATGTATTTGTTTATTGTTTGTGTACTTGTTTATTGTTTTGTTGTTTAAGCATTTATTTATTTTTTTGTTTGTTTACTTGTTTATTGTTTTGGTTGTTTACATAATTGTTTATTCTTTTGTTGTTTATATACTTGTTTATTGTTTTAGTTGTTTACATAATTGTTTATCCTTTTGTTGTTTATATACTTGTTTATTGTTTTAGTTGTTTACATAATTGTTTATTCTTTTGTTGTTTATATACTTGTTTATTGTTGTGGTTGTTTTTCTGTTCATGTACTTGTTTATTCTTTTGTTGTTTATGGACTTGTTCAGTTTTGATTTTCCTTCCATTGTTTGTTGTTCTTGACACTAGTTCTTGGCTATGTTTTTGTTGGATGTGTTGACTAAATATTTCTAAACGTAGTTCTTCTATAGTTACATTTGTTTTTGTAGTTGTTTTTATGGGTGTTTTCATTAATCTTGTTTGGCTCAGTGATATCATGCCAGCTCCTATTATGGAGTACAGAGTTCAGATCCCTAACTTAAGAAAAAAAAAAGTAGTGATTGTTGTTTTGCACTATGATGACACAGTTATATGTCCAGGGAACAAATTGTATTTATTTTAAAATGATCAGGAGCAAATATCGCAGCTTAAGCAGGATGACACAATGATCGACAGATAAGTTTGGCCAAGTCCCCCACTTCTGCCCCTCAGAGAAACAAAAAAAAATTTTTTTTACTTCCTTCAACCTGGCCAAAAGGACATGGGCATGGTAGTGGAGCTTTGGAGAAACTTGTTACCTGTGGAAAGTCTGGCAAGCTGGTGTAACCTATTCCCCCCCCCCTCCATTTTCAATGTGTGGTGTCTGTTTCAAGATAAGCAACAAGGAACTCAGGGTGTGGTCCTTCCAGTAGTAAATTATGTGTGCCCTTATACAAGTATATATGCAATCTCACAGTCATTTACTGTCGTGTTGATATGTTGTTTTTATTGTTGTATTAATGTTCCATGTGCATATATCATAAGAAAAAAAAATAGGTCAATATTAAACATGCAGCAAAATATGTACAAGAAGACTATAATGGATGCAGGGAAATATCTACAAGAAGATTATAATGGCTGCAGCAAAATATCCACGAGAAGATTATAACGGCCGCAGCGAAATATCTACAAGAAGATTATAATGGCTGCAGTTAAATATCTACAAGAAGATTATAATGACTGCAGCAAAATATCTACAAGAAGATTAAATGACTGCAGCAAAATATCTACGAGAAGATTATAATTGCTAATGTTGAACTTTTTCTTTTTTCTAGAAACATGTGGGTATTAGTTATTATATTCTGTTTATGGATATTGTTCTTCTTGATTACTCTTGTACTTGTACTTGTACGAACTCCCTGTAACTGCGAGCTGCTGTTCTTTGCAGCCGATGCTGTAGAGATGTTGAGGCACAGCATCGTATCAGTGTAGGAGTGGGTTATGGCGGCTACTTTTTCAGTCCCGGAGTACAGCTAAAAAAGCAGGGGGTGTTCAGTGCTACTTTAGCAGACTCCACCACCATGGGGACTATAGTGATCCCTGTCCCGTTAGCCAGGCTACGCCTGTTACCAGGTGCACCACAGAGAGGTGGGACAGGGTCTTGGTCAGCTATGTTTCACTAACCCTGATGCTGGCATATCAGCTATGGGTCGCTGATTACCTTATTGGGCATCTTATGGCTGTTCTGTTCATGGATGTTGCTCTGCTTGACTATTGCTGTACTGTTGTACTATATGGCTATCGTTGTAATTGTTTCTACACAGTACTTGTTTCAACTTTTACTTGCAGTTGTTCAAGGTTTCACATTTCTCTTCTTGTGTTTTATAACTGTTTATTTTTTTTTCCAAGTTTCTCTTCTTGTGTTTTATAACTGTTTATTTCTTTTTTCCAAGTTTTTCATCTTGTGTTTTATAACTGTTTATTTCTTTTTTCCAAGTTTTTCATCTTGTGTTTTATAACTGTTTATTTCTTTTTTCCAAGTTTTTCGTCTTGTGTTTTATAACTGTTTATTTCTTTTTTCAAGTTTTCCTTCTTGTGTTTTATAACTATTTAAATGAGTTTTCTGATTGTTTACCTGCTATATTTTTGTTTTAGAAGTTTGTTTTTTTTTTTTAATGTGGGTTTTGTTTAGTGTCCTTTTTTTAAAAAACTTTTGGAACTCCTCATGTTGCTGGTTATTGTTAATGAGGGCTCTTTTTGTTTTATTATTTTTGTTATTGCTGTATTTCACAACAATATTATTGTATGTTCAGTGACTTAATTGTGTCTCTTTTCATAATGTTCTTGTTACTGAAGGCTGTTGTGATATTCTCTGTGGTATTCTTATCTAGCGTGCACTATAATGACACAGTTGTATGTCCTGGGAAGAAATCGTATTTATTTTAAAATAAATAACTTCTTGTTTACTTTCTTTTAACTATGTCCTGTTGTTATTTGCTGTTTGGTTACTATATTTATTTGCTATATCCTTATTTATGTAATTCTTTACTGCTTAAATTTTTTTTTTATATACAATAGAATGTTGATTATCAGAGCTAAATTGGGCCTAAAGTGGTTCGGTTAATTTAATGGTCTGGATAATTAAACAGGCATGAAAGTTGATGGCTCACTTGGGCAGGAGTGGGAAAAAAAAAAAGGCAAAGTCTGGTGTTTGTGGAAAACCCTTGCGGAAGCCCCATGTGCCCTGAGCACTTAAGGTTCAGAGAGAGAGAGAGATGAAAGTAGCCAGTTTATATAACTGCATCTAAGCCCTAAAGTTTGTTATTGAATACTGCTGTGTTTTGAAATGTGATTTATTGCACAAAATAAGTGATTTTTAAAACTGTTTGTAAATACTGTACTTCTAATAACTAAAATGTTTTGAAGTAACAACACTATGTATTTATACATATAGTGATTTATACTGTTTATGCACATGGTGTCAGTTCTCAAATTTCCTTTAACATAAATATAAAAAACAAACAATAACAAAGCAAAGAATAAATACGTAATAAAATGTAAACTCTTTTGGACTGAAAGCTATACATTATTTTTTGGACTCAAAACTACGTAATTTTTTTTTGTTTAGTGCAACAGCGATTTGGATAATTGATGGTTCAGATAATTAATGTTCGGATGATTGATATGTTATCCCAGTAATCAACGTTCTGCTGCAGTTCGTTACTACTCTGTTGTTCCTGTAGCTGTTTATTTCATTATTTTTTAGGTAGCTGGTTGGTTTTTTTTTTTTTTGGATGTTATAGAGCAGTTTATGTTTCTTCTAATTTATCTGCAGATTTGATGCTTTTATAGCTGTTTAGTGTCATTTTTCTTTTCTGGCTGTTTATGGCATTGTTGTTCGTAGAACCATTATTACTTTTTTGTTTTTTTGGCAGTTGCTTATTGTTTTTATTTGGGTAGTTACAGGCATGTTAATTTTTCTGGCAATAATTGTAGAATGTGACATAGCATGTTAATTTTTCTGAAAATAATTTTAGAATGTGTTTTTTTTTTGTTCTTGTCTGTAATTGTTAACTTTTTTTTTATTGTTCATGCAGTCATAGTGTTAATTTTCTTTGTGATTGTTTACTGTTATCTTTTGTTACTATAGAGTGTGGTTGTTTTCGTTTTTAAATTGTTTACTATCTTACTGTTCTTGCAGTTATTTACATGTACTACTGTCATGATATTTTACTATGAGACTGAATGAGTCATGCACTTCTATGCTTCCTTTCTTTATTTTTTTCAGCCTCCCCTTTTCTTTTGATCATTATGTCTTTCTTCCTCTCTCTGTATATCCCTTTCTTTCCATTAATCTCTTTCTGGCTGAAACTGTATGGAGACTTCCTGTTTATAGACTTTTTAGAATGAGATAGGGATATATATGTATAAGTTAGTATTAGTCACTGTGTACTGATAGAAATGTTAAAGAAGGAGATCAAAGCATCTGTGTCCATAGTGTAAAGATGACAGACAATGGTTCATTCTCACTTCTTACTTGCAGATCATAAATATATGATATTTATTACGTGCCATAAAATATATATATATATATGTTTTTATATGTATGCATTTATGAAGAAGAAAGATATACTCTGTTTGATATCATGAAATATTTTTAATATTCTCAATTCCCCTATTCGTATTGAGCTTTTTATAAAACATTCAACAATAGAATTTTGTTCGTAACTAGTATGAAGTTCATAGGAATTTGAATTTTGAATTTGAAATTCACAGCATAGGAATTTTTTTTTTATAAACTTATAATATAAACTTGCAACATGGTTACAAACTTAGGACTAAGTTGCAACAACTGCTAAGATGTGACTTTTTTTTTGTGTCCCAATATTGAAAACAGTGTCCTTTAATATTAACACTGTTATAAAGTAATTTATAATCTGTGTGAATACAGCTACGGTTGGTGCAACCAAAGGTAACGGAGCAAAATGATGTGATATTATAACAGAATTATTTTTCTTTATAGTGGATTCATGGCTGATGTTTCTAATTTGTTTGTGATGATGATAATTTACCAGCTGACATCACAGTATAATTTGTTTCCATGACGGCTTTTCATTTTCTGTGGGCATGTGCAGGCAGAACCTTGGTTTTATGATGTAACCAGATTTTTAAATGCCCTGTTAACCAAAATTCATTTAATTCTGGTGTGGCTTGAAATGTTAATTGATTTTTTTTTTCATATAATTCTATTTTATTTCATTTATTTTTCACTCTAAAGAAATAAATATGAGTATGTGGCATGTTTTTATGAAGAGTAGAATCATTGAAGATGGGAGCAGCTTAACTGAATTGATATTGATGAGATTTCTTGAATACAACGGGTGGCACCTTTTATTGTTATTATTATTCTTACCGTCACCCTCCAGCTTACCTAGATGTAAAATGGGTACTTAGTGTAAAATGCTGAAGAAAACTGTACTCAGGAAAAAAAAAGTCCACATGCACAGTGAGGAACACTGGATTACACCCCACACATGGCAGTAGGTGAATGAGGCCAAAAGCCAGAATATCACATGTCATTTATGAATACTGAATCTCACCTGAGTCAGAATAGATAAACAAGAAGGAAAGTATGGAACAACTTTTGAGAAAATTATGAGAAAAGTTACTGTTTTAGAGATTTTTTTGTTGTTGTTCTTCTCTTTCTTTGTTATTTCCAGTGTTTGTTAGCTTTGTTATAAAATGTTAGTGGTAAAAAATAGCAGCCGTGGCTTTGAAGTAAATAGGAAATAAATAGCTTTTTATTCTCATAGCTTTCATGTGGTTCTTTATATACCAAGTTATAAATGTGTATACATTGTTTTTTTGTTCAGATCTTTGCTCTGATTTTTGTTCTGTTTTTTTATTCTGATTTGTTTATGGCCATAGTAGCTGTTAAACTCTTTTTTGTTTTTTAAAGTGTCTATAGAGTTAGGATGTTGCTGATGCTGTTTAGTGAGTTTATGTTATGACTTGGTCACAGCAGACACATGAAGCTACCTGAGTGGTGAAGCAGATAGTGTATTTGATTCTCATGGTGAAGGTCAGTGGTTTGAATCCTGTCAGAGGTCACCCAGTCGTAGAAATGGAAAGACAACAACCGGGCTCACCATTTCCACATCATTCTCCACTGCGACTGATAGTTAAAGGAAGATGCAGACATTATACCACATCTTTTAGGTGCCTCTGTGATGTGACAGACATCCCCCCCCCTTTTTTTTTAATAACTGTAGCTGTCACATCACTCAAGGCACATTATTAAACTGTTGTTTGGTTGTTTTGCCATGGGTTTTGCCATTTCTAACTGTGACCAGTGAGCATTGTTTCCCAGTAATTTCCTTCTAAAGTGCTTTTTCTAACTGTGACCAGTGAGCATTGTTTCCCAGTAATTTCCTTCTAACATGCCTTTTCTAACTGTGACCAGTGAGCACTGTTTCCAAGTAATTTCCTTCTAACATGCTTTTTCTAACTGTGACCAGTGAGCATTGTTTCCCAGTAATTTCCTTCTAACATGCTTTTTCTAACTGTGACCAGTGAGCATTGTTTCCAAGTAATTTCCATCTAACATGCCTTTTCTAACTGTGACCAGTGAGCACTGTTTCCCAGTAATTTCCTTCTAACATGCTTTTTCTAACTGTGACCAGTGAGCACTGTTTCCAAGTAATTTCTTTCTAACATGCCTTTTCTAACTGTGACCAGTGAGCACTGTTTCCAAGTAATTTCCTTCTAACATGCCTTTTCAAGTATTCTTCAGATTTATGAAAGATTTTCACACAAATTTTATACATGTTTTATTTTTGCCACTTTTACATAGGTCCCTAGAGAACTTTCTGATAATGCCTGCATTTCAACATTTTAGAAGCTGGTGTGGTGTCTTGAAGTATTTCATAATCATCAAAACATTTTCTTTTGTTTTTTGTTTTTTTTAATAACTGGCTAAAAAGTTGACTTCAGTTTGCCTCGTCATAGAAATTAATTAAAAATCATACAACTGAAATAATTCTTGTTGACTGACAGTCATACTTTTATAAATATCTTAGTGTGGTTACTTCTGTAGAGCTACAAGTGCCAGCAGTGCATGCTTATATAGCTGTGTGTGGAATGTTGAGTTCCCTGTGTGGTCAGGCTGTTAGTTGACTAGTCTCTCATGGTGATGGTTTGTGGCTTGAATCTGATCAGAGGTGGGCCCCAGACACCCTCTCCCCCCCTCCCCAGGCTACCTGACTTCTTGTGGAGGTGGAGAGAGAGAGAGAGAGAGAAGAGCGGCTGGGCATGATGCTGGCCACATCACTTGTCTAGTGTGCTGACAGTTGAAGGAAAGTGTGGGCACTAACACTTATCCCCCGTAAAGTGTTTTATTCCTGGCCTTGTGTGAGGGAGCCTCGAGGATGGAGCCTGTTCTGACGTTGGTAAAGTGTTGTGTGTGATGTGTTGGTGCATTTACTCTCTGTGACATACAATATATGAGGACAGTTTATCAGTGTGACATACAATATATGAGGACAGTTTATCAATTTGACATACAGTATATGAGGACAGTTTATCAGTGTGACATACAATATATGAAGACAGTTTATCAGTGTGACATACAATATATGAGGACAGTTTATCAGTGTGACATACAATATATGAGGACAGTTTATCAGTGTGACATACAATATATGAAGACAGTTTATCAATGTGACATACAATATATGAAGACAGTTTATCAATGTGACATACAATATATGAAGACAGTTTATCAATGTGACATACAATATATGAGGACAGTTTATCAGTGTGACATACAATATATGAAGACAGTTATCAATGTGACATACAAAAGATGAAGACAGTTTATCAGTATGACATACAATGTGTGAAGACAGTTTATCAAAGTGACATACAATGTGTGAAGACAGTTTATCAGTGTGACATACAATATATGAAGACAGTTTATCAGTATGACTTACAATGTGTGAAGACAGTTTATCAGTATGACATACAATGTGTGAAGACATTTTATCAAAGTGACATACAATGTGTGAAGACAGTATATCAGTGTGACATACAATATATGAAGACATTTTATCAGTATGACATACAATGTGTGAAGACAGTTTATCAGTGTAACATACAATGTGTGAAGACTGTTTATTAGTGTGACATACAATATATGAGGACAGTTTATCAATGTGACATACAAAATATGAGGACAGTTTATCAGTGTGACATACAATATATGGGGACTGTTTATCAATGTGACATACAAAATATGAGGACAGTTTATCAATGTGACATACAGTATATGGGGACTGTTTATCAATGTGACATACAAAATATGAGGAGAGTTTATCAGTGTGACATACAGTATATGGGGACTGTTTATCAATGTGACATACAAAATATGAGGAGAGTTTATCAGTGTGACATACAATGTGTGAAGACTGTTTATCAGTGTGACATACAATATATGAAGACAGTTTATCAGTGTGACATACAATATATGAAGACAGTTTATCAGTGTGACATACAATGTGTGAAGACTGTTTATCAGTATGACATACAATGTGTGAAGACATTTTATCAAAGTGACATACAATGTGTGAAGACAGTATATCAGTGTGACATACAATATATGAAGACAGTTTATCAGTATGACATACAATGTATTTTGTTCTGACTGCCGCTACAGAATAGGTCTAATGTTATGATGCTCTTTTGTACAACACGCCCATTTACTTTTCTTATTTTTAAATTAATTGATTTGATCATGAATTGTATACTTTCTGTTCTAGAAAGAACAAAATACATCTGTTGTTTACAAGCAGACTATGGTATGCTGAATCATACATTTTAACTACAAAGAGTACAAAAAAGCCAGAAAGGCACACAAATTGTGCAAGTATTTTTTAATTGATAAAATAACACTAAGAGATGCTACAAGAAACAATGAGGAAAGTCCCATGTTTCTAACGAACGTCTTTTTTTATGATTTTAGTCTACCCCAGTCAAATGTTAAGCGTAAATTTGTGAATGATTAATAAGATGCCTAGCCTCCATATTCTGCCTCCAGAATCAGTGCCTAAAACCAATCCCTAGGCTAGCTGTCATGGTTGGGAAGTGGGGGGGGGGGGGTTCCAGCGGGACTGCTTTATAAGTGTGAACCCCCCCGGTCTGTTCTGGAAAGGGGGGGAGGGCACCCTCGGTAAGAGAGTGGAGGTGGTCTGTTCGGGAAAGTGACCACGATAAAGAAGGCCAGTCGGTGAGTTTGTTACCTGTGCCACACCTGTATCCCGCCCTGCCACTGTGCACAGGTAGCTATGTTTCCTGGTGTATCTGAGTCTAATGTTCTAGTCTGGGATGATTGTTCCACGTTATAGTGGCTGTAATACATGTTGTTCTTCTGTTGTTGCCCGTTAAAACAGCCGTGATCGTCTGTCAAGAACCGCCATGATCGTCCGTTCTCCATGCTCAAAGGATAATATTGCACTGCCCCGTTTATTATAATATCCCAAGTTATTAGGAAACTAAGATAATGTATTGTCGTGTGTAAATCGCGGCATGCAGAAGTTTGTACATTATGTCCTTGGAGATCATTCAAAAATAGTCCTTTTCGTGCGTGCCAGTTTCCTGGCGTTAAGAATCATTTCACACAAACAAAATTTGAACAATTATCTGATGCTAAAAGGATGAACTTGTGGAGATGTGCCATTCTTTACAGACAAATGGCCCTGTGAAGAGGTATTTGATTACATTGATGGCCCATTACCCCCAGCATTTCATGATTCTGTACTGGACCATGAAATAGTCATGAGATCTGTGAAAGAATTCCCCGCTGATTTCCTAGAAATAATATTGGCTGTATCTGTGACATTGTGTCCGCTGTTTTGAAGATCTACTGCCCGGCTGCTGCTGATGGACTGTGATTTGTCAGTGTCGGTTTCCTCGTCTGTAAGAGAGACACTGGGCGTTAAAGATGTCGAATGACTGCTGGTGTAATCGTGGCGGTTGTCTCCTGACCAACCAATATTTTCGCCTACATTGTTCATGCGCTGGTGGAAAGATAAACGACGACATTCTGGGGGAGTGCTTGGGCTGACATATCCTTCAGTGAAAATCGTTTGTCTGCAGACTTCTGGATTGGATTCCGGACGTTCACGAGAGTGGGATATGCAGGACATCTCCAAGACAACGTCTTGTCTACAAAGTTCTCTCGACTGCGTGCGTATACTGCTCACATTGCGGTACGTCTGTTCGGGACTGTTTGTATAAACAGAGTGATCGTTTGTATAAACAGTCTCTGTATTTGAGCTAGAAGATGCAGCAGTGCAGGTGGCACTTGAAGTTTGCTGGGTGCTCCCCGAAGGCTGATCTCCAGAAGTTACTAAACTCACAATGGACTCATAAAGATACACCGATTCGTGGGATTCACGTGCTGCGTAATGAATGTCTCGTCGTTTCCTCTTAAACCTTCTGTACAGTTTCTTGATCCCGGGTATCAGAAGCGAAATGCACAGACCTATGACTACACCAAGAAACAGAAGAAATACTAATAACAGGATGTTGGCAGATGTGAAAATACTGTCAGAATGTTTGGCCTCATGGACAATGCAAGCTACTTCAGAGCTACCCTTATGCCTGGCCACCCAGTCAGGCTTTCTGAAACTAAAACAAAGAATACAATTAGCATTTGGTGTGTGTACATTTCACATGAAACCTTTGTTCCTGACTTTAGGAAAGCGAGGTTTCATTAAGAGAGAATCAGACAGTCATTTGCATGTCCCTTGCGGAACTTTGCCTCCCTAACAGTTCTCCTGTAGGCCTCTCGGTTGTAAGCAGGATGCCCTGTTGCTAATGCATCCATTTGCAGATTATTAATGATGTCTTGCAGCCATCTTCGTCTTGGTCTTCTTCTCTTTCTTTTTTTCCCCATTTTTTCCAAGACGGCCTTATCTAGATTATTATGACGTTTAATGTGTCCAAAATATTTCAGTTTTATCTGTTTAATCCTTTTTACTAGCCATTTATTTCAGACGGAAAAGAGTGCTTTTTTTGCTAAATTTTTGTGTGTTTGTTTGTTTTGCGGGGAATACCAAATTAACCCTAAGCGATGTAGAATTGAAAGGGTTGTGGGTGTGCTGGGGGGGGGGGGTTACGGATTAATTTAATAATCGAGGGGGGTTGGCAGGAAACTCCTTTAATAATCATGGGGGGGGGGGGCAGGAAACCTGTTTAATAATCATGGGGGGAGCAGGAAACTCGTTTAATAATCATGGGGGGGGGGGAGCAGGAAACTCCTTTAATAATCATGGGGGGAGGAGCAGGAAACTCCTTTAATAATCATGGGGGGAGCAGGAAACTCCTTTAATAATCATTAGGGGGAGCAGGAAACTCCTTTAATAATCATGAGGGGGAGCAGGAAACTCCTTTAATAATCATGGGGGGAGCAGTAAACTCCTTTAATAATCATAGGGGGAGCAGGAAACTCCTTTAATAATCATGGGGGGGGTACGGACTACTTTAATAATCGGGGGAGCAGGAAACCCCTTTAATAATCATGGGGGGAGCAGGAAACCCCTTTAATAATCATGGGGGAGGGTTATGGACTACTTTAATAATCGGGGGGTGAGCAGGAAACCCCTTTAATAATCGGGGGAGCAGGAAACCCCTTTAATAATCATGGGGGAGCAGGAAACCCCTTTAATAATCATGGGATCATGGGGGAGCAGGAAACCCCTTTAATAATCATGGGATCATGGGGGGAGCAGGAAACCCCTTTAATAATCATGGGGGGAGCAGGAAACCCCTTTAATAATCATGGGATCATGGGGGAGCAGGAAACCCCTTTAATATTCATGGGGGGGGGGTAGGAAACCCATTTAATAATCATGGAGGGAGCAGGAAACCCCTTTAATAATCATGGGGGGGGTGGGGGGGACAAATGAAGGGGAAAACAATGTTCAAAATTCTGCTTTTAGGATCGAGAGTCTGGGGAATGAGATAATTTTAAAAAATGTGAGAGAGATAATGAGAAAGAGGGAGAAAGAGAGAAAAACTGAGAGAGAATGAGACAGAGACAGTGATAGAGAGGAGGAGAAAGAATTACTGGTGGCTTTACTAAATGTAAAACGAAACTCTCGCTAGAATAGATTATACGTTTCATATTAACAAGTATGAACAGAACTCTCGCTAGAGTAGATTAGTCGTTTCATATTAACAGGTATGAACAGAACTCTCGATAGAATAGGTTATACGTTTCATATTAACAGATATGAACAGAACTTTCGCTAGAGTAAATTAGACGTTTCATATTAAAAGCTATGAATAGAACGAACGAACATACTTTATTTTCAAAAGGTTAAGAATTGGGCACGCAGGCCCGTCTAACATTCTGCCCTTCATCATACAGCTTTCACTCAGTCACAGTCATTCAGCATTTGTTAATGAGCATAATAATCATGAAGACACATTAAAAGTGGGTAAAGTCTTTTCACGTTTGACATAGAACAACCATCCCAGCCTGTGGAGCAGTAGTCCAAGTGTGTTTGTATCTGTGATACGTAGTATATTTTTCTGGTGTCTATGTCAAGAAAATGTTTAATTTGAGAAAATTAGTAAACTTTTTGTGCAGTGAGTTTGGTTAAGACTGTCTACATGATGATTCCAGCGGGGAATCATGAGATCTAGAGTTTTATGTTCACTAACGTTCTCTATCTGTGGAAGTTCCAGCATGGAGCTGTAGTGTTGTTGTTGGTGAATTTGTTAA
This sequence comes from Achatina immaculata, assembly GCA_009760885.1. NCBI lineage: Eukaryota > Metazoa > Mollusca > Gastropoda > Stylommatophora > Achatinidae > Lissachatina > Lissachatina immaculata. The sequence continues at coordinate 26,327,882 of CM019694.1, read as the reverse complement.
TTTCTGTCTTGAATTGTCTAGAACTTTTGCTAGAGCAGATTAGACATCTAATATTAACAGGTATGATTAGAGCTCTCGCTAGAGTAAATTAGACATTTCATATTAACAGCTGTGAATAGAACTCTCGCTGGAGTAGATTAGACTCTTCATATTAACAGGTATGAATAGAACTCTCGCTGTAATGGATTAGACATTTCATCTTAACAGGTAAGAACAGAACTCTCGCTAGAGTAGATTAGACGTTTCATATCAACAGCTGTGAAAGTAGATAAACTACATGATGGCCAGTATGCAAAGAACCATACTTTCGTTGCAAAGTGCTCTTAAATATCTAATATCTGTCCTGCATTACAGAAAATGTGTATTTTCCCATCAATCAAAATGGAAAAATACACATTGAAGGGACAGATATTGAAGAAATCAATCAATTTGCATACCTTGGCAGCTACATGGACCAGGGTGGTGACACTAGACAGGAAGTTAGGATCAGAATTGCAAAAGCAGCATCAATCTTCAAGAATCTTGAGAACATATGGAATTCAAAAGTTATAAGCACAAAAACCAAGTTAAGACTATTCAATTCAAATGTAATATCCACCCTCATTTATGCATGCGAAAGCTGGAAAACAACTAAAGAAATAGAAAAAAAATTAGACTCTTTTGAAAACAAATGCCTAAGGAAAATACTCGGCATCAAGTGGAATGAATTCAAGAACAATGCAGAGATAAGACAGATGACTGAACAACAACCAGTCTCACGGGTGATCAGGAAAAGGAGATGGACATATGTTGGGCACTTGATGAGAAGAAATGAGCAGAGAATCCCAAAACAAGCTATCAAGTGGAACATAACAGGCCGAAGAAAAAGGGGCAGACCGCGTGAAACTCTGAAGAGAACATTATTAAGAGAGGCCAAGTTAACAGGCATAAAATCCTTTGTTGAGGTTGAAAGACTCGCCGAAGACAGGAAATATTGGCGAACTACTTTGCGAGCCCTATGTGACGTCTAACGGCACGGGAAGGATATAAGATATAAGATAAGATTACAGAAAAGAGAAAATCTGATGTCACTTTTACACTTACCTATAATACCTTTTGTGGCACAGCAAAGACACGTCGTTTGTATCCATGTCCATGTAACTTTCAGTGAAAGTCTTATCTGTTGTCACGCCCGTGAAAGAATGAAATATCACATTTAATTGAGAGTCCACGTCAAAACACTGATACTAGTAACGCGCATGTTTCATACACACTTCACGCGCTGACGATTTGGTGTCACAAATACTGACAAGCGTGTGACCCGGCCCCAAGTGACACCCAGCTCAGTGTCAGAACATCAGCAATGCATGGTCGGTCTAGCGAAGAATAAAAGAAACGAAAGTTTAAGATCTGTAAAGCACTTCCTAGCAATTATACCCGGGAAAACTGGATACCCAGGAATAGAATTCAACAAGTTACTGTTTGATAAGCAGCCTATTTTTAATATTATCTGGGTATTTCTTCCCTATTTCCTCTAAGCGTTTCCTCTTTCCCTTCAGTTTCCTGTCTCTTTCATTATCGCTTTTTTTTTTATTTAAATAGAAAAACCAATCCAAGTCTCCAAGCACGTTGCTATCCCAACAGTCAAAGATACTTCGTACAGTTCGTTCGTGTAATGTAATAGGTAAGCATGCACGATCAAGTACTTTTCCTGTTTGACGGGTCATGAAAAGAGAATCCTAGATAAAGTGAACATGTTCAAGGTCGGTAACACGTCTTACAACAGGAGAGAAGCGGGGGGAAAAAATCAAAGAATTAAGTTCCCCCATTCTTGGAAAAATGAAATCTTGCGAGCTTTCTTTTCCTGGAAAGTTAGCAGATACATGATTAAATTACTTCTGTAGTAAATGTTTTTTTTTACATGAAATATTGACTGTTTTGTTGACTGACTTCTTGGTTGGACAGTCGGAGTTGTTTTTTGTTAAATTACTTCTGTAGTAAATGTTTTTTTTTACATGAAATATTGACTGTTTTGTTGACTGACTTCTTGGTTGGACAGTCGGAGTTGTTTTTTGTTTTTTTTTAATGGCTGGTGGGTTGGTTGAACATTCCGATGGCTTATTGGATTTTTAGCTGGCTGATTGGCTGCTTAGCTGACTTGCAGACTGCTTGGTTGACTGACTGGATAGCTTTTTGGCTGGTTTCTTAATGGACTGCTGATTAGTGGGCTTGTTGGCTGTGTGACTGACTTCTTGTCTGTTTGGTTGGAGGACTGGCTTGATGTCTGTTTGGTTGAGCGACAGATCTGTTCTTTCGTTAGTCGAGTGACTGACTTGTTGTCTGGTTAGTTGGATGCCTGACTTGTCTGGTTAGTTGGGTGACTGACTTGTTGCCTGGCTGGTTGGGTGACTGACTTGTTGTCTGGCTGGTTGGGTGACTGACTTGTTGTCTGGTTAGTTGGGTGACTGACTTGTTGTCTGGTTGGTTGGGTGACTGACTTGTTGTCTGGTTAGTTGGGTGACTGACTTGTTGTCTGGTTAGTTGGGTGACTGACTTGTTGTCTGGTTAGTTGGGTGACTGACTTGTTGTCTGGTTAGTTGGGTGACTGACTTGTTGTCTTGTTAGTTGGGTGACTGACTTGTTGTCTGGTTAGTTGGGTGACTGACTTGTTGTCTGGTTAGTTGGGTGACTGACTTGTTGTCTGGTTAGTTGGGTGACTGACTTGTTGTCTGGTTAGTCGGGTGACTGACTTGTTGTCTGATTAGTCGGGTGACTGACTTGTTGTCTGGTTAGTCGGGTGACTGACTTGTTATCTGGTTAGTTAGGTGACTGACTTGTTGTCTGGTTAGTCGGGTGACTGACTTGTTGTCTGGTTAGTTGGGTGACTGACTTGATGTCTGTTTGGTTGAGTGACAGATCTGTTCTTTCGTTAGTCGGGTGACTGACTTGTTGTCTGGTTAGTTGGGTGACTGACTTGTTGTCTTGTTAGTTGGGTGACTGACTTGTTGTCTGGTTAGTTGGGTGACTGACTTGTTGTCTTGTTAGTTGGGTGACTGACTTGTTGTCTGGTTAGTTGGGTGACTGACTTGTTATCTGGTTAGTCGGGTGACTGACTTGTTGTCTGGTTAGTTGGGTGACTGACTTGTCTGGTTAGTTGGGTGACTGACTTGTTGTCTGGTTAGTTGGGTGACTGACTTGTTGTCTGGTTAGTTGGGTGACTGACTTGTTGTATGGCTGGTTGGGTGACTGACTTGTTGTCTGGTTAGTTGGATGCCTGACCTGTCTGGTTAGTTGGGTGACTGACTTGTTGCCTGGCTGGTCGGGCGTCTGACTTGTTTTCTGGTTAGCTGGATGACTGATTTGTCTGGTTAGTTGGGTGACTGATTTGTTGTCTGGTTAGTTTGGTGATTGATTTGTTGTCTGGTTGGTTGGGTGACTGATTTGTTGTCTGGTTAGTTGGGTGATTGATTTGTTGTCTGGTTGGTTGGGTGACTGATTTGTTGTCTGGTTAGTTGGGTGACTGATTTGTTTTCTGGTTAGTTGGGTGATTGATTTGTTGTCTGGTTGGTTGGGTGACTGATTTGTTGTCTGGTTAGTTGGGTGACTGATTTGTTGTCTGGTTAGTTGGGTGATTGATTTGTTGTCTGGTTGGTTGGGTGACTGACTTGTTGTCTGGTTAGTTGGGTGACTGATTTGTTGTCTGGTTAGTTGGGTGACTGATTTGTTGTCTGGTTAGTTGGGTGACTGACTTGTTATCTGGTTAGTTAGGTGACTGACTTGTTGTCTGGTTAGTTGGGTGACTGACTTGTTATCTGGTTAGTTGGATGCCTGACTTGTCTGGTTAGTTGGGTGACTGACTTGTTGTCTGGTTAATTAGGTGACTGACTTGTTATCTGGTTAGTCGGGTGACTGACTTGTTGTCTGGTTAGTTGGGTGACTGACTTGTCTGGTTAGTTGGGTGACTGACTTGTTGTCTGGTTAGTTGGGTGACTGACTTGTTGTCTGGTTAGTTGGGTGACTGACTTGTTGTCTGGTTAGTTGGGTGACTGACTTGTTGTCTGGTTAGTTGGGTGACTGACTTGTTGTCTGGTTAGTTGGGTGACTGACTTGTTGTCTGGTTAGTTGAGTGACTGACTTGTTGTCTGGTTAGTTGGGTGACTGACTTGTTGTCTGGTTAGTCGGGTGACTGACTTGTTGTCTGGTTAGTCGGGTGACTGACTTGTTGTCTGGTTAGTCGGGTGACTGACTTGTTATCTGGTTAGTTAGGTGACTGACTTGTTGTCTGGTTAGTTGGGTGACTGACTTGATGTCTGTTTGGTTGAGCGACAGATCTGTTCTTTCGTTAGTCGGGTGACTGACTTGTTGTCTGGTTAGTTGGGTGACTGACTTGTTGTCTTGTTAGTTGGGTGACTGACTTGTTGTCTGGTTAGTTGGGTGACTGACTTGTTATCTGGTTAGTTGGGTGACTGACTTGTTATCTGGTTAGTTGGGTGGCTGACTTGTTATCTGGTTAGTTGGGTGACTGACTTGTTATCTGGTTAGTTAGGTGACTGACTTGTTGTCTGGTTAGTTGGGTGACTGACTTGTGTCTGTTTGGTTGAGCGACAGATCTGTTCTTTCGTTAGTCGGTGACTGACTTGTTGTCTGGTTAGTTGGGTGACTGACTTGTTGTCTGGTTAGTTGGGTGACTGACTTGTTGTCTGGTTAGTTGGGTGACTGACTTGTTGTCTGGTTAGTTGGGTGACTGACTTGTTGTCTGGTTAGTTGGGTGACTGACTTGTTATCTGGTTAGTTGGGTGACTGACTTGTTATCTGGTTAGTTAGGTGACTGACTTGTTATCTGGTTAGTTGGGTGACTGACTTGTTGTCTGGTTGGTTGGGTGACTGACTTGTTGTCTGGTTAGTTGGGTGACTGACTTGTTATCTGGTTAGTCGGGTGACTGACTTGTTGTCTGGTTAGTTGGGTGACTGATTTGTTGTCTGGTTAGTTGGGTGACTGATTTGTTGTCTGGTTGGTTGGGTGACTGATTTGTTGTCTGGTTAGTTGGGTGACTGATTTGTTGTCTGGTTAGTTGGGTGACTGATTTGTTGTCTGGTTAGTTAGGTGGCTGACTTATTGTCTGGTTAGTTGGGTGACTGACTTGTTGTCTGGTTAGTTGGGTGACTGATTTGTTGTCTGGTTAGTTGGGTGACTGACTTGTTATCTGGTTAGTTGGGTGACTGACTTGCTGTCTGGTTAGTTGGGTGACTGACTTGCTGTCTGGTTAGTTGGGTGACTGACTTGCTGTCTGGTTGGTTGGATGACTGACTTGTTGTCTGGTTGGTTGGATGACTGACTTGTTGTCCGGTTGGTTGGGCGTCTGACTTGCTGTCTGGTTGTTTGGGTGACAGACCTGTTGTCTGGTAGGTTGGATGACTGCCTTGTTCTCTGATTGGTTCGGCGTCTGACTTTTTGTCTGGTTAGTTGGGTGACAGACCTCCTGTCTGATTAGTTATTTTGTTTCTATTGGTGGGTGGGTTGCACTTTGTAGTTTGGGTGTGTGGCTGGTTGATTAGTTAGGCGTCTGTTTTGGTAGATGGTTGGTTGTTTCTCTGAGTAAGTGGGTAGATAGTTGGTTGTTTCTCTGAGGGAGTGGGTAGATAGTTGGTTGTTTCTCTGGGTAAGTGGGTAAATAGTTGATTGTTTCTCTAGGTAAGTGGGCAAATAGTTGATTGTTTCTCTATGTAAGTGGGTAGATAGTTGATTGTTTCTCTGGGTAAGTGGGCAGATAGTTGATTGTTTCTCTGGGTAAGTGGATAAATAGCTGATTGTTTCTCTTGGTAAATGTGTACATAAGTTGATTGTTTCTCTAGGTAAGTGGGTAGATAGTTGGTTGCTTCTCTATGTGAGTGAGTAGATAGTTGATTCTTTTCTGGGTAAATGGATAGATAAGTTGACTGTTTCTCTAGGGAAGTGGGTAGATATTTGATTGTTTCTCTAGGGAAGTGGATAGATATTTGATTGTTTCTCTTGGTAAGTGAGTAGATATTTGATTCTTTCTCTGGGTAAGTGGGTAGATAAGTTGACTGTTTTTCTAGGTAAGTGGGTAGATAAGTTGACTGTTTCTCTAGGTAAGTGGGTAGATATTTGATTGTTTCTCTAGGGAAGTGGATAAATATTTGATTGTTTCTCTAGGTAAGTGAGTAGATGGTTGATTCTTTCTCGGGGTAAGTGGGTAGATAAATTGACTGTTTCTCTAGGTAAGTGGGTAGATATATTGACTGTTTCTCTAGGTAAGTGGGTAGATATATTGACTGTTTCTCTAGGTAAGTGGGTAGATATTTGATTGTTTCTCTAGGTAAGTGGGTAGATAAGTTGACTGTTTCTCTAAGTAAGTGGGTAGATATTTGATTGTTTCTCTAGGGAAGTGGGTAGATAGTTGATTGTTTCTCTGGGTAAGTGGATAAATAGTTGATTGTTTCTCTGGGTAAGTGGATAAATAGCTGATTGTTTCTCTTGGTAAATGTGTACATAAGTTGATTGTTTACTGACACTGGATTCTTGTTTGTTCATGAACTGGTGGCTTAGTTGAGTAAATTATATTTATGAGGTACTAGATTTAAATTGCTTGCCTCTGATAGAGACAGTGATATATACAAGTTCAAGCACACGGTTTACAGTATTTTTGACGGAAAAATGATATTATAAACATCAGTGACTCCCCCCCCTCCAAAAAAAAAAAAAATAATAATAATAAAGATTAAGTGACTCAGATAACTTAGCCGCCAGTAGCAATAAATAAACTTGCCACGTCCTCTTCTTTAGTGTCCCCAGGAAGAAAGATACAGAGTTACTTGCCCTAAGTCTGGGCGGGTTATACATCATCTTGTCTATCATGATGGTGGAGTTTGCTGAAAAGTCTTTTTGTTTAGTCAGTTTAAGAAGCTGGTTTAGGCTAGTTTCCCGTCAGGCGTGAACCATATTTCGAGATCTTCAGCACAAGATATGGCGCCAGACATAAGATCCAGACAACAAAAACAAAGACCTCTGCTTACCAAAGTGCATATTATGATGAAAATAAAAACATACGCGCGAGGGAAAAAATACGGCAGAGAAATAGAAAGTATAATACAACTTATATAGATGGCTCCTGTTTGGTTAGACTGCTGGCTGCCTGATAGGTTAGACTGCTGGCTGGTTGAATGGTTGGACTGCTGGCAGACTGGCTGATCAGTCAGTCAGATTGTTAGATGGTTGACTGATAAGCTTCTTTTCTCTCTCTTCCTCCCCTCTCTCTCCTCCCCTCTCCCTGTTTCTCTCTCTTCTTCCCCTCTCTCCTTCTCCCCTCTCCCTGTTTCTCTTTCTTCCTCCCTCCCTCCCCTCCCTTCTCCCTGTTTCTCTCTCTTCCTCCCCTCTCTCCCCTCCCCTCTTCCTGTTTCTTTCTCTTCCTCCCCTCTCTCCCCCTCCCTTCTTCCTGTTTTTCTCTCTTCTTCCCCTCTCTCCCCCTCCCCTCTTCCTGTTTCTCTCTCTTCCTCCCCTCTCCCTATTTCTCTCTCTTCCTCCCCGCTCTCTCCTTCCCCTCTTCCTGTTTCTTTCTCTTCCTCCCCTCTCCCTGGTTCTCTCTCTTCCTCCCCTCTCCCTGTTTCTCTCTCTTCCTCCCCTCTCCCTGCTTCTCTCTCTTCCTCCCCTCTCTCTCCCTCCCCTTTCCCTGTTTCTCTCTCTTCCTCCCCTCTCCTTGCTTCTCTCTCTTCCTCCCTTCTCCCTGCTTCTCTCTCTTCTCCCCTCTCTCTCCTCCCCTTTTCCTGTTTCTCTCTCTTCTTCCCCTCTCTTCCTCCCCTCTCCCTATTTCTCTCTCTTCCTCCCCTCTCTCTCCCTCCCCTCTCCCTGTTTCTCTCTCTTCCTCCCCTCTCCCTGCTTCTCTCTTCCTGTTTCTTTCTCCTCTAAAAAATAGAATCATTTTTAACAAAGTTAAGTTTGTTCAGAGAATTCTGTCACACAATGCTTCGCCTTACTTGTGGTCACTGTTTACGTATAATACTAAACATAGCCAGCGTTTAAAAAAACTGTCTTCTTCCTAAACCCAGGATTGATCTGTACAAGAAAAGCCTTGCATACTCTGCAGTACAGCTCTGGAACACCCTCCCCTACCATTTAAAATCCATTGGTAATACTTCATCCTTTAACTCAAACCTGTTTCATTATTTACTTGCTTGTAATTATATGCCTCCATAGAATAACCAGCACTCTCTCAACACGAGATCCGTCAACCATCAAGTACTAAAATGACATAGTTAGAAAAGCAACTTGTTGGATATTGTTAGAAATTACTTTAATGTGTTAGATATTGTTAGAAATTACTTTAATGTGTTAGATATTGTTAGAAATTACTTTAATGTTTGTTAAAAAACATATGTTAGAAGATCTGTATTTACAATGTATTTTTGTTTATATGTATGTCTGCGTATGTATGTGTGCGTGAGTGCTATTTTATTAGGTTAATTACTTCTTCTCTTTTACTTTGAATGTAGTAGTTAAATCTTACAGTCTTTTGATATGTTTTTTCCTAATTTAATTTGTATATTTGTACTAAATCAAGTGTGTGGGAAGAATGAAAGATGGAGAGATGAAGGGCAGAATGTAAGACGGGCCTGCGTGCCCAATTCTTTACCCTTGAAAAATAAAGATTATTCATTCATTCATTCTCTTCCTCCCTCTCCCCGCTCTCTCTCTTCTCCCCCTCTCTATTTCTCTCACCCCCTCTCTCTGTTTCTCTCTCTCTTTCTTTCGCCCTGCTCTCTCTTTCTAACAAATTCTAAACAAAAGTTCACGCATATTTACATGCTTATAGCATTATCTATATGCTTCATAAAAGTGTGAGATTTATTGGCTGTGTCAGTGCTGTGTGTTTCTGTATGTTATCAGCTATGGAGAAGAAAGACATAATGTTTGATATCATGGATCATTTTTAATATTCTGATTAAGCTTGTTATAAACATCCAACAATGAAACTTGTTATAAACATCCAACAAGGGAACTTTGCTATAAACATACACTACATGAAGTTCGTCCTCATCACATAGGACTTTTGTTTTTCACATTTTAAGCCCAATGGAACATTGTCACAGACAATTATAAAACGCATTACACAGACTTAACTTATAAAACGCATTAGATTACTAAGTCACAGCGTAGTGTTGTTGTAATGTAAATCAGTCAAACTTAAAACGTTTTTTTCACGTTTTATTTTTACATTATATACAAATAATAATTAAAGACGATGGGGAAGAAAGTGATAAACAAAATAATGTGATTTTCTAAGCTTTGTTTTCATTGCCATTTATGCGAAGCAGTATTTGATGTTTATAACAGATTACCAACTGGCATTACAGTATAATTTGTTTCCAACCTGGCACATTCTTTAAAGCATGCACGAATGCTTTCTGGGTTGCCAGATTTTATTTTTCATTAGTCAAAGTCATTTTATTCTGGCCAAACATTAAATGTTACTCATTTCTTGTTTGCATATGAGGATATTCTGAGATTCGACCACAATCAAATTCTGAGAAATTTTCGCTGTGTTATTCTGTGAGCAGTACCAGTTAGAAGAATACATGGCTCAGCTGCAAAAATCTATGCATGACTTCTCATGGAATTAGAAGAAGGAAAGGCGGCCATGTTTTCTACTGGTCATATCGTTATTCTGTTGAGATGGGAGATGACAAAGATTATGTTACATTCTATTTATTTTTATAATGATCGACTAGCTTGTAATAATGACTCAGTTTTATAATGGGTGACATGTTATAGTGTGTGAGCTGTTATAATAAATGATTTCTTGTAATAGGCAACTAATTTATATATATATATATATATATATATATATATATATATATATATATATATATATAATTGTAAGGACTAGTCAAAATAGAACTTTAATTGCAATGCTTAAAAAAAGTAGGCATATTTGTTCAACCGCAAAATGGTCTGAAACACTGGGCTGACACGAGGCTAAACTCTAAGAAAATAAATTCTAGCGGAAGTCTGAGGACAGTAAACGGAACACAAACACAGTTTAGAAAGGAGTTTCAGAAAGCTCCACCGATGCGACTCGCCATTACTTGCATGCGAAACAGCTTTGAAAAGATGGAACTGGCCAAGACGTTCCCAGGCGGCGTTCCGGGACACTGCGGACTTTCACGACTCCACAAGACAAAGTGGAACTTCTTGAAACTTTCACGACTCCACAAGACAAAGTGAACTTCTTGAAACTTTCACGACTCCACAAGACAAAGTGAACTTCTTGAAACTTTCACGACTCCACAAGACAAAGTGAACTTCTTGAAACTTTCACGACTCCACAAGACAAAGTGAACTTCTTGAAACTTTCACGACTCCACAAGACAAAGTGAATTTCTTGAAACTTTCACGACTCTACAAGACAAAGTGAACTTCTTTGAAACTTTCACGACTCCACAAGACAAAGTGAACTTCTTGAAACTTTCACGACTCCACAAGACAAAGTGAACTTCTTGAAACTTTCACGACTCCACAAGACAAAGTGAACTTCTTGAAACTTTCACGACTCTACAAGACAAAGTGAACTTCTTGAAACTTTCACGACTCCACAAGACAATGTGAACTTCTTGAAACTTTCACGACTCTACAAGACAAAGTGAACTTCTTGAAACTTTCACGACTCTACAAGACAAAGTGAACTTCTTGAAACTTTCACGACTCCACAAGACAAAGTGAACTTCTTGAAACTTACTCTAATCTACAAGAAAATCATCTGTTTAGCACAAAGGCACGCGAATCAGTATAGCATCCATTGCGTTTGTGAAGGTCATCCAGTGGAAAAAGAAAATTATCCTAGCATTAGTCCACCCCCCCCCCCGAACGGAGAGATTATTCTGAATGGAGAGATTGTTCTGAACGGAGAGATTATCCTGAACGGAGAGATTATTCTGAACGGAGAGATTATTCTGAACGGAGAGATGAGCTTTGTTAGTGATACTTGGCAAAATGTGCAGAAGAAGAACAGCTTTAAAACAAGATTGCTTGGATCGGAAAAGTCACATTTGAATTAAATGGATGATGTAATCGTCACGGCTGCAGCTACTGGTGAACTAAGAGGAACCGAGGAACATCATATGAACTTACCAGGGTTTACAACTGTGGCCTGGATTATCATCACTGGACTTAATTTGACAATTTTTGTTGTTGTTGTTGTTGTTGTTGTTGTTGTTGTTGTTGTTGTTGAGCTTCCTGCAGGAATCCGTCACTCATTAGAGAGAAGTTTAGGAACGTAGGAGTGTTTTACTTCCAGCAAGATAGGACATCTCCTCCTACCACAGACATATGACTTCTCTCTCTCTCTCTCTCTCTCTCTCTCTCTCTCTCTCTCTTCCTCCCCCCTCTCATTCATTTTATTTCACTTGACGAAAATCTGCCCGGCAGATAGCTCTGGCGAAGAACCTCCAGTGAATACTTCCGCACTCACCAGACTTCACGCCATTGGACTATTTTTTGACAAAGTTACATCAAAGATAAGATTTCTGGCACAAAATCGGGAACTTTCTATCAACTGAAGGCAGCAACTGAAACAAATCCACATAAATACCGAATGAAATTATTCATGTTTGCAATTCCATTGGTCCGCTTTGTCAGAAGCCACTGGATCATAACGGCCATCACTTTCAACACGTGGGATAATCTTAAAAAGATTCTACATGTCTGCATTTGTCTTCTTTAATCTGGATTATAAAACTGTTTTGCTTTCAATGCATATTATTAAACTTTGGGCTTATAATCACTGAAAGTGTATATATATTTTTTGACATACTCTCATTTATGACTAGGTACAATAGGTGACCATTAACTCCTCTGTTATGATTTTGTCCACGAAATAGTAATAATAATAATTGGACTACATTCTTGGGAAAAAAAAAGAAAAAGAGGAAGACCAAGGCGAAGATGGCTGCAGGATATCGGTGATCTGCGAATAGATGTATCAGCAGCAGGGCATCTTGCTTACAACCGAGAGGCCTACAGGAGAGCTGTTAGGGAGGCAAAGTTCCGCAAGGGACATGCAAATGTCTGACTGACTGACTGACTGACTGGCTGGCTGACTGACTGACTGACTGGACTACATTATTCATAAGCTGTGTACGAAAGGTTAACTTTATTAATGGTCATGTATTAATGGGCGGGGCGTCTCAGTAGGGTAGTATGCCTTCGGCTATCATGCCCAAGTCAGTACTTTCAAGTTCTACTGCCCAAGTCGGTAGTTTCAAGTCCGGCTGCTCAAGTCAGTAGTTTCAAGTCCGGCTGGCCAAGTCAGTAGCTTCAAGTCCGGCTGCTCAAGTCAGTAGTTTCAAGTCCTACTGCCCAAGTCAGTAGTTTCAAGTCCGGCTGCCATGTCAGTAGTTTCATGTCCGGCTGGCCAAGTCAGTAGTTTCAAGTCCGGCTGCCAAGTCAGTAGTTTCATGTCCGGCTGGCCAAGTCAGTAGTTTCAAGTCCGGCTGCCAAGTCAGTAGTTTCAAGTCCTACTGCCCAAGTCAGTAGTTTCAAGTCCGGCTGCCATGTCAGTAGTTTCATGTCCGGCTGGCCAAGTCAGTAGTTTCAAGTCCGGCTGCCAAGTCAGTAGTTTCAAGTCCTACTGCCCAAGTCAGTAGTTTCAAGTCCGGCTGCCAAGTCAGTAGTTTCAAGTCCGGCTGGAGGTGGCCCAGTCACCCAGCTGTAGAATGGTTAACCCCCCACCCCCACCTTCCTCCTAATGTGCTGCTGACCACATCACTACGTCATGTGCCTACAGGTCAAGAAAAATATGAGCACCATATACCTTAGACGTCCCCATATCATTTTACGGATTTGTAAAAGAATATGTGATGGGCAGGTGTATAACCCTACACACGTTAGCTAAGTAACATCCCTGGGTTACTGTTTACACTTGTGGTCGAACTAGGTGATGGCCCTTGGGGTTGTATCCTCAGACACTTCCTGCAGGACTGTTTGGGGCGGGGAACGCTGGGAAGATCTGAGGTTCGAGTCTGCGAGTCTGGTCCGTGGAGATTATTGAAGATAATCCGAGTTGTGGTAGGTTTTGTACAAGGCAGTGTGAGATGAGCTGTCTGATTGCCTGACAAGAGACCGTCTTACAGGACCTGTGCGGTTGTTGTGGTCATCAGTTATGTTACGTTGGAAGTAATCTCTTCAGTGTAATCCCTTAGACCGAGAAGAGGATCATCATCATCATCATCATCATTATGAGTCCTTTGTACCCCCCAGTGGAGCATAAGTCATCAACAAAGCCAGTCATGTCTTGAACAAGTCGGGTTACCTCGAGCCATGTCTTATCTACTTCCTGTACTGTGCGTCTCCATGCCCCCAATGGCCTGCCCCTTTTTCTCCTCCCTTCCGGTGTCAAAGTCAAGAGAGAAAGGGTTACACCTGGTCCATTTCAGGCCGTGATACCCTTCTTATGACGTCATCACTGCCTGTCATAACACTAGGTTATAAGAAAAGACAGTCACATTCAATCATTTGCATGTCCCCTGCGGAACTTTGCCTCCCTAACAGTTCTCCTGCAGACTTCAAGATTGTAAGCAAGATGCCCTGCTGCTGATGCATCCATTTGCAGATCATCAACGATGTCTTGCACCCATCTTCCCTTGGTCTTCCTCTCTTTCATTTTCCCATTATGTACCCTTCCAAGACGGTCTTCTCTAGATTATCATGACGCTTAATGTGTCCAAAATATTTAAGTTTTCTCTGTTTAATCATCTTTACTAGCCAGCCTTCTTCAATATTACACTCTTGTATTATGGATATATTTGTTCTTTTGTGTGTCCATGATATTTGAAGAACGGTCACACTAATACACATTAAAATTCTATGGTTATATCATTTCGATCCAGAAACATTGGTATAGCTGGACAGAACCGGTGCTGGTGAGACAGTCATGAATTCTGTGAAAGAATTGCCCGCTGGTTTCCTAGAAATAATATTGGCTGTATCTTTGACATTGTGTCCGCTGTTTCGCAGATCTACTGCCCGGCTGCTGCTGATAGACTGTGGCTTGTCAGTGTTGGTTTCCTCGACTGTAAGAGAGACATTGGATGATAAAGATGTCGAGAGACTGCTGGAGTAAACATAGCATTTGTCTCTTGATAAACCAATATTTTCGCCTACATTGTTCATGCGCTGGGGGAAAGATAAATGACGACATTCTGGGGGAGTGCTTGGGGTGATATATCCTTCAGTGAAACTCCTTTGTTTGCAAACTTTTGGATTGGATTCCGGACGTTCATAAGAGTGGGATATGTGTGACATCTTCAAGGCAAAGTCGTGCCTGCAAAGTTCTCTCGATAGCGTGCGTAAACTGTTCACATTGCGATACATCTGTTCGGGACTGGTTGTATTTATATAAACAGTCTCTGTATTTGAGCTAGAAGATGCAGCAGTGCAGCTGGCACATGAAGTTTGCTGGGTGCTGCCCGAAGTCTGATTTCCAGGCATGGCTACTAAGCTCTGCACGGACTCGTATTGATGACCCGTTTCTGTGTATTCACGTACTCCCTGGGAACTTTCTTCACGAGTTCTCTTAAACTTTCTGAACTTTGTCTTGATCCAGGGAACAATACATGAAACGCCCACGCCTATAACGGCACCGAGAAATAAAAGTGAGAAGGACAGCATAACGTCTGCAGTTTTAAAAATGCTGTCGTAACACTTTGCCTCTCGGACAATGCAAGATACACTAGGGCCATCCATAAAGCTGGCCGTCCAGTTAGACTTTCTGGAAGCAAAAAATAAAGAAATAAATTTCAATACTGTTTTTTTTTTTTAATTATTATAAAAAAAAGAATTATTTTGTTGCTAAAACACTTCTTTGCAGTCATCGCTATATTAACTCTTTTACTCTTGAATTAATTTCTACATGATAAAAATTTTGATGAGACAATTTGGTGGAAGGAAACTGAAAGGAAATTAGCAAAATTTTTTTAATGGGCTCGATTAGAAATATGGTGCTTTCCTTTTTTTATTTAGACTTTGCCTTAGTCTGACCATTGATTTGCAGCGGTGTGCTAGATTTATCTACAGGGCCAATGCTGGTGGAGGTGAAAGAGTTGACGTTAAGTATTTTCTCTGTGAGCAGGAGTGTAACTTGAATGAGATGGGGGGTGGGGGGGTTTGAGGGCATTTTCAGTGGGCTCCAAATGTGGGGGGGGGGGGGGTAGGAGAAGGTACTTTTGTGGTTTAAAAGTGAAAAAAACTCAAAGTGAATGTACACAGCGAAGAGAATATAGGAAGTAAAATCCTGGTATATAATGTGAACTGGCGATGATTTGGACACGTGGTCCGGATGACTGACGACTCATTACCAAAAATAGCACTAAGATGGACACCACAGAGGAACAGAAGTAAGGGTAGACCAAAAGAAACATGGGGAAGAACAACAGAAAGGATGTTGAGCAATAGAGGGGTCACTTGGGCAAGAGCGGGAAAAAAAGGCAAAGGACAGGCATTTGTGGAAAACCCTTGCGGAAGCCCCATGTGCCTTGTGTACTTAAGATTCAGAAAGAGAGAGAGAGAAAGAGAGAGAGATAACGCGAAGATAGAACAGCACAGTAAAGGTGAACATAAGAGAAATATGGAAACTTGTTGTTACTAATAATAATAAAATATTTTTAATAATAATAATAATAATAGAATATTTTTTAAACTTTAAAAAGTAGGGAAATGTTTAAGAATAACAAAATAAATAAATAAAACGGAAAACTTTCGCTTCTGACTATTCTCTGATTTTTTTTTTCTTTTATTTTAAAATTCGTTTATAATCGGACTGAAAACTTGTGGGCTGGGAAAAATATGTGGAAAGAAAAAACAAACTATTTGGTAGCCTCGCCACAAGGAATGTAAAACTCTGGTGCTGGCAAAGATTAGACTCTTCATATCTTACATATATTATCATATATGTTACAACTGTAACAGAAACGAATGATAAATGAACAGAACTGAGCTGCATGATGAACAGTAGCGAAAATACGAAGGGGAGGTAATTAAATAACGGGAATAAATTTTTGACAAGATTATTTACAGAAATTGTTCCCGCCTTATTTTTCGACATAGTTCCCCCCCCCCCCTTCCTTGCTTAGTAAGACACTTGGTCCACCTACCCAGAGGCTTGGCGAACTCCTCTAGAAAAATGCCTTTCGGTGTGGCCTCTAAACAAACTTGCCTACCGTCTCCAGTACCCCATCATCTACAAACTTCCAACTCCGAGATTGTTCTTTCAGAGATTCAAACAAGTGAGAGTCTGATGGCGCCAAGTCCGGAGTATATGGTGAATGTTTCAACATCTCATATTTCAGAGCGCTTATTGTATCCACTGTATGGTTGATGTTTTTCAACACCTCAAATTTCAAAGCACTTAGTGTATCCACTGTATGGTGGAGCCGTATTGGGGGGGGGGGGGGCGGCTTTGCGGTGAAGCAAGCATATTCCTTTAGAGAGACAGCTGCCATGGGATACAACTGCAAAAAATCTTTCTATACCCGAAGTCATCATGAACAAAACTGTACACAGAGCTTTGACTTAAGCTGAATTCAACAGCAATTTCGTCCATAGTGGCTTGCCTTTAGTTGCGGATTCGCTGTTCGATCTGCTGTTTCACTGTATCTGTTGGCTATGCTAACTGCTCTCTCTCTCTCTCTCTCTTTCTCTCTCTAGTGTTCATCCCTGACGTCTTGTCTTCCGTTTTTAAATCTTTCCACCCATTCATATACTCTCCCTGACTCAAACAACTGTCTCCATACTGGACCTTCATTCTTCTGTAGATTTCAGAAGGTTTCGCAACTTCTTGGCTCACTGTTCCTCCACAGTGCAAGATGAAAGTGGAGAGTGCATGTCGTACGAGTTATTGCCCATGTTGTAGGAGTTATTGCCCATGTTTTACGAGTTATTGTCAATGTTGTACGAGTTACTGTCCATGTTGTACGAGTTATTGTCCATGTTGTACGAGTTATTGTCCATGTTGTACGAGTTATTGTCCATGTTATACGAGTTATTGTCCATGTTGTACTAGTTATTGCCCGTGTTAGATCATCAAGAGACCTTTATGGTGTACTGCTAAAAAAAGAGGACGATTTTTCGCTGTGCATACTTTTCCAGGACTTGAAATTAACAAGGACAAAACAAAAATAATGAAAATTCCCCTCAATCAAAATGGAAAAATACACAAAGAAGGAACAGATATTGAAGAAGTCAATCAATTTGCATACCTTGGCAGCTATATAGATCAGGATGGTGACACTAGAAAGGAAGTTAGGATCAGAATTGCAAAAGCAGCATCAATCTTCAAGAATCTTGAGAACATATGGAATTCAAAAGTTATAAGCAAAAAAACCAAGTTAAGACTATTCAATTGAAATGTAATATCCACCCTCATTTATGCATGCGAAAGTTGGAAAACAACTAAAGAAATAGACAAGAAATTAGACTCTTTTGAAAACAAATGCCTAAGGAAAATACTCGGCATCAAGTGGAATGAATTCAAGAACAATGCAGAGATAAGACAGATGACTGAACAACAACCAGTCTCATGGGTGATCAGGAAAAGAAGATGGGCATATGTTGGTCACTTGATGAGAAGAAATGATCAGAGAATCCCAAAACAATCTATCAAGTGGAACACAACAGGCCGAAGAAAAAGAGACAGACAGCGTGAAATTCTGAAGAGGACATTATTAAGAGAGGCCAAGTTAACAGGCATAAAATCCCTTGATGAGGTTGAAAGACTCGCCGAAGACAGGAAAAATTGGCGAACTACTTTGCGAGCTCTATGTGACGTTTAACGGCACGGGAAGGATATAAGATAAGATACTTTTCCATGGGACTGGCTAGCGAAGTGGTTATAGTACTCGTCTAGCAATCGAATGGTCGAGGTTTCGAATCTCCAGCTAAGCGGGGATTTTGTTTTTCCGACCAGTGCGGCCCCGAGGTCGACCCAGCCTCGTAAAATGGGTACCAGAGAAAATCTGGGAAGGAAAGGCAGCGAGGAAAGGAACTGGCCACACTATCTCATAAACTGATGACCCAGCATAAAGAAGTCTCTAACGCTTCATCCCCTACGGCATTTGCTATGGGACTACTTTTACTTTTGTACGTGTTCTATGATAAAATTCCTGTTATTTAATGACCTACCCTGGTACGTGTAGATCTCTAAACCTTTACCTTGACATTATGCAAGTAAAGTGTGATGTTACTGTAGACTTACCCAGTATACCTCTCATTGCACAGCAAAGATGTCTCATTTGTAACCATAGTTCACTTCCACCACATAGCGAAAGAAAGTACTACACATGGCCGGGAGTCCAAACCGAAACAACAGCAATTAACAGCTACACGGATGTCGCAAACTGATGAAGTCGCAGATTCTGAGCATGTTACACGGGCACACGGCTGAAAACGAGGCTGTCAGATTAAGAGCAACACATGGTCAGTCTAACAGACAAGAAAATAACGAAGTGCGAGACCTAACATGACCTACGCGGTGTCCAGGTTGTTTATACTACACGAAGTTGCTGCAGATAAAATTTGGTAGTGATAAAAATTTCTTATCTCATTTCTTCTGTTCCTACTCCAGATCTTTATTTACATTTTATCTCCCCCTTTTTTTCACTTCCTATTTGGCAGATCAGTTAAAATTAGTGTTTCCCACCGTGGGGTGTATGCCTGGTACGGGGGCAATTTGACTTTTGTTGGTGGTGGGGGGGGGGGGGGTGTGGTGTTAGAATATATTTATATTACATTTTGTCATAACTTGATTTACTTACGTTGCGGATGAGGAAAAATTGGAAGAAGTGGAGAGTTTTGAATATCTTGGATCACTACTAATTAATAATGGAGATACAATGAGGGAAATTAAAAGGAGGACATCTATCGCTCTTCGAAAGGTAAAACAACTAAAGAGTCTGTGGAGACGAAGAGACAGAACTACAAAAATAAGATTTTTAAAGGCATGCATCTTTCCCATCGCAAACATATGCCTGTGAGACCTGGACACTTAACAAAACAGCTGAGAAACACATAAATGCCTTTGAATGTAAATGCTACAGAAGAGTTCTTCAAATATCATGGACACACAAAAAAGAACAAATATATCCATAATACAAGAACTTAATATTGAAGAAGGTTGGCTAGTAAGGAAGATTAAACAGCGAAAACTTCAATATTTTGGACACGTTAAACGTCATGATAATCTAGAGAAGACCGTCTAGGAAGAGTACATAATAGGAAAAAGAAAGAGAGGAAGACCAAAGCGAAGACGCTTGCAAGACATCGTTGATAATCTGCAAGTGGATGCATCAGTAGCAGGCCATCTTGCTCATAACCGAGAGGCCAACAGGAGAGCAAAGGGACATACAAATGGCTGCATGAGGCATAAAATCCTTGACATGGGGCATGATCTAAAATAAAAAGTTGAGGAACGCGAAGTTAAATGAAACAACCTTGCAGTCCCTGCAGTAAACATTCCCAGAACCCGACGTTAGTCAGCAGTGGTTCCAAGTCTGTGGCCCCCTCGGATCACCAGTGGTCCGCAGCTTCTTATCACCCGACCCACTGCTGCTTTATCAATTTTGGTATTAAATTCCATCTGTTCAACAGAAACAATGAAAGTTATTTATGGTGTTATAATATTACACATAAGACAGTGGCCTGTACCGTTTCTGTAGTTGGAAAAATGGCCACTGTGTACAAAGAGTTTGGGAACCAGTTTTCTAGTTGAAATAACGCGTGCCCGCGGAAGGACAGCAAGGCACAAGAAATTTCCAGTCCGCGTCAAGTGGTTAAAACTGCAGGACACTGCGTCAATTTGGGGGGGGGGGGGGGGGGGAGGAGAACGGAACTGAGTCAGTTTTTAAAAAAAAAGGAGGGGGGTCTGACTACAAATTTCCGTTTTCTTGGAAAAGAAACTTATGGGTTAGTGTTTTTTTCCCCCACCGTTTAAAAACGACAAGCTAAAGCTTTCATCATTGCTGTTGTGAAAGTACTTTGCAAGAAATGGTTGGTTGGGTGGTTGGATGGATGGATGGGTAGGTTGGCCACCTATAAAATGTCAGCTTCAGTTCTTAGGATTTAAAGCCTGTGATGAAGATGATGAAACATAAGTGTCAGCTCGGATCTGAAGTGGGCTACGTCGATAAGATTGTTCTTCTTTTTATTCGTTAGTCCTTGGACCGGCGTAAGTTTGCGACGTGTCACGTGATAAAACTGGCCAGGGAAGACGCGGTCCCATATTGACAGTCAGGGACCCATAGCTGACGCGCTAGCTCCAGGGTTGGCGACACAAAGCTGACGTGCTAGCTCCAGGGTTGGCGAACCATAGCTGACGTGCTAGCTCCAGGGTTGGCGAACCATAGCTGACATGCTAGTGCCAGGGTTGTTCAACCATAGCCGAACAGAGACAACAAGCACGGGAAATTTCAAGTCACATCAAGTGTAATAGCTAGTCAAGACCCTGTGCCATCCCTCCTGAGGTACCCCCAGTTTTCAGGGATCGCTCTAGTCCCAGTAACGCTGGTCAACTGAAGATGTTTTGCCCACCCTTTCCTTTTTACTTTCACCTAGGAGCTGAAAAAAAAAACAGCCATAACCCGCTCCCAATCCAACACAATGATGTGCCTCTACATCCTCACCGCAATTCCAAAGAGGAAGAAGAAGAAGAAGACTTGGCTGTGACACATCTGAACTCTGCTCGGTATATTTTTAGGTCCGGAATTCACTTTCCTCTTTCGATCGTCTGTTCCCTCGACCAGGAAACTGCCTGGCCCCTCGAGTGGCACCACCTGGCGGTAGAACATGTTCTTGGTCTCCGATAGTTCCCCAGGCCCTAAGACAAGAAGACAGCTGTGAGTCGTATACCACTGTCTCTTTCAGTCTTAGTGCAGGTCTTGACCTGTACCCAATTTTAAAGAGTAGCTTGCCTGTCTCTTTCATGCGGGCGTCAGTGTGGAGGGAGCAAATAGATCTCCTGTTGAGATCTGCTTCGTATAAAGGTGGTGGTGGTTTGGACCGAGGGGTGGGAGGTTGGGGTGGAGGGGGTGGGGGGTATTTAAGATTTCTGTTATTTTCTTCACTTATCTCTTGCGTGGGCGGCATCTTCACGCCAGTCTTAGTGTGAATGTCGTATAACGTGAACAAATCACTTGACTTTTTGTTTCTTTGGTATATTGTCTAGTGGTATTCGTGTAACGTGTACAAATCACTTGACTTTTTGTTTCTTTGGTATATTGTCTAGTTGTAGTCATGTAACGTGTACAAATCACTTGACTTTTTGTTTCTTTGGTATATTGTCTAGTGGTAGTCATGTAACGTGTACAAATCACTTGACTTTTTGTTTCTTTGGTATATTGTCTAGTGGTATTCGTGTAACGTGAACAAATCACTTGACTTTTTGTTTCTTTGGTATATTGTCTGGTAGTATTCGTGTAACGTGGACAGATAAGTTGACCTTTTTGTTTCTTTGGTATATTGTCTAGTGGTATTCGTGTAACGTGAACAAATCACTTGACCTTTTGTTTCTTTGGTATATTGTCTAGTGGTATTCGTGTAACGTGAACAAATCACTTGACCTTTTGTTTCTTTGGTATATTGCCTGGTGATAATCATGTAACGTGGACAAATCACTTGACCTTTTTGTTTCTTTGGTATATTGTCCGGTGGTATTCGTGTAACGTGGACAAACCATTTGACTTGCTGTTTCTGGATGCAGTGTATTACCGGTGTTACTCCAACCCTTGCTCTGATGGTGCCATTTCTTATTCTGCCTCTGCTTGTTACATTTAATATTCTCCTCAAACATTTCTGTCGTGATGATTATCCTTGTCATCTTTATCTATTCAAGTCATTGTTGACACTGGTAGCACAGAGTTGGAAAGAAGGTTATATTGTACAGTGTTTTTTTTGGTAACATTTGTTACACTTTTTTCTATAAAGATGTCATTTATCCAATGACCTATTTTGCTTTTGTTACACTTGCTCTCAGTTTAAGTTGGAGGATGACATTGTACTGCGCATGTGTTTGATGTTGTTCGCTTGTTTGAAAGAGTGATTGTCCTTGAAGACAGAAACGTTTTATTTTCTGTTCTACTTCTGAATGGGGTGAGATGTTGAGTGAAAGTTATTTAGCAACCAACTCCAAATCTTATAAATGAGGCAAATGTGGTGTTGTCCCCCCCCCTCTCTCTCTCTCTCTCTATATATATATATATATATATATATATATCACTCTGTATCTCACTCTCTCGCTTTCTGTTATCTCACTCTCTCTCTCTCTTTATCTACCCTTTCTCAGTCTCTCTCTCTCATTCATTATCTCAAACACACACACACTCTCTCTCTCTCTCACTCTCTCAGGCTCTCTCGCGGTATCTCTCGTGATAGGACGTGTAATTTCTCGCTCCTGATTTTTCAGTTATTTTGTGTATTATTTCAAACACTTGGACAATGATACTTATATTGCTGGATTTCTGAAGAAACTGTTTCCATTGGGTTATGAAAATTATTAAAAATATGTGAATTTGTGGAGTTATTTCATAAAATCGAGGTAAGGCATTCTTTCTCTAAGATCATAGTGGTCACCAGTAAATTCCCATTCACAAAATCACGGACAGCACAACACATTTAATAATTGGGGATTCTCTGCTAAAGGGCGTGTATGGCGAGCGGATGTCCATTGCAGACGAGGAGACTGTCTCAGTAGTTGCAGTACCGGGAGCTGGTATTGCGAAAATAACGCAAACACTGAGAAGTTTTAATATAGACCAGGGCGTGAGGAAAATCTTCGACATGTTGGCATAAATGACAGCATGAATGGCCAGAACATCAGACGTTCCGACATGCAGGCTTTGACTTCCGCCATCAAGGAAAAGTATCCGACTGCAGCAATCTTCCTGTCTTCCATCATTCCACCCTGCTCCGGTCCTGGACGCCGCCTGGTAGACATCAACAACAAGGCACTTCAGTCATACTGTCGTGTTAACAACATTGTCTTCATAGACCACACTGTGTTTTTCATCTCAGCCTCTGGTGCCCCGAAGAAACGGATGTACAGGGACCACATACATACATCAAAACTTGGTACCAGCATCCTTGCCAAAATTCTAAAGTTTCTAGAACGTACACTACATAAAGACGTAGTACAGTTGGATGTCCACAAACAACACCCACGTCCAACCAAAAAAAAAACCCATAAAGCCAGCTCTACTCCGAGCACTAAAACCATAGGGACCTCCAAATCTGCACCACCCGTTCCACAGCAAACCACCGACTATGACACAATGTTTCCACCCTACCCTTAGGTCAGCCTCAGACGGTCAGACGAGCTGATACGAGCGTCAACAACGTCAGGATTCTTCTATAGTCGCACAGCTCATTGGAAGACTTCAACACACAAGCAAGTTCTTTGCAACATCCTCAAAGAAATCTGGAGTTGCAGTATTTGTTGCAATTTAGCCATGCAGCCTTGAGTCATGCCCATATGTTATCTCTGCATAATTCACATGGCATGGTACCTTACAGACACCACATGCCTTAGACTGACGGCAATATCATCGTAATCCATCACAAACTGAAACCTTCAACCTGCAATGTCGAAAAAGAATTATTACTCAGCAAGACATAGTGACTGATATCTTCTTTCTTAAGTTTATTTAGAATTCTTTACGTTTTATTATTTAATTTTATTTCTTGGCCCTTTTCTTTTGTATCTATTTTTCTAATTCTTGTCAATTTTCTATAGGTCCTTGCAGTTTGTGATTTGTATCTGTTTGTGTGTGAGAACTATATACTTAATTACTCAACTTGTTAGTGAATTCATATATTTCAGCGTTTAATTATTCAGTAGTTAGACGCGTCTCTCTTTCATCTTCCAGTTATTTCAGCTAGTGAGTTGTGTACCAGTTGAAAGTTTAATATACAGAGTGTGTCTCTGTGTAATATTTAAAAGTTTATTTACTTCAGTATTAAGTATCATAATAGGAATTACTTTCAAACCAATAACAGCAGACAGGAAAATAAAATGACCCCACCTACCGAAAAATTGTTACATAAAGAAGGACTTCGAATAGGCCATCTGAATGTATATCACCTATTAGGTAAAATTCCTGAAGTAACACACATATTAAATTTAAAAATTCCACATTTTTGGCTTCTCTGAAAGCCGTTTAAATAGGAACATAACCGATGAAGATATTAGAATTAACGGTTTAACCTGATCCGACGTGACCCAACCAGGAAACTAGAAACAGGTCTAGTAATGTATGTTTCCACAACTATCCAGTTTAGAGAAGACCTCGAATCATCAAAGGCAGAGTGTATTTGGGCGGAAGTTAAAATGCCAAACTAGAGTCCATTATTTATTGGACTTTTGTACCGTAATCCAAATGCATCATCCCTGTGGTATGACCACTTCACGACTATGATGGATGAGATTTCAACCTTTAGGTTCAAAGATATTATCATTCTTGGAGATTTCAACATAGATCTAACACAATCAAATCCAACTTGGAGCAATATTATATTATCCTATAATTTTTGCCAAATTGTCACCAAACATACTGGAGTAACAGAAGTATCATCCACATTATTAGATCATATATATGTAGCCCAACCAGAAAACATTACTGAATGTAACATCCCTCATACTTCGTTAAGTGATCATTACCCAGTCTGCTATACGTGGACAATAAAGGGATATAAACTTCCTAAACACAAGCACACCAGTATGAAATTTAGAAGCTTCAGAAAATTTAACCTAATTATTCCTTAATGATTTGCAAGAATCTTCACTTACGCACGTGTACCAACTAACTGACCCTGATGAGGCAATAGAATATTGGCTAAAGATCTTCAGAGATATATTAGACAAACATGTCCCCATGAAAGAGGTGAGAGTAAAATACCAGACGAAGTCACCTTGGATAACACCTGAAATATTACAATCCTTGAGAGAACGTGACCGGGCGCACAAAATCAAGGACTTTATGACCTACCGTTCACTCAGAAACAAAGTTCAATACTTAATAGGACAAGAGAAAAAAAATTACTTCAGGAATCTAATACAGAATAAATCAGACATTAAATCAATTTGGAAAGCCATAAATACCCTATCAAATAAAAGAAAAGAATTTGATTTTCAAGCCATCAATTGTGCATACACTAACGTACATATCAGTACACATTTCAGAGAAGAAATCAACATTCTTAAATCATAAATATCAGCTCCTGTATGCGACTTACATGAACTACAAACATTCCTGGACAGCAGATGTACTGATTTTAAACAGTTACACATTCCATTCTTAACAGTCAGTGAAATTCACAGTTATCTCTTAACCTTAAAAAACAACAATACAGCTGGACTTGATGATATTAGTAATAAGATCTTACGTTATGCTGTACCTGTCATTTCACATACACTAACATATATTTATAATCAGTGAACTGCAAAATGTTATTTCCCTGAGGCTTTTAAAACTGCTAAGGTGTATCCTCGCTTTAAATCTGGCTCATCCAACAATCTTACCAACTATAGACCAATATCCATATTATCGTCATTATCAAAACCATTCGAAAAACACATACACAAAATAACTCTACGACACATGCAAGAGAACAATTTACTCATAGACAATCAGTCAGGCTTTAGACCCAATCATTCCTGCCACACAGCTCTTACCAAAATGACAGAAAACTGGTTAGTAAACATATATTATGACAGACTATGTGGTGCCATCTTTGTCGACTTTAAAAAGGCATTTGATATGACTGACCACGATATTCTTGTAAGAAAAATAAAGACTTATAAATTATACCCTAACCTAATAAAATTAATTGCATCGTTTCTTTCAGACAGACAACAGGTAGTATTCTTCAACAATTCTCTATCAAATTCTGCTAAAGTTGACACTGGTGTTCCGCAAGTTTCTGTTCTAGGCCCGTTGCTCTTTGCTATCTATATCAATGATCTTCCACTTCATCTTAAACACTCTTCTTGTGACCTTTTTGCCGAAGATTGCATAGTCTACACCAGTGACTACGACTGTGTTAATCTAGAATCAACTCTTCAGGTCGAGTTATACAATTTAATTAGATGGAGCAAAAATAATGGCATGATTACAAACACCGATAAAACAAAATCAGTGCTCATAACAATAAGACAGAAACTACAGAATGCAACAAAAACAACACTTCGGCTCTTTACAGAAACATCACAGATAGAAAACGTTAGCGAGCACAAAACACTAGGTCTTATTATTGACCAACATTTTTGACCTGGAACTCTCATGTGCAATGTCTAACGAAAATCATCGCACAAAAAGTATACCAGTTAGCCAAAATTAAGCACTTCATCGATCAAAGGAAGACAAGGAAGACATACTACATATCTCATATACAAACAGATTTAGACTATTGCTCAATAGTTTGGGATGGTTGCTCAGTGTCAAATATAAAGAGGCTTTGCTCACTCCAAAAGCGAGCAGTAAAGCTTATTAGTGACAAAGATCAAGCACAAACAACTAACCAGGACAAACGTATCAAAATACTGCCTCTTAAGAACAGGTTCCTCTTCAACAAAGCCAAGTTAGTACATCAAATTCTTTCACGGCATGCCCTGCCTTATCTATGGAACCTGTTTAAATTTAGCCCAAAGTGCAGCCAACGCTTGAACAACATATGTCTTCCAAAACCTAGATTTGATCTTTACAAGAAAAGCTTTAGTTATTCTGCTGTTCGTCTTTGGAATACCCTCCCATCCTGTATAAAAAATATAAATTATACTCCTTCCTACAACTACAAGCTTTCCCAATATCTATTTGATGTCGACTACATGGCTCCATGAATTATAAAACTTAAAAGTTATCTTAAACTGCTCTTACAGACACAGAATACAATTAATTGTTTTCTGAATAGTCCCGAAAGTTCTGTTTAGTAGATAGTCATTTATAATGTATGTAGTTACATCGGTACTGAGTGAATGTTTAAGAGCGAAACGTAAATGTTATATTGTATTTTATGTCTTTCATCTTCAGTGTTAATTATGTTTGTTACATGAACAGCATATTTGTAGAATGTCTGGAATAGAGTGAAAGATGTATGATAAAGGGCAGAATGTCAGACGGGCCTGCGTGCCCAATTCTTAACCCTTATGAAATAAAGATCAATCAATCAGTCAATAAAGATCTCTCTCTTACTCTGTATCTCACTCTCTCGCTTTCTCTTATCTCACTCTCTCTCTCTCTCTTTATCTACCCTTCCTCGGTCTCTCTCTCATTCATTATCTCACACACACACACACTCTCTCTCTTACTCTATATCTCACACTCTCTCATTTACTCTTATCTCTCTCTCTCTCTTATCTCACTCTCTTATCTCATTTACATTCACTCACACGCTCTCTCTCTTACTCTTTCTTTCTCTCTTACACACACACACACTCTCTGTCTCTATCTAAACTCGTCTTTAAACGTGGTATGCATGGTATAATACATGGTATAATACATGGTATAATACATGGTATAATACATGGTATAATACATGGTATAATACATGGTATAATACATAAGGGCATTTTGTTAAGTGTCCTGGCTTCACGGGCATATGCTGCGATGGGGAAAATACATGCCCTTAATACATGGTACAGTACATGGTATAAATAGATGGCATTTCTTGCCAAATGAGACTCAGATCAAACTGGCTTCTCCCAGCTTATGGTGAGAAACATTATTTTACAACATTCCCTGTCCTGGTTACAGTTTATAGCCACTTAGTAGCTTTGTTATTTGGAGCCTTTAGTAGCTTTGTTATTTGGAGCCTTTAGTAGTTTTTTTTTAATTTGGAGCCTTTAGTAGCTTTGTTATTTGGAGCCTTTAGTAGCTTTGCTATTTGGAGCCTTTAGTAGCTTTGTTATTTGGAGCCTTTAGTAGCTTTGTTATTTGGAGCCTTTAGTAGTTGTTTTTTAATTTGGAGCCTTTAGTAGCTTTGTTATTTGGAGCCTTTAGTAGCTTTGCTATTTGGAGCCTTTAGTAGCTTTGTTATTTGGAGCCTTTAGTAGCTTTTGTTATTTGGAGCCAATTCCCACCCGTCTCATCCTTATCTTATTTATTTTAAAGCAGTGCTTGCGTGGACACTTAATTACACCATGAACTGTCCTGTCCATTCTTGTCAAGAACTTTCTCACTCCAGAATCTCCTTTGATTATATGAGGATTATATGAGGGTTCTATGCGGGCTATATGAAGGTTATATGAAATGATAAACTGAAATTAAGTACAAACTTGACTACAGCTTGCAGCGAAAGCGAGCTCCTTTGGGTCATGGCAGATCGTAGATCTGGTGAATGTGTAGTGGTAAGCGAGAGTCATGTTCCCGTACAGAACCCCCATGGAAACACTGGCCACAATGTAGGTAGCAGACTGTTTCTACCATAAGCAGGGCCAACCAGACTGTGTGTCAAGGCCGTGAGATTTGCTCTCTATGTGCAGCTCCTGTTGGCCTGATCCTAGGCACTGACTGATAAGTCTTGTAGCACAGCAAACACAGGTGTCACGATTTTTGTCCTGGTGGCATTACATTTAGAAAGGTAGGACCTATCATATTTTCTGTAAATTCCACAAGGACATCGTGATATCTCTTGTTGTTCTTATTCTAGGCTGAAGATTCCATAATTCCATGGACTCTTCAGACAGAGGCAACATTAAAATAAGGCCGAGGAAGGGAGCAAATGACACCAGCATAGCAAA
This sequence comes from Achatina immaculata, assembly GCA_009760885.1. Classification (NCBI taxonomy): domain Eukaryota; kingdom Metazoa; phylum Mollusca; class Gastropoda; order Stylommatophora; family Achatinidae; genus Lissachatina; species Lissachatina immaculata. Next base: position 26,299,116 of record CM019694.1, on the reverse strand, counting down.
ACAGGCACTAGGCCTCAAGGAAACAGAAAACGAGGAAGGCTTAGATTTACTTGGAGAAGAGAAATTATGACAGTGCTCAGAGACAATGGATACACATGGAAGGAAGCAGAGAATAATTCCAAGAACAGGGATGACTGGAGAACCTTTATCTGCTGCCTATGCTCTCAAGGGAGTGAAATTCAATGATGATGAGGATGAAGGAAAGGATGACTACATCACAGACAGACAGACAGACAGACAGACAGACAAGCAGGCAAGCAGGCAGGCAGACAGACAGACAGACGGACGGACGGACGGACGGACAGACAGACAAACAGATAGGCAGGCAGGCAGACAGACAGGCAAGCAGGCAAACAGGCAGACAGACAAACAGACAGACAGGCAGACAAGCAGGCAGGCAGACAGACAGACAGAGAGACAGGCAGACAGACAGATAGATAGATAGACAGACACACAGACAGACAGACAGATAGACAGACAGACAGACAGATAGATAGATAGATAGATAGATAGATAGATAGATAGATAGATAGATAGATAGATAGATAGATAGATAGATAGATAGATAGATAGATAGATAGATAGATAGATAGATAGATAGATAGATAGATAGATAGATAGATAGATAGATAGATAGATAGATAGATAGATGTGTTTTTTTCAAAGTTGTGTGGAGCTAATTAACAATGTTATAATTCCCGCCATGGATACTGACAATTAAAGAAAAATTAATGGTAGCACGTCGATCATCAGCTCCCTACATATCCTGTCATGAAGCAGAGCGACCAGCACTGCCGTAGTATTGTCGTGAAGTGAATGCATGACAACAATGCTCCCTCTGAGGTCTTGCGGTTCGTGTGCAAAAATTTCCATCTTGTATGCAAATCAGTCATTTGCATGTCCCTTTGCTGAACTTTGCCTCCCTAACAGCTCTCCTGTAGGCCTCTCGGTTGTAAGCAAGATGCCCTGCTGCTGATGCATCCATTTGCAGATTATCAACGATGTCTTGCAGCCATCTTCGCCTTAGTTTTCCTCTTTCTTTTTCCTATTATGTATCCCTCCAAGACGGTCTTATCTAAATTCTTGTGACGTTTAATGTGTCCAAAATATTTAAGTTTCCTCTGTTTAATCCTCTTTACTAGCCAACCTTCTTCAATATTAAGTTATTGTAGTATGGATATATTTGTTCTTTTTTTGTGTCCATGATATTTGAAGAACTCTTCTGTAGCATTTACATTCAAAAGCATTTGTGTTTCTCAGCTGTTTTGTTAAGTGTCCAGGTCTCACAGGCATATGTTGCAATGGGAAAGATGCACGTCCTTAAAAATCTTTTTTTTTTTTGTAGCTTTGTCCTAATAGCAATATGTATGCAGATATGTTTCAAAATACATTGTATATGCAAACTTGCGTCGTAGCAAAGTGCAATTTTAAAGTTCTCATTTAAAAATAAAAATCGGGAAAACAATTCCATGTAGCGCTATCATAATTGTCTTGAGGGCTACCATAAATAAACACAAGGAAACAGCGTATATAATGTCGTGAGTGGCATAGTTTTGTGTATGTGTGTGTGTGGGTGACGCAGCCCCGCCACGCAGCTTAGGGGAACATTGCATGGCTCAGTGTTATGCGCCATTCAGCATTACATCAATGACTTTGGCGCGTTTGGGATCTCCCTCCATACATTTCAACAAGCCTTGTGTTGTTTTGTTTCTTGGTTAACCTCCATTACTGACAGTACTCAAACGCCATCATACAGACACATCTGGAAGGATAACAGACTCTTCTAGTTTGAAGTAGATAAAGTATACATTACTCTTGTTTGTACGGCGTAGTCTCCGTATCATTGCATGTGTGGCTCAGGTGGTAAAACCCCACGCGTGGCTTTTTATTTATGTTATTTTTGTTTTCTCAGCAAAAGCCCACGAGAGAAAACCTTTACTGCTGCGTGCAAACAGGCTGCCGGTAAATCAGGAGCCCATGTAACCAGCACTTCGAGCACGAGAATGGAGGTGCAGGCAGCATCAGAAGCAATTTCCTGGTCGGTGGAGCAGGACGGCTCGCATGTAACAGAAAGCACGTTACAGAGAATCAAGAGACGTTTCTTCCGTAGGGATTGGATCCAGTTTATGCTGGACTCTTGATTATCCAGTCTGACGCGGATCTACTGCCCGGGTCATGCAGGAGACAAAGGCAATGAAGGGATCTGAGATGGCTCAGTTCGTTAGTACGTTGTTCTCTCGTGGCTAGACGGCTGCTCGTCCTATCGGAGTCCGTGTTCGAATCCCAGGTGATTCTCTTGTGATTTTTCTTTCTCTCACTTCTCACTAAAGTGCTTTGTCTACGATTTTTTCGAGGTCTAATCCTATACAGCTGTGTTCTCTTACTCTAAAGCAATGAGAAAGCGGACAAGCTGGTAGGCATGGCATAACTTCAAGGAACCCTAAAAATGGACAAGGAGGAGGTTGCAAGGCTCACTTTGGATAGGCTGCGTACGGAGGACGACATCGGGTTAAATGACGACAATCACATTAGGAGAATGATCGAATTGGAGGAGAAGAGAGAAAGTGGATTTTTTTTTCAAAAAGAAGTGGTTTAGCTGGTGTTACCCACAACCAATGCGTGACTGGCTCCATCAGCAGGCGCACACTTCAGTCGGTATTGGAATGGAAGATAGAGCACATTTGGGGAATGCTCGAAGGGCGGGGATGTCAGTCTCTGATTACAGTCACATTGTAACTCTGTCGTGCGTCAAAGATGGTGAAGTTCATGGGTCGACCGGTTTAGTTAGTGAGTGCGAGAGATATACGAGAGAGACTTTGAGTGTGAAACTTTGAGCCGGACTCACGTTTGTTAGCTTTCTTATGTCAGAGAAATTGAACCGAAATAGAATGGAAATCACGCATACTATTCTCGGTACTTGATGTTTTGCTGTGATGTGATGGCTGATATTGTTCCTGTGTTACTTATTCATAGATGAAATGGAGCAACCAGACATACCAATCACTTATAATCAGAAGAAAAGCATGATAAAAACCTACAGGAAGCCACAAACACCACCACATGATGACTATCACATGCTAAACAGAAAGGAACAAGTCACCATCTTCCGTCTCCGAACAGGACACAGCCGACTCCGAAGTCATATGTATACAAAGTTTAAGGTTGGTACTACTAATCTATGTACATGTGCCCAGGTGCCCCAGACCGTGGAACATATCCTCCAGAACTGCATCAACTACGAGTCACTGAGAAATAATTACTGGCCCAGTGAAACCACTAAAGAAGATAAGCTCTATGGTTCCATACATGAATTACAAAAAACAGTGAAATTTATCCAAGAGACAGGACTGCAGATATAGACAGACAGTGCGAACGAAGAAGAAGAAGAAGAGACTTATTCATAGAGATCTGTGGTTGTCTCGTCAACACGAACTTCTTCTTCTTCGTTCGCAATCAACACGAACAGTTTCAGTTACTATATGCAGCTTTTCTCATTCACCAACCATCATCATCTGGTTCCACACATTAAACTATCTTGATGTCATTTCAGCATGTACTTTTTGTAGTTAACCCACCTTGTTGTTGTTGTCCCATATTTTGTGAGTGAGACGTCGAACCTGGGATCATTCTGTTTGAGAGTCTAACTAGCAGGGACATTTATCGTGTGTTTGTAAGTAACTATCATGATGCGCATAAAACTCGTCTCACAGACAGACTCACTTTTACACAGCATGTAGCAAGAGAAAGTTCGCATTTGTAAATTCTGGGGCAGGGCCCATAAATGCGAAGACTAATGCTTTACACGTGAACGTCTCTTAATGCACCGACAGTCACATATACAATACATTCTGAGTTTACATTAAAAAAGTATGTGGGTTGCTGGAGCATAAAGTTCAAATCTGCTTCTCCTTGCGCCCGAAAACTAGTCCACACTTCGCCATTGCTTTGTTTACCGCTTGCTCGCCGTAGTAATTTTTCTTTGTTCTAGACAGATTTTCAGTTCAGCTTTTTTCACGAGTGTAACGTTTCAAAACAGTCCAGCTTACACTCTTGGCTGTGACTAAATTTTAAACTAATACAAAGTGTTTAAAAAAAAAAAAAACACACACACACACAGGAAGTTCAACTCCTTCGTGACCTTTCGTTTCCCTATTGAAAGCGTTATTGATTTGCATTATAAACTATACTGACTCACCGGAAATTCCATGGCTCAGTTCTTGTTATCGTGTCTTCGCATATCTTCATGACTGCCCAGATTGTTGCAGCTAGGAAAATACTGTGATTATTAGCATTTTGTTTGCTACACTAGTTGAGTTTCCAGTTTAAGTTAATACTTAAGTGTCCTCGTCAGATAGAATCTCTGTTAAGTAACCGAATGCCTACGATCTGCCACGCTACGTAAGCGGGGTACAAGATGGGGGTCAAGAGTTTCCTGTTTATTTTTATGTAAGACAAATACGCTACGTGACTCCTGTATTGGGAGACTGTAGCAATATAAACGTTTCTTTTGTTTAACACGGTCTGTATGACGTTTTCTAGTTATGACCATATTCTCTCTCTCTCTCTCTCTCTCTCTCTCCCAACCTTAAGTGCCCATGGCACATGGGTCTTCCGCAAGGGTTTTCCACAAATGCCTGTCCTTTGTCTTTTTTTCCGCTCTTGCCCAAGTGAACCCTCTATTGCTCAACATCCTCTATGTTGTTCTTCTCGGTGTCTCCTTTGGTCTACCCTTACTTCTGTTCCCCCATAGTATCCATCTTAGTCTATCTCAGACGATACACAAAACACAACTGTCCCTCAGTCACATGATTTCTTTCTCACCTGACCTTTTTCCTGTCATCCCCCATCCGTGACCCTCGTGCAGCCCGAGACAAATGAGATGGACTCTACTCACAAACAGTTGATTACTTAAGAAGATAACTCATTTTTATACAAATGTTCCAATTCTCAGATGAGTTATCTATCTTGCATCCTAACATTCAGTATACTGCTATATCAACATCCTCTCTGTTGTTCTTCTCAATGTCTCCTTTGGTCTACCCTTACTTCTTGTTCCCCTATAGTATCCATCTTAGTGCTATTATCTGCTTTTATTAAAAAAAGACGAGTGTCTGTTCTGAAGATTTCCGTTCACTTAAGACTGCGAGCTAGTGACTTGTCTATGGAGTTAAACAGTTAACGGAGTGGGAACTGACTAACTTAAAAACTGATAGCAAGTATCAGGGACAGAACTGATCAAGATTTTGTTTACTTCCTTACAGAGGATCCTATGAATAGTCCTTGCAATACTGGAAAACAGAACTTTGACGTATTCACTCTGTTTCCGCAGTCTGTCAAAAACATCTTATATCTTATATCCTTCCTGTGCCGGCTCGCAAAGTAGTTCGCCAATTTTTCCTATTTTCGGCAAGTCTTTCAACCTCATCAAGGGATTTTATGCCTGTTAATTTGGCCTCTCTTAACAATGTCCTCTTCAGAGTTTCACGCGGTCTGCCTCTTTTTCTTTGGCCTGTTGTATGTCAAAAACATACATGGTATTAAAAAAAAACACTATCCTGACCTACTCCTCATCCGACACGAAGATCTTCCAGCAAATAAACCGCATTCGTAGATCCACTATCTACCAAATAAAAGACAAAATCCATATAATGGTTTCAACTCTAACATCGGATGGAAGACACTATTTCATAACTGTTCTTTCCTACGCCCAGAAAAGGTTTGTGGATGAGCTGTTACAGTTTTCGGCCCGACACACCATCTTCGATATGGCTTACTTTTAGCACATGTTTGCCTTTACATGTCTATCCCACAATTCACGCCTTCTGTATACAGGAAAGTAAAATAGTTTCCTGGTCAGTTATGACCAGCCAGTTCTGAAGCTGGCGGTCAGCTTTGCCACTGACCACTACATCATTCAGTTTGAGTTCTGCCAACCAGTTCTGAGGGTGGCGGTCAGCTTTGCCACTGACCACTACATCATTCAGCTTGAGTTCTGCCAACCAGTTCTGAGGCTGGCGGTCAGCTTTGCCACTGACCACTACATCATTAAGCTTGAGTTCTGGGTCTTCAGGCGTCACCTCACCCCACCCCACCCCTCAAACACAACTCAGATTAGTTAGGGCACACAGAATGAATGCCTTCAATTTTGTACGAGCTGTTTCTGGGACATTCAAGTCTCATACATAGAAAGGACTGACCTGTAAACACTTGGGTATCGTCTCTCCATCCATGTCCCTGGCGATCTGCTAAGCAATCACCGCCCAGTACGCCCTGTGGCGTCTTGCAGGGGAGCAACAAATTCTCTCCGCATCTCACGGTCTGCGGTCAGCCTTTGTATTGTACCCCAGCTGCGCTGCATGCTACTCGTTTCTACCTCTAAGTTCTCCTTCAGGTAGCCTTTAATCTTTTATCACTCCAGTGTCCATCGCATGGCTGTCTTAATGTTGGTTGAGTCTCTTAGTAGCACCAATCCACTTCCAGTGTTTTTTTTTCCTTTGCTGTTATGACATGCACACCTTCTAGTTCACTCTGGGCAAGTAGGTCTCTATTATTTATTGTTTGTGGCCAGTAAATATTCAAAATCTTTCTGAGGCAGGTTGTGTGGAATGTGGATAATTTGCCCATTTCCTTTTCAGCTGTTCTCCATTATTCTGCTCCACAGAGGAGTATGGATAACGCACAACTCTGGTACAGCTTTGTTCTGGTTCTAGTGCTGTACTAAGAGGACTTCGAGATGTTTCTAAGATTAATGAAAGTTGTTCTCACTTTATTTACTCTACTCTTTATTTGTTCCTCCATCCAGTGTTAGTAAGCTGCCATGGTCTGTGAAGGTGTTTGTTTCTGTTAAGTTTTGGTCATTCATTTTAACTGATGCTTGGTTCTGTGTATTTACTTTCATTATCTCTGATTTCTTTATATTGATGTTCAGCCCCGCCTGTCTGCTGATTGCATCTAGAATGCTTGTTTTCTCCTGGATGTGGTGATGAGTATGTGCTACGAGTGCTGTATCATCTGCATACTCCAAATCCTCAAGCATGGAGAATATTAAAATGTATAAAGTAGGAAAAAGGTAGGAACAGCTTTATTAATCAACGAGAACACAACTGTACCTGCCTTTTTCTTAGTTTATAAATGTTACCACAGCTTTACTGCAGCGGCTTCGTGTATAGTTACATACTTAGTTTTATATCTTCACCAACTATAAGCATAAAGAATATATCCATCTAATAACCTCTTTGGAAGACTTCTGCTTCATCATCACCAAGTCTATGACCGATGATGAAAAGAGCAGCTGATAGGGGTACACCCTTGTCTAACCCCTGTTATCACCTCAAAGTTTACATTACTTTAGCCAACACTACAAGTGGAACTGGCACAGAAACTTTTGATTACTGCTACATGATGGCGTGATATTTCATAAGCTTGGGTATCAGAGAGATCTTGAAGTCTCGCTGTAGCTACAACATGATACACCAGAATATAACCTATCATGACACAGAAAACAGGGGAAGGGGTCTGACATATCATAAAGAACATGGGAACCTGATATATCACACTGGAATCATAGCTTTCATCTTGCATTCATCCTTATCCTCCAAATTAACAGCTACAAACCATATAAGACATTAGATCAGTAAAGTAGATAGCAGACCATATAAGACATTAGATCAGTAAAGTAGATAGCAGTCCATATAAGACATCAGATCAGTAAAATAGACAGCAGTTCTGCCAACCAGTTCTGAGGCTGGCGGTCAGCTTTGCCACTGACCACTACATCATTCAGCCTGAGTTCTGCCAACCAGTTCTGAAGCTGGCGGTCAGCTTTGCCACTGACCACTACATCATTCAGCTTGAGTTCTGCCAACCAGTTCTGAAGCTGGCGGTCAGCTTTGCCACTGACCACTACATCATTCAGCCTGAGTTCTGCCAACCAGTTCTGAGGCTGGCGGTCAGCTTTGCCACTGACCACTACATCATTAAGCTTGAGTTCTGGGTCTTCAGGCGTCACCTCACCCCACCCCACCCCTCAAACACAACTCAGATCCGAGACAGATTAGTTAGGGCACACAGAATGAATGCCTTCAATTTTGCACGAGCTGTTTCTGGGACATTCAAGTCTCATACATAGAAAGGACTGACCTGTAAACACTTGGGTATCGTCTCTCCATCCATGTCCCTGGCGATCTGCTAAGCAATCACCGCCCAGTACGCTCTGTGGCGTCTTGCAGGGGAGCAACAAATTCTCTCCGCATCTCACGGTCTGCGGTCAGCCTTTGTATTGTACCCCAGCTGCGCTGCATGCTACTCGTTTCTACCTCTAAGTTCTCCTTCAGGTAGCCTTTAATCTTTTATCACTCCAGTGTCCATCGCATGGCTGTCTTAATGTTGGTTGAGTCTCTTAGTAGCACCAATCCACTTCCAGTGTTTTTTTTTTCCTTTGCTGTTATGACATGCATCCTTTCTAGTTCACTCTGGGTAAGTAGGTCTCTATTATTTATTGTTTGTGGCCAGTAAATATTCAAAATCTTTCTGAGGCAGGTTGTGTGGAATGTGGATAATTTGCCCATTTCCTTTTCAGCTGTTCTCCGTTATTCTGCTCCACAGAGGAGTATGGATAACGCACAACTCTGGTGCAGCTTTGTTCTGGTTCTAGTGCTGTACTAAGAGGACTTCCAGATGTTTTTAAGATTAATGAAAGTTGTTCTCACTTTATTTACTCTACTCTTTATTTGTTCCTCCATCCAGTGTTAGTAAGCTGCCATGGTCTGTGAAGGTGTCTGTTTCTGTTAGGTTTTGCTCATTCATTTTAACTGATGCTTGGTTCTGTGTATTTACTTTCATTATCTCCGATTTCTTTATATTGATGTTCAGCCCCGCCTGTCTGCTGATTGCATCCAGAGTGCTCGTTTTCTCCTGGATGTGGTGATGAGTATGTGCTACGAGTGCTGTATCATCTGCATACTCCAAATCCTCAAGCATGGAGAATATTAAAATGTATAAAGTAGGAAAAAGGTAGGAACAGCTTTATTAATCAACGAGAACACAACTGTACCTGCCTTTTTCTTAGTTTATAAATGTTACCACAGCTTTATTGCAGCGGCTTCGTGTATAGTTACATACTTAGTTTTATATCTTCACTAACTATAAGCATAAAGAATATATCCATCTAATAACCTCTCTGGAAGACTTCTGCTTCATCATCACCAAGTCTATGACCGATGATGAAAAGAGCAGCTGATAGGGGTACACCCTTGTCTAACCCCTGTTATCACCTCAAAGTTTACATTACTTTAGCCAACACTACAAGTGGAACTGGCACAGAAACTTTTGATTACTGCTACATGATGGCGTGATATTTCATAAGCTTGGGTATCAGAGAGATCTTGAAGTCTCGCTGTAGCTACAACATGATACACCAGAATATAACCTATCATGACACAGAAAACAGGGGAAGGGGTCTGATATATCACACTGGAATCATAGCTTTCATCTTGCATTCATCCTTATCCTCCAAATTAACAGCTACAAACCATATAAGACATTAGATCAGTAAAGCAGATAGCAGACCATATAAGACATTAGATCAGTAAAGTAGATAGCAGTCCATATAAGACATCAGATCAGTAAAATAGACAGCAAACCATATAAGACATTAGATCAGTAAAGTACACAGCAAACCATATGAGACATTAGATCAGTAAAGTAGACAGCACAGATCTTAAAAACATTTAAAACATCAAAACTTTATTTGAAGAGTTTTAATATTTGTTGTTGTTGTTTCAAAGTTCTTATACAAAAAGAGAAGCAGTCAGCCCCAATGATGCCACTTTCATCACTATCTTAAGTGAACCTCCAGATCCCTCCTCCGACGTGATCTGCCCAGGCATGGCTGTATTAGTTATGAACATGTACAGGCATATGTACATCAAAAAACTGTGTACACATGTTTAAAAAAAAAACTAAGGAATAAAAAAAACAAACAATGCTGGTCCTAGCATTTATGAAGACAAAAACAGGCACAAAAAAAAGTGAACTTACAAATTCATATTGTATTCCACTGATATATTCCAACAATATTAAGTCTACCAACAAAAAAAAAAAAACCAAGCAGTACACCTGGGATACTGGAGCTCTGCAAAATACACAAGCCAATTTTTTTTCTTCTTTTTTTCAAGAAAGTTTATTCCCGAAGAGAGTGCCATGAATTTCTATACAGCGGAGAGGGAAGATCTAATGTGATGATGAGGTGATTACTACAGTATAGAAATGATTGATTGCATTCCCTATACAGGTGAGAGGACATAACCAAAATCTTCACAACCAATCAAGCCAGAATTTCCTCCCCTTAAAAAAACCCACTAAAACAAGCCCAGACTGTGGAGTTGGATCAAAAGATGTCCTCAAGAAAGCAGCATAAAAAAAAACCTGTGTGGAACATTCAAATAACTCCAGCCTGATCACATTTACACTCATCTGAATGCAGCAGAATAAAATCCAAGTCCTCATTTCTTCACCATGTAATTTTACAGTAAATATTTCACCAAGACGATTAATCTAAAGCATTCTGTTTCCTCATCTGTCATACGTGAACAATGACTGAATATTATGACATCAATGTCATATTCCTAGAAGAATAGCTGTATCTGCTAATGTTCTGAAGAGGTGATGAATATGATAACTCTACAATAAATGGATAAATCCAATTCTAAATCTAATAATGTTACATGTACTGGCAGTTCTCAGAATATACAATAAACATTATTTGAAAGAAATATTTTTTAAAAAATTCATACATCTTTTATCCATTAAAAAAAACAAAAAACAAATGATGAAGCTTATGTTCCTTATATAATTCTACTGACAACAGATAAGAATATGAGACAGAAGTAAAAACGTGTACATGCTAACTCTGAACATCAGCTGATACAGATTACACTATCTCCAAGATATGACAACTCTCAACTCACAACCAGTTTTCCACACAATAGTTAACATATAAACAATCACTGGACATTGGTGATTTTTTTCCTCATTAAAAAAAAAAATGAAACAGGCAATTTACAAGCATAAATACACCGAATCAGAATTTTGATTCAAAACTGTACTGTTAACTGGGTACATATGTAACCCTCTCAGACTAACTGGATACACTTGTCTACACTAAGTCTGGTGCGACTACACAAAGAAAAAAAAAAGGAGGCATATTATCACTTTCAGACAAAACATCTGTCATATCTGTACACATACACACAAAATATGACCCCACATAGAAGACATTTTCTTGAACTGTCCAAGAGTAATATACAAATATGGCTGCTCTGTTGTCCAAAGTTGGACAGTCCACAATTATTAATTATAGTATGATGTGGCATAAGAAAAAAAACTATCAACATAGTGACATTTATAAGACAAAGAAACTTATGGTGGTCCTGAATGGAAAAACAAACATGGAGCAGATACAGAACTCACTTAACTGGAGGAATCAAAAATGGAGAGAGAAAAAAAAAACTTCAAATAAGAGGCAGTTTCTCAAGACCTTTTTAATGTGTGGTCTGTGCTATTGTTTTTTATTTTGTTCTGTTTAAAATAAAAGTCTCAATGAAATACTGTTTGACTTGGTAAGGTAGGCACCAGCCAGCAATATCTTCAAGCAACAAAGGTAAAGTTTTGTTAAAAGGGTGCCTGGCAATCTAAGCTGTATGAGAGATGCTAACATCTGCTGACAGACAGGATGACGGTACCAGCATCATGATAACAGATTTACTGCACATTAAACTCAATGATATACTGAAAACCCGTAAGATCATGTACATTAAAACAAAACAAACAAAAAAAAAAAACTATCCACATTATTTACAGTTGGTGAACTATATCAAGTTGATAAACGTACAGGCCTCCACTCGTGATATATGAAACTTCTGGCAGGCGGGGAAATGGCAGTGCTTACTACAGGACAATATCAGGTTTTTATGCCTGGTAGTGTTTACTCAACTTGCAACAGTATTTTAATAAATGCTATGTTACAATCTGATAATTCAGGATATTACCTTATTTTTTTGCCCCTCTTTGGAAGATGTCTCTACAATCTGTATTCATCCATCATATAATTACAGATCAAACACTTGATACATGATACAGTCCTATACTCAGATTTGTCCAACACTCTTGTCTCATTAAACTTTCTTTTGTGGAATCTGACAGACCACAGTGTACACATTAATATGTACAAGTTTCTCATGCAGGATGATAAATGCCACAAAACCAGCATCTTATAACTGATAAAAATACATGCAGAGAAAATACAGAACACATGCAGGAGCATAGGGTGCATAAGGTGGAAACTGAAACATCCTTTATCATGTTCAATTTCACAAGTGAATCCATTTTCATGAATATATTCATGCAGTTTTTATAAGTAGCTGATTTTTTAAAAAACAAATAAGTATAATATGTGCCACAGAGCTGTCACAACTCTTCTTGTAAATGAATGGACCACAAACCTGTATGTGAACTCTCCTCTTACTACTAAACAGACCACAAACCTGTATGTGAACTCTCCTCTTACTACTAAACAGACCACAAACCTGTATATGAACTCTCCTCTTACTACTAAACAGACCACAAACCTGTATGTGGACTTTCAGAGAAACAGATACTTCTCTTCAACATGAACACTGCTACAAACTTTATGATTGGGGGGATGGTGGGGGTGGGCACTAAAAAAAAAACTGTTTGGTGGGGTCATTCACAGCAGAGACTAACAATTGCTAGCGCACAGCAGAGACTAACAATTGCTAGCACACAGCAGAAACTAACAATTGGTAGCGCACAGCAGAGACAAAAAATTGCTAGCGCACAGCAGAGATAAACAGTTGCTAGCACACAGCAGAGACTAACAATTGCTAGCACACAGCAGAAACTAACAACTGCTAGCGCACAGCAGAAACTAACAATTGGTAACGCACAGCAGAGACTAACAATTGCTAGCACACAGCTGAAACTTAACAAAAACATGCAAATGTCTTAACACAACCTTAGAACCAATGGCATAAATATGTAAATCCTGACATGTCATTAGCACAGACATGAGTCAACAAAATCAGAATGACTTAACATTTCCACAACAGGAAAAAGAGAGTTAAGAATACTGACTGAGGCTTTAATCCTCCTGTGGTTGTGGAGCTGAACACTCTGACCTGTTGTTGTTGCAGTGAAGATCTTGTTACAAAGGGATCAGCTGGGATGCATGGAGTGTTAAGTTCCCCCCCCCCACCCAATCATTTAAAAAAGGATGCAATTAAATGACTTCTTAGCAAACTCCACCTCAAGCACCACAAAGATGCAGTATCTTTATGCCATGGGTCATGCTGTGCCACTACGCCAGGACAGCATATCTTTTACAAACTCTGCCGGACTAGCCGTAACAAACATACTGGAATCTGTGAGCCATCATTTTTATATAACACTGGAATAAACAAGAAGTTTTCTGGTGATTGGATGTCAGATACATGAGATGGTACTAAAGCAACAGAAATAAAGAGACACACTAACAAGTGAGACTGTGGTGTTAGCTCACAGGATAATTGTCCCCAGTCAAAACAACAGAGAAAACTCTCTTCTCAGCTCTGACCTAAACCTAGCCCTAACAAATATTATGGTGACAGATAAAGGATGCTTGACACTTAAGAAAGAAATGCTGGCTTATCAAGCTTCAGCTGGCACCATCTTTGAGCACCTAGCTCAAGTTACTATAGTTACTAAATTACTTTTATTTAACTTCTCTTACTTTCCCTTAACTGAAATTAAAAAAAAAAACAATTACTTCTTAATTTAAGTTAGTGTTTTCTACAAACTATAAGAAATACTGCAGTTGCAAGAATATTCTGTGAATCTGCTAGTAGATGTGTTTATAAGAAACCATATCTCATCAAGCGGCTACTGATCGCTGACATGTTATGACAGATCCAAGAAACTGATCTAGATATACTTGTCACTAATCATAAAAAGCCAAGGTGTTTTTAAAGTAGAGAATCTAAAGGACCTCCTGCAACATCTAACTTATTCAGCCTTCCATTAGCATACATTTGGTTTACAGTGGATCATCATCACTGCGCTCAGGATCTTTCCCCCCCCCCCCTCTTCCTCCTCCTTTATCCATCAGCATCATGTGGCTGATAGTGCCTGTCCTGTGAAACCCATTTTTTTTATGTATAGTGTACAACCAAACATTAGTTGGCTGACTGAAGAACAAATAAAAAGGTATAAAGCCACGTTTCCTTTATTTTGTACTTTTACCTGTGTCTTCAAACATGTAAGCAGAAACAATCGCGTGGCTACAAGCAATATAAAACTCCAGAAAAGCAGGAATAAACCACAGGACATTTCAAGCACACTGGGAGAAAGACAGACAATAAAATGCTGAAACTACTTTTAAGTTTGCTAAAATAAGTTATGACAGATACAATAACCAATGACTTTCCTGGCAGTGGAAAGAAATCTGAAGACAGACTACAGACAGAGTAGAAAGCCTATTTGGAAGTCAAGTACGGGATAAAAGGAAAGAGCCTGCATTGTGAGGCCATGTTCAGACATAAATAATGGAAACCTGTAATCACTTGACTACCCCAATACCAAGAGCATGAATGAGCTGAAGATCAGGGTCTTGATAATATGCAGAATCAACTTAATAAGGCCATGTGAAGAAATAATGAGTTTTTCTTTTTTTCCCTTCAAAACTATAGTACCTATTTATAATTTGCATGTATATTGACAATATATTTTGCATAGTAATAGTATACTGCTATAGTTCTGATTCCTTTCAATAATGTATAACCCTTGGCACAAGTGTCGTCATCATCATTATCAGTGGTATAGAGCATTTATTACACATACTTGTAGAAAAAAAAGGCATTTTAATTTAACTTCTAATTGTGACACTTCATACTAATCTATACAAAAATATCTATACACTTATCACTACAAGAAAGAAAATTGGATGTTCATTTCGGTACATGTGTATTATGAGCATAAAACATAACATTACTGTCAAGCTCATAAATGTCAACTTTAACCAAGCAACTAGTGTCAACTTATGACCCTGAATTCCCACAAATAAAAGAGAAATTAACAAAATGATATTTCCTTTCTTTGATCATCACATTACATAAATGACATAAACCCCAAGTCCACACATATGACCTCATAACAAACACAACAATCAAGTTTTTACCATGAATGACACAAGGCAAGTATTTCATGCCTGAAATCTGAATCCCCACAGACCAGAACATAAACACATAAATGTTACTTTATTTATAATATTTTCTACAAAGCCAACAGTAAGAAGTGTTTAAAAAGCGTTATTGCAAAATCACTTTATTGGACTGATAAGTACTGCCTGTAATTGCATAGCTTTTGTTAGCATAATGAGTAGACTATTATGCTTGGTTCAGAACAGTTCTTAGCCAAGGGATTATATATCCTTGAGGGGGTATGGGATCCATATGATTGGGGTATGGGACCCCATCTAAATATATATAATAGAGAAATACTGAAAATCAGAAACAAGGAAATTGAGTTATTTTAAGCATATCAAGAGGCTAATACTATACTGAAGACTCTACTTGAAGGCAAGAGAAACAATATCAAGAGATGGACAGCAACCAGCTTGGCTGAGTGCACTACGAAGGCAATAGGCAGAACATACTGAAGATTCACTGCAGCTAACCTTCCATGGACAGATGGCACAAGATGATGACTTCAACTAGATCTGAAAGGACAAATGGTCAGAATTTGATTTTTATATGTATAGTAAAACCAAACTACCGACAGCTTTTGAAATCATACTGATCTTTAATAGGGTTGGTGGTGGTGAGGATGACTTTTGGCAGCCTAGTGAAAGAGTTATGGAGACATACCGCACTATTCACTGGGATTCTAATAGGAAAAAAAAAAACAGGTTAAGAACTTTTGGTTTAGAAGAATAGGACCTCATTTATAGATAGGTTGTTTTCTTTTGTGGTCTCCCAGCCTCATCTTTAGGGTGCATTGTTGTATTCTGTACTAAGAAGGATGCCACAAAGCTAAGTTTTTCATTTTTCTTCTTTTTATTTATGTGTTGTGTTGTTTTTGCATGTAATCCTTGAAAAAAGGCTAACACCAAAATATTGGATGTTTTTCATTTATACATTCTCATCTTACTTTCATACTTTCTACCATTTGTGCTTTTCTCATTCCCTCTGTTGCACTGTAAAACTGAACCATACACCTCTATCTACCTTTATTTATTAAGTGGAAGATCTCCCAAACCCTTATGACTAAATTGTTTCTGTTCTGATATGAACTATTCAGGGCTGTGGACTGAGATGTTCTGAAGTGTACCCACTCATGTGTACTGCAGCTTCATACATGGCTGTACATACTGATGTTTTTTTTTATTTGTAAATATTACAAAAATCACTATTAAATGTAACATTAATAAAGCACAGAAACTTCATCTCTAATGGCAAATGCCAGAGGGAATATTCTAAAATGAACTTATCTTAAACAGCATGAACCTTTGATTTAGTTTCTTGTTTCATACCAGCCATCAGATCACAGGATGTGAAGGTCACTTGTTATTTATCAATGACCATGAAAGCTGCTCCTATCACCAGATCTGATGATGACGACTTACTCCTCAGAAGATCAGAGGATTTGTGTTAACCAACACCCTTAATCTATCTCTCTGATATGCTACTGTAACTATGTTACTTTTTTTTCTTTTCACTCTGCCAAATAATGAGGGGGCAATCAACATGGTTGTTATGTCCCTCTGCCCGACTAAACACACACGGAGGTTTTCAAATCCACTGCTGGCTTTCAAGTATGCCACTCATCATCCAACTGCACATCAGAGCACCAAGATTCACACTACACTGCTGGAGCATAGAAAGCTCAAAATGTTGCAGTTCAAAGCAGGCTACTAATGAGCGTAGGGCTGGGAAGCAACCCTCACCTCAAGCAGTGACTATAAGCAAACATCAGTACCCCAACTTTCTCCTTCCAGCGCCAAGTACAAGAAATAAATCAAACAGATGATATATAACACTTACAACTACACTCAGCAGTCCCGATGTCTGTATACACAATATTGAGCCTAATGGTCCAGAAGTACAACAGCATTTAAAAAAAAAAGAATTACCATTTCGGAAAAAAAAAAAAGACTAATTTAATGTCAAATATTGCCATTTTAACCACATGGTCCATCTGCTTCCATAATGAGCCCTAACAAATATTCCCTTCTAAATATACATTAAAGATTGGAAAAAAAAACCCCTAACAAAACATGTATCATATCTTTATATGAACTGAATGGTGAAACATGAAAAGGAAACAATAATGTCCCATATACATGAATAATACAATATATGTGTTGTCAATTTATTCTGAAATGAATTTACTGTAAACTATTATAAGATGTCAAATATTTTTTAAATTAAGATTCTACAAGATTACCTTTTACGCTTCTAAAAACTTTACAACACATATGCTGAGGCTCTCCCTCTTTGTCTTTCACACATCTTGTCTAGATCTGCCACCTTCTGTCCATACAGCCTTTGTCAGTCATGTAATGACAAAGTAACAAGCACATCTCTAGATGTTAATCTGTCCCCCCCCCCTTTTTAATAATGAAGTATCTTCAAGCCCAATATTAGGTTTCTCATGTTTTGTAATGTCTAGCACTACTGTAGCTCATACATAATCTGATCAGCTGCAACATACTGCAGGCTAGTTTGCAGATTTTGGATCAACTTCCCCCCCCCCACCCCGCCCTCAACTGATGTCAGGTAAAATTTACACTGAAAACTAATCAATTGCAGCTCTTGATGTATTATGATCTGTTGCTCTTGATGTATGACAATCTGTAGCTCTTGATACATAATAATCAATAATCCTAGAAGCATAATCTACTGCTATTAGTACTCCATGAACTATATAACCCCAAATGTCCAATTATATATAGCTCTTGTGTATGGTGATTTTACAGTTCATGATGAATGATGATGATGGCCATGAAGCATGATTTACTGCCCCTGGTGCTCCTTGAGCTACAGCTCTTGATGCCCAATGACACATAGCTCTTAAATGTACAACTTTATGTCCCTCTAATGTTTCATTTCTGTTGGTTCACAATACCTAACAAAAATGCAAATGTTTCAACCAATCTACTGGCCTGAATTGTAGTATTTCAAATGAATGTCTAACAAAGAAATACCGCATTGACTGGTTACAAACCATAGTTTTATAGTTGTAAAAGCCACAAATCTTCCCAGTGGTCTGTTTCTCAAAAATCTTTTTGATTTTGCCATGCAATCAAAACGGTAAAATTTCCTTGGCAAAGGTGAATTCTGGTTGCATAATGCTGACCTGAATCCAATCACTTCAGAAATGTTTTCTTTTTTTTTTTACACCTTTCAAAACAGGGATCAAATAATTAAATTAACAGCAGTAGACTGAATTTTTCTGGAAAATCACTTTTCTCAGAAATGTAATGACACCGGAGAATATTTCAAACACCCTCGCTGAACTCTATACTTTTAGCTGAGAGAAAACGATTCTGTCTTGATGTGAAAGAAGTTCATTACATTCTTGTAAGTGGTTAAGTAAACGTTGCACACAGTCCCTTCTCTTGCTGCCTTGGAGGGGTGCAAAATATGATTGCTGGTGCTGTGAGCCTTGGGTCATGTATACCTTTTACGAAATGGCAACTGTCAGATGAGGAGACACTTGTCAATTTCTGGTAACTGTCATGATGTATGGTTGTTAAACACTGACAGACAGCCATGAATATGCAGTCAGTTTCACATGTAATGGCAGCATTTCCAAAGATTTGATGAGTTATTCGACAGCTGCGTCAGCTTTCAAAATCATGGAGAAAAGTGTTGAGGAAATCAAAAGATGGCCTGGAGTGAGCGTTGCTCTGCCAGCACATGAGCATGACATCATATACTTCCTGTGGGCAGTCCTCTGGCTTCTCCATACGGTATCCATCCTGAACACTTTCAAAAGCCTCTTTGCTGGTCTTGTCTACGAAGAAACAAAACAAAAGTTAAAGATCACATTATTTGGTGACTATTACACTTTGCTATGATAGGCAAATAATAAAACTCGGCCAAGCTTGTCATAAGAAATGTTTCATTTAAATGACATAAAGTCCCATTAGAACAAAATGAATACACAGACATATATCCCCTGTGCCATGTGTGTGAGCACAAGCAGTAGAGGAAGTGAAGTGGCTTACTTAGGCCCAGTCCAAATGACAGAAGTATGCCTGTGGCTAATGCTCTACATATTATGGTTAGTCAAAAATTTGTTTTTTCAATATCCCAACTTCAGTCAAGGTTTCCATCTTATACGATGTACTGGAATTTGTAACATCATGCTACATCACAATAAACACATGCATACCCCTTCTGAAGTAATGAATCATGACAAAAATGATCAGTAGAAAGAAATAAAGCGGATAGCAAGGCTGTCATTCAAGCTTTACTGAAAGAAAGGGGTGAATGTCCCTGAAGCTGCCTGTGAAATTTAGAATGGAAGGGGAGGGGACAGATGAGGACAGCATTGCAAGGAAGTGTTTCCAATGGTAACAACTCTGGGGACACTGACATCAAAGGTCAGAACACCAAACTACCACTGATGAAGGCCAGCACCAAGCTGCTGAAAACAATCCAAGCACCAGTTCTCAGCACTTATCAGCCCAGCTGGAGCTTCTCAAAGCACCACTGTTTAGCATCTGCATGAGCTCCGCTTCAGCAGCAGCCATGAGTCCTCCATGACCTTACTCCCCAGCAACCACAGAGGCTGTTTTGTACAACAGCGAAAATTGCTGCAAAAACGTGACAAACTTCTGACTCAAGATGAAGAGGGAGAGAAAGAGTTCTGTCAAACTGTAGAGGATGTTCAATCAATCAATCAACATCCATAGCCCCTCCTACTGACCATAACCCACAGACAAAAGTTTTCTTATCATCTCCATCTTTGACCTTGTTCTTCAAGTCACTTTATGTGAGTCCTCCTGCATTTAGAACTGTCACTGCATCTCTTCTCCATTTATTCTAACATCAAGGACGTTGCCAACTAAAAAAAAAAAAATGTAATAACAAGAACATAATAAACAGAAAAAATTCAAAGATTTTGGGCAATGCTCACAAACCTTCGTAAGGCTCCTTGCCATGTGTGAAAATCTCTGCAAGCACAATGCCAAAAGACCACACGTCTGCTTTTGTACTGTACTTGTTGTACAATAATACCTCCGGTGCCATCCATTTTATGGCCATCTTCAGACCTGGTGCGATAACAAACATTAATCTTTCAAACTATGCTCATTTTCCGACACATGACGTCATATATTTAATGCATGTTAAAAAACATACATAATGTGTCTACAAAATACTGTATCACATATGTCTAAAAAATAGTTATCATATTAATATCCGTATAAAGCCGTAATCTTTAAATATATGCCTTTCCGTAAGCCAAACAGGCATTGTTAAATGACCACGGTTCTAGCCTCAGACTCCTCCAGCATATTTATTGTCCAGATAAACTGTGTAGTCTTTAGGAGGTTATGCTTTGCATTCCAACATTTGTCTTCCAGTGTGGGCCCCTGTGGCCACAACTGAACTAGTGCTACTTGGTGGAGGGGGTTGGGGGGCAGACCTGCAGGTTGTGCTCCAGAGACTAGATGCCTGTTTCGTGCATGTGATGTGGAAGTCATCACATTTATGGCACAATTTTAAAAACAATCTTGGATACCTTACAAATGAATTTATCAACTACGACATACTACGCAGTTATTTATTTCCTAATGGCTTTATTTCACCTGGTCACTTTCTTTAACATACATACATGGTAGACAAAGAAAACTTCACCGCCTGTTAACACTTTGTTGACCAAATACGGGAAAATCCGTATTTCTGGTTTCCGTGCGTTGTTGACCGAAAGGTGGATTTGCCGTATTCGATGGTCGTCTTATTTAAACTGTTTCTAGCGTGTTATTTAAAGTAATTTTTGGTTGTTTGTATTTTTACTGCAAAGTTAATATAATAAAATATTGTTTTTCATCTTCGTAACTTAAAAAAAAATAGAAATCTCGCGGGTTTAGCTGTCGGAAACACGTGTTTACGAGATTTCGCCAAGTCGACATTTTGTGCAAATGGCGGAGCACGTTACGCTCGATGTTACTGCGACAGTACAATGAATTATGCCCAGAATCTTTTGTCAGACTACCCTAGTAATGAATAAAAACCACTGTTTAATGATTCTAGTAATGAAATTGATGTGTTTCAAAGTGATTTCTGTGACGGCGATCTGATTAAAAATACGATAACTAGGCACAGTGTTGCTGTGTCAGAAGTGAAAATTCCAGAGATAGTGTGATTGTGATTCGAAGTCAGGATATGATTTTCAACAGTAAGTATTTCATATTTTTTATGTGATATAGTTAGCAGTGATATAGTGTGTGGAGTAACATTGATTCTACACCAGTTCTTGAAAAATTTATAGGAAATTCTGGTGTTTCAGTGAATGTAAACAAACAAGACAGCATGGAGGAAATTTTCAGTACAGTGTTTGGCAATGATTTTTTAAAAACTGTTACCTCATCATGAAAATTTATACTGTGCACAGACACAACATATGAACAAACTACTGCCTTTTTGTCTGAAAATATAACACATTCAGACATTAACAAATTCTTTGGATTGATCATTTTGATGGGCCAGACTAGGAAGCCACACTGAACAACAGACCCTCTTCTGGAAACACCAATATTTTCAAAAACAATGAGCAGAGCTAAATTTGAGCATCTTCTGACACTTCTGCATTTCTCTGACACTCTCAAACATTTCCAGAAACAAGTAGAATTAGTAAAATAAAACCTCTGCTGGATTATTTTTTGCCTAAATTTCAAGAGTTGTATAAACCGAAGCAGCAGCTTTCGACTGATGAAGGAAAGACGAAAGATTTGTTCGCATGATATCAACAATGCACAACAGCGATTGTCTGGAATAGTAAATAATCATGTTCTGGTGAATCCTGAGGATGAAGGCACTAAAAAAGCATCATCTAGCAAGTGCAGAGTGTGCTTGGTCAATGAGAAAAAGAGTGAAACAAATTTTTTTTTGTCAAAGTGGTCAAAGTTGTCAAGTTCCACTGCATTCAGATAGTTGTTTCACAAGATATCACACCCTCAAGAAGTACTAGAGGGTCTTGGGAGTCTGTCTACCAAGTTGGATTACATTCCCTAAAGGGTGAGTAGAGATATGCATGTTTTTCTAAGTTCACTCAAAAATGTTCATTTTTCAGAAAAATGGCTGGGAACTGGGGGTTTTTCAGGGTAAATAACTGTGGTCAACAAAGTGTTAAACTCACTCAGCTGGGTCAGAGATTTCTTTTCAGTGATTACGTTAACTGGCAATTACCGGTAAATAACTGATTTTAAAAAAAAAAACAAACTTGTGGAGGCTGTTGGTTATTATAACCAGTTTATATTATTATAATACAATAATTCTGTGTTGTGGACAGTAATACTGTATCATCAGAATATTTAATCTTTGGTATTTCATAACCTCCAATTGTTATGGCATCGTAATATTCTTTGTCTACATCTTCTCTAACATTCCTCATTATATTTTCAGTATACAAGTTAAATAAGTAAGGTGACAATGTGCACCCCTGATGGACCCCTTGTTTTATGTCAAACCAAGTCTTCCCCCATTTATTCTTATTGCTGCTTGTTGATCTAGACACAGCAGTATCTAAAATTTCATAGGTACATTTAATTCCTGCTGATGTTTATAAAGTGCACTTAATTTTACATTAAACATAAAGTATAAGGGATCAAATGCTGCACTGACAAAACCAGTATTTTGGAAAATATTTTATGCAAGGTGAAAAGCAGGTACAATTGTCCTGGTTTTAAAAAATCCTAGCATGATCACTTTTTGTTTTTTTTTGTGTACTTATCATTGTTACCTCTTCTGAAGTTGAAATCTGGATCATCCACTGCCTTGGTCATACCAAACCCTGCAATCTTAATACGATTTTGTTCCCCAACAAGAATATTCCGAGCCCCAAGGTTTCTATGTACAAACTTCTCTTTCTCCATGTAAGCCATGGCATCTGCTATCTGTTAGACAGAACCATTGACAACACTTGAGTCTTCACAGCAAAACAACCTAACACTGACATACATACAGAGAGCACCCTATGCCTAAATATTCATACATTAATGGCAAGTGACTGGAGCCAAAGGGAGTCAGTTAGCTAATGAGGAATAGATGACTTGGAAAGAAATTATCACAAAGGTCAGGTTACACTGCCAGGAAGTTTCCAGGCATAAATAATGCCAACAAAGCCTCTTCCATTATCACCATGAGGAAAAAAAAAAGGCAGTAAAGATTAAGACAGGCCAGCACTAATTAGTCATGAAACAGCTCAAGATAATAAAACTCCAGGACAGAAAACCAAAAACATCCAGACATGACATCTGATGAGGAGAGAGCTTTAAAAAAAAAAAAACAAAACAAAACAAAAATAAAAACTGGACACCTCAAAAATGCACACAGAAGCAACAAAGGTCACCAAAACAATGTTCAAAGTTTGAACCTCTAACTAAAGTAGAATAAATAACTGTCCAGCTGATGTAAGACAACGTTACAAATTTAGCCGTTGTTTACTACTAAATAAACAAATGTCAAAGAATTGTCACAAAGTTTCACTTGCATCATATTCTCAGAATAATGTCAAGACGAATAATAACATAAAATGAGGGAAGAATAACTGATAAAAGAGAATGAGTGTGAAACATGATATGAGTATGAAAGGAAGGTGAATGATGCTTTTCTTCTCTTAAATGAGAACTTTGCATGTCAGTGTGCAAGTTAATGCCAAGGTGAAAGTTCTCTGAAGGAAGATATCAAATCAAGTTGAGGGCTTTCCATATTTCCAGACAGAATCTTGACAAGCTCCACCACCACTAAGAACACACTTCTTGTTGACAGAGTTTTATCAGGAGTACAGCATTAAGATAGAACAGGGGGAGCTCTGACTCCATCTTTCTACTGCTGGACTCCATAAATGGTACACTTCTATACACTCAACCACCCAAAAGTATTTCCCACCTTGATTCCTCCTTTTTTTCTACTGTCCAACTCCCAGTTCCACAGGTATGTCAGATTTGGGCATATATGAAAAGAAGAAAGGGTAAATTAAAACTAACTGATAAGAACAATGCGACAAACGATTTATGACTGATGGGATGAGAAATGACTGGTGATGACAAGTAGTAGCAAAAGATAGAAAGACCATAACATTAAGAATTTCTTTTTTTAATTAGCTGTATTAAAATACCTGAGCCCCAATGTGTATCAACTGTGAGAGCACCAGCATGGTCCCTCTTTCCCTGAGATATCTTGATAACTGCCCAAGTGGCATATACTCCATCAAGAGATAGCATGGCTCCACTTCACTACAAACGCCTCTCAACTCCAGTATGTTTGGATGCTGTAGGGTCTTCAGGATTTGAGCTTCATCAAGGTAGGCAGCAGCACTGACACAGTTTACATTCTGAATTTTAACTGCCACATCTGTTGAGCCTTGCCATTTTGCTGTTGATACAACCACATGAAGACATTACAAAACCACACTGTTACTTATTACAATAAACCTAAGCTATACTGCAAAAGAATGACAAAGAACCTAGCTTGTAGCATGTATAAAAGAGAGATGAAGGCAAAGAAATATTACATATAAAGAGTAACTATATTCTTCCTTGTCCAAAACAGAAATGACCAATGTCAATAGGGCAAAGGTTGAGTATTTTGAGTCAAGGAAGCGGACAATAAAAAGGGAATGACTTATTTACTTCCAGCAGATTCACTGTCCAAAAAGTTGAGAATGATTGATATTGAGTTTAAAAAAAACTGCACAATTTACTCCTGTTGTGTTTTCAAGAAACAGAATCTAAGAAACAGAATCCACCAGCATGGACAATAGGCAAGTCTGCACAAAAATCATTGGAAGCAGCAGAAATGTGGTTTATTAGAAGAATGTTGCGAATCCCCTGGACAGCAAAAATAACTAATGAAGAATGTATGAGAAGAGCTGGAGAGACAAAAAAACCTTGTCAAAAAGATAAGAGAGAGACAATGTACTTTCATAGGACATGCAATGAGAAGAGGGGGCATTGAAAATATAACAACAGGAAAAATAGAAGGAAGAAGATCAAGAGGAAGACCAAGAGAAATGATACTGGACAGTCTGACGGGATGGTGTGAGA
Source organism: Achatina immaculata (assembly GCA_009760885.1). Taxonomy (NCBI): domain Eukaryota; kingdom Metazoa; phylum Mollusca; class Gastropoda; order Stylommatophora; family Achatinidae; genus Lissachatina; species Lissachatina immaculata. Next base: position 26,273,789 of record CM019694.1, on the reverse strand, counting down.
GGAGATCACCAACTGAGCTGATGGCCTGCATGAAGGATCGGGTACTCTGGAGAAGCATAATAGCCAACGCCAGTCCGCACGGCACCTGATGATGATGATGTGTTTTCAGCTCCTGTTATTCATTTTCTAGTTACATATAAAGTATATCAGTAGTAAACATTCAAATAGACTTGGTCAAAAATGTATCAGTGTTATCTGTAGAGTCTAGCAGTTTAATGAGCAAAGAACATGGAGAAGTATCTTCAACTTCTGAGCATAAAGCAACATAAACAGCTAATCTGTGCATTTTCTCCCCTGAAAAAAAAAACAACAAACTTTTCATGAGTATATCTTCATTATTAGGCAAGTCATGAAACACATTTCATGCTACATATCTGCCATTAATGTGTGCAACATAAATATATACTTCAGAAAATAAACACAAATGAAACTAAAACTTGTACAAATACAGGTATTTTAGTTTTTATTGTTGGAAATACAATCAGCACTACTGACCATGCCAGACTTCTGCAAACTGACCACTGCCCAGTCGTTTCACAAAGTGCAAAGTTTTTCGCTGTGTCAAATACTCATCCTCCTTGCCCCTTTCCATGGCCCAGATGAGGGATCGAGGTTTCGGGCATGTTGATGCTAGCTTACAACACAACCCATCAGCTGATTCTGCAATACATACATTTATCTAACATAAAGCTGACATAAATCAATGAGAGTCACAGAAGACATAAATTTGTCAGAGACTCTGTTATTTATCTTTACTAAAATGTTAACTGTTTGTAGATAAGACTGACACAACTGAGTGAGAAGAAAAAACATACCAGCTCAATATAACAACACACGAGGATCAGTATAATACAAAATCTACAAGCATTCATTCATTTGCATGTCCCCTGTGGAACTTTGGCTCCCAAACAGCACTCCTGTAGGCCTCTCAGTTGTGAGCAAGATGGCCTGCTGCTGATGCATCCATTTGCAGATCATCACCAATGTCTTGCAGCCATCTTTGCCTTGGCCTTCATTGCTTTCTTTTTCCCATTATGTACCCTTCCAAGACGGTCTTCTCTAGATTATCATGACGTTTAATGTGTCCAAAATATTTAAGTTTTCTCTCTTTAATCCTCTTTACTAGCCAGCCTTCTTCAACATTAAGTTCTTGTAGTATAGATATATTTGGGTTTTTTTTTGTGTCCATGATATTTGAAGAACTCTTCTGTAGCATTTACATTCAAAGGCATTTATGCCTTTCTCAGCTGTTTTGTTAAGTGTCCAGGTCTCACAGGCATATGTTGAGATGGGAAAGATGCATGCCCTTAAAAATCTTATTTTTGTAGTTCTGTCTGCTCCTCTCTACAGATTCTTTAGTTGTTTCACTTTCTGAAAAGTGATAGATGTCCTCCTTTTAATTTCCTTCATTGCATCTCCACTACCAGTTAGTAGTGATCCAAGATATTCAAAATTCTCCACTTCTTCTAGTTTTTCCTCACTGATACTTATTTCTACTTATATTGATACTTATATCTACAAGAAGCAAAGTAACATAACTGGAAACAATAAAGAAAAAAAGGATATAAACAGATATAATAGGACTGACAACAGGGAGCAGAAACAACACAGAAACATTGATAAAAAGAGGAAAACATGAGATGTGAGACAAAATGTATATCTCGTCTATCTCCCTGTAACTGGCAGCTGATGTTCTTTGCAGCTGATGCTGTGAAGCTGTTGAGGCACAACATTGTATCAGTTTAGGAGTGAGGTTACCGCAGCTACAGCTATTTTTTCAGTCCTGGAGTACAGCTAAAAAGGACAGGGTGTGCAATGCATTTTTAGCGGACTCCACCACCAAGGGGACTATGTTGATCCCTGCCCAAACAGCCGGGTCGGTCAGTTACTGAAGGCACCAAAAGAGAGGTGGGACAGGGATTTGGTCAGCTATGGTTCACCAACCCTGACGCTAGCATATCAGTAATGGGTTGTTGATTGCCTCATTGGCCATGAAATCACCAGACAAAATATATAAAAAAATATTACAAAATGATAATAACAAAGAGGAAACTGGTAGATAAACCAAATTATAATGGAAAAAATGTTTGATTTTTCCCCATCCTTGGGATTAGTAGCTTTTCCTCTTTCCCATGTAAGAAGTAGAAGAATGTGCAGAGCTTCTGTAATTGTTCTTGTTATCTCCATTGTCTTGTCTCCTCCCTCATAAACTCCTCAGTGTTGAAGGGACAAATAAATATCTTGACGGAGCTCGGAGCTGTGCTTTCTATAATGGAATATTTTTAAGGTTTCTGTAATTTCCTCCTTCCACTTCTTGTGTGGGGCATTTTGCATATTGGAAATGGAAGTGTTTGGCTGGAACAACTTTTTTCAAGACCTTTCATGGATGGCACACTAGTAGGTTGGAAGAGTGGAAAACAACTGAAGAGGATGATGAATTAAGATCGGGGAAAAAAAAAAAAAAGGCAAGCATATCATCAGAAAATGATTGTGGAGCATAGAAAATTCTGGTCTGAAAGCAATGTGTTAACAGGATGGACTCCACACAGAAAAGCTACCTTGGTAATGCCTGACAAGTTCTGCCAATGACTGAAACACTCTCTGGTTGGTGATGAAGTAACATTCCTTCCCCGATTCTGGCATCCACTTGGTGATGATTTTATAGTGCTTCACTAGGTATCCTCGAAGCTCATCACAGTCTCGAACACTCAGTGTATACGTGTCTGAGAAGATAAACATACAATTAAGCATGGAGACTGGATCTTGCAACATGAACATTTACTGGTTATGGAAGCTGTAATGCAGACCTAACATTGGTAGAATCAAACATAAGACAATACGGACCTAACACTGACAGAATCAGCTGTTCAGCCAAATTATGCTTCAAAAAATGCTTCACAACAGCTAACATATATCAGCTTCAAAACAGTCCTCCAAGACAAAACCTGCCATTACCATAAATGACAAGAAAGGAAACAACATAAGGACATGACGTGCAAGGTTTTGTAACCTTAGTTACCCAGTGGACTGGACACAGGACACAATTTTGTTAAATCCTGTCATTACCATGTTTCTGAAGAAAAAGCAAAAGTGGGTAATATGGTACTTTCTTACTGGAGAAAACTGGAGAGTTAAATTATAAAGATTTAAACAATGTTACACAGTACTTATTTTCATGTGTGCCCAAATTTACTCAGATCAAGGAGTTTTCTCAACATGCCGTCACAAGGTTGATCACATGGGATGATTTGTATTATATTCTTCATGTGAACATTTACAACACACACTATTAAAACAAAATATATGTATATATAAAATTTAATGCCCATACCAGGTGACATCTCCCCTAGTCGAACCAAGAAAGTTCCTTTAGGTTGATCAGGTGCAAGAAGCCACTCCTCAGAAGCATTCCGGCTCACTTTGCCAAAATACCACCTGTGAAAAATAAAGCATGTTAAAGCCTTCATACAAATATCTGTGTAAATCAGCAAGACACAAAAATGTGGATTTTCAAGATAGCACAAATCATCAGTCACTTAATATAACTTGAGACAGAATGAAACAAATGGTGTATTTCACTTACTTTATTTTATCCTTACTCTTGTGTCGTAAGGTGCCAAGGGGTGATGCAGTTGGCATCTTTGGGTCTTATGAGTGACCTCAGTGATGTTCACGCCATAATTAGTGAGCATATCTGTAACTCCATCTATCCATCATTTCTGGGGTCTTCCTCTTGATCTGTGTCTCGTGTCTGGCTGCATGTGTATGTATATCATTCTCATTAAGTGGCCAAACCACTTAATTTCTCTATATAGTATATTGTAGGCATAGCATACTTTCCACCAATTGTCTTATGTTACATTTCTTATCTTGTCCCTCCTAGTGACATTTGCTGTTTTTCTTAGACATCTCATTTCGCATGTAGATATTTTATTTTGCCAATTCTTGGTTAGTGCCCATGTTTGTCATTGGTAAATAGTGTAATTAAGCAAAGGTGACATTGGTAAATAGTGTAATTAATCAAAGGTGACACTGGTAAATAGTGTAATTAAGCAAAGGCGACACTGGTAAACAGTGTAATTAAGCAACTGCAACATTGGCAAACAGTGTAATTAAACAAAGGTGACATTGGTAAATAGTATAACTAAGCAAAGGCAACATTGGTAAATAGTGTAATTAAGCAAAGGCAACACTGGTAAATAGTGTAATTAAGCAACGGCAAGATTGGTAAACAGTGTAATTAAGCAAAGGTGACATTGGTAAATAGTGTGATTAAGTGTGTGTGTACATGCGCGCACGCTGTGTAACAAAGTTGGACAGAAAATAGCATGTTGAGTTCCAGAGGAAAGAAGGCAACTTGTGAACCAATGTGCGTCAAAACTATTCTCCGACTACATGAGAGAGAAAAGCCCGGCACAGAACAAGACTTACTCATGTGCCCTGTGTCTCTGTTCTCGAGGGGAAGGAGGATATAAGTTTCGAGATGGGGAAACTTGATGTTGGTCTCCATGAGGTGGTTCCCAGCTTTCCTCCTGGATGGTGTCTGCCAGGCTGGTCAACATGAAGTTATCTGGGAAACCAGCCACCCCATCATGAGGCACCATGGTGCTCTTGCGACACATGGGGCAGGGGAAGTAACCTGGACGGTTGCCAGGGTTACAACGTATGTAGTCCTGCAAAAGTTGAGAATAAATTTTGCCACATTTCATACATGATGAAGGTGTAATATTTCAATGTTCTGCACAGTGGAAAGTTTTGAAAGAATATGAAAATAAAGTTAATCAAATCATCACCCTTTTTTTTTTCACTGCTCTCTGCTCTTGACTTCATCAGCATCCAAAACTAAAATGCGCCACATGACTAGTTTACATGGGATGTGACCAAACTACAGATCATCAATATATCGTGCCATTATAAGGTCTCCTTACTGACCTTCATTCTCTTTGTATATCTCTTCCATAATGACTAATTCACTGTGTCAGTAGGTACTAATGACAAACCTTCTCCACTGTGTATGTTTCTTGACATTTCCAGTGTGTTTAGCTGCCTTCCCTCCCCTCCAACTTCTCAGCCCATTCAGACATTTATCTTGGCATCCCTCTCCTCATTTCTCCTCCAGAACTTTCCTGTGATGATCAGGTATTCTACTTTCTACTTTCCCATGACATGTCCAAAGAATTTTGATGGTCTTTCTCACTATTAAGTAGTTTTTGATGTTCCTGGACTTATGACAAAACCTGGTGAAGACTGAAACTAAAAGGAAACTATCATCATACTTGCATTTCCTAGTCAAATAATGTTCCAATAAATTGTTTATCTCTTTGACAACTGACTTACAGGTGACTGATATCTGTGATTTATGTTATGCCACAGCTAAAATCCAAAGACATCAAAAAATATATGCAAAGAAGAAGTTTATTTTGACTGAACAAATGTGCAACTTGAAGTGACTGGCCACAAAAAGACTGAGGTACCAGCTTTTCAACAAGTTCAACATTAGTCTTGACTGACATGTATCACCCGTAGGATAACATCATCTGAAAAAGTGCCAAACATATGAGGTGCAGAGAAAACAAATGTGGCCAATGCTTATATCAATCCAACAGAAGCTTTATGGGGGACAAACACCAACTCCAGCTGACCACCAATTACTTCCAAAGTATACAAGTCAATGTCTGAGAATGACTGATGGAGAATGTGACAAAATCTGCAGATCCAACAATCCATTTTATATGAAGACCACATAACACTAACTGGCACTAAATGCTATGTAAGCTTTATCATATATAGCTGTCTTTTTCTTCAATTTAAACTCAAAATAGAGCAGAAAGTAAACTTAAATTTATGTGAGTGAAAAGAATAGTTCTCTCACATCTGCCACTAAAAAATTACAAACTGTAAACAAAGCAATCAATCATCCTGTATTCCTTATAGTTTCTTGCGAGGCTGTGATAAAATCTCCTAACTTCTTACAATCTGCAGGCAGCTTTCAAATGATGTATGTCCCAAATATGCTGCATATTGGTCATTTTGATTGCAACAATTCTTCAAGAATATTTTTTTTTAATATAAAAAATCCACTCTCATTTATATAAACCCCTTCATTCATTTTTTAAAAAATCTATCTCTCCTTCATTGCTCAAGGTTCAAAGAAAAAGCTTGCTAACTTACCTTCAATATTCACAGAAAGAACTCTCTAACATACCTTCAAGGTTTACAGAAATTATTCACTAACTTAATTGCAAGGTTCACAGAAAAAGCTCTCTTACCTTCTGAAAAAAGGACACAGAAATAACTCATTCCCTTACCTTCAGACAAGATTTGTAGAAACAGCTCTCAAATTTACTTTCAGACTTTTTATATCCTTCCCGTGCCATTAAATGCCACATAGGGCTCGCAAAGTAGTTCGCCAATTTTTCATAAGTAAATAAGTTAATAATACATTCAGGCAGAAACTATGGTAAAAATCGAGATGGGGTTGGTATTATTATGTCAAATATCAAACTTTCAGACTAGGTTCACATAAACAGCCATCTCTTACCTTAGGCAAGGTTTACAAAAATGCCTCTCTAACCTTTCAAAATCCATTTTTTAAAAAAGCTAACTTAATTTTCACACTAGGTTCACAAAAATAGCTCTCTAATTTACCTGTCAAAATCCATTTTTAAAAAAAAAGCCAGCTTACTTTTATGACTAGATTCACAAAAATAGCTCTCTAATTTACCTTTCAAAATCCATTTTAAAAAAAAAGCTCTCTTACTTTTCTGACTAGGTTCACAAAAATAGCTAATTTACCTTAGGCAAGGTTCACAAAAATGGCTCCCGAACTTACTTTTCTGACCAGGTTCACAAAAATAGTTTACTAACTTACTTTTTACCTCAAGTTCACAAAAATAGCTCTCTAATTTACCTTAGCCAAGGTTCACAAAAATAACTTTCTAAGTTACTTTTCACCCTAGGTTCATATAAATAGCTCTCTAATTTACTTTCACATTTCATACAAGAATGGCTCTCTAACTTACCTTTAGACAAAGTTCACAAAAAGAATGAAGGCAAGGCAGAGCCTTGGGACGTCTTAGTGACTCAAAACATATTTTACAAGACAGAAATTCTTCCTGCAGCTTTTCCTTCAAGCTATCGTTGGAGTGGGGTTTTGCCATTGTTAGCCATTCTAAGAAACGGAGAAAAAAGAAAAAAAAGCTGAAAATGTCAGTATTCTGTAAAGATAGCAGAATAGCAATGACAGGAACACAACAGAATCTACATAGTTACAGTCATTAATGCAAATATTTTAAATTGGGAGATTTGTGAAATTAATGTAACTTTTTTTTTTTTTTGGCATGTCTTTTCCATCTATTATGCAGCCAAAACATGGAGAACCAATTATAGAACAGAAAGCATATCACAGATGATTTGAAGGAAGATGCCTCAGGAAAATTTTAAGAACACACTGGAAAGAATATGTGACAAATGAGGATATAACCACATGAACAAGCCATGAGAACATTACTAAAAGGTCAAAAGATGAAGATGGAAATGGCCGGGCTCATACTATGAATGGAAAAAAAAAGACAGTGCTGTGACTGCTGTGACTTGGACACCTCAAGGGAAAAGAAAGAGGAGCAGACCATTGGGACCATGAAGATCCACAATACAGGAAGAACTACAGGAAGTGGGAAAGACATGGTTTGAAGTATACTGACTTACTCAAGACAAGATTGGCTGGAGAACCTTTTTTTTATGTGTTATGCTCCACTGGGAGTACAGAGGAACTGATGATGATGATTTAAATGTTTATTGGAAATTTTGCCCACAATGCATCAGTCCATCAAAAATAAAAGGAAGTGCACAGTATTATCACATTAATTTAATCACACCCAATGGCTGTTTCATCTTTAAGAAAGCATGCCACAAACTGCTGAGATTGGCTCTCACAAGAGGATGCTGTGGCTGAATGCTGCCACGTTTGACTTTTTAAACTTGAAGTACGCTCTTTCACGATAAAGTTCTTTCCAGTAGGAGATGTCAGTTTTATATTATTTGAACATATGACAGAATTTTGGGAGCTGTATGAGGGGGAAGGCAACAGGCAGATAAGAGAGAGCACATGAACTTTACATGGGAAAAAAAAAATTGGCCATAACTCTTGCATGAAATTCTAAACTTTATTACTGCACTTTCATTATATTCCACACATTGTACATAAATTAGTACAAATACATTGTGCATATAATGAGAATAATTAAAATGTTAATAATAAAACATTTACACTTTAGACAGAGAGAGAGAAAAAGAGAGAGTGGGAACGAATGAACGGACTTTATTTTTATGTTAAGAATTGGGCACCCAGGTCTGTCTAAAATTCTGCCTTTCGTTGTACAGCTTTCACTCTGTCATTCAGTATTTGTTAATGAGCATGATAAGCATGAAGAAGCAATTGAATATATAAATAAATAATAAACCATCTCTTGTCCATACACATTCTGATTTATGTAAATACATGAAACAAATGTAAAGAAATTTATAAATAAACATATTTAATTAAATGGGAGAGAGAGGGGGTGGGGGACAGGAGGGAGGTTGTGGGAGGAGGAGAGAAAGAAATGGTGTGAGTGTGGAGAACTGGCAGTGAGAGACATGAATGAGACTGGCAAAATATAAGAAAGTATTATAAAACAACAGGCATACACGAGCAAAACAACATTTCATACAGTTTAAAAAATACTAGAATTCACATTTAATGTATGCTTGAAGAAGAAGAAATTCAAACACATTAGACTAGACAATCAGTCCATCTATTCTCCACTACTGAATAGTAGACAGCTTGCCCACATGTGGGTACACACAGATCATAATCTGATGACTCTTAACTGCATATGCCAGCAGGATGGACAAATCCTTGGCTCATGCAAGCAGCAGATGAAACAAATATTTCTTAAGTCTGACAAGTTAGATACAAGCTTACTTCTGCATAGACAGGGCAAACTCTACTATAATTACCAAAGGAACACCTAAAGGCACAGCATTAAATGAGTGTCCTCTTGTGACCTGGTAGTTACTTGTCCTTACAGGACTAAGATTTTGTTTCTCAATCAAACTGTTGTGGCTTTTCTTCCTCCTATGTTTATATGCTTTGTCTAAATTCTCATTCAGTACCTTTTCATTTTATACTTCAGCCACAATTATGGGTACTTTACTTTGATGCAGAAGAGACAGGCCTTTGACCAGATCCAAGTGCATGAAATTGAAAGAGAAAGATTCTAGGCCAGTACTATGTAACTTGTATCCTTCTGAGATTTTCCATTTCAATGATGATATGGGTGCATCTGTGTATGTACATCACATTGCCATGGAGACAGAATGGACAGTGTGGAACAGTGAAAGTGTACTCTATAAGAATCCTGTAGTCAGAGTACCAAAGGTCCTCTGACATCTTTATATCACAGTCCCAACTTTCACACCCATGCAAGAGTTGGTAACATTCTGGGTCAGCAAGGACAGTGAATGAGGCCTCTCACTGATCAGTCCAAAAATGCTCAGCAGCTATTAGTGAATTATTAGTAGAACTTCATAGGCAGTAGAGGGAGCTGTGTTAGTTACAGAAGAGGTGAGTGGGTGGAGTAAATGAAGATGCTGGAAATTTAAGAGAGTAAAATAACTTCTCTTGGCAATATCAACATGAAAGGATATCTTCTCTCAATCAGTTCCATCTTGTTATGTTACTATTTAAATCAGTACATGAAAGCTAAGAGTTTTACTTCTACTCTGTTTGTGAATAAAACCTTCAGAACCCTGATGGTTAATACATTTGCTTCACAAGCTCAACATGAAGGCCTTATCAGCTTTTACTATCACTAATTAACTTAGTAAGGAAATGGAGACAGTGGATGCATATAAAGCAAGGAAAAATAACAACGGAAATATAATAGGAGGAACATTTGGGCAAGAACTATATACGAATAAATAGAAAGCTTATGCTTAATAACACTAAAGATAAATTTGTAACATGTTAAGAAACTTTGCAATCATTTTCTGCAGACCTGAATCTGATGCTTCCACTGGCTCAGCTGGTAACTTTCTCTCAGGTTATCATGTCAAACTGACACTATCTGAACCCTGTATCTTCCTGCCTCTCTTCGTTTACATGCCCCAGGGTTGTGAACTTTGCAAGCTCCTCTCATCCTAAAATTTATATCGCTTATCTACATCTTACAGCTGAAACTGCATTTCCACTTTCACTGACTTTTCTCAAATGTCTCTTTAGTCATCAAAGACTACAGTTCTGAGAAACCTCAGTACAGCCAGTCTGGAGACTGTTTTATAGGTCCATTCAATTATCTCTGACTCACTTTCATACAATGAGACTGTCTTGTTATTGGAAAGCAATGCTGACTGATAATTTATACACCACAGCAATGTACAGTACTGGATTACTAATCTTACTCTCCCCTCTGACGTGATAATAACAAAATAGGGAATACTTTTATAATAAGGACATTAGGGGAAGAAAAAAAAACAACAGAAAATACAATCTGCAAAGATATGCACTTCATGAGACAGCTATACAACTGCAAGGAAATAATTATAGGCAAAGAACATGAGAAATTAAAGGTTGAGAGGTTGACTATGGCAAAGTCTGATACTTCAGTCAATATGTTCTTTAATCACTGCTCCATTTCTTGCTGATTGTTCACAACTTGACTGGAAGCGTGTTGGAGAACAAACAAACAAAATGCACGTATGTCCATTCTCTCTCCTTCCTCTCCCTTCTTTCCAAGGGGCAGGGTGTCCGACGGGTCTGTCTGTCTGTCCAATTTTTCACCCTTTAAAAATAACTCTCTCTCTCTCTCTCCATACCATGAAGGCACACTTCATCCACAAAATATGCTGCGGTCACCATAAGTAATTTAGCCATTTAAGCAAATCAGAAGGTTAAAAAAAAATGCTGAAGAACCAACATAAAGAAACGACAGAAAAATGTTTTCTTTGCTACCTTCAAATGGGGTGATCCATTGCTGCTTTTCAACAAATCAGAAGAATTAGTCTGGTAAGAAAGACCTGAGAAATTCTGTTGAATGTTACTTATTCTGTGGCTGAAATTTGTAACAAGCAGGTAAGGTACAGATATAACGAATGCAGGACGCTACAAGTGTCAGATCTACGGGCAGAAGTTAAAAGGGGAAAAAAATTGTAGACATAACAACAACAAAGAAAATCTGCGCGTACGTGGATGTCGACCACTCTGGTGCACTCTATCTAATCAACAGAAGGCGAGGGCTGGAAAAGGAAACAAAAGAAACTAAAACTTGGACGTGCCGAGTCCAGAATGTTGTTACTACAAGTCAAATGTTCACCTTACATTCGAGGTGTGCACACGTGTGTGTGCGCGCGCGTGTGTGTGTGCACGCGTGTGTGTGCGCGCGCGCGTGTGTATATGTGTGTGGGTGGGGTGAGGGCAGACTGAACAGCAATCAACTTAGTCACTTATAAAACAGTACCAAATAATGTGACGGAACTTTTTGTCAGTTGTGACAATATCCAAAGTTACGTACACAGATATCAGTAGAGATATAACGTGCTGGGAGGGACCAATTATATCAGTGACAAATACTGTATAACAAACGCTGCTTCCTACTTACATCTCATTCGTTGGTCACACAAACAACACCGGAAAGATCCTTTATCAGAGCAGCAACAGCCAGCAATACTTTATGGGGTGTCACTCGGTGCGGTCAACACATTATACTGGGGTTGTGCTGACACCGGCAGTCCCCCCGGCTACACACGACTGGCTTTTTGCGATGTGGATGAGGGGATGGCTGCAACAAGTCTGCCACGGCCAACTTCCTCTCCTAGCTGCAGCGGAGACGAGAAGGGTGGACGAAATTATCCAGGAAGCTTGGGACGGAAAGGGAATTTGCAACACGGTCGGAGGAGATCGTGTGTGTATGTGTATGTGTGTGTGTGGGGGGGGGGGGCGCCCGCAGTGTATTTCCTGAAATCCAGCAACAGAGCAACCTTGACAATAGTTCAAGCCCTAACTAAAATCTCATTCCTCTCTGTTGGAGCCAGTCTACATGTGGTTACGTGTAGGTCTTCTCAAACTCTACTGGTTCTTTCTCTTCTCATTTTCCCCCCATTTTTTTAAAGCACAATCAATGGTTCATTCCCATAATTGCATAATTGGATTTATATCAGCGGGCATATATTAGGATGCCAATCTCTCTCTCTCCATTTCCGCCCACTTCTGACTGGACTTCGATTTTTTTTAAAAAAAAATCCTGAAGCCTTTCAGTTTCATCATGATTTGCCATTTCTAAATCCCTAAGTAGTTATTCATTTCTCTCCTCCTCCTTTCTCTTATTATCTCATTCAGTCATTGGTTTCCTTGCCCACTTGTCATTCTCCGTCCTGCTGTAATCCCGCTCTCTGTATATTCTTCACAAATAAATAACCGTTTAAGGAAAGGAACATTCAACCCCCCCCCCCCTCTCTCTCAAATTCTTTGTTCTCCGCGCGACAAGACCTAGATTACATGACCACATAGAGATACTGAAAGAAAGGAGAAATAGGCGGACGAGGAGCTGTAGGATAAATGTCACGGCGGAGAAAGACGAGAGTGTTTTTACCCGAACTATCGTCGCCCGTTTCCCGAGGCGGGGGAGAGGAGAAGTGTGAAAGAGAGAGAAGGGAAGAAAGAAGAAGAAGAAAAAAAGAGAGAGAGAGGGAAGAGAAACAGTGACAAGACTAACCCATTTCCAAAAACTAACTGTGACATAATTCGAAGAACGAACGAACTTTCAAAGGGTTAAGAACTGGGAACGCAGGCCCGTCTAACATTCTGCCCTTCATCATCTAGAGAGAGAGAGAGAGCAAGCCGCGTTTTAAAAACAAACGGGCGCGCACACACACACACCCCATGTACAATCCTTTTAAGTGCTCTGATAGAACAGGTGTCTAGGTAGATGGGGATGCAGACACGAGACCCGGCTTTCACCGTCCTGCATTGAAAACCCCTTTATGCCACTCTGGAGAGGCCATTTAAGTTCCTCATAGATGGTAATTTCATGGGATCATTTCCAAGTTGTCGGAGATTTCTGCCCAGAGCAGTATATTCAGTTCATGAACTGGTAATTATCGTGCAAAAATTCTGGCTTTGTGGTTTAAGATCTTAGTATACACGTATGTTTTGTTTCGCTAAATTTAACTACTCGGTATTGGGAGGACAATACTGTTACTAAGGGCAAAACAAACTGTTACTACGGGCAAAACAAACTGTTACGGGGGGCTAAACTCTTACTAGGGGGACTACAAACTGTTACTAAGGGCAAAATAAACTCTTACAGAGGGCAAAGCTTACTACAGGTAAAACTGTTACTAAGGAAAAAACATTTACTGAGGGTCAAACTATTACTACGGGCAAAACAGTTACTGGGGGCAAAACTTACTAAAGGCAAAACAGTTACTGAGGGCAAAACTTAGTAAGGGCAAAATTGTCAATAAGGACATATGTTATTGAGGACAAAACTTACTAAGGAAAAAAGTCATTAAGGACAAAACAGTTATTAAGGGCAAAACAGTTACTGAGGGCAAAACTAACTAAGAAAAAACAGTTACTGAGGGCAAAACAGTTAATGAGGGCAAAACTTACTAAGGAAAAACAGTAACTGAGGGCAAAACAATTACTGAGGACAAAACTTATGAAGGAACAATTTATTGAGGGCAAAACTTAGTAAGGGCAAATTTGTCAATAACGCCAAAAGTTACTGAGGACAAAACTTATTAAGGAAAAACAGTTATTAAGGGCAAAACAATTACTGAGGACAAAACTTATGAAGGAAAAAACAGTTATTAATGGCAAAACAATTACTGAGGACAAAACTTATGAAGGAAAAAACAGTTATTAAGGGCAAAACAATTACTGAGGACAAAACTTATGAAGGAAAAAACAGTTATTAATGGCAAAACAATTACTGAGGACAAAACTTATGAAGGAAAAAACAGTTATTAATGGCAAAACAATTATTGAAGACAAAACTTATTAAGGAAAAACAGTTATTAAGGGCAAAACAATTACTGAGGACAAAACTTATTAAGGAAAAAAACAGTTATTAAGGGCAAAACAATTACTGAGGACAAAACTTATTAAGGAAAAAAACAGTTACTAAGGGCAAAACAATTACTGAGGACAAAACTTACTAAGGAAAAACAGTTACTAAGGGCAAAACAATTACTGAGGACAAAACTTACTAAGGAAAAACAGTTATTAAGGGCAAAACAATTACTGAGGACAAAACTTACTAAGGAAAAACAGTTACTAAGGGCAAAACAATTACTGAGGACAAAACTTACTAAGAAAAAACAGTTACTAAGGGCAAAACACCGCTACACTAGTTTAACGTGTACACACAAAAACATGAACTTAGTATATTCAATGTTTCCATGATATATGAGATGGAATAAAACGTTAGTGAGTCTTTAAGTGCAAGCCAAATACAAAACTTTCGTTTTATAAAATCCACTGTTAAAAGTTCCGACTAGTATGTCTGTCCGCCTGGATCAAGGTTTTATTGAAACTTGAAACTTGTTGACTGGGTGAAGTTTGAGAATCAAACTGTGGGCGGTAAGGCTACAATGATAGAATGTAACAGAAGTTAGGCTACAATGATAGAATGTAACAGAAGTTAGGCTACAATGACAGAATGTAACAGAAGTTAGGCTACAATGATAGAATGTAACAGAATGGCTACAATGACAGAATGTAACAGAAGTTAGGCTACAATGATAGAATGTAACAGAATGGCTACAATGACAGAATGTAACAGAAGTTAGGCTACAATGATAGAATGTAACAGAAGTTAGGCTACAATGACAGAATGTAACAGAAGTTAGGCTACAATGACAGAATGTAACAGAATGGCTACAATGATAGAATGTAACAGAAGTTAGGCTACAATGACAGAATGTAACAGAAGTTAGGCTACAATGACAGAATGTAACAGAATGGCTACAATGACAGAATGTAACAGAAGTTAGGCTACAATGACAGAAATGTGTCAGAAGTATAAGACGGTCTTGGGCCAGAATATTACACAGGCAACATTAGAGTATAACAATGATGGAGTCTGTTACATATATAGCAACAGAAATTAATAAAAACAGCAACGACATTGCAATAACATCACTGTCAACAACAACAACAACAACAAAAACCCACATTAATTGCAACAATAACAGTGTATTAAGAAAAAAAAGTCAATATCTATGGCTATATAACCTTGTAACTCTCTGTTACAAGTCTACTCGTTCATCTCTCATGAAACAGTAAAGAGTAACAGAACACAACACTGTTTGGACAAATCAGACAAATATGCGTTGAGAGAAAGAAAAAAAAATGACTCGGGACTTGAACAACGGACTTCCACAAGCGCCATCTCGCACCACACAATATTGTATTCTATTACTTTACTGTGCGGACGCCTCGTTGTTTCCTACATATTTCATGAAACGAGTCAACTGGACGGCCTCCTATTACTATTCTCTCTGACACTAAGCCCTCGTTTACAATCAGATATTGCCAGCAGACACTAGTTCAGACAAACGACGGGGGTTGTCGATCTATCCAATATTAGTGGCCATTAAAAAAAAACAGATGAAAATCAATGCTTCGTACGCTTCATCACTATGACTACACACAATGTTTTTTTAACCTGAGAGAGAGAGAGAGAGAGAGAGAGAGAGAGAGAGAGAGAGAGGGGAGAGAGACTAAACAAAAAGAAACAAGAAATAAAATATTAAACTACAATGATGGTAGATTCCGGAAAATGAAATGCTAAGCCCTAAACTGAAGCCATCATATTTCTTCCTTCTCCTCTTCCAGGAAAGATCCTTCACCTCTTCTGCCTACGTTTTCACACTGCATCCAGTTCATTTCTTTTATGTTGCCCATCGATCTATTTTGCTGTTAACCTATTGTTCTTTTTCCTTCTTTTCCATCAAATGTGTTTTTTTTTAAATGCCTCTTGATCAAAACATTTTCAAAACCCAGCATTTCTCCCTCCCTTCCTCTTATTGCTGTTATATGACGCCTCTTCCGGGATCTAATGAACGTTCTCAAACTGCTTGTAGATTCTCTGTATTTGAAACACATTTGTCATTTTTATTTTCTGACATGCATGCACTTCACCTCTTAAATCCCAGACTTTCGCTGCTTTCAGACTTTCATGGGCCTTGTTTCGAACAGCTTCTGAGATTCTAGCTACTGTTGAGGTGATACTACGTGCGGGTGCACGAACCACGTATAGTCTGGTCCTACATGCGATAAGGGTAGGTAGTCTGTTTAACTGTCATCGCCGCCCGTAAACACCAGATAATACAAGATACTGTGCCTCACAGTAAATCTTTTAACAACTTTTTCTCCACAGTACAAAGTTTCATCTGTTCTCCCTCGAACCACCAATACAATCACACAACCTCCATCAATGGTGAATTCAAAGATCCATGTTTCACAACACCTTATTTGTGTCGATATTCATCCAGACAGACAGCAATCTGGATGTAAGAGGTGAACAAGTGTATTCACTTCATCAAAGATTACGACTATACCATTTCCATAAGAGTGAACAATCGCAGAATTGTTGAATAACCTACACCGACAAATAAGATATATGAGCGCGCAGCACAGTCTTCACGTATTCTCCAAGAACGGCCAATGTTTCACGACCCAAGTAATTAGATCCCGTTATTGGGTCTATATCTGAGGCAAAAGTTTATAGTGCTGTAGAGAAAATCCCAATAAAACTGTGCATCTCTTCACTACTGGGCTTCAGATGCTCATGGCCAAACATCTCAACACTGAAGACCTATACCTGCGTCACTAGAACATAGATAGTATGTTCCGTTAGTCGGAACTATCAAAGAAACTATTAACTCGTTCCGCATATCATTTCCACAACATGAACACTCCTTCACAAGCTGGTTTGGGTTTAAGAATTTAGACAGGAAACTTTCATAAGACAGAGAAATTACAAAACTCCTCAGATCATCAGAAAAACATTCCTACCCTCCGACACCCTCTTCCCCATCCTCAAAAAAAAAAAAAATCGGTTCTCTCCCTGTGTTAAGCGTTTCATTAAAATGTCTGGTGTTCTATGGCAGCAGGACGAAGCTATGAGTCGATGCTCCAACTGGAAAGTGCCCATAAATTTTGAAAATGAAGTCACATAGAATGAAAAACCACAACAATAATTTTTTAGTATATGAAAATTTTCAAACAGTAAACAGCTAACTTGTCCATAACTCTTACAGACACTAAGATACAGCTATGAGGTGCTACAAATAAACTGATATATTCGTGCCACGTCACTAATTGCAGATCGTCTGAGAAGCGAAATTTCTAAATTTCTGTTAACGAGAACTTTCTAACATGTCCTCAAAGGAATTAAAATCTCTGCGGTGACAAAACCGACAGCGTTGTGGTCAGCTGCTTACTCAAGACTTCTTCCATTCTGTTCAATACTGGCATCATCCAGCATAATCTGGAGACAGGTATCGTATAACATAACACATAATTTTTTTGTTTGTTTAAGCTAAGCTTGATGGTAATCGTTGGACTGTAAGAAACTTTCAGCTTTCTTTAACAACAGTTATGGTTTCTCACAGACACGGTCCTAGTGCTAATATCAAGCGTTTATATATATATATAGCGTTTACCGGTTATTGCCCGAACTTTTAGAGGTCGCCGGTTACCGTAACTGCTTTGTATCTTATATTATCAAAAACTTAGCTAAAAAGAAAACTGTGAAAGTGGTTGGACGATAATCGGTGAATAAACTGATGGTGCTCATATTTGAATAGAGGAGAATCAGCCAGTTTTGACGCTGGTTCAGCATATGTGCGTTCTGTACAGATTAAATCTCGCCGCAAATAAGAAAAAAAAAATCACATGAACATTTACTCCCCCCCCCCCGATTTTTGTAAAGAGTATTTTATCGTTTAGTTCTACATTAAAATAAAGTATAAAGTACCAAATGTGGCACTGACAAAATCGGTAAAGTATTTCATGCAAGAGAAAGACAGGTACAATTGCACTGGTTTAAAAAAAAAAAATCATACAGCGGCCTAGTGAGGTGATACCACGTGCGGATGCACGAACCACGTATAGTCTGGTCCTACATGCGATAAGGGTAGGTAGTCTGTTTAACTGTCATCGCCGCCCGTAAACACCAGATAATACAAGATACTGTGCCTCACAGTAAATCTTTTAACAACTTTTTCTCCACAGTACAAAGTTTCATCTGTTCTCCCTCGAACCACCAATCACACAACCTCCATCAATGGTAATTTCCAAGATCCATGTTTCACAACACCTTATTTGTGTGGATAGACCGACAGCAGTCCGTGTGTAAGCGGTGAACAAGTGTATTCACTTCATCAAAGATTACGACTGTACCTAGACAGCCAACGTGAATAAACTTTGACTTTGTAGAAAAAAAAATGTTAATTACTAACGACAATTGTGGTTTCTCATAGACACGATCAAGCTTATATATATATATATATATATATATATATATATATATATATATATATATATAATTAGTGAGGAAAGACGCTGGCGATAGTTGGGACATGTTCTCCGAATGACTGACAACTCACTACCAAAAATGGCACTAAGATGGACACCACAGGGGAACAGAAGTAAGGGTAGACCAAAAGAGACACGGAGAAGAAGAACAGAAAGGATGTTGAGCAATAGAGGGCTCACCTGGGTAAGGGCAGAAAAAAAGGCAAAAGACAGGCATTTGTCGAAAACCCTTGCGGAAGCCCCATGTGTCCTGGGCACTTAAGGTTCAGATATATATATCTCGCATTTACCGGTTATTGCCCAAACGTTTAGAGGTCGCCGGCTACCGTAACCGCTTTATATCTTATAAAAAACTTAGAAAACTGAAATCAGTTGGACGATAATCGGTGAATAAACTGATGATCCTCAAAATCTACAAAACATTTGTTTTCTACAAATTCGATATAAATCTATACAGAAAACTTCAACCATTCTATCATTATTCTAGGCACGTTTAATAACAGATCCGCTATGCGCATGTCAGCCTGGACATGCGCTTCCTATTTTTCTAACATGGATAGTACTGTATACAGTACTTTCCATGATAGTGTTACTCCAACTGAACTCTCAACTTCAACCCATCATCTTTAGCACACGGGAGTGCGAGCTTCTCGGGGTCCGAGTGGGCAATTATAAACGTCAGTGTTCGCCACCAACGTTGAAACCAGAAGGGTCTGTTTTATATCCGGATCGTCGACTACCACCTGTCACCTGCAGGAGTTCTGTAAGTACTTAAAACATCATGCTTAAAATTCATGAAAAGCAAAGCACACACGCACGCACTAATATAAACCGAACGGTCTTCTCCAACGCTCTCTCTCTCTATCTCTCTATCTCTCTCTCTCTCTGAGCAGGCCATATCCAGTAAGCAGCGGTGGGACAGTGCTGGTTACGAGTTCCCCTTGGGCTGGGAATAAGAAAGTGGATAAGCACTGAAAACACTACAGAGCCGGTGCGACGAACCTTCAACCAAACCTCTGCTATCTTCTTTACTGTCAACTCAACTTTGACTCATTTATAAATGCTACATTTCTACCAGCTCCAATCTACCGGTAAATTTCTTCTGACTCCGTAATCCTGTTTGAAAGGCGAGTCACCGAGACCAATGCCTGCGGTATATTTCCCCACAAAGTTAGGTACTGATAGGTACAATCCAAGCTCTATACCCCGTGTGTACAAAAGAAACTCGCAGCCAGCAAAGGCTGGAGAGAATGACCCGACGATGATGAAACGTGTCAAGCGGGCAAGTACGACCGGTGCAGTTTGACATGTACAGTATGGGCATAAGATGGCTTATACCAGGCTCTCATGGTCGAATGTATTTTGGAGAGAAACAAAAACACTTGCCGGATAGCTTCATAACATAAAGAATGAAATAACGAAAAAGGATAGTACATTCTGATGAAATGATTTCGTTAAAACAATTTAATGGTATAACATCTACTCATTATCTATATCACTGTCGTTCTCTTGCTTTAAAAAAAATCAACTTTTCCTTCGAGTGTTTTCCATTATCGTATAATTACATTTGATACCATTACCAAATATGCTCTGTAATCAATCAGAATTATACACGCATTGATATGAACATCTGACATGTCTGGCGTGAGACATGTTCACAATCTGTCTTTTGTCAAAGTAATCCCGAGTGCGTACTTTACAAACAACGACCACCAATTTCGTCGTTTTTTTTCCCCTCATGCAAAAGCCCTTTCCCTGCCTGTACATTCTACATTACCATCGTCAATTTCTTTTACGTTATGATTTTCCTTCTGTAATATACGATGACCTTTCACAGTGGCTGTTTAGAACTGCACAATGACACACCACCCCCCCCCCCCAAAAAAAAAAAACATACTTGGAAAAACAGGAGGGTGAAAAAAAAAAAATGAGGCCACTCGTTCATCCTTCCACTTCAGCAATCTGTTATCGGCGTCACTTCGAATGTCAAATATTTGGGGCCTCCCAGACACTAAACCACACTACCCCACTTAGTACTGACAAGCAGACGGCCCCATTCATGGCAGGGACTTGAAAATTTTACAACAATCACTTTCCGCTCAGATATTCTAAGCCGCCTTCCGGCCGACCAGGGGTGGGGGGGTCAGAACGAATGGAAGGTAGAGGGAAGGATGCATGACCTCCATTCATAACTGGCGAGCTTCCAACTTCCGGTGTTCTAGCCGTTCTAAGCTTGCCAGGGCTACGGAACGGTCTGGACGACGTAAAACGCGATAGAACATCGTTATCTAGCCAGATATAAGCCAGATCACAAAACCTTAAGTAAACCTTACCACAGGCAGTGTAATATGTACAAAATTACGATAAAGTTCCTTCTTTTTCAAGTATCGATTTCCAAACTCGGACGCCAGAGTGATTTTTTTTTTAAAAAGGGGGGGGGTGAAACGGAAGTGTATAATCCCACCGTCTTACTCTAATCAGACAGATCAAATCATATGAAATACCGCGAGAACACGATGCATATCAAACTAGTAGAAATGTTTCACTCACATACATTTTACTTATTACCTGTGGTTGAAGGCAACGGGCCACAGTCCACCCACCAACTACTGTGGGTTCTTTTTTTTTTAAGAATAGTACAAAGGCTAAAAGGTACACATGTGCGATGCTGCTTTATGTCACTGGAACTGCACTCATACTGTTTCTTAGTAGCCTAACGCAGTGAAGATGTTGCAACACATATAACGTGTAAGTGACAGTTCCAACTTGAAAACACAGAGTGAACCCAACAAAGGAGCTTCTGGGCTGAATCTACCACTATTTATACTATGGCTACCCTTCTCCGTTAGCCAAGGTGAGCCTGAAAATCTAGGGGCACCATCAGAGAGGTAGGGCAGGGTCTTGCCCATCTATGGTTTGCCGGCCCTGACAACGATAACTTCACTCTACAACAGTCACCTCTGCCCGTACAGCTTGTGCGGCAAATTCTATATACCGGGGGGGGGGGGCATTAAGCATTTTAGTATACCAGACAGGAGGATAAGCAAACTAAAAGCATCCCCAAAAGGGCACCTACAATTTCGAGTACATGTATCTCCAAGTAAGCAGTACAAACATGTCACAAAACGTGTTTACACCCATGTGCCACACGCCTAGCAGCCGTCACAACATATCAGGATTACTCTGGCCTTACAGCCGCTTCTACCGACGGTTTCCAACAAGCGCATTCACTTCTGTATAACAATGGCCACACAGAGAAGCATGCCTACACGAACTTCTCAATTAACAGGCGGGGCATTTTCAGTTTTTTTCCCCTCATCTCCGCTCCCCCCCCCCTCTCCCTTAATCCAAGCACGATGTTGACCTACCATTTTAAAATGTGTAGAGATATGACAGAGTACAGTGGCCTGGAAACTCTACTTGACAACTCTTAAGTGCCATACAAAGGCTGCATGAAACATGAATGAACGAGCTTGTTATCAAAATAATCCCAAACGCCTGTAAGACAACAGTGTAAAACGTAGTTAAAATTCGCACTTTACAACTGGGGTAAACGAGTGGAATGCAATGTGTTCCATGCAAAAAAGTATATGAAATACACAGAACTTCACTGTTTTCCTGTTCTTTACAATAATCTAACAAATACATTAGACAAGAAAAAGAAAAATGCAGAATTAATAGTGAAGAAATTAAAACAGTAACAGATTCTCGTCTGATACATTTGTGTGTGTGTGTGGGGGGGGGGGGGGGGGGGAGAGAGAAAATGAAATGTTGACAAAGAACTGGCCCGTATAGCGTGAAGTGAACACAATTATCGTTAATTCTAAAACTGTAACAGATACCCTAACTTGCAAAAGAAGGTGCTAGAGCGCCAATCTATCTTCACGAATGGGCGGAATCAACTTTAATAAACACTGAACTGTTTGTTCCTTACCGAAAAATTGAGCAAAAAAGACCGTGCTGAGGTGACAATTCGGTTATATCTGAGGCCAACGAAAGTCCTATCCCACCTCCTAACTGGTGCTACTAGACCTCGGACTCAGTATGATGAACAGGTCGAGGCTTGGCGTGGTTCCGATAGTAAGAGTCTGCCGACAAGCTTCACTCTGCCTCGTCAGGTCCACCACCGTAACTCACTCTCAGTTTCATGGGATGCTAATGTTTTCATCACGTGCACATCATGGTTACAGTCCATATGGATATACTACTTCTCGGCGTTCGCTCGGACATCGACAACAATCTCTATCACAAATAGCCTAGTTCGTCTCAGAATTTCAACATCACTGTAGAGATCCTCTTACAGGGGTTCTGGCCAGGTCCTTTGCCTGAGTGGGTTGTATAAGCTGGCAACTCTGCAGGATGTGATGTTGTGCTTTACTACAAGCGCATAGGTCTGTTGGGCTAACTGTCAGCTTCTGGTATAGATGATGTTCAGTCTCCAATGTCCTCTTCTCAGTTATGGACAAAGTATATTCATTACAACTCTCCCTCTCTTTCACTGTATATTATGTGGTCATTGATCTGGGGTACATGGCAAGGTTTTTAAGGGTTAAAGGACCAACAGATTGGCTCGATTTTTTTAAATCAGAATCATCTGGGTCATATTTACTGCTTTATTTTTAATGAGAGGTCAACAGCTGTTCTCATGCCGGAAAGAAGTGCACAGACATCTACAACAACAACAACAACAAACCGATAAGAACTACTAATTTAAAGTGTTCACACAACTATGAACATTCAGTACACCAAGAAATCAACGCACGTTTCTAACGTGGCAGTCTATATCAGTCAGTCAGTCATTTGCATGTCCCTTGCGGAACTTTGCCTCCCTAACTGTAGGCCTCTTGGTTGTAAGCAAAGTGCCCTGCTGCTGATGCGTCTATTTGCAGATTATCAACGTTGTCTCGCAGCCATCTTCGCCTTGGTCCTTTCTTTCTTTTTCCCCATTATGTACCCTTCCAAAGACGGTCTTCTCTAAATTATCATGACGTTTAATATGTCCAAAATATGTTCTCTCTTTAATCCTCTTTACTAGCCAGCCTTCTTCACTATTAAGTTCTTGTAGTATGGATATATTTGTTCTTTTTTCCGTGTCCACGATATTTGAAGAGCTCTTATGTGGCATTTACATTCAAAGGCATTTATGTATTTCTCAGCTGTTTTGTTAAGTGTCCAGGTCTCGCAGGCATATGTTGCAATGGGAAAGTTGCATGCTCTTAGCAGTTTATATCGGAATATTTAATACGCCAAGAAATCAACGCACGTTTCTAATGTGGCAGTCTGTATCATTACTATTCCCTGGGTGGTGCAGCCTGTTCAGAAGTATAAGCGTCATGCCTGCTTCCTATAGAACAGGAAAACCACTGAAAACATATGACATTAAAAAAACTGGACAGCGTGAGAGCTCGTAACCAACATCTTTCACCAACATGGTCATTATTACTCCATTGAGTCGCTAAAACATCCCCCGCCAATGCTATCACCATGCAAATGTAAATGTCTTTTGTCCTAATCTCACACTCGTATTCCATGCTAAAAAAAATTGGTACATTTTACTCCATTCCTTGAAAAAATTGCAGTAAATAACTTTAAAATTAACATATCAAATCTCGAATCAGATTCAGAAAATGACTGATCAGCCAACTGATCTATATAAAATGAAGGAAAATCTAACTCAAAAACTGTGTGCGAGCTCCAGAAAATGTCATAAACCGCTACAGCATACTTCAGTTTCTGTTTTTTTTTTCCACAGATTTAATTATTTTAAAAAAATACTGAAGCTATTAAAGCCTTTAAATAAAGAAGTGGCCGACCCGGCAGGGGCATGAACTAGGAACTCACCCTTGCTTCCCTCTTTCCCCTGGTCAAACACACAGCGTGCCCTCTACACCTGGACAGGAAGGAAGCCATGTGAGAGTACCAGTTTTAAACATGAACAACCGGAAATCATTACTGGAACTAAATTGGTGTGCAGGAAGCCGTTTCATCCTCGCTACCGGTGCCATCAACAGCTTCCGCTCAATCTCCCACTCACTCAGAATGGTGGTTCTCCCCCCCCCCCCCCTTTTAAAAAAAAAACCCACAATAGCCCCCCTACATTTTTTCCCCCCATATTTCCGTGTATTTCACGAATTACAAACACGTTGCATGTGACTTATATTGCAGTCCAAGTTCAGCAATTCCAGTCTAAAGTGCCAGAAATGACTTTTGGTATGGAAAACTAACGTAGCTGTACTGAGTATAAGTTTCCACGTGTTGTGCTGACTTTCAAAGATCCATGCATGCTACTATTTACTGTAATGTTCATTTGTTCCTTTTCTTCAGTTATGACGTGTATTCCCTCTTTCGAAGACTTGGGGGACGTGGAGGAGGGGAAGAATAAGACGTGAGGAAAGAGTTAGAGAAGAGGACAGCAGGACCGTCGTGATCACAAGAGGAGAACAGAGATCACTGTACATATTTATCCCTAATGTCTATTCAATTTCTGTCGGGGCTTTTCCTTGGGGAAAAAAATTGGAGGAAAATACAAGCATCACGTCAAGCTGGACTACATTCAAACTAGTACTTCCCTAAATCTCTCCTTGAACCAACGATGATACTAACGATATCACGGTTACTTTATACTGTTACTTTTTTTTTGTTTGATCTAGACATACTCCACTATTTTTTTCCCCCTATATGCTTTTTCTGAAGGAGATACTGAGACCTGAGTAGAGGCAATACTAAAATACTTAAGGTATCATGAAAGAGATTTGACTGTCAACTTAAGAGATCGGTTAACGCTGAGATAGCATCGTAGGCTTCACTGAACCCTTACCATACTTCGTTAGAGAGGATTTTTCATTGTGAAATTCTAAGTTTGTGGTAAAAGACAGACCTGTATATATCATGTCCTCAAGGTAGTTGTGTCTGCTGAGAAGCATGTCTTTTTGTATCCTCTCCTGATCTCCAAGGTAACCATCATAACCCACCCCCAGCTCGATACGACGCTTGTACACAAATATCTTCACAGCATCGGCTGCTAAGAAGGTCCTGCTCGCAATACCAGGAAGATATCAACAACTAAAGGTGCAACAACACCCTACAGTCGAGGTAATTAGCTGCTCCATATGTTCGTAACGTTGTCTCAACAGGGGATATAAATCTCCCACCCTTGCAAAGTGATCCAACATGGCACTGACGAACTGGACACTCAATCATGTATTGCCTGACATGATAAACAAGCTGGAAATTTTATGCTCTCGATCTCGGTCATTTGGAAAGCACACCGTGCACTGCCATTCATTCATTTGCATGTCCCTTGCGGAATTTTGCCTCCCAAACAGCACTCCTGTAGGCCTCTCGGTTGTGAGCAAGATGGCCTGCCGCTGATGCATCCATTTGCAGATCCTCAACAATGTCTTGCATCCATCTTCGCTTTGGTCTTCCTCTCTTTCTTTTTTCCCATTATGTACCCTTCCAAGATGGTTTTCTCTAGATTATCATGCCATTTAATGTGTCAACTGTACGATTTGAAAATCCTAACCAATGGCTAACGTTTGAAGCAGAGATAAACCAAAATGTCAACTGAATTCGCCGAGGTTTGTCTTTGGTTAATCTCAGTCTTACATAGTGGGTTTCCTTGCAAAAACAAAAACACAGCCTCCTTCCAAGTAAATGGCATATATGAAATGATACTTCTGCTTAGAGTTCCTTCGCGTGGTCATTAACACATTTCGTTTCTAGACCACAACAGGATCACATCTATTTGTTTTTAAATGTGGCGCAATTCTGTACTTGAAATGTGCTGTTAATCACGATGCTGTTATCTGCCGACAAATAGCTTCTTAACTAAAACCTTGACAAATGATCATTTCTTTCACTTCTGCCAGGAAATACAATACTGAAATGCATAACAAATATGTACTGTCCTAACTCCCAGCACTCCCTTTCCGTTCGTTTAATCTTAAATCTTGAAAACACAGGAAAAGGATATTCTCACAAATTGCTGCGACCGAGAACAACAAGAGTTTTAATCAGAAAACATAAAATTACATATACCTTATATCAACGAATCAATTTTCTTTTAGCATATTTCCACAACAAACAAAAAAAATAAAAAAATAAATAAATAAATAAACCCAAACTGTCAGTTCGTTATTTTCCTGTATTCTTCGATCTCTCTCAAATTTCCAAATATGCTAACCTGTTTCTTGGATGACCTGCACTGTTTTCTGTGACATCTAAGAACGGACAACAAGTATGATATCTAAAACTGATGTGCGAGGTCGGTGCGTTCCACCTTATTGTTGACGTACCGTTGACCATGCTGTTAGCCATTAAACTTTGTGTTACATGATGTATTACAGAAGTTAAACCATTATCTGTGATACTGCGTCATTAACTAACAATTATTATACAGAAGAAAACGGAAATATCCACAAAACTACTATTCTGTACAGAAATGAATGTGAAAAAGACATGCTACACTTTCTTCTTCAAAATCCCAGTTTTCAGTGCACCATTCAATACATTACTGCGAGAAACATGAACAAGCAACTGTAAGGGAATTAATTCCAACAATCGTACAGCCGCAAGTGGGGAAAAATCTTACACTGTAATCAAATCTAAACGTGTGTAAATTCTATACATACAAATTTTACAAGTAGGAAACAACGAGCCTTCCTACCGGAAAGTAATAGAACACAATGCTGTATGGTTAAACCTCGAAAAAAAATCATCAACAAAGCACTTTTAGACTTTCTCTCACATCTAATCGTGCTTTTGTTTATGATAATAATTTCTTAATGGGTTGTTTTCTCGTGGCTAGACAGCTGTTCATCCCTACCGGAGTTCGTGATTCAAATCCCTAGTAATTCTTTTTTTTTTTGGAAGGGGGGGGGGGGGCCGGGTTTTTTCTCTCACGTCTAAAAGTGCTTTGTCTATGATCTTTCCATACAACATTGTGTTCTACTGCTTTACTGTAAACTTTATACACACTTTTAAAACGCTTTACTGAAACAGGATATAACAAGCGCTACAAAGAACAGGATAAAAATGTCTAAATGGAACAATGTCAAGAAGTCAAGAAAAGTCATATAAGACTGGAATGCGGCAATAAATCAATTCCTTTCGTCTATTACCTGATACCTTATTTTCGCATTAAGAAAACAAAAACCTGTCACGCAATATTCAGAGAATACAGGTTTGCGTCACTTGTCAGCGTTGTGTATTCCAATCTAGAAGCTTCCACTGCTATAGAAACATTAACCTACTATAACTAAATGAAACAGAAATATAATTTTGATTTGCTTGTTCCTTAAACGGTGATTTTTGGCTTATATATCTTCTCTCGCGAAATCTCTGAGGTACTATGTACTTTTTTTTAAAGCTAACAAAGACAAAAATACACTCACATTTATATAAATACTACAACAGATACGGCTCAGGTCTGATAACCTAGTAAAGTATTTAACGTGGGTTAAATCGACATAAATGATTCACAATTACATTACGCAGATGTATTACATTTAAGTATAAATGATTTGCGTGGCTAAGCAATATCGCTCCAGTGACAGTCCAATTTAACGAAACGAGCATGCTATACACTGCAGTAAACAATGAACACATATTACAATTATAAATTACGAGGTTTCTCAATGAGTCCGGCGGATCTTAATGTGACGAGAAGTGTTGCAAGAGCATCTTTATTGAAATGAAATGTCTGTCAGTCATTTATTTGCATGTCCCTTGCAGAACTCTGCCTCCCTAACAGCTCTCTTGTAGGCCTCTCGGTTGTAAGCAAGATGCCCTGCTGCAGATGCGAAATGAAATGTAAGAACGCAAATTAAACAGCGGAGATAGTGTTATTCCGTCCAATTCTGTGAATGCGGACATTTCGGAATTTACTGCGCCAAATGTTTTGACACTGCAGTCGGCAAATTAACATTAGAAAAAAAAAAGTTTCTAACGTCAATGGTCGCTTCCTGTATACTGAGGAGATATTTCTCATTCGTCATGATAATTAATGTCATACACGTTAATAAAATGATTCATAACTAGAATTTCCTGGAGAAAATAAACAGGAAGTTCATAATAGAACGCTGTGATTTCTATGAACACGAGCAGTACAGCAGCTATGATGAACTGTGAACAAGATAAAAGCTATGATGAACTGTGAACAAGATAAAAGCTGTTATGAACTGTGAACAAGATAAAAGCTGTTATGAACTGTGAACAAGATAAACGCTGTTTTGAAACTCCTTTTGTCTCTACGTTAGGTACTACGCCGAACATTAGCAGGGTTTCTTCAATGATTAAAAAACTTTCTATACTGTTTAAAAAAATGCAAGACTAGTCGTAATGGACACCAAATTTCAAACTTGTATCAAAAGTTTATTTTACAGAATTAATGTTTCAACCTTGACATGAAGAAACGTTAAGACTTTAACAATGAAATGATGTTCATTAAATTTGGTTTGGACTTTTATTCTCTGCGACTGAGGCCTCCGCTTTAGTAAGGTGTATGGCCTCCTCTGGCATGTATCAGGGAACGACATCTCCTTGACATGGATCTGATTAGCCGTTGTATCTGTTGTGGGATGTCTGCTCATTCTTCCTGCAGTGCAAGAGACACATTGAGATTGGCTGGTGCCACGTCTCGCTGGCGGACTTGTCTGTTGAGTTCATCCCATAAGTGTTCTATTGGGGTCATATCTGATGACATGGTTGGCCACGGAATGGTCTGGACGTTGTTATCAGAGAGGAACTAGATGTGAGTTGTGTCACATGAGGTCGAGCGTTATCCTGCTGAGAAATCGACCCTAGTGCACCAGAAGTGGAAGGTCGTGAGGGCGAAGAATTTCAGCGACGTATCGTTGGGCAATCAGGCGTTCATCAATTTGCATCAGGTCACTTCTTCCATGAAGCTGATCGTCCCCCACACCAGTACATGTCCACCACCATGTGGAGGAGCCTCATCCATGCAGTTCTGGGCGTAGCGCTCATGGACTCTGCGGTAAACTCTTCTCCGTCTATCGTGTCGCTGGAGTAGAAAGAATGATTTATCACTAAACCAAATCCTTCTCCAATCATTCGGAACGGTCCATTGACGATGCTGGTTCGCTCACTGCAGTCGGTTCTGGTGATGCCGGTCCGTAACAACAGGACCTCTGTAGGGTTTTCTAGCCCAAAGACCAGCTTCGTGCAGCCGGTTCCTGACCGTTTGATCTGAAATTCGACGAGCTGCTGTCATTGACTGCACTGCTGAGTACGCAGATGCAAATCGATTCCTGAGATGACGCAGCCGTATGAAGCGATCTTCGAAAGGAGTTGTGACCATGGGTATTCCACTGCAACTGAGCCAGTTTCTTGAAATCGTCTCCAAATGCGACTAATGGTACTTCTAACCACATTAAATTGTCTGGCCACTACACTTTGTGACTGTCCAGTCTGTAAACGTCCAATGATGATAAGTCGCTCTGTAGTGAGATGAGCAATACTTATGCACTGAATTTTCAAATGAATTGATATGAGGAGCGGCAAATCTTTTACAGACATTCAATAACATGGTCAGTGAGTTTTGTGTTCAGTAAGTTTCACGGGATTCTCGTGAACCTGTCATGAGTCACTGTCAGAAATGTTTTGACTAGTGTCGCTTTTCTGTGCTCATGAATCATCTGCCAAGTACAGTTCAGGTCAGCACGTGAAGCTAATGTCCAAGAGAACGTTTCAGACAATCTGCCCTTGTCTGATCAGCAAACTTCAGTTTAAAACGCAACATCGTATTTGTTGCGCTTCTTCTTCTCCTTCTTCCGAACAGTATAAAAGCTTTACTGCCTTCTATTAATATGCACTGTTCTACAAATTATGAATACCGCTAGAGCATTTTACTACCCATAAAAATTTCAATCTTACCTTCAAATTTTATATCTGAATTTGAAGAACTTGAAGACATAAATATCTTCCCATTTACACTATTCCCAAGATGTGCTCTCTTCTTGCCGTTTTTTCCTCTAACGAAAAACCACAAACATCAAGTACAGACGTGGGCCAGAAAGACGTATGTGAGGA
This sequence comes from Achatina immaculata, assembly GCA_009760885.1. NCBI lineage: Eukaryota > Metazoa > Mollusca > Gastropoda > Stylommatophora > Achatinidae > Lissachatina > Lissachatina immaculata. Next base: position 26,243,152 of record CM019694.1, on the reverse strand, counting down.
GGCTCGGCGGATGGCCGGGTGAAAGAGTTCGGATTCCCACCCTGACAAGAGCTGGACTCCATACAGAGCAGGCCTGGCGTAATAATTAGATTTACGTGCATCCGCACAGACTCGCGTAATTTAATACGCGTAACATGGAACGCTGCTGGGATTGGTGTAGGTGGCCATATTCTGTTATTAGATAACGCGGAAACGATCGCATATTTCCGTTAGCAAATGTGATAGCAATCTGATTACGTGTTTGCTTAGCATCAGAAATGTATATTTTGTGCGGGGCAACTTTTATGTTTCTGTTCCATGCAAACGTTATGTAATGATCTAAACCAGACATGCAGGATACAGACAAATTCAGTTAAAAGAGACAGCCAAAACACGGGTACATAAAAAAAAAAAACTGACGGGACGTACATTTTTTTTCTTCACTACCTGACTAACAAGGATATTTCTTCTTAATGTGTAGCGTTCTCAGGAAACAACCAGCACCCAATACCTGGACGGGCGCGACGCGCGACCACGGCACATGACACTTGGACCAAACCCTGGGAATGTTACTCGAAAAGCTTTCATTATATCGCCAATGCCTACCTCAAAAATATGAAAACTAGTAATCCTTCTGCTCACAGGCCCATGTCGGCTATTAAACCAACAGCAAATAATTTCAGCATTTAACACCCAACCACAACGTTAATTTCAAGAGGCACAATTTTGTTTTCCTCCTTCATGGTACCATTTCTTTCTAACTGAAGATAAGAATTGCGATTTTAAAAAAAGAGATGGAGGGGGGGGGGGGGAGGAGAAGAGTGTTCTTACACCGTAAACTATGTCTGTAGATAAATGCTTCTGATGCTAACTTTCCTGACTGATTTATTCTGCTGTTAAGGCAAAACGTTTGGAATTTTAGACAATCCTGAATATGTGGGAACAGGAGGCACTCAACAATGTTCTTTAAAAAAAAAATCTTACTCAAATCCATCGCCTGTAATTAAAAAAAAAAAAAACTCGGTGAAACTATATGAATGATGTATGTTCAAATCCTGAACAAGCATATATGACAGTGCTCTGTCGATTCGTCTTGTACACCTGGCACATTTTCTTTTCGTAATGCTTGTCTAAAATCGAACAGTTAGATCCTAATTCATAAACACTTTGATGTCAAAATTTAAAATAACGCTGTTAACGGCCACTTGCTTAAATAGAGGCTGGCCAGAGAAAAAAAAATGGCTGCCCTCTCTGGATGACCATTTTTAAACGAAGCTTCCTCTTGCTCCAGCTCTGCCGGGCAGGAATATCGATTGTAACTTTATGCCGCCAAAGCTCTAACAGTCCTTTCATCTCCTGCTTCCGCTAATCCTAGATTACTTTGCCCATATCAATCTTTCCCCTTGGCTTGTTTCAATGTGGCAGCCCGTATCGGTTCCCCAGTTTTTACAATTACGGAGAAAGCAAAAAAAGAAAATATGAGCCACAGTGTTTCACATCAACAACACGGATCAGAAGGTTGAGTGAAGTTATATTTAGGTTCAATTCCCTAATGTACAAACATCGCTCTCCATCACATCTCAGCTGAGTGCCAGGAAGCGCTGTGGATGGGACAGAAGAGGGACTTCAAACATATTGAGACGGTACTTCAGCACGAGTCCTTTGACCCATTTCCGTCTTCCATGGTGCTGTAGAGTTAGGGCGTATGGTTCAGGAATCTTTTTCTAACCTCCCCCCCCCCCCCCACACACACACAAAATCTCCCGGTAAAGAAGAGGTGTCATACAAAGTTTTCCTATCGCCTTCTTAATCACATGAAACCACTACGGACTGAAGCTTTGGGTCATTTTATGTTAACTGTAGCTACCTTAATCACTGCCACTTCACTAAAAATCAAAACTCACTATTTCCCTGTTAATTATATATAATTATATATTATTTGTTTCTCTTCCATCTGGCTCTGGCCGTTCTTATTTTCTAATCTAACGTGTCTTATGCCGTTCAGCCTTTTTCACTTTACAGATTTGTTAATTACCTGTTTAATCTGCTATAGATGACTCACTCTGCTGGCGGTTCACTAATTATAGTTTTCTCTTCTCTTCCAATGATTCTATCGGAATTTTCCAAGTCACCGTTCCTTCCCCTGATACACACATTGGATTGGTTAACCCACCTTCGATGAACGAAGGCATTTTGCGTTCCCATAATAAAACACTTGGTGCATATCTGTCTATCACTGCTCATTTCTTTCGATGATGGTAAATATTCAGTATCCTGGAGTTTGTTAATCTAAGCCTCTCTCTCTCTCTCTTTATATATATATATATATATATATATATATACACACATACATACATACACACACACACACAGTGTGTGATCGATTCCATCAACAGGCGCACGCCTTACCAGGTACTGGAACGGAAGGCGCAACACACATTGGAATGCCCCAAGTGCAGGGATGCGTCTCTGACTTCAGACATCTGATTGCGGCGTAGCCTGATTTAAGGGCACTACTACAGACTGTACACCTTACAGTGAAATATATGAATAACAAACACAACAAAATTCGCGGCCTAGAGGAGCAGTCTATAGAAGCGTACAATACGTTTAAAAGATAACAAATACAAGTAGGACATGTATTCTAGACATGTCTTGTCTCTTTTCTCATAAACCTTTCAATGTTGGAGGGACAAACAGACATCCTGACAGGGCCAGGTGGTTTGCTTCATATAACAGAATGTTTACAGTTTCTGTATTTCCTCCCTCCGTCTTTTTCGTGGACGGGCACTGTGCTGTACTATCTGGCAATATACGTGTAACGTGGACACACCATTTGATTTGTATCTGGATATATTGTAATGCTGGTATTAGTGCAATCCTTACCATGATGGTGTCTGATTTTGTCCCTTCTTGCCACATTTTGTATTCTCAAACATCTCATTTCTGCGGTAATGATTTTTCCCTTTTATTTTAGCTTGTGTCCATGTTTGACATTGACAGCAATGTCCTTTACTTGCAAATCTCCGGTGAAATATGAAGCAAAATCAGACGCGCGGTATATTTTAGTACACAGAATCTGTTTGGCTCGTTGATGTGAATGCAGAATCTATGGAAAGTGCCATGGAGAAAGCAAAAACTGTGGTTATGAAAGTACAGATATAACTAGAGCTAGGATGATGAATCTTCTTGCAGGCGCGTGCAAACCACTGGTTACATTTTACAAATAATTTTTTTTTAAACTTCCTTTGCATGCTGCTGTTGATTTTTTAAAAAAATTATCACCTATTCTTGAAATGTGCAATTTTAGGGTTTTTACTGGCTCAAAAGTATCTGCTTGCGCGCCGTGGGTTCGCCAGCCCTGGACTAGACAGCAACTAATGCTGCCAGACTGTTGAAAGGTTTACTGATTAAAAAAAAAGTAACAAAACTTTATAGTTAGAGGTGGATAGTAAAGAATCAATAGTTGGATACAGAACGCAGAGTTTAACATTCATTTAACACATAGAGAGACCAAACGCCTCTAAACTGATGCTCAATTTTGCATGTTAAGAGTGTGCAAAGACACAACAGACCCACAGCTACTAGAAACGAAAATACTGTAACTGAACATATGTAAATTTCTTATTTCTGTCTGTTTTAATTATTATGTCTGAAGCTTTCCTCGGGCAGTAAACCTGAATGATATTCTGGTAGTATCAACAGAGAAATATACAAAAGGATCAAAACAAAAACTAAAAGAAAGAAAGAAAAAAAAAGCTTGTAAACTGTAGCCGGTCAAATACAGGTTATATAAAATACGTATAGTGAACACGGGACATTACTCAAAGCAACTACTAGAAAAGTAACTAGGAGAATTAGGTAAGACCACATAGGCCATGAATAAAGACACAGAATTAAACATGTGAAACACTTTTTTTTTCCTGACACGAAGGAAAAGCAAATGATACAGAATCTGAGGATAAAACTTTATCAAACAGAATCAAATCATACAGGGATCTGATGACAATACTCTATCAAGTAAAAACAAATTACTGTATATAGGCCATGATTACAAACATAAGTCTGCAATATAAACATAATACATTATATTCTATAACAGTTTTCTAGAAGAAAAAAAAAGGAGGCTGCTTCGCAACTTTCACAAGCATCCTATGAATTAGCAGGATATGCACATGAAAGATACACTATTAAAGATGTTATGCTTAGAAATGAACACAAAGGCTTTAAGAATCCACTATGAGAGGGTAGAACAAAAGAAACATGGAGAAGAACAACAGAGAGGATGACGAGCAATAGAGGGCTCGCCAGGGCAAGAGCAGAAAAAAAAAAGGCAAAGGACAGGCATTTGTGGAAAACCCTTGCGGAAGCTCCATGTGCCCTATGCACTTAAGGTTCAGAGAGAGAGAGAGAGAGAGAGAGATGCGAGATATTACAATGGTCGAGCAATGCGGGCAGAATGAAAGCAACTGGTCAGGCTAAACCTGTATATACACGAGATATGGAAGGAACAAAATCAAACGGAAAACCGATTCAAAAATGGTTAGACAACGTGGAAAAAGATCTACGAGAAATTGCAGTAAACAATCAGAGAGACCCACAAGAACATAAAAACTGTATGTGCTGCAATTCTATTCTGTTGAATAGAGACACTGTCTATCTGCAGTTTGGTTTACAGTTGTTTCTGCTTCGCTGTTTAAACTGCCGTCATTTATATGTTCTGAATTTACGTGTTCATTTCTATTACCATAGATATTCTAATACAGTGGTACCTCGGGTCACGAACACAATTTCCGAACAAATTATTACTCTACCCGCGAACAATGCCTTGGCGCAAGAACTGCACAAACATGGCTTTGGCGCCATGTTTTCGGCTCGCGAACAGCATCAGTTATACTCAGGTTTGTGAGCTGTGAAAATTGTCGTTGCATTGTTCTTGATATAATTTTTCTTTTGGTGCTTTTTGCATTAAATTAACCCTCATTATGGCTCCCAAGAAAGTGAAAAGTGTTAGTGACAGTGGTGTAAAGAAGCTTAAGCGTATTATAGTAGAAACGGAGAAGGAAATAATAACTAAACATGAGAATTTCTGATCTCACCAAGCAGTACGACATGGCTAAATCTACGATCTGTACGATCTTAAAGAACAAAGATGCGCTAAAGACGCCTGATGTTGCTAAAGGAGTGACTATGTCAACACAGAAGAACTTGTTGAGTCGCAACGTGAACAGATGAAAGTTTTGCAGGAGGAGGAAGAGGTGGTACATGTTTCAAGTGTTGAGGTCAAAGAAATGTGTAGCAAGTTGAGTGGAGTGCAGATAACAAGTAGATGGCACATTGAGAAGCATCACCTTAACAAAACTGTGACCAGCAGAGCGGTGGACATTTTAAATGACAATGTGATGCCCTATTTTCCGAAAATTATCCAGCAAAGAATAAGACAAATGTCTCTGGACTGGATCTTGTAAAAACAGGCCACAGACCCAGCATTCGAACCACTTCCCAGGATACAAACACGAGAAAAAACACCAGAAATACTTCTACCATCTACCTGTGCCAGCAACTAACAACCACAAAGGTAAAGTTATACTGTATATTTTATATTATATTTTTGCCACATATAAATCCATAAAAAAGTAAAAAAACAATATGTTTATGGGAGGGGAGGCGAACAAATCAACTGGATTTACATTAATTTCACTGGGAAAAAATTGCTTCGGTCTGCGAACAGAGTCAAAGAATGAATTAAGTTCGTGACCCGAGGTACCACTGTACTTGTTCTTCATAATACACTCCTGCTAGATGTGACCTGCTGTCATTTTGTCAGTTCAACATTAACCTGACAATGACTATTTCAGTGCCTTCTTGGGATAAACTTTCTCTGTCTTTATATTAAGTTTCTCCACTTACTGGAGTGTTTTGTGACTGTAAATTGTATACCAAACATGTTCTTGTACTAGCACAAATGGAACCACACCAGACACAATGGAAAATAATGCATTAATTAATAAATGGCAAACAAACTAACGACCATGATCTTTCCTGCAGACTTCTGGATCTTTAATTTCTATGGCCATGGCTAACCTGAGTGCTGCCACTCATGATCATAATGGTGTAGAAAACAGTGATGAATCAAATTAACTTGGAGGCATCCACTCCATTTTGTTTCTCGCCAGCATTCAATTATTTCAGCTGCCATTTGGCCAATACTTTCTGCACACTCAAATGCTCATAAATTCCAAACCCAATACATTCCCTAAGGCCCCAGCAACTGTTTTGGCCAAACTTCATTAATCTGCAAAAATCAGGTCACTAATTTCTGCTGCTGACAATGTTAAAGGCCTTCCAAATCTTGCTGCATCTCTAGTCTCAAAATACTGGCAATGAAAACAAGCAGACCACTACTGAGCATGACAGGCTCTTGTCACTCAAATGTTGCCACCATACACTCATGGATTTCTTCTGGAGAAACAGAAACATCATGTAGGCCAAGAGTTCCACACTTGAAAATTCCATATTTCACTGATATGGTTCCGTTATTATCTAAAAATAAGTACAAAATTAGTGCTATGAGCCTGCAAAATGGCACTTACATCATAAAATAACACACTTTTCAGCTACACTGACAAAATTACATTCATAATTTAGGATACAAAATTACATTCAGATTCTGGGTTCTAAGGACAGTAACAGCCGGAGGTGGAGTGGAGGATAAGCTCTCCACTTCAATTAAATGTCTCCAAGGCAAACAGCCTCTAACAGTCCAAGTAAAACTCCTGGCCTTCTCATGGCAGAACTGTTTAAACTGACAGGAGAAGGGGCAAAAGGTGAGTATTTGGTACCTGAAAATCAGATGCTTCAGGCAGATGAGACTCTTTAGTCTTGGTTGGCAGCTCATCTAAGAGAAGGGAAACTCTGATTTCAAACCCCCTGCTGCATTGTAGGGTAGGCTCTAGTCCAGTGGTTCTCAGACCCTTTTGCCGCAGGGTCCACATTGAAACATCAAACATTTTTGTAGCCCACGAATAAAGTGCTTTATTTTCGCAAGGTATAAATCTAATTTTATAAAGTATTATGTAATACTTTCTCTACATGTTTAACTGCATATTCATTGCTACACAAAAGTTCTTTTCATTTACTAATAAAGCGACCTACAATTACGCGGCTTGCATCCGTGCAGTCTGCCCCTATGCATTGCATGAAAAATGCGGGATAAATTTTTATTGTATCTAAATTTTTCTCTCTTTTTTTTTTCTGCCACTTTGGGACATCAGTGTGGCCCACAATACTCCCTGTCACAGCTCATGGGTTGAGAACCACTGCTCTAGTCAAAGGCTAAACCATAAACAAACCAGTGGAAGGCAAGGGGAAACCAACACTGTACATTCCCAAGAACAATCAAGACAATCCATAATTCTTTGAATCATAATGATGTTAATGGGGCTTCCAATGGAGCCACCTCATCCAGTAGGGACCATCATGTGTGACGGGTGATACCAGATCGTCATCTGGCTACTGTACGCAAAGAAAACAAGCAACACCACAGTAATTGCAACATGGAACATTAGAACATTAACAGAACTTGGAAAACATCGAACAAGAAATGAAAATCAACACCCTTGGTTTATGTGAAATGAGATGGATTAGAGCAGGAAGCAGAGATCGTAAAGACTTCAAAATAATATATTCCAGGGGGAAACCAGCGTAGAAATGGAGCTGGCATAATGCTGGATAAGAAGACGGCAAGAATTATGAAAGGCATCTGGTGAATACTGGACAGTGTTAATAACTTTACAACAATCTGGACATGGCAATGAAACAATGCAAACCATGGAAAGTAAACAGTAGGCTAGGCGATTTAAATGCAAAATTAGGGACTGAACAAGACAATGAAGCTACTGGTGAGTATGGAATAGGTATCAGAAATAAAAGAGGAGAGATGTTGATTGAATGGGCAGAAAAGAATACAATGATAATAGTAAATACTTGTTTCAACAACACCCAAGGCGACTATGGACATGGAAAATCCCAAATAATAACATATATAACCAGATAGATTACATTATAATCAAAAGAAGATTCAGAAACTCACTACTATTCGTGAAAACAAGACCAAGTGTAGACTGTAACAGTAACCACATCCCAGTCATAGGGAAAGTGAGAATCAGGCTAAAGAGATTAAAGGTAGCAGCTACAAACAACAAAAAACTAGATAGAGCGCTGATATGGCAATAAAGCAATACAAGAACAATATAGGACCATAGTGCATAATAGATACAATGCTATAGAGAAGATTGAAACAATTGATGAACAATGCAAAATGCTTAAAGACTATTCAGCAAACATCTAGTGAAATCCTACCTCCAAATAAAAGACATGCTAAACAAGGGTGGATGACAGAAGAAATTTTACAACTAATCAAATAAAGGAGTTAACAAAAGGGCATATCACAAGACTGGTTGCCTGAAGTTTTATAGTGAAATAGATATATGAAATAATAATGAAGGGGCTCACAGAAGTGGAAAGAAGTGGAAGAAGCCATCAAACGCATGAAGAACAACAAAATACCAGGACCAGATAAAATCACCAAGGAAGAATTGGAAGCATTAGGAGAGCTTAGCATAGAAATAATTATCAGATTGCTGAATGACATCTATAACAGTAACTATGTCCCATCAGACCTTTTGCAGTCATTTTTCATTGCTCCACCAAAGAAACAAGATGCAGTTGAATGTGAAGACCATCGAATCAGTTTAATGAGCCATGTTACCAAAATCCTATATTGTATTGTTCTGAAAAGAGTCAAGAGCAAAATAAAACTAGAAATAGCTGAAGAACAGAGCGGTTTCTTTGAAGGAAAAGGTACAAGTAATGCCATATATATAATGAGAACTCTGATGGAAAGATCAACAGAAGTAACGATGGACCTATACTTATGTTTCATAGACTACTGTAAAACATTTGATAAAGTGAGACACACAGAAATTATAAGAATGCTGGAAGACATCAACATAGATGGGAAAGATCTGAAACTCATCAAAAATATATAATGGCAGCAATGAGGATTGGGGAACCAAATAGGAGCATTCCAAGACATAAAACTGGGAGTGGGACAAGGATGTGTTCTATCTCCTGACCTCTTCTCCTTGTACAGCAAAAACATAATGAGAAATACAGGGAGCATGCCAGGAATGTCAATTGGTGGGTACAACCGTAACAACTTAAGATATGAAGACGACACAGTTCTGATTGCTAAAGGTGAAGGTGAGCTACAGACTCTTCTGGACATCGTGGTTCATGAAAGCACAGTAAAGGTCTCAGCCTGAACAACAACAAAAAAGACTGATGGTCATCTCAAAGAAAAGAATACCACCAAAATGTAGCATTAACATCAATGGCACAAATCTGAAACAAGTTGACAGATTCAAGTAATTAAGAACGATTATAACAACTGGTGGGAAATGTCACAATGAAATAAAAACCAGACATTCTCAGACCAAGTCAGCATTCCAGAAAATGAGACATATCTTGTGCAGCAGATCCATATCAATGGAAACAAGATTCCGAGTCCTTAAATGTTACACTGAGGCAATTCTGTTTTATGGGTGTGAAACAAGGTCTATGAATGAGTACAGCCAGAAATGGAGACCATGGAAATGTGGTTTACAAGAAGGATGTTGAAGGTAACAAGGATAGCTAAGAAAACCAATGAAGATGTCTTAAGAGATGCTGGAGTTAAAAGGCAAATTATAGAAAAGATCACAAGCAGACAATCAAGATTTATAGGGCATTCCTTGAGAAAAGGAAAGTTGGAACACACTGTGGCAACTGGAAAAACTGAGGGAAGAAGAGACAGAGGAAGACACACAGAGAAGTTACTGGATGGCCTGTCAGTGTGGCTAGGAAGAAAGTCACCAGCAGAGCTTAAAATCACCTCAAAAGACAGGGAATTGTGGAGAGAAATGATTGCATACCCCACACGGCATGGCACCTGATTGATACAGGTTGAACTAATAACTTTTTCAGTACACCCTCATACTAGTAAATTTTCCTTGTTCTTCATGACTTTCTTTATGAATATCTTTATAAGATATAGGTAAATAAATGCCACCAAAGAACTGGAAATAGCAACAGACTGTCAATTCTCCACTTTGTGCATGTGCCTGCTCACCTCAAGCTGCAGGACACATCTTCCAAGACTGTGTCAAGTACAAAATAGTAATGCACACATCTATGCCCAATGGAACTATCCTGGAAGTCAAGCTCAGTGATGTAGAAACTCAAAAAAAAAAAAAAAAAGACGAGGAGAGAATAAGAACGAAGAACAATGGAAGAACAACAAGAACAAGAAGCAATGAACACACACCAAAAAAAAAACCCAACACCCATCAACAAACAAACAAAAAAAAAAAAGAACATGCAGCAAGTAAAGTGGCAGGAAAACTGTTATTGTACTTCATCAACTTGTCCACAAATCTATTTCTGAAAATCACCAGTGGTCTTGGGGGAGGGGGAAAAAAAAAATACTGAAGGATTTCTACTAATGTTCTGAAATAACAGTGGTGCACCATGACAAAACCCAGACTAAGGCTAATAATGTGGTCTTAAACTCTGACGACCAGCGGCAATCTGGTGAAGATGCTTAGACATAAGCATGACGCCAAACGGGGAGTGACTCACAGCAAGCTATTTCTGCAGACCTAGAAGCACTGCTGAAAAAAGCAGAGGGGTGCAATGCTCCTTTTAGCGGACTCCACTTTCATGGTGACTGTAGCAATCCCTGTCCTGTTAACCAGGCTGAGTTCATTACTGGAAGTACCAATGGGGACGTGGGACAAGATCTACGGTTCATTAACCTCAACGCAAAGTCAGCTATGGATCACTAACCTCGACACAAAGTCAACTATGGTTCAATAACCTGACGCAAAGTCAGCTACGCAATACAATGGACTATGTCTTCACACCCCAAAAAGCTGGCAAACACTCATGAAAAAACAAAAGAAAGACATCAGCAAATATAAGTGAGATACCTAAGTAACAGGTATCTCACTAAAACTAGTTAACTGTAAACATCTCCTCTGTAACTGTGAAGTCTGTTGTCAGCGGTCAGTGTGAAACAGTGGCACCCAGGACCAGGGCACATATCTGGGAAGCAAAGAATAGGACCACTGTACCCTACCAAGGATGATCATAAAAAGCGACTAAGGAGGGTTCAGCATAGCAACCCCACCTGGTAAAAAAAAAAAAAAAATCAGAGTTCTAAGGAAACATCAATATGAGAGTCTAAAATTAGCGAACATATGGAAATCTTTCATTCTTCATACAAGCCTCAAGCACAGAATCGATAAATCCAATGTTCACTCCATTTTATTATATGCAGCCATAACATGGAGAACCAATCAGAGAATCAAAAGCAGTTTTGAAGGAAGATGCCTCAGAAAAGTTTGAAGAATACACTGGGAAGAACATGTGACACACGAGGAAACAAACAGGCATTGAGAACATTACTAAAGTGGTCAAAAGATGAATATGGAAATGGCTGACCCACTACTACAAGTATAGAGAATAAGACACCCCTAAACTGCTTTGACTTGGTCACCTCCAAGAAAAAAAAAATAAAGAGAAACATAGAAAAACATAATACAGAAAGAACTAAAGCAAGAAAAAAAAGACATGGTTTGAGGTATCCTAATTTCCTCAAGACAGGACTGGCTGGAGAAACTTTCTCGATACCTTATGCTCCATTGGAAGTACAGAGGACTGATGACAATAAATTATATTCTATACCAGAGAATAAAAATTAACATGACTTTAGTGCTTACAGATTCCAGAGTCACTTTTCACATTCTAAAACAAATAAAACTGGACAGAACAAACATGCAGGAACAAGCAAATATAAACAATCTAAAAATACTGAGCAAAACTTCCATGTAGTAAATTCACAGTTCTGAAAATAATGTTCCTGGATTACTGGCCAAGTCAAGCAAAGCTTTATTAAAAACTAAAGCATAACATATAGGATAAAAACTGTCCTCTTAAAAAAAAAGGACAACTTTTATTTCTTTGTGATTTAGCATTTGTAAGCACTTTCAATGTCTCATACAATCTGAACAACTGCAATTAAAATTACTGTATATATTATAACACATATAAATGTTCAAATCCTGCATCTTCTCAACAGCAACATACAGGTGCAAATCATGGCTATGTACTTCAAAACTAAAAAGATGATCACATCTTTGAGATGATGTGCTGCACAAGAACTCTTTGAAAGGTAAGGGCAGCAACAAGAGCACCCTAGAAGACGTGGACGAAATCTGGTTCCTCAGTTTTATCAAGAAAAGAAAGCTATCCTTTGGTCATACTAAATGATATGATGGAATCAACAGAAAAAAAATATACACATGGTTCCAGGGAGAAGAGGAAGAGAGAGGGAAGCCCAAGGAAATGATGGGCCCAGGATATCACTGACATCCTGAAACCATACTCTCTGGTGAAGACTTCCTGCCTAGACAGCAGCATGTCAGATGGCTATGATGATAGCAACATCCTGGAGAGGCCAAGCCATTAAAACAACATTCTGAATTCAACACAACATGCAGATTACATAACTGTACACAGACTAACAACCTGTGTAGGATCACATGCCATTTCTGCAATTAATTAAAAACTTGACAGACCAACATGTGTGCATGCATAGAAAGCACTCAAAAAAAAAAAATGTGTTAAATGGGAAATATCAGAATGACCCATAAAAATGGTCTTCTAATAAATATTGCCGCAATGAGTGTGACTCCAAACTGCTGTTTCCCCCCCCCCCCCTCCTCCAACCAAAGAAAATTATGTGAGGCATCAATAAGAAAGACTCTGATAAACACAGGTCACTGTGAATGATGTCCTACTTATAAATAATATACCATATTTGTTTTAATTGAAAAGCAAGAAAGATAACTGTCTTAGAGCCAGGATGATCAAATTAATGTGATGTGAATGTTTTATGCCTGGGAAACATAGAACTCTGACAATGTGAAAAGAAATCATATCAACATATATGAAGTGTTCTGTGTGGCCTTTATATACATCTTTGGTATCACCTATCATACCTCTTTATGGAATGCTAGGAAAAATGGAGCTTCACATCATCATGGGAAATGGGTATGGATCAATATGCTTCACACTGCTGTGAAATCCAGAAATCAATTTTAACCTATTATCACTCAATCTCATGCCTCTTCATTAATGCATCAACTGCCAGTTTTTCACATTCATAAAAAAAAAAATAGGGTAACAGGCAAAATCCTAGTTTCCATGCCTTCAAGGCATATTGGGGCTGCTGGCACTTGAACTAGCACCAGATTAGTAAACCAAGTGCCTAACCATTCTGCTAACCAGGCCACCTTTTTTTTTTCTCCACATTCATAGACACATGCAAACACCAACTACTAAACCAATTACAACTGTCATGTTCTCACAGCACAAAATCAATAAATATTTATATTAATTTTCAATACCCAAGATTTTTTTATCAATAAACACTCAACCCTTTTTAGTTTTTAACATATATTATTATTACAACTGCAATCTGAAGTAAGCCATTTGCATGAGACTTTCCTTCTTTAGCCATGAGAGTTTGAAAGAACAAGCTACATGAGAAGCGACTCTGCATATGGGTGCTGTGTAAATCAACGACGAGACAGAGGCCAAAACAAGAGATCGCAAGAGACAAACGCTTGGGGGGGGGGGGGGAGAGAGAAGAAGAAGAGAGAACGACACACAACAAAATCTGATCTTACGTAAAAACTTGCAGCAAAAAATGTTCTTACTTTGGTCGATTATACAAATCCAATATCAGTAGAATCAGTCACGGTAAAATTTCCTCTACAAACTAAGTTCTGTATCTTCCAAATAAAAAATAAAAAACTACCGGTTTTAAATGTTTCACTTATAAACAGAAAAATAAACATCCACCGGTTTCAAACGTTTCATTTATTAAACAGTTACAAAGTGTCAAGTGTTGCTTAAATTAAAAAGGAAAACACTAAACAAATATTATTATAGTACTTTGAACAATTATGAAAAGACTCAAAAGAATACAGATAACTTTATAAAGTGGGAATTGGTAACATCGACAAGTTGTTTATCCAAAACGACTTCAATGAGCTTCAGTTACAACTAAATCCAGCTCAAAATCTAATGCCTAAGTTATCATCCGAGGGAGAGCAAGCACATGTCTAAATACTCACACCGCCACAAATACGAAATTTTTTTTTTTTTATTCATTCATTCCTATGTTTCTTTCTTGCTCACATTGACAGCAACAGGAAGTCGGCCATGTTAGATCGTCGAATGCGGTCCCGGTGTGCCGAAATGAGAGGTATAAAAAAAACGTATTTAGTTCGTGGATATATCTATTCCATTGATATGAATCTTCCGAACATGTACACTGATTACACAGAAATGATCCCCTACCTCAATGCTGACAATCATGGCATGATTCGAATGTTATTTTTCTTCCCCCAAAAGTTGGTGGTACAAGTTCGTTAACGGACGATTCCCGAAGAGAAAAGTTTTTCGGGGAGTGTGGAGATATGCAGGGGTCAAGGTCATCGCTATCCTCGTGACGTCAGCACTTCCGCGGCTTTCCCGCTCAAAATCACGTCTACTTGTTTCTAACATCATCCTGTGCCGCGCCGATCGGTTTAGATAAGTGTTTCCCCAAAGTCGAAGTGGTCTTGTACCGAGTTCTGGTGCATGTGATATTATAGAAGTACCACTGACCAAAGAAAAACAAGGTTAGGTACAGAAAAGGTTCAAATGTTCAAAATTCAGACAGGCTTCACTGCATTCGGGATAACCTCATATGTGAAAATGTATAAACTAGAAAAAAGTAGGAACAGCTTTATTATTTAACGATAACATAATAGTTAAGTTATCATTAAATAATAAATAATAATAAACAAAAGGGTTGTTATCGTTAAACAATAAAGCTGATCCTACTTTTTCCTAATTTATACATTTTGGTATCACAGCTACAAATAAGAACAAATATATCCATACTACAAGAACTTAATATTGAAGAAGGCTGGCTAGTAAAGAGGATTAAAGAGAGAAAACTTAAATATTTTCGACACATTAAACGTCATGATAATCTAGAGAAAGTTGTCTTGGAAGAGTGCATAATGGGAAAAAGAAAGAGAGGAAGACCAAGGCGAAGATGGTTGCAAGACATCGTTGATGATCTGCAAATGAATGCATCAGCAGCAGGCCATCTTGCTCACAACCGAGAGGCCTACAGGAGTGCTGTTAAGGAGGCAAAGTTCCGCAATGAATGAATGAATGAATGGTACCACAGCTTTACTGCAGTGCTTTGTGTATAGTTGTGTGCCAAGCTCACATATGTTCCGCCGAATGCCACAGCATCCAGCCAAGAGTATTAGGTATAGAAAAACTGATTGTTAAGATTTATTGAAAATGGACATCGTTAAAAGTTCATATGGCGGGAGGGGGAGGGGGAAGCGAAGATGCTGAGCTCAAGTTTAATGAGACACTGCTTACGTCGCTTAGCGAATTTAGCCGGCCAAGACCATTTTTCACCTCGCAGTGATGCCACTGGAAACAGACAGTAGGTTGGCTAGGTCAATACGAGATTGCAATGGGAAGGGCGAACCCGGTCCCCAAAAAATTCGCGCCTCCCAACCCCCCTCAAAAAAATTTTTTTTTTGCCAAAAAGAAGTCGAATGTATTTGACTGAGACACAAAGTTAACCATTGCATCCACCCCCCCCCCCCCCGAAATAGACCAAACGCCGAAGTAGAAGATTATTTGAGCTTACTTTCTTAAGGTTTTTAAATTCCTTCGCACTGGATTCTTGCGGAGTCCTCGACTAGTTCATGAATGGAGAATGGGATGCTACACAAAGTAGGATTAGACTACGTGTTGTATTCTTACTTTCACTGTCAGCCCGTCCAAGGAGTGCAGCCCAGCGGGACTTTTACCCGTCTACGTTTGTAAGTCTTCAACTTCGAAAGCTGCTATCTCTCTCTTCCTCTCTCTTCCTCTCTCTTCCCTTTCTCTCTCTCTCCTCTCTATCCCTTCTCTCTCTCCCTCTTGCTCCCTAACTCTCTCCACTGTCTATCCTCCTCTCGCTATCTCTTTCTCTCGCTGTCTCTCCAAATTCTTTCCCTCTTTCATTCTCTCTCTTTCTTTTTCTCTCTCCTCATCTTTCTCCTTCCTCCCTCCCTTCCTTTTTCTCTCCCCCAGTCCCCTTCTCTCTCTCTCTCTCTCTCTCTCTCTCTCTCCCTCCCTCCCCACTACCCCAAACACTAATTTGTACCCATTTATCCGCTGAGTCACCAGCAGCAAGTCCAGAAACAACAGCGTCACAGGTAAGAGCACAGGTGGGCACACCCAACCTGTACGTTACACAGGTAGGTAGCCTCAGTATACCATGGAGGCACTTATGAGATTTGGTGTTAGTGCCCATATTTTCCTTGACCAGTCGGCGCACTAGAGGACGATGTGGTCAATATCACGCCTGGCTGCGTTTCCTTCACCAGCACCAGAAAAATCCAGGTACTGGCCGGATTCGAACCACCCACCTCCCGCTTGAGAGAGCCCCTTTACATGTCTACCTCAAAAATACAACACAAGGGTTGGTTTTTTTGTTTTTTTGTTTTTTACCAAGAGTTTTGTCTGTTTGTTATACAAAAAACAGTGAAATTTATCCAAGAGACAGGACTGCAGATATAGACAGACAATGCGAACGAAGAAGAAGAAGTCTGTTTGTTGTTAGGTGCTGTTTGAGAGATTGTGCGAAATGACAACAGTGGAACTGAGTGAAGCAAGATTTAGCTGGCCTCAAGGTAACAAGATGTCAGACTGGTTTTCGTCAGAAAACAACAGGGATTTTAAAATTTGCTAGAGCTGAATGGAGTACAAAGAAAGAAAGAAAGAAAGAAAGAAAGAGCCATTGCAAGAACTGAATGAAGAGTGAATACAGAAATTTTAGGAAAGAAAGAAAGAAAGCTTACTTTTAGAAAAATTCTTTGGAGCCTGTTTCGCAAGAACCAGCCAGTTAGAACAGTCTTTATAAACCACACGCCAGGAGGGTACGAAGACATCGACTCGGGATTTCAGACTTCAGAGCAGTATGTTCTGCCCCGTACCCCACAGACAGACAGAACTCCACCTGACACGTGGTGCAATGCCAGGGCATCTAGCTCATCAGAGCTGGACAAGACAGTAACAAAATATCTACCAAGGTGGGCTGAAAAACAAAAGAGCCATAGTACTACGGAATGATAACCATATGTGTATACATATATAAGGAAATATATACATATATAAAGAGAATACTCGGTTTAAAGTGAAACGAATTCAAGAACAGCGCAGATATAAGGCAGATAAATGAACAACAGCCTGTCTCATTGGTAATCAGAAAGAGGTGAAGACGATGTCCGATGAGGCAATCAGCTACACACAGCTGATGTGCCAGCGTCAGGGTTAGCGAACCATAGATGACCAAGACCCTGTCCCACCCATAATTGTTTTCTGAATAGTCCCGAAAATTTTGTTTAGTAGATAGTCATTTATAATGTATGTAGTTACTTCTGTACTGAGTGAATGTTTAAGAGCGAAACGTAAATGTTATATTTTATTTTATGTCTCTCAGCTTCAATTTTAGTTATGTTTGTTATATGAACAGCATATTTGTAGAATGTCTGGAATAGAGTGAAAGATGTATGATAAAGGGCAGAATGTCAGACGGGCCTGCGTGCCCAATTCTTAACCCTTTTGAAATAAAGATCAATCAATCAATCAAACCTCTCCGTGGTACCACCAGTAGCAGTCATAGCCTGGCTAACGGGGCAGGTATCGCCATAGTCCCCATGGTGATAACAGTCTGCTAAAGAAGCATTGTACATCCTGCTTTTTAGCTGTACTCCGGGACCGAAAAAAATAGCCGCCATAACCCACTCCCATGCCAATACGATGCTGTGCCTCAACACCTCTACAACATCGGCTGCAAAGAACAACAGCTCGCAGTTACATGGAGTTCGTACAAGTACAAATGTTAATCAGAAAAGGAAATGGACATATATCGGTCACGTGATGAGAAGAAACAGCCAGAGAATCCCAAAACAGCCTATCATGTGGAACACAGCAGGCCGAACAAAAACAAAAGTCAGCCACGTGAAACTCTAAAGAGGACATTGCTAAGAGAGGCCAAATTAGTAGGCATAAAATCCCTTGATGAGGTTGAAAAGCTCGCTGAAAACAGGACGGCTTGGTGAACTACCATGTGAGTCCTATATGAGTTTTAACGGCACGGGAAGGATGTCAGTCTGTTAGTCGTTTGCATGTCCCTTGCGGAATTTTGCCTCCCTAACAGCACTCCTGTAGGCCTCTCAGTTGTGAGCAAGATGGCCTGCTGCTGATACATCCATTTGCAAATCATCAACTATGTCTTGCAGTCATCTTCGCCTTGGTCTTCCTCTCTTTCTTTTTCCATTTATGTACACTTCCAAGACGGTCCTCTCTATATTATCATGACGTTTAATGTGTCCAAAATATTAAGTTTTCTCTATATAATCCTCTTTACTAGCCAGCCTTCTTCAATATTAAGTTCTTGTAGTATGGATATATTTGTTCTTTTTTATGTCTTTTTTAAAGAATTCTTCTGTAGCATGTACATTCAAAGGCATTTATGCGTTTCTCAGCTGTTTTGTTAAGTTTCCAGGTCTCACAGGCATATGTTGCGATGGGAAAGATGCATGTCCTTAAAAATCTGATTTTTGTAGTTCCGTCTGTTCCTCTCCACAGATTCTTTATTTGTTTTACTTTCTGAAGAGCGATAGATGTCATCCTTTTAATGTCTCTCATTGTATCTCCATTATTAGATAGCAGTGATTCAAGATATTCAAAACTCTCCACTTCTTCCAGTTTTTCCTCATTGATACATATATCAGCTGTCTTGTTTGTTCTGTCAGTTGTCATCAATTTAGTTTTCTTCGCATTAAGAGAGAGGTTTTACTCTTCACTATTCTTACGGACTGACATAATTAGTCAATGCAAATAATGTTAAGAATACAAAGATTTCTACGGGCTGGCTGGGCCCATGCGTTAAGACGGAAATGCGTCGGGGTAGGTAGGGTAGCAGAGGTCTGAGGTTAGAGTAGTGGGGATCTGAGGTAGAGTAGCCGGAGTCTGAGGTAAAGTAGCTGGGGTCTGAGGTAGAGTAGCCGGGTCTGAGGTATATAAAGAGAATACTCGGTTTAAAGTGAAACGAATTCAAGAACAGCGCAGATATAAGGCAGATAAATGAACAACAGCCTGTCTCATTGGTAATCAGAAGAGGTGAAGACGATGTCCGATGAGGCAATCAGCTACACACAGCTGATGTGCCAGCGTCAGGGTTAGCGAACCATAGATGACCAAGACCCTGTCCCACCCATAATTGTTTTCTGAATAGTCCCGAAAATTTTGTTTAGTAGATAGTCATTTATAATGTATGTAGTTACTTCTGTACTGAGTGAATGTTTAAGAGCGAAACGTAAATGTTATATTTTATTTTATGTCTCTCAGCTTCAATTTTAGTTATGTTTGTTATATGAACAGCATATTTGTAGAATGTCTGGAATAGAGTGAAAGATGTATGATAAAGGGCAGAATGTCAGACGGGCCTGCGTGCCCAATTCTTAACCCTTTTGAAATAAAGATCAATCAATCAATCAAACCTCTCCGTGGTACCACCAGTAGCAGTCATAGCCTGGCTAACGGGGCAGGTATCGCCATAGTCCCCATGGTGATAACAGTCTGCTAAAGAAGCATTGTACATCCTGCTTTTTAGCTGTACTCCGGGACCGAAAAAAATAGCCGCCATAACCCACTCCCATGCCAATACGATGCTGTGCCTCAACACCTCTACAACATCGGCTGCAAAGAACAACAGCTCGCAGTTACATGGAGTTCGTACAAGTACAAGTACAAATGTTAATCAGAAAAGGAAATGGACATATATCGGTCACGTGATGAGAAGAAACAGCCAGAGAATCCCAAAACAGCCTATCATGTGGAACACAGCAGGCCGAACAAAAACAAAAGTCAGCCACGTGAAACTCTAAAGAGGACATTGCTAAGAGAGGCCAAATTAGTAGGCATAAAATCCCTTGATGAGGTTGAAAAGCTCGCTGAAAACAGGACGGCTTGGTGAACTACCATGTGAGTCCTATATGAGTTTTAACGGCACGGGAAGGATGTCAGTCTGTTAGTCGTTTGCATGTCCCTTGCGGAATTTTGCCTCCCTAACAGCACTCCTGTAGGCCTCTCAGTTGTGAGCAAGATGGCCTGCTGCTGATACATCCATTTGCAAATCATCAACTATGTCTTGCAGTCATCTTCGCCTTGGTCTTCCTCTCTTTCTTTTTCCATTTATGTACACTTCCAAGACGGTCCTCTCTATATTATCATGACGTTTAATGTGTCCAAAATATTAAGTTTTCTCTATATAATCCTCTTTACTAGCCAGCCTTCTTCAATATTAAGTTCTTGTAGTATGGATATATTTGTTCTTTTTTATGTCTTTTTTAAAGAATTCTTCTGTAGCATGTACATTCAAAGGCATTTATGCGTTTCTCAGCTGTTTTGTTAAGTTTCCAGGTCTCACAGGCATATGTTGCGATGGGAAAGATGCATGTCCTTAAAAATCTGATTTTTGTAGTTCCGTCTGTTCCTCTCCACAGATTCTTTATTTGTTTTACTTTCTGAAGAGCGATAGATGTCATCCTTTTAATGTCTCTCATTGTATCTCCATTATTAGATAGCAGTGATTCAAGATATTCAAAACTCTCCACTTCTTCCAGTTTTTCCTCATTGATACATATATCAGCTGTCTTGTTTGTTCTGTCAGTTGTCATCAATTTAGTTTTCTTCGCATTAAGAGAGAGGTTTTACTCTTCACTATTCTTACGGACTGACATAATTAGTCAATGCAAATAATGTTAAGAATACAAAGATTTCTACGGGCTGGCTGGGCCCATGCGTTAAGACGGAAATGCGTCGGGGTAGGTAGGGTAGCAGAGGTCTGAGGTTAGAGTAGTGGGGATCTGAGGTAGAGTAGCCGGAGTCTGAGGTAAAGTAGCTGGGGTCTGAGGTAGAGTAGCCGGGTCTGAGGTAGAGCAGCGGGGGTCTAAGGTAGAGTAGCCGGAGTCTGAGGTAAAGTAGCGGGGGTCTAAGGTAGAGTAGCCGGAGTCTGAGGTAAAGTAGCGGGGGTCTAAGGTAGAGTAGCGGGGGTCTAAGGTAGAGTAGTCGGGGTAGAGTAGCGGGGGTCTAAGGTAGAGTAGTCGGGGTAGAGTAGCGGGGGTCTAAGGTAGAGTAGTCGGGGTAGAGTAGCGGGGGTCTAAGGTAGAGTAGCCAGGGTCTAGAGTGACGGGAGTCTAAGGTAGAGTAGTCGGGGTCTAGAGTGACGGGAGTCTAAGGTAGAGTAGTCGGGGTAGAGTAGCGGGGGTCTAAGGTAGAGTAGCCAGGGTCTAGAGTGACGGGAGTCTAACGTAGAGTAGCCGAGGTCTAGAGTGACGGGAGTCTAAGGTAGAGTAGCCGGGGTAGAGTAGCGGGGGTCTAAGGTAGAGTAGTCGGGGTAGAGTAGCGGGGGTCTAAGGTAGAGTAGTCGGGGTAGAGTAGCGGGGGTCTAAGGTAGAGTAGTCGGGGTCTAGAGTGACGGGAGTCTAAGGTAGAGTAGCCGGGGTCTAGAGTGACGGGAGTCTAAGGTAGAGTAGTCGGGGTAGAGTAGCGGGGGTCTAAGGTAGAGTAGTCGGGGTAGAGTAGCGGGGGTCTAAGGTAGAGTAGCCAGGGTCTAGAGTGACGGGAGTCTAAGGTAGAGTAGCCAGGGTCTAGAGTGACGGGAGTCTAAGGTAGAGTAGCCGGGGTCTAGAGTGACGGGAGTCTAAGGTAGAGTAGTCGGGGTCTAGAGTGACGGGAGTCTAAGGTAGAGTAGCCGGGGTAGAGTAGCGGGGGTCTAAGGTAGAGTAGTCAGGGTAGAGTAGCCAGGGTCTAGAGTGACGGGAGTCTAAGGTAGAGTAGTCGGGGTCTAGAGTGACGGGAGTCTAAGGTAGAGTAGCCGGGGTCTAGAGTGACGGGAGTCTAAGGTAGAGTAGTCGGGGTAGAGTAGCGGGGGTCTAAGGTAGAGTAGTCGGGGTCTAGAGTGACGGGAGTCTAAGGTAGAGTAGCCGGGGTCTAGAGTGACGGGAGTCTAAGGTAGAGTAGTCGGGGTAGAGTAGCGGGGGTCTAAGGTAGAGTAGTCGGGGTAGAGTAGCGGGGGTCTAAGGTAGAGTAGCCAGGGTCTAGAGTGACGGGAGTCTAAGGTAGAGTAGCCGGGGTCTAGAGTGACGGGAGTCTAAGGTAGAGTAGCCGGGGTCTAGAGTGACGGGAGTCTAAGGTAGAGTAGCCGGGGTCTAGAGTGACGTTAGTCTAAGGTAGAGTAGCCGGGGTCTAGAGTGACGGGAGTCTAAGGTAGAGTAGCCGGGGTCTAGAGTGACGGGAGTCTAAGGTAGAGTAGTCGGGGTAGAGTAGCGGGGGTCTAAGGTAGAGTAGTCGGGGTAGAGTAGCGAGGGTCTAAGGTAGAGTAGTCGGGGTAGAGTAGCGGGGGTCTAAGGTAGAGTAGTCGGGGTAGAGTAGCCAGGGTCTAGAGTGACGGGAGTCTAAGGTAGAGTAGCCAGGGTCTAGAGTGACGGGAGTCTAAGGTAGAGTAGCCGGGGTCTAAAGTAGAGTAGCCGGGGTCTAAAGTAGAGTAGCAGGGGTCTAAGGTAAGTAGCCTGGGTCTAAGGTAGAGTAGCAGGGGTCTGAGGTAGAGTAGCGGGGATCTGAAGTAGAGTAGCCGGGGTCTAAGGTAGAGTAGCCGGGGTCTAAGGTAGAGTAGCCGGGGTCTGAGGTAAGTAGCCTGGGTCTAAAGTAGAGTAGCAGGGGTCTGAGGTAGAGTAGCGGGGATCTGAGGTAGAGTAGCCGGGGTCTAAGGTAGACTAGCCGGGGTCTGAGGTAGAGTAGCAGGGGTCTGAGGTAAGTAGCCGCGGTCTAAGGTAGAGTAGCCGGGGTCTAAGGTAGAGAAGCCGGGGGCTAAGGTAGAGTAGCCGGGGTCTAGAGTAGCAGGGTCTAAGGTAGAACAGCGTGGGCCTGAGTAGCAGGAGTCTGAGGTAGAGTAGCGTGGGTCTGAGTAGCGGAGGTCTGAGGTAGAGTAACGGGGGTCTGAGGTAGAGTAACGGGGTCTGAGGTAGAGTAGCGGGGGTCTGAGGTAGAGTAGCGGAGGTCTGAGGTAGAGTAGCCGGGATCTGAGACAGGGTCGCAAGAAGATATTGAGAAAAAATGTGAAGAAAGAAGAAAACAATTGCTAGATATAGAAAAATCACACTACTTTATGTTTTCAAGTAAAAATATTAAAATAACAACAATCACACTGACTACTATTCACTGAGATTTTAAAAAAATATGTTTTCTTAATTTCTAAGTATTTGCAATGCCTTGAAAAATTATTGATTATTTAGCAAGTGATATTACATGTAATTTTTGTGTTCGCAATCAGTGGTAAAATTACAGCACTGAAATAGTTAATTTTTTTGTTTAATTTCAGTATTATGTGTGTTCTTTTTACATTTATTTTCATGGAATGCTGACTTGGGTGCTCCGCTACAAGAAAGGCTGTAACCGCTGGTTTGTAAGATGTAGTTAGAAGGGGGCATTGTCTTTGATCTCCCGGAAAATCCATACGTGTCCCGAGCTGCCCTTTAATATCTCCATCAACGTGCAATGACTGATCTAAATTGCGTGACCAGCCTTTTTGATGCCTTTTAATTAGATTCTGGTGTCCTGAATCTGCTGTGTACCGCCACGAGTTCCTTCTGTTGATTCACAAATATCGGCCGGGTTCGGGTTTATCAAAATAGACAGGTCTTTGTTTCTGCCCTGGCTGGTTAATCTCAGTCTTATCCTCGCTGTTAAAGTTACACGGTTTCTGAGTACACATCTCACGTGTACGTACACAGGCGACAAAGTTTATTGCAAACATGGAACTCTTGTTTAATGTTTTATTTTCATTTTTTTCTCCTTATACTCTGTCTGTCTGTCTGTCTGTCTGCCTGTCTGTCTGTAAGAACAAACATTTCAAACATTTGCAGCAATTACTTGTAAAATCTATCACCTTTGTCACAGCCTTTATCACAAACTGTTAAAAAGAAAAGTATTTATTCAACTTTTTAAAATCGAAATATGCAGAGTAAATTATTACTCCACGAAATTATTACTCAGAAATGAGCTGCAGAGAACTTCGAGACAAATCTCGACATTTACGTGCTCACTCACAGACAGTGGTAGCCCTGTGTGCGTAGTTTAATTAAAACACAAAGAAAAAAAAAGATAATACATTTTCGTTCTTTATCCAGCAATTCTGAGTGTTACAAACGGGGCCGACCCCATGTAGTAGCATATATTGCCGCACTATTCAATTCTCAAATTAACACTGATTGTGTTAAGCAAGTTTCAGCATGTCCGACTAGTAATTTTATATAGCATTAATAACACTTTATATATTAGTGGAAAGGAAATCATAAGATAAACTACAGTTTTATTAGACTATAGCAGAGGCGGCCTTTGGTTTATTTCATTGTCCTTGATACATGACGTATTTCTCTGTAGATTCACATTTATGTTGCTTTTATCATTCTGATTGTTACTTCTGACTGAGTACAGGTTTCTGCTCCGTACAGTGATACAGATTAATATACAGTGTATATAATAATTTAATAATTATAGTAAAAAAGTAAAGGTAACCCTGTCATGCCTTAGAGGCACATAGGGATATGGTGTTAGTGCCCATATTTTCCTTGACCTGTCAGCACACTAGAGGGGGACATGGTCAGTATCACGCCTAATAATTATAGTAGCTATAATGAAAAATGGCCGGCTAGCGTAGTGGTTAGAGCACTCGTCTAGCAACCAAATGGTCGAGGGTTCGAATCCCCAGCTGAGCGGGATTTTTTTTCCGACCAATACGGCCCCGAGGTCGACCCAGCCTCGTAAAATGGGTACCAGAAAAAATCTGGGAAGTAAAGGCAGCGAGGAAAGGAACTGGTCACCCTACCTCATACGCTGATGACCCAGCATAATGAGGTCTCTAACGCTTCACCCCCTACGGCATTTGCTATGGGACTATCTTTACTTTACTTTATAATGAAAATAACTGAAATGCTGTCCGGGTGTAAAGGGAAAGCATCTTAAATGTCACATTAAAACGTCTATTTACACAGTTCTCTCCCTTGCATACAAAATTGCATGCTTATGTCTTGTTATTATCATCTCCATATCGATTTCTTGATCCGGATTTTCGGTTGTATTTATTTACATGAGGTCAGATAGATAGAGCTGAATAAAGTCATTGTGAGAAAAACAAACAATAGGATTGTTTATGAGGTTATTTGTTAAAAAAAAACATATGCAAAATGCCTGCGCTGGGCAGACAGCCTAAATTGGCAGTTGCACGCAGTTTTAAAAACATTAAGCGGAGAGAGAGCGCCAAGAGTGCCCTGGGACTGCAGGACTTCCGGCTTACAGGTGACTCATAAAACGAGAATTCGTGAACCGGATAAGCCCATTGTAATGTCCAGTATTGGTGATTATTTCTCTTGCTCTATATAGCAAAACGTAAGAGTTAAGGGAGGATACTGATATAGACAAACAGACAGACATCTTATTAAAGTGTGGTCGCTGATTTGTGCTGTTTTATACGCACTGCGATATCTTACCGCCAGTCAGACGTGCGTAACAATAACAGCGCATGCGCAGTCATGCGTGCGTGTAGTTTCATGCAAAATGGCGGAGAAAAGGCTTGCAGTAACTCTACAATTTTAAAAAAAAAGTCCAATTTTCGCTGTAGCTGAAAATTAAAAAAAAAGAAAACACAGACTGATATCGTAGGTGAGCAAAGTCTTAGCAAGTCGGCTGTCAGTATCTGAGATTTGCATCTGAGAAATACAAATCCTCTGTGGATTTTGGAGGTAAGTTTACGTATGATGACGTTGAAGATGCTCTTTTCTTTTGACTAAAACAAGCACGTTCAGTCGATACACCCGCGTCTGCTACAGTACTGAAAGAGAAGGCGATTAATCTTGCCCGTGAACTTAAACACTGCGACTTTAACGACCGCACTGGTGCCTTGTTGGATCGGTATAAGAAACGCCGGGCTATCGTATTTCGAATTGTGACCAGAGATTCGGAATCTCTGACTAAGACAATTGGCTAACGACTGACTGCAAAACAAGCTACCAAAGCTGCTAGAATGATCTGACGAACATAACATCTACCATTTTGGAGAAGCGAGATTGTTCTTTTAAGCTGTTTCTAGACCGCACACTGACATTGAAACAGGACAGCTGCCATGACAAGGTATAACAGTAAATGTTCCAATATACTGTTATAGAAGTAACCAACAACAACAACAACAAAAAAAAGTCTGACTTGTTTGCTGCCAGCGTGGATGGATCTGAAAAATTACTGCTATCAGCCAATGATCGCGTTAACTGGCAATTACCAGTAAATTACCGATTTAAAAAAGAGAATGGCCGAAACTTTTGGGGATATTCGGTTATCGTAACCGGTTTGTATTATAAAAAAATCTAGTTTAAAAAAAAAACAACATAAAAACTACCGAAATCGGATGGAGGATAATCGGGCCAGTAGAGTAATGATGATGCTCTTTTTTCCATAGCGGAGAATCGGCCAGTATGGACTGATTCAGTTTTCAATAGAGGAAAATCGGCCAGTCTGGAATTTCATTCAGTTTTCCATAGAGGAGAATCGGCCAGTCTGAAATTTGATCCAGTTTTCCATAGAGGAGAATCGGCCAGTCTGGAATTTGATCCAGTTCTCCATAGAGGAGAATCGGCCAGTCTGGACTTTGATTCAGCTAGTGAGCATTTTGTATATATGAAATCTCTACACAAGTAAGATAATAAAACGTTGACGTTAACACTGAACTCCATCTGATGCTGGTAAAGTGGGTTAATTTTACATTTTAAAAAAAGTACCGAATGTTGTATTGACAAAATAGGGATTTCGGAAAGCACCGCATACAGGGTGAAAGACAGGTACAAATTTGTCTGTCTCAAAAGAATTCTATGGCAATCACTGTGTTAGTTCTCGGTAAGTCTGTCAAGCCACGCTGTTTCAAGCGTGTGAAGTCAATGCCAGTCCGGTAACGTAGCAACTGCCACTGTTCGGTGGATGGCTGATTTTCACAGAAAATTTGTCAAGAATAAAAAAAAATGACATATTCTGATAATCGACGATAGGTGCAGCGCATATGACCCAGATGTTGATAAACAACTAACAGCAATACAGCGCACATGACCCAGATGTTGATAAACAACTTACAACAATACAGCGTACATGACCCAGATGTTGATAAACAACTAACAGCAATACAGGCACATGACCCAGATGTTGATAAACAACTTACAGTAATTCAGCGCACATGACCCAGATGTTGATAAACAACTAACAGCAATACAGCGCGCATGACCCAGATGTTGATAAACAACAGCAATACAGCGCGCATGATCCAGACGATGATAAACAACTTACAGCAATACAGCTGGAGTTTCTGCCACTCAACACTACCAGCCAGCTTCAGGCTTGTGAGATGGCATTCATCAGGACTCTGAAGTTCTGTACAGAAAGTGGCTTATGAGGAATTTTATCATGGCCAATGATAACAACGATAAGGACAATTTTACTTTTGATATAGCCCAGAGTCTGTGTTTGGGGCTTTCAGTTTCGGTGAATGAAATAACAGCTACTACAGTCAGCAGTGGGTTTAAGATTGGGGGGGGGGGGGTGTTTCATCTGCTACTTTTACTGAGACCACAGATGATCATCCAGAAACAGTCCAATTCTACAATATCATCTGATCTTGACCGTGGTAACATTTTTGAATGACTGACAGAAGTGCGCCACTTCCTGAACAAGGATGTACGAGGGGCGTTCAGAAAGTAATGCACTACATCGTTTTTCTCAGGAGCTGTTTATTAAAAAAGCATGAAATTTATATACGATATACAAGGATATGTCATGTAAAAATGGATATTATTCAACATAATCCCCATAAACTTATAAGGATTTACGCCAGCTCGAAACAAGTGCATGTATTCCTAGCCCGTACCAGATTTTCTCTTGATTATGTAGCCATTTCTTCGCTGCATGAATCACTCCTTCGTCATCTTCAAATCTTAACCCTCGGAGTGCATCAAGTGGATCAAACAGATGGAAATCAGAGGGTGCCAAATCGGGACTATAGAGTGGATGAGGTAGTACAATCCAACCCAAGTTAGTGATTGCTTCCAGTGTTGCCAGACCTGTGTGAGGGTGTGCATTGTCGTGAAGGAGAAGCAGGTCTGCTGGATTCTTGTGCGGCCGAAATCTGCGAAAACGTTGATTGAGTTTTTACAATGTCTTAATGTAAGCTTGCGAATTGATTGTCTCTCCTCTTGGCATAGCATCCACAAGAATCACACCTTCAATTCCCCGAAAGACAGTGATCATGACCTTTCCAGCTGAAGGAGTTGTCTTGAATTTCTTTCTTCGTGGTGAATGCGGATGATGCCACTCCATTGTCTGTTTGTCTCAGGTTCAAAATGATGTTCCCAGGTTTTGTTACCTGTTATGATCTTAGCCAAAAACTTCTCTCCCTCAGCATTGAAGTGTTCCAACAGTTCAGAAGAAATTGCTTTCCTTCGCAATCGATTGTCATTTGTGAGACTTCGAGGAATCCATCTTGAGCAAACCTTAGAAAATCCGAGAGATTTAATAACTGCATTTGCACTACCATTGATGACTGACAGCTTTAAGACCAACTGTTGAGTAGTGATAAGCCTATCAGGAAGAATAATGCCCTCAGCGCATGTCAACATTTCTGCTTTGGTGGCTGTGGCAGGACGTCCATAGCGCGGCCGATCATGCAGCTCCTTATCTCCACTTGTCTTGATTCTTTGATTCTCTGAATCCAGCAACAGACTGTACTCCTGTCGACTGCAAAACTTCCATACACATCACATAAACGCTTGTGAATGTTCACAACAGTTTCCTTCTCTGCAACGAGAAATTCTATCACAATTCACCGCTTATACCGAAAGTTGCTACCACGCTCTATTTCAACGGTTAGGGCACTCACATTCTTTTTTGGCCGGTTGTGGTGAAATTTGGTTCACACAATCGCCACATGCCATATTTAAAATGTGCAACATTTCATGCCTCTATCTTCATTATTGCCTGAAAAAAAAAAAACGACGTGGTGCATTACTTTCTGAACGACCCTCGTATCTTTGAAAGAAGTTCTCTGCGACCTGCAAGTCCTTACAGTGTCTGTAGTGATGGACCAGGAGATTGTGGCAGACGTTAAGTCCGCACGTGACGAGTGCTCACAAAGTGTTGTCGAATCTAGTGAAGATGAGGTTTCAGTAATAGATGAGGTTTCAGCAATAGATGAGATTTCAGTAATAGATGAGGTTTCAGTAACATCTTCGCCGTCAACACGCGAGGCAAACATGGCGCTGACAATGTTGCAGTGTTACGTTGAATATAATGGCAGTGACTTAGCAAATGGATGCATCAGTAGCAGGGCATCTTGCTTACAACCGAGAGGCCTACAGGAGAGCTGTTAGGGAGGCAGAGTTCCGCAAGGGACATGTGAATGACTGCTGAATCAGATGTCCTGGTGACTTGTGTTAGTAAATGAGACGCACACGTTGATATAATTTTAGAAAGGAAAGCAGTGCAAAAGAAAGTGACATATTGCTTACCTTCTCAGTACATCACAGTACTGTATATGTAACAATCTCAGTAATACATCACATTACTGTACATGTAATATTCTCAGTAATACATCACAGTACTGTACCCGTAACAACATTAATATATCACAGTACTGTACATGTAACAACATTAATACATCACAGTACTGTACCCGTAACAACATTAATACATCACAGTACTGTACATGTAACAACATTAATACATCACAGTACTGTACACGTAACAACATTAATACATCACAGTACTGTACCCGTAATAACATTAATATATCACAGTACTGTACATGTAACAACATTAATACATCACAGTACTGTACATGTAACAACATTACTACCTGGCAATCCTCACTTTTAGTGTGCTTATCTTGTTCTTGTTCGGCCTTCCGAATCTTGTAGATTCATTGCTGCAGATACTGTAATGTATACCTCCATTCACTTCTGTCCTGTGACTTCTCTTTCCAGTTGTTTATTCCCAGATCTTATATATATATATATATATATATATATATATATATATATATATATATATATTAGTCTAAATAACATCTTGTTGGCAGAAATGCAGGTGAAGTCACTGACAGCAATTATTGAGGAAAGACGCTATGGTTGGGACATGCGTTCCGGATGACTGACAACTCGCTACCAAAAATAGCACTAAGATGGATACTACAGGGGAACAGAAGTAAGGGTAGACCAAAAGAGACATGGAGAAGAACAACAGAGAGGATAGTGACCAACAGAGGGCTCACCTGGGCAAGAGCAGACAAAAA
Organism: Achatina immaculata; assembly: GCA_009760885.1. Classification (NCBI taxonomy): domain Eukaryota; kingdom Metazoa; phylum Mollusca; class Gastropoda; order Stylommatophora; family Achatinidae; genus Lissachatina; species Lissachatina immaculata. The sequence goes on along the minus strand of CM019694.1, from coordinate 26,212,557 downwards.
GACAAAGGGCAGGCATTTGTGAAAAATCCTTGCGGAACCCCTGTATGCCTTGAGCAAATAAAGTTCAGAGAGAGAGAGAGAGAGAGAGAGAGAGAGAGAGATGTATTAGTCTACCGCCAAGCCTTGTACCTTTCATCCTTTGGGTACACAGGTTTATGATTTCTTTTGGTTTACTAGCAGCCCAATTTTGTGCTGTTTCCCATTGCCAGGTTAAAGTGAACTGGGCATGAGCCATCTCCTTAATTTAGTCCAAAGTGTCCGTGGACAAGGCACCTCCTTTTTTAAAGTTCAGACTATCAGGGGACAAGGGACTTCTTTGTTTTGACCCAGACTGTCAGGGGACAAACCATCTTCTAGTTTTAGCACAGACTGTCAGAGTACAAGTCACATCCTTGCTTTAGCCTAGACTGTCAGGGAACAAGGCACTTCCTTGTTATGTTCCAGAGTGTCAGGGAACAAGGCACTTCCTTGTTTTAGGCCAGATTGTCAGGGAACAAGGCAACTCCTTGTTATGTTCCAGAGTGTCAGGGAACAAGGCACCTACTTGTTATGTTCCAGAGTGTCAGGGGACAAGGCACTTCCTTGTTTTAGCCCAGATTGCCAGGGAACAAAGCAACTCCTTGTTATGTTCCAGAGTGTTAGGGGACAAGGCAATTTCTTGTTTTAGCCCAGATTGTCAGGGGACAAGGCACCTCCTTGCTATATTCCAGAGTGTCATGGAACAAGGCACCTCTTTGTTATGTTCCAGAGTGTCAGGGGACAAGGCACTTCCTTGTTTTAGCCCAGACTGTCAGGGATCAAGGCAACTCCTTGTTATGTTCCAGAGTGTCAGGGAACAAGGCACCTCTTTGTTATGTTCCAGAGTGTTAGGGGACAAGGCACCTCCTTGTTATGTTCCAGAGTGTTAGGGGGACAAGGCACTTCCTTGTTATGTTCCAGAGTGTCATGGGACAAGGCACTTCCTTGTTTTAGTCCAGACTTTCAAAGGACGACGCACCTTCTTGTTTTAGTCCAGATTTTCAAAGGACAAGGCACTTCCGTGTTTTAGTCCAGATTTTCAAGGGACAAGGCACTTCCGTGTTTTAGTCCAGATTTTCAAGGAACAAGGCACTTCCGTGTTTTAGTCCAGATTTTCAAGGAACAAGACACTTTCGTGTTTTAGTCCAGATTTTCAAGGAGCAAGGCACCTCCCTGTTTTAATCCAGAGTGTCATGGGACAAGGCACCTCCTTGTGTAGTCCAGACATACAAGGGACAAGGCACCTCCTTCGTTTGGTAAGGCGTATAACTTAAAAATAGTAATTAAACATTTAATGTTAATAATACATTGACAGCATTACTACAGTACATGTACTTACTATAGGACGTGTATATTCTTTTTGACATTATTAACATCTGTTTACCACAGTGGAGTCAAAAGTTCGCCATGTTTCTGGCAGTATTTCACTGCTGCACAAAACCAAGCAACACAGTGTACACTTAGCTGTGTTCCTGGTGGTACGTAGTGGTAATAACGATGTAACTTCACTCTTCAAAATACAGTCCACAACTTTCGATGGTCTTCTACCATGGCTCAGCCAATGCGAGGGGTCCTCTGTAGTAACACTCGGAAGACTCCAGGGGCAAGAAATCTCTCACACCGGTTTCAACTTTTTTCACTGAACTGAATTCTCGCCCTTGAAGGAAGTGTGCCACTGCGTTGAAGAAATGGTAGTCAGAGGGTACCAGTTTGGGAGTGTACGGTAGATGAGGTAGGAGCTCCATTCCCTCCAGCTCCGTGAGTTGTCCACGGACCACGTTGGAAGTGTGAGCTGGCGCGCTGTCGTGCTGGAAAAGTACCCTCTTTCTGTTGATGAACGATGGGTGTCGGGTGCGCGGGACATCGTGCAGGCGCTTCAGTTGCTTAGCATGCAGACTTCCGTCCACAGAGCGACTAGGTGGAACCAATTACCAGTGCAGGGGGCCCGTCAAAGTTCTACCAGATGCAAAGCATAACCTTCTTCTCGAACCGACCTCTTCGGATAACCTTATCTGCCACCTGGTCTGGCTGGAGCTATTGGATGCAGGTGCTGGGGTACCACAGGAAAATCCATTTTTTCATCTCCAGTGACGATACGGCAGAAAAAGCTTGTGTTATGTGAGTTTTCCAACAGTTGGCGATGGACGCCTACTCGTCTTTCGGCTTACTGGGAAGTGAGATCGTAGGGGGGGGGGGGGACATCGAGACTGCCTACTGCTGAAGCAGAGCTCGTGCAAATGTCATATTATGGTGCTCTGAGAAGAGGCCAGATTGGCTGACAAGCGCCGAGTACTGGTACTGGGATTGTCTTCACCAGCTCGGCACAGGGTTTTGCCGTTGGTGTTTGAAGGTGATACCGATCCTGGCTTGTCTTTGACGTGGGTGTCTCCTGGCCTGAATCTTTGGAACCACCTCCTTGCAGCGCTGCCATCAGCTGTCCCTTCCCCTCCCACACTTCAAATTTCACAGGCAGCTGCAGAGGCATTCAGTCCTTTCTTCCAACAATGCCTCAGGAAGACGCTGTCCGCCACGTCACCTTCTGCTGATCACTTATCTCTCGATTCATTGGTTTAAAATGGGTATGCCCGTTTTCAGAAAGACTCGGCACATGACGTCGACATGGCGTTACAAATGCCAGTACAGCGTGTAAGACGGGAACCATGACAGAAACTAAGGTATCTTAACACGTGATGAATTTTTGACTCACTTTAATACATCCCGTAATTTATCTCCTGTGCATACCTGTGTCCTAATCTTGCCTTTTAAAAAATATATCCAATTGTTTATTTTTTGTCAAGTACTGGTTCGCATATACTAGCATACCTCCTGATTTATCCAAATCTGATTCTAGTTATAAATGATTGTTGTTGTTTTCAACTTTGCTGCTACAAGTTTTGTTACCAACGTAACCATATCGTTGTCAAGAAAATAAAACATTAGCCACGTCTACATTACCTGTTCTTACAGGTGAGGTCTGCAGTAGGGAAGACAGTTCTATCCGATCTGGTAGTCAGTGACCCGTGGCTAGCTTGATAGAGTCAGGGTTGGCGAAACAAAGCTGACCAAGACCCTTTCTCAGTACCTTCAGTAACAGTCCTACCCTGACTAACGGGACAGGGATCTCCACAGTTCCCATGGTGGTGGAGTCTGCTAAAGAAGTATGCACACACCCCCCCCCCGGTTATTATTATTTTTTGTGTGTGTTCCACCCAGGGGCTGTAAAAACCAGCCGCCGTACTCACTCACAAGCTGACATGATGGTGTGCCTCTACATCTTCGCTGCATCCATTGTAAAGAACGTTGGCTCTCAGTTACAGGGAATCAGAAGAAGAAGTGCACGGCGCTACCAAGTGTGACCTCTTGAGAGATCTGTACTGTCCGTGACAGGCTGTCAGTATGCTGTTTGTGATATAGTGTCTTTTGCTTCTCTCAAAGACACACTAAATACTCTGTTTCCCCAGTGACTTCACAAACACTCTGTTTTCTGAATAACAAAACAAAAACCTTTTTTTTTTCCTCAGTCAAATTACAAACACTCTGTTTTCTTTCTCACACTACAGACATTCTATTTTCTAAATCACACCATAAACAATCTATCTTCTTTATCACACTATAAACACTATTTTCCAAATCACACCGCAAACACTCTTTAAGGTAGAATTCTTTTAGCGCGTCCACACGGAACAATCTATCTAGGGCATCTACTGTAATTGTTAACTTGTTGAAGACTTTGGTCTATGTGATTGATCTAGCAGCCTCAATTCTGTTACACTGATATACTCTGTGTAACATTACATGACCCAGGAACAATTAAGGTAGAGTTCATACATGACTGAATTGTATCGGAAAATCAACTGAACATGTCACCTCACAGTTACGTTACAAACATAAATCAACAACCAGCAAACTTTGGGCACTACAAGAGAATTAGATTTATTAATGAAAGCACGTTTGTTTGTGGATGTTGCCAGAATGGGAGTATGTGAAAAGACTGATGGAGTTAAAATTATATGAAGTAGTGTCCGGGCAACTTGACGTCGCCATGGGACAACCTCTCACACGGCGGGATGGTGAAGGACATTGCTTCTTACAGATATTTCTACACTCAAAACTAAAAAAATCTGAGGAACTGTCATGAAAAGGACAATCTTAACAACCACTAAGCATTTCTACAAGGACAGACTACAAATTTACTTACTACTGTTACGAAAGCATAACTAGCTACTAACTATGAAGGAAAACTTCTGTGAATCTACATTTTGAAGGCTTCTCTTTCTGCCTGTCTTAACCTTTTTTTTTCCTCAATGTCGTCTGCGTCTTCCTGCCTCTCCTACCAATTCGTTCAATACAAGTACAAATGCGTGCGAGTCTACAACGGAATTTCCCACTACACACGCCTACAAATATCCTAACTTAATTCTCTGCAGGAGAGACCACTACCTTACTATATATCCAATCATATTACCTATTCATATTCTGTTACATGTTCCCCCTCCCCCCAAGGAAGAGATTTGCCCGTCATATCTCTGATACTACATTTCTAACAGACATATTGAATAATATGATGTAACTCCAGGTCCGGTTAATCTGAATAAGTCAAATTAGGGCAAAGACATTAGCATTTTATTATCTCTAATACATGTGGTCTCTGTAACACATGTCACAGTCAACGCATGTTAACGCATACCTCCCAGGCAACGCATGATACTACATTCTTTCTCCATGTCAACGCATGATACTACATTCTTTCTCCATGTCAACGCATGATACTACATTCTTTCTCCATGTCAACGCATGATACTACATTCTTTCTCCATGTCAACGCATGATACTACATTCTTTCTCCATGTCAGCGCATGATACTACATTCTTTCTCCATGTCAACGCATGATACTACATTCTTTCTCCATGTCAACGCATGATACCACATTCTTTCTCCATGTCAACGCATGATACTACATTCTTTCTCCATGTCAACGCATGATACCACATTCTTTCTCCATGTCAACGCATGATACTACATTCTTTCTCCATGTCAACGCATGATACCACATGCCTCCTACATGACAACGCATGATACCACATGCCTCCTTCACGCATGAATCCGCATAGCATATTCCGCAATCATCGAACAACAATGCATGGATCCCTATGAATCCACTCCTCAATGCATGGGTCTGCATACATTTAACCACAATGCATGATAACAGCATGCACTGGACAGGAATGGTTAACCACTTATTCCCGAAATATTTGCCGGCGAACCCGAGCATCCAGTCAAACCCTCAAACGACACGAAATACAAAAACCTGTTTAACTTCTAGTCTCAGTCAGTAAGATTGTTTAAACAACTCAATCCACAGACAAAATGACGAACTTTCGTCCACATCAAGGATCAAAAGTTGAAAACTAGTATATACTCCAATTAAGTAAAGGCAATTCAGCCTTTCAAAAAATGTTACCATCAGTACTCTCTCTCTCTCTCTCTCTTTCTCTCTAGAGATGAACGCAAACCATAATGCGAAACGCATAGTGGACATCAGCATCAGAGCAACAACTTCTGCATGAATCTGCAGTGGTTCTCTTGGCTCTTTAGATGCGCTAATAACTTCCTTTGAAAATCATCTTCAATAGGGAGATCTACCATATTATTCATATCTCATTCCCAAAGTAATCAATAACATGATAATGATCAACAGGATAATATATCCATACTAACTTTAACTAATGTACTTAGGAAGCTACGGGGGAAAGGAAACTTTCAATTCTACAAAATGGCGACTATTTCTTGTGTAGGTCCACATTCTCACCTTCAGGGCCCCTATACCACGTGGATATCATCTTCCATAGTTCAAACTCTACAACATGGATATCATCTCTCATGGTTCAAGCTCTACAACATGGATATCATCTCTCATGGTTCAAGCTCTACAACATGGATATCATCTTCCATGGTTCAAGCTCTACAAAATGGATATCATCTCTCATGGTTCAAGCTCTACAAAATGGATATCATCTTCCATAGTTCAAACTCTACAACATGGATATCATCTTCCATGGTTCAAGCTCTACAACATAGATATCATCTTCCATTGTTCAAGCTCTACAAAATGGATATCATCTCTCATGGTTCAAGCTCTACAACATGGATATAATCTTCCATGGTTCAAGCTTTACAACATGGATATCATCTTCCATAGTTCACAACTACCGATTTTAGTGCTCTGCAATTACTAAGGCATTAGCAAAATACTCTAACAATCAAACACAATAATAGTGCCAATAATAAATGACAATATTGTATTAGCCTTCCTTAAAAAAATATAATGTCTTACTACATTGCAATTTCTTCAGTTAAAAACAACTACACCACCATTTTATTCCCATAATACTAAAGTACATTAAAGCAAAACATCAACTAAGTAACTTCAAGTCCACTTGTGAAAATATCTAGTGTCAAAATCCTCGACACATGAATGACGTCATACGATGAACTGTTCAGCACAATGACTTTCAAATGTTCAGTATAAAGTACTGTTCATTATGAATCCCGAAGCACAAAGTCTCTCAATAATACACCCGTTTATATTGGAACTCTTGAGACTTTGCAAGGTCTCTCCATTAATATACATAGTTTATGTTGTAATTCCTAAAAAAAAAGCAGTCTCTTAACTATATACAGTTTATGTTGTAATTCCTGAAAATGCTGGATCAAATTATGCACTGTTCATGTTGCAAAACTTTAAAATGTCGGGTCTCTCTGAATGTGATGGTTCAGGATCAAACTTCTCAGCTGTTGACTGGTAACAACAAGCTTCATGATTAACAAGTTGAGGTGGTAGCTGACATCTCAAATTTCTCAAGTTGGCTGATAATTGAAGCTGAGATCTGGAATCTCTCAGCAATGTCACTGGAGATAAAGACAACCAACCAAACTCAATTCTGACCTACCTAGACTCATTTTCCGTCGGGGTATAACATCCAGCGGACCCAACGTTGACACGCTGATAAGACAAGAGGGATAGCAAGAACCACAAACTGAACCCTAACGCTAATAACAACAATGTTCTGGCTATCCAACAACTTGAAGACTGCTGTGATGAACTGCTGTATGCAACACAGCTGTGGGCCTGAAAAAGTCGTGTATGAACTGGTCGTGACGTGGCCTGACACGGCGCCACTATAAACGTATTGGTTTTCTTCTCTATGCTGATGGCTGTAGTGTGCCTTCAACGTTTTTGTGGAGCTTCCCTGGCCCAGGAATAATTAAGGTAGAGTTCATACACGACTGCTAATTGTACAGAAAAATCAACTGACACATGTCATTTCACAGTTGCGTTACAAACATAAATCAACAACTACCTAACTCTGGGCACTGCAAGAGAATCAGATTTATTGATGAAGGCCCTTTGTTTGTGGATGTTGCCAAATGGGAGTATGTGAAAAGACTGATGGAGTTAAAATTATATGAAGTATTGTCCGGGCTATTTAGCGTCGCCATGGGTCAAGCTCTCACACGACGGGATGGTGAAGCACATTGCTTCTTATAGATATTTCTACACTCAAACTAAAAATTTAAGGAACTGTCATGAAAAGGACAATCTTAACAATCACTAAGCATTGTACAAGGACAGACTACACATATACTTACTACTATTATGAGAGCACAACTAACTACTAACTATAAAAGAAAAAACGTCTGAGAATTTACATTTTGAGATCTTCTCACTTCTGCCGGTCCTAACCGTTTTCTTTTATCTCGTCTGCTTTCTTCCTCCGTCTCCTACCAATTCGTTCATTACAAGTGTAACAGTATATTGTTAACTTTAATAGTTCAGCTACTTGATTATGTTCCATTGTTGTAATCGTGATTTTTTTTTTTTGTCCACGGGAAAAGAAAGCTAAGGTAATTTACATGGGATATTTGAGGGAAAGTTTTTCTAGGTATCAACGATTGGAATATCTGTGTTGACATAGAAGTCTAAATTTAGTAGTAGAGTTTTTATTGTTTGTCTTAGGAACCAAAGTGTAGGACAACATGATTATTTCACGTGGAATGGTTTTTCTTCATTATAGAATTTTCCAGACTTATGGGAAGATTTACAAGGGCTTATTTAAACTTGAGTAACTTTTATTGAAGGTCTTTGTGTGTAGGATTTTTGTGTAGAATGTTTTGCTAAGTAGTCATAATTCCCAGTGGAGTAGTTGCAAGTCAGTTTTAGAATGTAATAGTTGTAGCTCAGCATATTGTCCTTTAGGACGGTGTTATTTTGATATGTAGATGTTAGTAGTGTTGCCCTTGTCAGAACAGATTTGTGTGTTCGGGAGATATGTTGGAAGTTCACTATACATTAAGTAATTGTTTTTACTTGCTTATTGTTGTCACGCTTTTCTTCCCCATGGCTCTGACTACGCGCCTGGTGAGCTCTTGTATTGCTTTGTTAATTCACCCTGCCATGTTGGCAGCTCGTTTTTCCGTCCTCATCGTCATCTTCCATCATTCATTTTTCCATTCAATAAATGTCTGATGTGTATCTTGGTAGTTAGTCTATTCATTACCATCATGGAGTTTCCTTCCTGTTAGTCTTGTTGAGTGAGTGGAAAGTCCTGTAAAAGTTTTCATACGTGACACTGCTGTTTTTGTTGTGGCAGTTGCGAACCTGGCATTGTTGTTGTATCACTCGGGGTATACCATAGTAACAAGTTTGCTTCTTTGGTACAGTAGGATTACCAACTCTTACAGGCAACAACAACATGTTGTGTTTGTAATACAGTTAAATGTCCATCTCTCTTATTCACACAGGCATACGCCTTTACAAGTACAAATGCGTGCGACTTTACAACGGATTTTCCCGCTGCACACTCCTACAAATATGCTTCTTCTTCTTCTTCTTCTTTTTCTTCTTCTTCTTCGTTCGCTTCTACCACCAAGACCGCCCCGCGATCCTACTGAATTTACGCATGTGGTCCACGTTAAGTCCTGTGCTCCCCTGTGTGGTCCAGGACGGGATCCCCGAGAGGACAACATGGGGTTCAGAGTGTCGCAGGGCTTGAGCCTGTATTTTTGGTGGGTTTCTGAAGCGGATTGCGTGACACCGTGGTTTTAGTTGCACCAGTTTAGTTTAGAGTTGGACTTTCTCACCGGAAGACCTCGACGTGTTTAGGATATCAGTGCATCCCCGCTGGGTGAGAGGTGGTAGCCCACCCAGGCCAGAGTTGGACCTTCTCACCGGAAAACCTTGACGTGTTTTGAGATACCCGTGTATCACCGCCGGGTGAGAGGTGGTTGCCCATTCAGTCCAGAGTTGGAATTTCTCACCGGAAAACCTCAGCGTGATTAGGATACGCAAACATCCCCGCCGGGTGAGAGGTGGTTGCCTATCTAGACTTCCCTGGTCCAGTGTCTCCGACTTCAGCATTTTGCGGTCGTGGCCGCTACCCTTCCTAGTTGTGACCAGGATGGAGCTTTTGTCCAGGAGGACGAATCCTCGCCACTAGTGACTTCCACCCATGGGTTGAGGAGGTTTAGGCATATTATCCCAGTATGGGCGTGTTTGGGACGTGACCGACCTCTAGAGCAGAGGTACTGTGACATGCATAGCCTTCAAGATTCACCCCTGGTGTGAGCCGGTTTAGGCAAAATTCACCAGTATGGGTGTATATCAGGCGTGACCGACCTCTAGAGCGGAGGTGGCATGACATGTCTAGCCATCAAGTTCCACCCTTGGTGTGTGCCGGTTTAGGCATATTTCACCAGTGTAGGTGTGTTTCGGACGTGGCCGGCCTCTAGATCAGAGGTGCCGTGGTATGTGTAGCTCTCGCAGCGATACTACTGGACATACCGATTAAACTTCACTTTATCCTTTCCACCACCTTTTTCACATCGGCACCGCACAGCAACCTCTATTTCTTTTCCGCATTTACTTCCTTGACCGGGAGGAGCTTCACTCCACGCGCGGCATTCGAAGAGTCTCGCCAGCAGTGTCTTAACCTCTGGGACAAGCCGGTTCATGCATTTCACCCGATATGATTGCACTCAGGACGTGGCCGACCTCCAGACCAGAGGTGCCGTGATTTGACTGCTTGCTTCGGTTTATCCTTTCTACCACCTTTTCCGCAGTGATGCTGCACGGCAACCCCATTTGCACCTTCCTTCATTGGCCGGGAAGAGCACCGCTCCACGCACGGCAGCTGAAGAATCTCGCCAACAGCGGCAGATGAGCTACCAAACGTGCCACTCATCTACCCTAAGTATCTGGTTTTCAGGCGCCAGATATTCGCCGTCGCCCCTTCTCCTGTCAGTTTAAACAGTTCTGCCACGGGAAGGCTAGGAGCTGGATTTGACTGCCAGAGGCTGTTTGAGACGCAATAACAGTCCTTAGAATCTACAAATATGCAAAGTTAACTCTCTTCAGGGGAGACTACTATCATATATATATATATATATATATATATATATATATATATATATATATATATATATATATATCCAAGCCTATTACCTAATCCTACACTGTTACACTCCCTCCATTCTACAAGAGAGGCTCTATTGTGACGCTGAAAACCTGGGACTGATTCCCGCATTTGTGGGAGAGACTGGTACCGATGTCTGAGCTAACGACAAAGAAGAAATATGGCAAATGAAATGTACTGAGAGTAAGAAATAAAATATAACAAGCGAGCATTGTTGGAAGGAGAGAATAAAATATGAGAATTTTAAAAGAAATCGAGAAATAAATAAAATATGGTAAATGAAATGACATAAAGGTTAAAAAAAAAGAAAAAGGTAAATCATGCTTTACGGGCACATGGGGATATGATGTTGGTGCCCATATTTGCCTTGACCTGTCAGCACACTAGATGGTGATGTGGTCATTTCCAGTGTTTCCTTGGTGATGTGGTCATTTCCCATGTTTCCTTCCCCATCCTCGAAAGAAATCGGTTATCCTTTCTACATTTCTACTGGGGCGCTTCCGACCGTATTCGAACTTCCAATCTTCGTCATGAGAGACTAGTGCACTAACCACTTCGCCACTCAAACACCGCAAATGACATAAAAGCTAAGCTTTGTTTTAAAACATAGACCTGAATGCGATGGATTGTGATTGCTGCCATGGTTATAAATTGTGGACTTAAATGTAATATCAGTGTGAGGAAAATCATGCGATGATAGAAAGTGTGAACAAAAATAATTACATAGTGTGGTTTGCTATTGCTCTTCAGAAGTCACAGCAGCAACAACAACAACAACAACAACAGTAACAGTAACAACAACAACAACAATAACAACAAAACAACAATAACAACAACAAAACAACAAAAGCTGTGGAGAGGGACAGATAGAACAAAAAAAAATAGGGTTTTTAAGGGCATGCATCTTTTCAATCGACTTCCGTTTCAGAGATGGATGGCGCTAGGTCGAAATATGATCGTTTCACGCTTCCACAAGCGACACCTCGACTGACCGTCATGAAATTCGACGTGGATCTGCATTTCTGCGATGTCCGTTGATAGCGCTTGTGAAGCTGTGACCCATAGCAATAGACCTGGACACTTAACAAAACAGCCGAGAAACATATACGTTTTTCTATAGAGAAGAAGGTTGGTTCTATACTGAAGAAGGTTGGTTAGCAAAGAAGAGTAAACAAAGAAAAAAAAGTATTTCAGACATGAAACGTCGTGAAAGTTTGAAGAAGATAGTCTTGGAACAATACATATTGGAAAAAAAGAAAGAAGAAGACCAAGGCGAAGATGGGAATAAGACATTGCTGATGGTTTGCAAATGGATGCCCCAGTAACAGGGCACACTGGTTACAACAGAGAGGTCTTCAAGAGAGCTGTTAGGGAGACAAAGTTCTGCAAAGGACATGTAAATGAATGAATGAAGGAGTTTGTTAAGATCAGATCGGTTACACATATCTCCATACTCTGTGTTGCAGGATGATGTATACAAGGGACCTAACTGACTAAAAAATAAACTAAACTAATGTTAAGTTTCTGGACCCTTCTCTCGCCCATGTTATTAAACGTGTATGTTTCTGGCAGGATTTAGAACAGCTGATAAATATCTTCCTTATTGCTGCAACTGTAACAGCATCAAACTCTTTATACAACAATCTACTGCAACAGTCGCATGTATACGTTTATACAGCAACCTACTACAGGAGTCTCATATAGAAGTTTATACAACAATCTACTGCAACAGTCGCATACGCAAATTAATACAACATTCTAAAACAGCAGTCGCATGCACAAGTTTATACAACAATCTACTACAGCAGTCGCCTGTTCAAGTTTATACCACAATCTACTACAGCAGTCGCATCTATAAGTTTATACAACAATCTACTACAGGAGTCTCATATAGAAGTTTATACAACAATCTACTGCAACAGTCGCATACGCAAATTAATACAACATTCTAAAACAGCAGTCGCATGCACAAGTTTATACAACAATCTACTAAAGCAGTCGCCTATACAAGTTTATAGAAGCTACTACAGCAGTCGCATGTATACGTTTATACAACAATTTACTACAGCAGTCGCATGTATACGTTTATACAACAATCTACTACAGCAGTCGCATGTATACGTTTATACAACAATCTACTACAGCAGTCGCATATATACGTTTATACAACAATCTGCTACAGCAGTCGCCTGTACACGTTTTTACAAGCTACTACAGGAGTCGCATGTATACGTTTATACAACAATCTACTACAGCAGTCGCATGTACAAGTTTATACAATGATCTACTACAGCAGTCGCATGTACAAGTTTATACAAGAATCTACTACAGCTTAGTGGCCCAAAGTCCATGGGGGGCCCAATCAGCCCATGGAGATATATGTACGTGGTATATGTTGATTAATCTTTACTTTAGAGTGTGTTTTTCTGACTATTGAAAGTACTAGTAAAAAATGTATAATTCTACTATGTGTAGTTTAATTCCTAACATTACTTGCATAGGTTAGAGAGGAGTAATGGGGGCCCAGTGCAATTCTTGGCCCAGAGGCCCCTGATGCTGTTAAGACGGCCCTGATTACAGAAGTCTCATGCATAAATTTATACAACAACAAACTACAATAGTCGTAGGCGGCAGACAGTTTATGAACCATATAAAGCCAGCTGTCGCAAGAAGTCATCAATTGTTTCTCCCACTTAGAAGATCTTTCTTCGGCTGAACAAATCGTTTATGATGGTCTTTACAACTTCTTCTTATTGCTTGCTTATAGCTGGGCAACAAGTGGGACTGATAGCCTTAATTATGATGTAGGTAGAGACACATGTCTCCCTGGCATTGCTAGCAGCAAATACAATTACTAATTTCTGGCTGAGATTATTTAGAAAAGTGTTTAAATTCAGTTTCAGTTTTAGAGCAAACTTGAATATTCACTGAGTGAGCTCTCTACATTCTTGAGAGTACAGTGTTTTTTATTCATGTATTTTTTTTTCTAATCATTACTTCAGAAAGTTTCTCTAACTTCTGTCTTCACATGATATTTCTAGAAAATCTCTCTCTCTCTCTTTCTCACTCACTCTATCTCTCTTTCTCTCTCTCCCTCTCTGAACTTTAAGTGTCGAAGGCACATGGGGTTTCCGCAAGTGTTTTCCACAAAGGCCTCTCTTTTGCCTTTTTTCGCTCTTGCCCAAGTGAGCCCTCTATTGCTCAACATCCTCTCTGTTGTTCTTCTCCATGTCTCCTTTGGTCTACCTTTACTTCTGTTCCCCTGTGGTGTCAATCTTAGTGCTATTTTTGGTAGTGAGTTGTCAGTCATCCAGAGCACATGTCCCAACCATCGCAACCATCGCCAGTGTCTTTCCTCAATAATTGCTGTCAGTGGCTTCGTCTGCATTTCTGCCAACAAGATGTTATTTCTTATGGTGTTTGGCCAAAATATTCTTCTACTTCCTCGGAAACATTTAGCCCGGAAAGAATTCAGCTTGTTTTCAATAGTTTTGGTGATTCTTCAGCATTCACTTTCATAGAGTAGTACACTTAGAACATTACTCTTAAATATCCTGATTTTTGTTTTGATGGTTAGTTGTTTTAGATTTCCATATAGTCTGTATTGTTAATAAACCACCCCTTATTTTTCCTGGATCAAATTTATGCCCTCTGAGTATTTATTGATTGTTGGAGGAGCTAGAGTGACTGAGATGATGTTAATTTTCCAGACACAAAGGTTTTTTGGGGGAGCTGATATGGACACCAGGTGACAGAGGAGAAGAACCTGGGTAGGATCGTCAGGAGAGGCTCGGATAATTGAGAGTGTTCCAGGCACAGCTGTACTTCACTGGACACCATCTCGTTACATTAGGCTAGCGACTTCAGCCACGAGCACCAGAGAAATCTCCACTGACGGCCACGTGACGGCTGATAAAGAATGCCTAAAATTAACAGATGAAGAAGTGATATTGGGGATGAGAAGCAAGATGAGAGAAAAAAGTAATAAGTAATAATCATCATCGCAAACCAAAAATCACAACTACATAATAATTAATAAAATATAATATCAGAAAAAATATTTTACAATAGTACACATCCCTGTTTCACTCCTGTTTGTACCCTACAGATATTGGAGGTGTATTCTCCACAGATCACTTTGCACTGAAAACCCTCGCATAGTACTTTGATGACATTCACTATCTTATGGGGGAGGCCATGCCATCTTAGGATTTTCCACAGTACGTCTCTGTTGGCACTGTCAAAGGTTTTCTCGAAATCTATAAACAATGCACGTGTTGTGCTATGCCACTCATTTGCCTGCTCTAATATTTTCTAAGCACAAATATGTGGTCTATGCATGATCTTCCTTTCCGAAGTCCTGCCTGCTCTTTCCGAAGTTTTTCCTCAAGTGTTGGTACAATTCTGTTGATGATTATTCTGCAAAATACTTTACTGGTGAGTGGCAGGAAGAAATGCCTCTTCAGTTCCCGCAATCTCTGAGGTCACCCTTCTTTGGTAGTTTTACTATAAGGCCAGTTTTCCACTCCTCTGGAGCTTTTTCTAGATCCAAAATTTTTTGTAGTATCCGGCAGACTTGTTTTGGTGTTTCTGTTTCTTCTGCTTTCAACATCTCAGCAGTCACTTCATCTTAACCTGGTGCCCTGTCTAATGTTAACTTCTTTATTGGCTCCTTTATTTCACTTTATTGTTATTGGTCCTGTATTGATGTTTAATTCCGTGTTTGCTTCAGGTATGTCTGTTGTTTGTGCTGCTTGTGTTCTGTTTAGTAGGGTGTTAAAGTGTTCCCTCCATCTTTCAATTTTTTTCTCTTCCACCACTGATTATTTGTCCCTTATGTGTCCTTATATGTGCGCACACATCTTGTTGCCAAGTTACCTGTCATCTGCTTTGTGATTTTGTATATGGTTTTCATGTCATTTGCATATGCTCTTTCTCTGCTGCTTCTGCTAAGTTGTCATAGTATTGACGTTTATCTTGACGGCACGATTCCTTCACCTCTTTGTCTTTTTGCGCATATTTATTTAAGACTTGTTTTTTAGCCTTTGTGATTTGATGCTGAGTAATTTCCTTTCTGTGCTCTATCTTTTCCCATGTGGTTTTGCTTATCAATTCCTCTTTTTCTCCTTTTCCGATATCCCAGAACCTCTTTTGCTGTTTTCTGTAGTATTTCATTCATATAGACATTCCTGCTTTGTCTTGTAGGGCACTGAAGAAGTTCTTAAGTACTATTGAGAATTCATTCCTTGTTTGCCGATCGTTCAGTTTTGTCGTATCAAAGCGTGTCTTTCTTGGTTCTCCGATTTTGGCTATCCTTAATTTAGTCTTAATTTCGATACCAGAAGGTTGTGATTACTTCCTACATCTGCTCCTTTCCTTGCTCTCACATCTTGTAGTGATTGTTTCCACTGATTGTTTATCAGTAAGTGATCAATTTGGTTTTCTCTGGTTTTGTCCGTGGACCTCCAAATCACTTTATGGATGTTTTTATGTTGGAAAATTCTCGTTATGATGGTCATCACGTTTTCTTCAGTCTTTCTCCATTTTCATTTATTTCTCCAATTCCTTCTCTTCCCATGATTCTTCTTCTATCTTCATTTCTCTCACCTACTTCTGCATTGAAGTCCCCCAAGATGAGTAGCATATCATGCTTGGGTATTGTTTCTACTGTGGCTTGGAGGCTGTTGTAAAAATTTTGTTTCAATTCCTCTTCAGCTGCTTCTGTTGGTGCATAACAAACTATAATAGACAGCTTCGTGAATCTTGAATTGAAGCGTGCATATAATGATCTCTCATTTATAGGGGTCCATTTCAGCAATACTCGTGATGCTTCTTTTGTCTTAATCAGAGCAACACCTCCTTCTTGATGATGTTCTTTAGCTGACCATATTATTGTATCTTCTGTGTGCTGTGTTGTTAATTTCCTTCTGCCTTGTCCTGTCCATCTTGTTTCTTGTATTCCTAGTATGTCTAGTTTGTATCTGTGCATTTCCTTGATGGTTTATACTAGTTTTCCGGTCTGGTTAAGTGTTCTTACATTCCAGCTGCCTATTTGCATCTTGTGTTTAGGTTCCAGGAGGTCTGCAGTCGGGCTGGGGACTTCCAGTGGCTGGCTTTCATCCACAACCTTCATGGGCTCAGTTTCCTGATAAGCATTTCTCCTTCCACCTGCATTTGTTTTTTCCCTTGCTTCTGTTTCTGTAGAAGTTTGATAGTCTTTTTTTTTTTAACCAGATAGGATTGCTGGCCCTATGCCGAACCGTCCTTAGTCGCCTTGTATTATCATGCGTGGTAGGGTCCCATACGGGAGTCTGGAAATGATAATGATGTTGATAATCTTCCGATGTTTCGTAATAATAAAATTTCGTTTATGCGGCCCCCCCCCCCAACAGCCTCTCCTGTGTGTAGTTTACTACGTAGACTCACCCTCTCTTGTCTAAATACGTAGATTCACCACTCTTTTGTCTAAAAACATGGACACACTACTCTCTTGTCTGAAAACACAGACTCACTCTCTCTTGTCCAAATACGTAGATTCAATACTCTCATGTATAAAAACATAGACTCACTGTTTGTTTGTATAAATACTTAGATTCACTACTCTCTTGTCTAACACGTAGATTCATCACTCTTAAATCACCACGTAGATTCCCCGTTTCTTTTGTCTTGTGTTGAATATAATATACTTCATTTCAGAACTCTTCTAAAAAGAAGAACGAAAATGTATTTCAATAAAGTCACGTGATCAACAGCTAAGAAATATCACGTGTTCACGGTCCTAAAACTTCAGACTTTGACCACGCTATCAACCAGAACAAGATGGCGGCTACAACCATCATCTTCACTCTACTGAGTATAGTTCTGATGATCTTGATGCACAAGTGCAGGGTCGGAAGAGAAGTGGATTACAACAGTTTGTTTTAATTCTAGGGATGAATTTTTAAAAAAAGACGACGCCTTCTCACTACGCTCCACCACCGTAGACATGATGATGAGTCCTCCACGCTAGTCAGTTAGAGCTAGAGCAACAAAACGTTATTACTATTAAAGAAATCACGAAGATATAAGATCGGGTCTTGACCATCAATAGTTCGGCCAACCTTCCTAGTCGTATTGGCTTCTTTACTATCTTTATATATATATATATATATATATATATTATATATATATATTCTTCTTATATCTTATATCCTTCCCGTGCGTTAGACGTCACATAGGGCTCGCAAGGTAGTTCGCCAATTTTTTCTGTCTTCGGCGAGTCTTTCAACCTCATCAAGGGATTTTATGCCTGTTAATTTGGCCTCTTCAGAGTTTCACGCGGTCTGCCCCTTTTTCTTTGGCCTGTTGTGTTTCACTTGATAGCTTATTTTGGGATTCTCTGATCGTTTCTTGTCATTACGTGACCAACATATGTCCATCTTCTTTTCCTGATCACCCATGAGACTGGTTGTTGTTCAGTCATCTGTCTTATCTCTGCGTTGTTCTTGAATTCGTTCCACTTGATGCCGAGTGTTTTCCTTAGGCATTTGTTTTCAAAAGAGTCTAATTTCTTTTCTATTTCTTTAGTTGTTTTCCAGCTTTCGCATGCATAAATGGGTGTGGATATTACATTTGAATTGAATAGTCTTAACTTGGTTTATATATATATATATATATATATATATATATATATATAGAGAGAGAGAGAGAGAGAGCAGTTGCACTGGTCTCTCATGGTGAAGATCGGGGGTTTGAATCCGGCCGGAGGCACCCCAGTCACCCAGCTGTAGAAATGGGTACCCCACTTCTTCTGAAGTTGGGGAGGGAAAGGCGGCCAGGCGTGATACTGACCATATCACCCTCTAGTATGCTGACAGGTCAAGGAAAATATCGGCACTAACACCATATCCTTATGTGCCTCTAAGGCATGACAGGTTTACCTTTACCTTTTTACCTATATAGGGTAGTGTCACTAATTTATTTTATTACTTTGTATTATAAATTAATACTTATTATTATTAGAACGGATGTGACGTCCAGCATTCTCAATGCATGTTAAACATAGCATTTAATCTGTTGAGATCACTTTCTGGAATTACCCTCCAAAAGGAGCCAGTAGGGTATCCTCTAAGGCAACAAGCGTCTGGGATTGTTCAGAAATGTTATGAGTCACTCTTGGTCCGCCTTACTTGTGGTCACTGTTTATGTATAACGCTAAACGTAGCCAACGTTTAAAAAGCTGCCTTCTTCCTAAACCTAGGCTAGATCTGTACTAGAAAAGCTTTGCATACTCTGCAGTACAGCTCTGGAACTCCCTCCCGCTACGCTGCACCAGTTATCACAGACACACTAACATACATATACAATTTGTGCATTGACAAATATTATTTCCCTGACGCATTCAAACTCGCCAAAGTTTTTCCTCTTTTTAAATCTGAACAGATTAGTGACCTATCAAATTATAGAACCATATCCATTCTGTCGTCATTATCTAAACCTCTTGAAAAACATATACAAAATTAGCACTTCTACACATGCAAGAAAACAATCTACTAATAGACAGTCAATCAGGTTTTAGACCAAATCACACCTGCCACACAGAATTAACTAAAATGACAGAAAGCTGGTTGTCTAATATAAATGAAGACAAATTGTGTGGTGTTGTCTTTGTTGATTTCAAGAAAGCCTTCGATATGATTGATCATGAAATTCTTGCAAAAAAGCTGGAAGATTATAGATTACACCCTGACCTAACAAATTTATTACATCTTTTCTCTCAGGTAGAAAACAAGTAGTCTGCTTTAGAAACTAAATATCTGACTCTTCTGTGGTTGATACCGGTATTCCTCAAGGCTTCATTCTTGGTTCTCTTCTCTTTGCTATCTACATTAACGACTTATCACTATATTTAAAGCACTCTTCGTGTGATCTTTTTGCCGATGACTGACCTGTTTACAGTAGTGATTACGACATCAATAACCTACAGACAATGCTCCAAAATGATATAAACAGTTTGATTAAATGGAGTAATTAAAATGGTATGTTAATAAACAACACCAAAACAAAATCCATGCTCATCACTACAAGACAGAAACTGCAGAATCCAACAAAAACTTCACTACAGCTTTGTGCTTGGAATAAGGCAATAGAAAATGTTCATGAACATAAAACTCTAGGGCTCATCATTGATCATTGGAATTCTCATGTACATAACGTAACAAACTTGATTGCAACAAAAGTTTACTAACTAGCCAAAATTAAACACTTTATCAACAAGGACACAAGAAAGATGTACTACATATCACACATACAAACACACTTAGATTACTGTTCCACAATCTGGGATGGATGCTCAGTCTCAAACATAAAAGGGCTCAACTCACTTCACAAACGAGCATTAAATCTGATTTGTGACAAACACCCAGTAAAGACTGTAGATCAGCACACACAACTCTTCTTCTTCTTCTTCTTCGTTCACTTCTACCACCAAAACCGCACTGTGATCCTACTGAATTTACGCCTGTGGTCCTCGTTAGGTCCAGTGGTCTCCTGTGTGGTCCCCGAAAGGACCACACGAGATCCACGAGAGGACCACAAGGGGTTCAGAGTATCGCAGGGCTTGAGACTGTATTCTTGGTGGGTCTCTGAAGCGGATTGCGTGACACCGTGGTTTTCGTTGCACCAGTTTAGTCTAGAGTTGGACTTTCTCACCGGAAGACCTCGACGTGTTTAGGATATCAGTGCATCCCCGCTGGGTGAGAGGCGGTAGCCCACCCAGATCAGAGTTGGATCTTCTCATCGGAAAACCCCGACGTGTTTGAGATACCCGTGTATCACCGCCGGGTGAGAGGTGGTTGCCCATTCAGTCCAGAGTTGGACTTTCTCACCGGAAGACCTCAGCGTGATTAGGATACACAAACATCCCCGCCGGGTGAGAGGTGGTTGCCTATCTAGACTGCCCTGGTCCAGTGTCTCCGACTTCAGCATTTTGTGGTCGTGGCCGCTACCCTTCCTAGTTGTGACCAGGATGGAGCTTTTGCCTAGGAGGACGAATCCTCGCCACTAGTGACTTCCACCCATGGGTTGAGGAGGTTTAGGCATATTATTCCAGTATGGGCGTGTTTGGGACGTGACCGACCTCTAGAACAGAGGTACTGTGACATGCGCAGCCTTCAAGATTCACCTTGTTGTGAGCCGGTTTAGGCATAATTCACCAGTATAGGTGTATATCAGGCATGACCGACCTATAGAGCGGAGGTGGCATGACATGTCTAGCCATCAAGTTCCACTCCTGGTGTGTGCCGGTTTAGGCATATTTCTCCAGTGTAGGTGTATAACGGACGTGGCCGGCCTCTAGAGCAGAGGTGCCGTGGTATGTGTAGCTCTCGCAGCGATACTACTAGACATACCGATTAAATTTCACTTTATCCTTTCCACCACCTTTTCACATAGGCACCGCACATCCACCTTTATTTCTTTTCTTCATTTCTTCCTTGACCGGGAGGAGTTTCACTCCACGCGCGGCATTCGAAGAGTCTCGCCAGCAGTGTCTTAACCTCTGGGATAAGCTGGTTCATGCATTTCACCCGATATGACTGCACTCAGGACGTGGCCGACCTCCAGACCAGAGATGCCGTGATTTGATTGTTTGCTTCGCTTTATCATTTCTACCACCTTTTACACAGTAGTGCCGCGCTGCAACCCCATTTGCACCTTTCTTCATTGGCCGGGAGGAGCACCGTTCCACGCACGGCAGCTGAAGAATCTCGCCAACAGCGGTAGATGAGTTACCAAACGTGCCACTCATCTACCCTAAGTATCTGGTTTTCAGGCACCAGATATTCGCCTTCGCGCCTTCTCCTGTCAGTTTAAACAGTTTTGCCACGGGGAGGCCAGGAGCTGGACTTGACTGCCAGAGGCTGTTTGAGACGCACGCCGTTGGAGTGGAGATTGAATTCTCCACCGCACCTCCGGCACTAACAGTCCTTAGAACCACACACAACTCAGAATTCTACCCTTCAAATATAGAGTTATTTTTAACAAGGTTAAGTTTGTTCACAGAATTTTATCGCACAATGCTCCGCCTTACTTGTGGTCACTGTTTACGTATAACACTAGACATAACCAGCGTTTAAAAAACTGCCTCCTTCATAAACCAAGGATTGATCTGTACAAGAAAAGCCTTGCATACTGTGCAGTACAGCTTTAGAACACCCTCCCCTACCATTTAAAATTCATTAGTAATACTTGATCCTTTAACTCAAACCTGTTTCATTATTTATTTGCTTGTAGTTATATGCCTCCATAGAATAACCAGCACTCTCTCAACCCATGACTCACCAGCCATCGAGTACTAAAATGACATAGCTCGAAAAGTAACTCGTTAGATATTGTTAGAAATTATTTTAATGTGTGTTTTAAAAAAACATATGTTAGAAGATCTGTACTGATAATGTGTTTTTGATTATGTATGCACAGGACAGGCATTTGTGGAAAACCCTTGTGGAAACCCCATGTGCCCTGGGCACTTAAGGTTCAGAGAGATATATCTATATGTGCGCGTGTATGTGTGTGTGTAAGTGCTATTTTATTAGGTTAATTACTTCTTCTCTTTTATTTTGAATGTAATAGTTTAATCTTACTTTCTTTTGATATGTTTTTTTTCTAACATAATCTTACTTTCTTTTTTTTATATGTTTTTTTCCTAATGTAATTTGTATACTTGTATTAAATCGAGTGTGTGGGAAGAATGAGAGATGGAGTGATTTAGGACAGAATGTAAGACGGGTAGAGTGCCTAATTCTTTATCCTTTAAAAATAAAGATTCATTTATTCATTCATTCCCCTACCATTTAAAATCCATTAGTAATGCTTCATCCTTTAACTCAAACTATTTCCCTTATTTACTTGCTTGTATTTATATGGCTCCATAGAATAACCATGGCTCGCGAGCCACCAAGTTCTAAAAGGACATAATTTGAAAAGTAATTTTCTAGATTTATGGTTCTAAGGACTGTTACTGCGTCTCAAACAGGCTCTGGCAGTCAAGTCCAGCTCCTGGCCTCCCCGTGGCAGAACTATTTAAACTGACAGGAGAAGGGGCGAGGGCGAATATCTGGCTCCTGAAAACCAGATACTTAGGGTAGATGAGTGGCACGTTTGGTAGCTCATCTGCCGCTGTTGGCGAGATTTTTCAGTTGCCATGCGTGGAGCGGTGCTCCTCGTGGCCAATGAAGAAAGGTGCAAATGAGGTTGCCGCGCAGCATCACGGCGGAAAAGGTGGTAGAAAGAATAAAGCGAAGAAAACAGTTAAATCACGGCACCTCTGGTCTAGAGGTCGGCCACGTCCTGAGTGCACTCATATCGGGTGAAATGCATGAACCAGCTTGCCCAGAGGTTAAGACACTGCTGGCGAGACTCTTCAAATGCCGCGCATGAAGTGAAGCTCCTCCCGGTCAAGGAAGAAATGCGGAAAAAAAATAAAGGTTGCTGTGCGGTGCCGATGGGAATGGTGGTGGAAAGGATAAAGTGAAATTTAATCGGTATGTCCAGTAGCATCGCTGAGAGAGCTATACACACCACGGCTCCTCTGCTCTAGAGGCCGGCCACGTCCGTTATACACCTACACTGGAGAAATATGCCTAAACCGGCACACACCAGGAGTGGAACTTGATGGCTAGACATGTCATGCCACCTCCGCTCTAGAGGTCGGTCACGCCTGATATACACCCATACTGGTGAATTTTGCCTAAACCGGCTCACACCAGGGGTGAATCTTGAAGGCTATGCATGTCACAGTACCTCTGCTCTAGAAGTCGGTCACGTCCCAAACACGCCCATACTGGGATAATATGCCTAAACCGGCTCAACCCATGGGTGGAAGTCACTAGTGGCGAGGATTTGTCCTCCTGGACAAAAGCTCCATCCTGGTCACAACTAGGAAGGGTAGCGGCCAACGACCACAAAATGCTGAAGTCGGAGACACTGGACCAGGACAGACTAGATAGGTAACCACCTCTCACCCGGCGGGGATGTATGCGTATCCTAATCACGTTGAGGTTTTCCGGTGAGAAAGTCCAACTCTGGACTGGATAGGCAACCACCTCTCACCCGGCGGTGATACACGGGTATCTCAAAACACGTCGAGGTTTTCCGGTTAGAAGGTCCAACTCTGGTCTGGGTGGGCTACCGCCTCTCACCCAGCGGGGATGCACTGATATCCTAAATACGTCGAGGTCTTCCTGTGAGAAAGTCCAACTCTAGACTAAACTGGTGCAACGAAAACCACGGTGTCACGCAATCCCGCTTCAGAGACCCATCAAGAGTACAGGCTAAAGCCCTGCGATACTCTGAACCCCTTGTGGTCCTCTCGTGGATCTCGTGTGGTCTTTTCGGGGACCACACAGGAGACCACGGGACCTAATGAGGACCACAGGCGTAAATTAAGTAGGATCGCAGTGCGGTTTTGGTGGTAGAAGCGAACGAAGAAGAAAGAAGAAGAGGAAGAAGCTAAATTTATTTTTGAAATTATTTTAATAATTGTTAAAGAATATATGTATTATAATCAGTATTATATATATATATATATATATATATCTTTATACATATATATATATTTTTTTCAGTATATAACTATACTGAAAATGTATTTTTATTTAGGTATATGACTGCCCGTCCCAAGCGCTATTTTGTTAGGTTTATTACTTCTTCTCTTATACTGTGAATTAATAGTTTAATTTTGCACTGTTTTGACATGTTTTTTTTTGTCATGTAATGTGTATACTTGTATTAAATTGAATGTGTGAGAGGAATGAAAGACGGAGGGATAAAGGTCGGAACGTAAGACGGAGATGCGTGTCCAATTCTTTAACCATTAAAAATAAAGATCATTCATTCATTCCTAGCATGCCTCAAGCTTATCCATTTGTTTGGGAGAACGAGTATACCAATAAAGATGTATGATGTTAATGAAATCGACCTCTCCGATTACAATATTTGCACTATGGCACTGTGCGTTGGTGTGCTTAAAAATAAATTGATGACAGAGATACGAATATCTCATTTGGAGGATAAAGAGGGACTGATGATCTCATCCAAATGTTATTGTGCATTCGCAAGTCCCCATTGTAAACACGTGCACGTCAGTAGGTCCACCTGCCCAGATACAGATCCGACCATCAAACTGTCCCCTCCATATCCTTTATGTTCTACAATAGCATAGCCAGCAAACCTCCCTCCGGATTGTCTCCAGACCAGTCGATGACCATCGTTACAATCCACATAAAATCTAGATTCATCACAGAAGACAACACGGGGTCAATGATTTGCAGTTCACTTGCTAGGTCGAGTTGCCCTGCTCAGATCAGCTTGACGACGACGGTGACCCAGACTGACCTGAGCTGTGGGTGTTCTTGAGTGAAAAACAAATTTGATGGACTCAGTTCTTGATGGTCTGAGTAGAAACTCACAACAGGTCGTTGCTAGAAGGTCGTTTTGTAACGTTCGTGCAGCTACAAAATGTTGTCTTCTTGAAGAAAGCACGCACGCACGCGCGCGCGCACACACACACTCACACACACGCACGCACGCACACACACACACACGCATGCACGCACACACACACACACACGTCTGCTCTAGAGGTCGGTCACGTCCCAAACACGCCCATACTGGAATAATATGCCTAAACCTCCTCAACCCATGGGTGGAAGTCACTAGTGGCGAGGATTCGTCCTCCTGGACAAAAGCTCCATCCTGGTCACAACTAGGAAGGGTAGCGGCCACGACCGCAAAATGCTGAAGTCGGAGACACTGGACCAGGGCAGTCTAGATAGGCAACCACCTCTCACCCGGCGGTGATACACGGGTATCTCAAAACACGTCGAGGTTTTCCGGTGAGAAGGTCCAACTCTGGTCTGGGTGGGCTACCGCCTCTCACCCAGCGGGGATGCACTGATATCCTAAATACGTCGAGGTTTTCCGGTGAGAAAGTCCAACTCTAGACTAAACTGGTGCAACGAAAACCACGGTGTCACGCAATCCCGCTTCTGAGACCCACCAAGAATACAGGCTAAAGCCCTGTGATACTCTGAACCCCTTGTGGTCCTCTCGTGGATCTCGTGTGGTCTTTTCGGGGACCACACAGTAAACCACTGGACCTAATGAGGACCACAGGCATAAATTCAGTAGGATCACAGTGCGGTTTTGGTGGTGGAAGCGAACGAAGAAGAAAGAAGAAGAAGAAGAAGCTAGATTTATTTTTGAAATTATTTTAATAATTGTTAAAGAATATATGTATTATATTCAGTATTATATATATATATATATATATATATATATATATATATATATATTCAGTATATAACTATACTGAAAATGTATTTTTATTTAGGTATATGACTGCCCGTTCCACGCGCTATTTTGTTAGGTTTATTACTTCTTCTCTTATACTGTGAATTAATAGTTTAATTTTGCACTGTTTTGACATGTTTTTTTCGTCATGTAATGTGTATACTTGTAGTAAATTGAATGTGTGAGAGGAATGAAAGACGGAGGGATGAAGGTTGGAACGTAAGACGGAGACGCGTGTCCAATTCTTTAACCATTAAAAATAAAGATCATTCATTCATTCCTAGCATGCCTCAAGCGTATCCATTTGTTTGGGAGAACGAGTATACCAAGAAAGATGTATGATGTTAATGAAATCGAACTCTCCGATTACAATATTTGCACTATGGCACTGTGCGTTGGCGTGCTTAAAAATAAACTGATGACAAAGATACGAGTATCTCATTTGGAGGATAAAGAGGGACTGATGATCTCATCCAAAACACACGCACGCACGCGCACACACACACACACGTCGCTCTGGGGAGTTACACGAGATCATGCATTCTTCAGCAGAAGAGCTAAGTTTCTCATCTTAAGGCTCTGTGAATCACACTTCAACTGACTCCGAGATGCCTAACAACATCCCTCCTTGAAGTCTCTGTCTGTGGCATTCTCGTGGCATGGACAACTTGATCGCTCAGACAACGTCTGACCATGTCTAGACAGCAATTTTTTTTTTACATTCAAGATTATCTACGTTGCTTACATAAACCTGATTTAGTGGTAGGCAGTTTTTTTTCTAGTCTAATTTGTTTCAGAGTGTGAAAACTACAGTGGCACGATGACTAATGTTAAAATTCTCTTTTTCGATATGCAAGGTAGAAGTATTTCGATGAAATGTGTTTATCGATATTCTCTCTCGTTTGCCACTGTTTCACATTAAAATGTTTTTCTCCATTGCCATATTCTACGCTTCATATAAGCTTATATTGATTGTCCTTTGTTCAGGTCTTTGATCATGTTCTTTCATGTTTCCCACAGGAGGTCCCGTAGTTTCTTTTATTCTACACTTCAGTGTATAATCAGTGTATAATCTTACAGTACACTTTTGTGTAATATAACAGTACACTCCAGTATAATCTTACAGTACACTCTAGTATAATCTGACAGAAATATGACAATATATTCTAGTATAGTCCGACGTATATTATGACAATACACTACGATATAATCTGACCGATAGTCTGACAGAATACTACAGCATAATCTGATACATAATGTGACAGTACACTAAAGTTATCATCGATTTTTAAATTCATTAGGCATAGTCTGATTGAATCTCACCACTGACCAATCAGATGCGATAATTAAAACTTTCTGCCGTTTTTTATCCCCGGTTACTTCCCTTATCAAGCTGATTTGTTACATAAATTTTCTACCAGAAACACAAGCGGGCTAAATGAATTCAAGCAAATCTGTCCTTTAGATTCCTTGTGTTAGAACAACAAATATAATGATATACTCAGTGAAAAGTACAGACTATAGCAGCCATGAAAATAACAACAACATTGTTCATGCTTTCTGAAAGAAGAACAAAAGTAAAAAAATATTTTATCATTTATTTTTCTTCACTGCGTTTGTAAATGACTAGACTCGTCCTATGCTTGCTAGCTCATCCGCCTTCTTAAACGAAATAGAGAAGCCAATCACTTCTCGACTTGGTCATCCGGGTTCTGAGAGATTTACAAGTTAATAGTCTTGTTTAACAATGATGATTATGCGAGTGAGTGGGTGAGTGAGTGCGTGTGTGAGTGAGGAGTGAGTGGGTGAGTGAATGAGTGGGTGAGTGGGTGAGGAGTGAGTGAGTGAGTGGGTGAGCAGTGAGTTGGTGAGTGAATGAGTGGGCTGCTGGGTGAATGAGTGAGTGAGAGAGTGAGAGAAATGAGTGGGTGAGTGAGAGCATGTGTGAGTGAATGAGTGAGTGAGTGAGTGAGTGACTGGGAGAGTGAGTGAAACGGTGAATGACTGAGTAGGTGAGTAGGTTATCACTGTTCGATGAAAACAAAGCTCTGCAGAGAGACCGACAGTAACTTATCAATATACGAGGAAGACAAAGCTCTGTAGAGAGACTGACAGTAACTTATCAGTGTACAGGAAGATAAAGCCCTGTAGAAAGACTGACAGTAACTTATCAGTGTACAGGAAGGTAAAGCCCTGTAGAGAGACTGACAGTAACTTAGTGTACAGGAAGGTAAAGCCCTGTAGAGAGACTGGCAGTAACTTATCAGTGTACGAGGAAGGTAAAGCCCTGTAGAGAGACTGGCAGTAACTTATCAGTGTACGAGGAAGGTAAAGCCCTGTAGAGAGACTGGCAGTAACTTATCAGTATACAGGAAGGTAAAGCCCTGTAGAGAGACTGACAGTAACTTATCAGTGTACAGGAAGGTAAAGCCCTGTAGAGAGACTGACAGTAACTTAGTGTACAGGAAGGTAAAGCCCTGTAGAGAGACTGGCAGTAACTTAGTATACAGGAAGGTAAAGCCCTGTAGAGAGACTGGCAGTAACTTAGTGTACAGGAAGGTAAAGCCCTGTAGAGAGACTGGCAGTAACTTAGTGTACAGGAAGGTAAAGCTCTGTAGAGAGACTGGCAGTAACTTAGTGTACAGGAAGGTAAAGCTCTGTAGAGAGACTAGCAGTAACTTATCTGTGTACGAGGGAGACAAAGCTCTGTAGAGAGACTGGCAGTAACGTATCTGTGTACGAGGGAGACAAAGCCCTGTAGAGACACTGGCAGTGTCTTATCTGTGTACGAGGAAGGCAAAGCCCTGTAGAGAGAATTTCAGGCAAACCAAGGAGAAGGCGATGCAGAAAATTTATGATTATAAAAGAAAATTATCAGAGGAATATCGTGGTTTTTTTTTCTTATGAAGTACCAAAGTAATCTCTTACATTGTTTTCAGATTCGTCTACGCGTGGACCGCACCACATTATTGTACATATGGTGTACACGCCATTATCACAGTAACAAGAGTTACAATCCTCAGCTTCTGGTACAAATATTCCGCTGGGAAATTCCTGAAAGCAGATTCTAACTTTAGATATTTGATATAGTACGTACTGTGTGGTCAGCAACTAATAAGCGTGACTTTACAACACAAAATAACAACAGAAATCGTTGACCCTGCTTTATACTTGCATTAAAAAAGGCAGTAGAGAAGTCAACACAACTGGCAAGGTTGACGAACTAATGCTGGTCAAAGCCGCCATCTTGTTAATAACAGTAACGTTTTGTTGCCCTAGCTCTGACTGACTGGCGCGAAGGACTGATCACGATGTCTATGGTGGTGGAGCTTAGGGAAAAGCCGTCGTCTTTTCTTTATTCATTACAAGACTTTCAGTAGACTGCTGTAATCCACTACTCATTCGACACAGTACTTGTACATCAAGATCGTCTGAACATCGGCTGCAGAAAGGACATGTTTACAGTTGCAAACAAATCAAAGAGATGAGCTCAGGATATTATTTTAAATTTTTTTAACTGTGGATATTTTTTTTATTGAATTTGAACGTGAATCAGACATTTTTCACGAATTCTGCAAAACTTTCTTAAGTCACAGACCTCAGGGAGTCATGTCCCAGAGAAGCCCACATCCTTAGGGGTCAGAAGTTTAAAGGGCCGAAACGCTTGCTTGTGGATGAGTGGGATTAATTCTCTGATGATCTGAGGAGTTGCGTTGTTATTTTGCTCTCTACAACAGAGAGTTTCCTGCCTACACGAAACATTTTTCATGAATTTTGTTTGACTTTCATGATAGGCATTTTTTCATGATTGTTTTTGAACTTTCATGATTGTAAACACTTTTCTTTATTTTTGTTGAACCTTCGTAGTAGCAGGCATTTTTCATAAATTTTGCTGAACTTTCGTGACAGCAGGCGTTTTTTTCATGAATTCTGCTTTATTTTGAGCCTCATTTTGGGCCACTGTGTGCCGCTGTCTAAGTTACACATTACGTAGTATATTCATTTCCAGGTTAGAAGCAGTTCTCAACTGATGTAGGAAGATGACATGATCATGTTATGAGCCAATACCAGTAGACAAACTGATAGAAATCACATAAAATGGATTCTGGACAGAAAACACATATTCTGTCACATAAAGAATTTTAAAAATGGCAGTAGAGAAGTCAACACAACTGGCAAGGTTGACGAACTAATGCTGGTCAAAGCCGCCATCTTGTTAATAACAGTAACGTTTTGTTGCCCTAGCTCTGACTGACTGGCGCGAAGGACTGATCACGATGTCTATGGTGGTGGAGCTTAGGGAAAAGCCGTCGTCTTTTCTTTATTCATTACAAGACTTTCAGTAGACTGCTGTAATCCACTACTCATTCGACACAGTACTTGTACATCAAGATCGTCTGAACATCGGCTGCAGAAAGGACATGTTTACAGTTGCAAACAAATCAAAGAGATGAGCTCAGGATATTATTTTAAATTTTTTTAACTGTGGATATTTTTTTATTGAATTTGAACGTGAATCAGACATTTTTCACGAATTCTGCAAAACTTTCTTAAGTCACAGACCTCAGGGAGTCATGTCCCAGAGAAGCCCACATCCTTAGGGGTCAGAAGTTTAAAGGGCCGAAACGCTTGCTTGTGGATGAGTGGGATTAATTCTCTGATGATCTGAGGAGTTGCGTTGTTATTTTGCTCTCTACAACAGAGAGTTTCCTGCCTACACGAAACATTTTTCATGAATTTTGTTTGACTTTCATGATAGACATTTTTTCATGATTGTTTTTGAACTTTCATGATAGTAAACACTTTTCTTTATTTTTGTTGAACCTTCGTAGTAGCAGGCATTTTTCATAAATTTTGCTGAACTTTCGTGACAGCAGGCGTTTTTTTCATGAATTCTGCTTTATTTTGAACCTCATTTTGGGCCACTGTGTGCCGCTGTCTTAAGTTACACATTACGTAGTATATTCATTTCCAGGTTAGAAGCAGTTCTCAACTGATGTAGGAAGATGACATGATCATGTTATGAGCCAATACCAGTAGACAAACTGATAGAAATCAGAAAACACATATTCTGTAACATAAAGAATTTTAAAAATGGATAGAGCAATGGTAACACATCTCAGAAAGTAACATTACTGTGGCAGTATCAGAACGTCGG
The DNA here is from genome assembly GCA_009760885.1 of Achatina immaculata. NCBI lineage: Eukaryota > Metazoa > Mollusca > Gastropoda > Stylommatophora > Achatinidae > Lissachatina > Lissachatina immaculata. Next base: position 26,181,578 of record CM019694.1, on the reverse strand, counting down.
CAGAGCATTACCGTAACATTAACAGATGTTTAGAGTAGATGGTCTGTAACAGTGCCACGATTCCAGCAAAGACTGTCTATTATCTCTTGATCTCTCAGGTATCTCTTGGTCTCGGGCACTCTCTCTATCTCTTGATCTGACACATCTTCCATCCTTCAGTGCCGTGAAATGTCATATATGGTAGTTCGCCACGTTTTCCTGTTTTCGGCGAGCTTTTCAACCTCTTCAAGGGATTTTATGTCTACTAATTTGGCCTCTCTTAATAATGTCCTCTTTATAATTTTACGTATTCGACCTCTTTTTCTTCTGCCTGTTGTGTTTCACTTGATACTTGTTTTGGGATTCTCTGACTGTTTCTTCTCATCAGGTGACCGACATATGTCCAACTCCTTTTTTTCTGATCACTTATGAGACAGGTTGTTGTTCACTCATCTAATATCTCTTGTTATAAGACAAGCTCTTAAATATCTCTTGATTTAAGACAAACTCTCAAATATCTCTTGATCTGAGGCTGAACATGCTTAGTGCAGCTATCTGATACGTCAGGTCAGTTTATTTTCGACTTATCTCTACATTATACTTCGCAATCAAGTTCATTTGAACATTTCTCTACTTTTTAAAATGTATTTCTTGTGATGAAACATTTTGAATCGATAACAAGTAAAAATCTAACAGTTTATCAAGATACTATAGCAACCATCATCTCTCACTGTTTACCTGGCCGTGCCTGTTAGTACACGTGGCGTTTTGAGCCTCAGCAAGTCCAAGGAGGAGAGTAATGCCCAGTAGAATAACGATAATAAGTTTAGCCGCCATTTTGTTCCGGTTGACAGTGTGGTCAGAGTCTAAAATTCAAGTCTGTGAACATGTGATATTTCTTAGTTGTTGATCACGTGACTTTACATTGTCGTTCTTCTTTTTAGAAATATTTTGAAAATGGAGTATATCACGTGTAACAGAAGACAAAAGAATGGTGAATCTATATGGTGGGTCGTGAGAGTGGTGAAACTATGCATTTAGACAAGAGAATGGTAAGTCTTTGTTTTTGGACAAGATGGTAGTGAATCTAAGTTGTTAAACAAAAGCATGGTGAAACAACGTTGTTTGACAAGAAAGTGGCGAATCTACGTTGTTAGATGGGAGGGCGGTGTATCTGCGTTATTAGACTTGAGAGTAATGAATCTACGTGTAAATACAAGAGATTGGTAAATCCACAGATTCAGACAATACAGTAATGAGTCTATGTTTTAGACAAAAGAGTGATGAGTCTACGTCTACAGACAAGAATGTGGTGAATGTTTGTGAGTCTATGTTTTTTTTTTGGCAAAAGAGTGTTGAATCTACGTAATTAAACAAGAGAGTAGTGAGTCTACGTTTATTAGACACGAGAATGATGAATCTACGCTGTGTGACAAAAGTATGGTGAATTTATCATGTTAGAAAAGATAGCGGTGAATCTACTTTTTTGGACAAGAGAGTCTAGAAGAGATGGTGAATCTACATACCTTGGCGTGTCAGTGAAAAAAAAAAACCTCACATAAATACAATTCTAAGATATTACACAACATCTGAAGATTATTAACACCATTTTAATATATTCCCCCGGAAATATCATCTGAAGACAGAAGTTAGAGAAACTGACTGAAGTAAGGAATGGGAAAAACAGAAAATTAAAAACACGGTACTCACAAGAATATAGAGAGCTCACTCGGTAATCATGTAACTTTGCTCTAAAACTGAACATGAATTTATACACTTTCATAAATAGCCACAATCAAAAATTAGTAATTTTCTTTGAAGCTAGTAATGCCAGGGAGACATCTGTCCATACTTACATCATAAATACGGCCATCAGTCCATAATTGTTGTCCAGCTGCGAGCAAGCAATTAGAGGAAGCTGTGGAGACCATTATCATAGAACAACTGAAGAGAGATTTTCTAAGTAGGAGGGATACTTGATGGTGCCCAGCAACACCTGGTTATGTGCTTCAAAGACTGCTTGGCGCATGTGATTGTTGAAGTCTATTGCTGTATAATCTTGTGAATGTTGCCGCTGCAGTCTATCGTTGTATAATCTTGTTAATGTGGCCGCTGTAGTATATTGTTGTATAATCAGGTGAATGTGGCCGCTTTAGTCTATTGTTGTATAATTTTCTGAATGTGGCCGCTGTGGTTAATTGTATAATTTTGTGAATGTGGCCGCTGTAGTCTACTGTACAATCTTGTGAATGTGGCCGCTGTAGCCTACTGTTACATAAACTTGTGCATGCGGCTGTTGTAGTTTAGTGTTGTAAAAGGTTTGGTGCTTACGACACTTATTGAGACAATGTGGATAGTATCAAATGTTCCAATCCTGCCAGAAAAATACAAGTATCTTACCCTTTCCTTGTCACAGAAACGTATATTAGTCCAGTGACTTTTTTAGTCAGTTATGTCCCTTACAGAGATCACAGAATGCAAAGTCAGGACAGGTCTGTGTGACCGCTCTGGCCTTAGCAAACTATACTACATAATAATTTTTTTGACATTTTCTATCACCCCTGACACTATTCACAATTTCTATGACTGTGTCACATTTTCTACCACTTCGTGACTTTCTTCATGCTGAGACTACAGTTCCCCCACAGACACACACACAATTTCTAACCCCGGCAACAAGCAAAGATTATACACACATTCAGGCAACAAGCAAAGATTACACACACATTCAGGCAACAAGCAAAGATTACACACACATTCAGGCAACAAGCAAAGATTACACACACATTCAGGCAACAAGCAAAGATTACACACATATATTCAGGCAACAAGCAAAGATTACACACACATTCAGGCAACAAGCAAAGATTACACACACATTCAGGCAACAAGCAAAGATTACACACACATTCAGGCAACAAGCAAAGATTACACACATTCAGGCAACAAGCAAAGATTACACACACATTCAAGCTACAAGCAAAGATTACACACACATTCAGGCAACAAGCAAAGATCACACACACATATTCAGGCAAAAAGCAAAGATTACACACACATCGCATTCAGACAACAAGCAAAGATTACACACACATTCAGGTCTGTGTTTCAAAAGAAAGATTTGCTTTTTTATGGCATTTAATTTGCCAGTTTCTTTCTCGACTATCTTTAAGATTGTCATATTTCATTTCTTCCTTTCAATAATCCTCGCCTATCATATTTTATTTCTTACTCTCAGTATGTTTCATTTGTTACATTTCTTCTTTGTCTTTTTTCTCAGACGTTGTCGCCATTCTCTCTCACACATGCATCAGCTCGCCTCGGGTTTTCAGCGTAAATATAAATCTTCTCTTGTAGAGGGTGGGGTGAAGGCGGGGGTGAGTGGTTTTGGGGTCTGGCCAGGTCCTTTGCCTGAGTGGGTTGTGTAGCTGGCAACTCCTGAGTGTATGATGTGGTGTCTGTTGTTCTTTCCCGCAGAAACTAGATCCGTTGGGAAATGCAGAACAGAAATTAGGAACAGAACAGGCCAAGCAAAGACTGCATTTCAGAGAATGAGAAACATATTATCCAACACATCCTTATCAATGAATGTTAGAAAACGAGTCCTAAAATGCTGCATTGAACCTGTCTTGTTATATGGAAGTGAATCATGGACAATAGGCAAGATTGCACAAAAATCATTGGAAGCAGAAGAATTATGGTTTATTAGAAGAATGTTGCGAATCCCCTGGACAGCAAAAATAACTAATGAAGAATGTATGAGAAGAGATGGAGAGACAAAAAATCTTGTAAAAAAATAAGAGAGAGAGACAATGTACTTTCATGGGGCATGCATTGAGAAGAAGGGGGCATTGAAAATATTATAACATCAGGAAAAAATAGAAGGAAGAAGATCAAGAGGACGGGATGGTGTGAGAGGAGATCACCAACTGAGCTGATGGCCTGAATGAAGGATCGTGTACTCTGGAGAAGCATAATAGCTAATGCCAGTCGGCACGGCACCTGATGATGATGGGATTTTTAAAAGCTGTTCAGTTCAGTGTTCTTTCTAGTTCTCCATTCTTCAGTGTTGGTATCCTTTTTGGGCCTAAAGATTCTTCTTAGGATCTTGTTAAAGATTTGGAATTGTTGTTCATCTTTCTTTGTTGTACTCCATGTTTATGATCCATACATGACAGCTGGTCTTATTATAGTTTTGTAGATTGCTATTTCTATATTTATATTTATATCTATCGCTCTTCAGAAAGTAAAACGACTAAAGAATCTGTGGAGAGTAGCAGACAAAACTACAAAAAAGATTTTTAAAGGCATGCATCTTTCCCATGGCAACATATGTCTGTGAGACCTGGACACTTAACAAAACATCTGAGAAAGTCATAAATGCTTTTGAATGTAAATGCTACAGAAGAGTTCTTCAAATATCATGGACACAAAAAAATAACAAATATATCCATACTACAAGAGCTTAATATTGAAGAAGGCTGGCTAGTAAAGAGGATTAAAGAGAGAAAACGTAAATATTTTGGACACATTAAACGTCATGATAATCTAGAGAAGACCGTCTTGGAAGGGTACATAATGGGGAAAAGAAAGAGAGGAAGACCAAGGCGAAGATGGCTCTAAGACATCGTTGATGATCTGCAGATGGATGCATCAGCAGCAGGCCATCTTGCTCACAACCGAGAGGCCTACACGAGTGCTGTTTGGGAGGCAAAGTTCCGCAAGGGACATGCAAATGAATGAAAGAATGAATGAATGAATGAGATTGCTATGTTGGTGTTTTGGGACAGTATTTTTCTTTACCTCCCTTTATTTACTTCTAACATGTTGTTGGAAAGATATAAATAAACAGGCAATTTTTGAAAGAAGAAAATGAAATGTAACGAAACAGATTGGCAAAGGAAGCTAGAAGAATGCAACAGACTGATAGAAGCGCAACATATATACAAACAAACAAACAGATGGACAAATCAACACCCTACATGATTTAAAAAAAACATGAATATGAATATCACATACTCTGAATAAATAGCCAAGTGATAATCTTCCGACTAAGAACATGACATTGCTGGCTGAGACACCACCTATACTAGAAGCTGAGAACTGGCTCAGCAGATCTAGTTCCTGCAGGAGAAAACAACAGACACCACGTCATACCCTCAGGAGTTGCCAGCTACACAACTCACTCAGGCAAAGGACCTGGCCAGACCCAAAAACCACTCACCCCCGCCCTTTTAAAGAGAAGATTTATGGTTAAGCTGAAAACCAGAGACCAGCTGCGATAGTGGTAGAAAATGTGGCGAATGTGACACAGTCATAGAAAATGTGAATAATGTCAGGAGTGATAGAAAATGTCCAAAAAAAAAAATATATATATATTATGTAGTATAGTTTGCTAAGGCCAGAGCGGTCACACAGACCTGTCCTGACTTTGCATTCTGTGATCTCTGTAAGGGACATAACTGACTAAAAAAAAGTCCCTGAAGTAATATAAGTTTCTGTGACAAGGAAAGGGTAAGACACTTGTATTTTTCTGGCAGGATAGGAACATTTGATACTATCCACCTTGTCTCAATAAGTGTCGTAAGCACCAAACCTTTTACAACACTAAACTACGACAGCCGCATGCACAAGTTTATATAACAATAGACTACAGCGGCCACATTCACAAGATTATACAATAAACTACAGCGGCCACATTCAGAAAATTATACAACAATAGACTAAAGCGGCCACATTCACATGATTATACAACAATATACTACAGCGGCAACATTCACAAGATTATACAACAATAGACTACAGCAGCAACATTCACAAGATTATACAGCAATAGACTACAACAATCACATGCGCCAAACACTCTTTGAACCACATAACCAGGTGTTGCTAGGCACCATCAAGTATCCCTCCCACTTAGAAAATCTCTCTTCAGTTATACTATGATAATGGTCTCCACAGCTTCCTCTAATTGCTTGCTCGCAGCTGGACAACAATTGTGGACTGATGGCTGTACTTATGATGGACAGATGTCTCCCTGGCATTACTAGCTTCAAAGAAAATTACTAATTTCTGGTTGAGGCTATTTAGGAAAGTGTATAAATTCATGTTCAGTTTTAGAGCAAAGTTACATGTTTACCGAGTGAGCTCTCTATATTCTTGTGAGTACCGTGTTTTTAATTTTCTGTTTTTCTCATTCCTTACTTCAGTCAGCTTCTCTAACTTCTGTCTTCAGATGATATTTCCGGGGGAATATATTAAAATGGTGTTAATAATCTTCAGATGTTGTGTACTGTATTTATGTGAGGTTTTCTTTTTCACTGACACGCCAAGGTATGTAGATTCACGCTCTCTTCGCTAAAAAAGTAGACTCTAATGTCCAAAAAAGTAGATTCATCGTTCTCTTGTCTAAAAAGATAGAATCACCGCTCTCTTGTCTAACATCATAAATTCACCACATTTTTTTCATCATTCTCGTGTCTAATAAACGTAGACTCACTACTCTCTTGTCTAGTTATGTAGAGTCACTACTCTCTTGTCTAATTACGTAGACTCACTACTCTCTTGTCTAATTACGTAGATTTAACACACTGTTGCCAACAAAAAAAATAGACTCATTACTCTCGTGTATATATACTAACATTCACCACATTCTTGTCTGTAGACGTAGACTCATCACTCTTTTGTCTAAAAACATAGACTCATTACTGTATTGTCTGAATCTGTGGATTCACCAATCTCTTGTATTTACACGTAGATTCATTACTCTCAAGTCTAATAACGCAGATACACCACTCTCCCGTCTAACAACGTAGATTCGCTACTTTCTTGTCAAACAACGTTGTTTCACCATGCTCTTGTTTAACAACTTAGATTCACTACCATCTTGTCCAAAAACAAAGACTTACCATTCTCTGGTCTAAATGCATAGTTTCACCACTCTCACGACCCACCATGTAGATTCACCATTCTTTTGTCTTCTGTTACATGTGATATACTCCATTTTCAAAATTCTTCTAAAAAGAAGAACGACAATGTAAAGTCACGTGATCAACAACTAAGAAATACCACGTGTTCACAGACTTGAATTTTAGACTTTGACCACACTGTCAACCGGAACAAAATGGCGGCTAAACTCATTATCGTTATTCTACTGGGCATTACTCTCCTCCTTGGACATGCTGAGGCTCAAAACGCCACGTGTACTAACAGGCACGGCCAGGTAAACAGTGAGAGATGATGGTTGCTATAGTATCTTGATAAACTGTTAGATTTTTCCTTGTTACCGATTCAAAATGTTTCATCAGAAAAAAATTTTTTTTAAAGTAGAGAAATGTTCAAATGAACTTGACAGCGAAATATAAAATAAAGATAACTGAAATGAACTGACTTGACGTATCAGATAGCTGCAGTAAGCAAGTTCAACCTCAGATCAAGAGATATTAGAGAGCTTGTCTGAGATCAAGAGATATTTAAGAGTTTGTCTGAGATCAAGAGATATTTAAGAGTTTGTCTGAGATCAAGAGATATTTAAGAGTTTGTCTGAGATCAAGAGATATTTAAGAGTTTGTCTGAGATCAAGAGATATTTAAGAGCTTGTCTGAGATCAAGAGATATTTAAGAGTTTGTCTGAGATCAAGAGATATTTAAGAGCTTGTCTCAGATCAAGAGATATTTAAGAGTTTGTCTGAGATCAAGAGATATTAGAGAGCTTGTCTGAGATCAAGAGATATTAGAGAGCTTGTCTGAGATCAAGAGATATTAGAGAGCTTGTCTGAGATCAAGAGATATTTAAGAGTTTGTCTGAGATCAAGAGATATTTAAGAGTTTGTCTGAGATCAAGAGATATTTAAGAGTTTGTCTGAGATCAAGAGATATTTAAGAGTTTGTCTGAGATCAAGATATATTTAAGAGCTTGTCTGAGATCAAGAGATATTTAAGAGTTTGTCTGAGATCAAGAGATATTTAAGAGCTTGTCTGAGATCAAGAGATATTTAAGAGCTTGTCTGAGATCGAGAGATATTTGAGAGCTTGTCTTAAATCAAGAGATATTTAAGAGCTTGTCTTAGGTCAAGAGATATTAGATGACTGAACAACAACCTGTCTCATAAGTGATCAGAAAAAAGGAGTTGGACATATATCAGTCACGTGATGAGAAGAAACAGTCAGAGAATCCCAAAACAAGCTATCAAGCGAAACACAACAGGCAGAAGAAAAAGAGGTCGACTACGTAAAACTCTAAAGAGGACATTGTTAAGAGAGCCAGTTTAGTAGGTATATAATCCCTTGAAGAGGTTGAAAAGTGTCACGATCCCTTATGTTTGCTGAGCGGTTACTAAAGACTAAGTCAACAAAACACCTTTTTTGGGGTGCTAGTTGGCTAAGTCGATAGTAAGCTGTTCTCTCGTGGCTAGACGGCTGCTCGTCCTACCGGAGTCCGTGTTCGAATCCCAGGTAATTCTCTTGTGATTTTTCTTTCTCTCACGTCTCACTAAAGTGCTTTGTCTACGATTTTTTCGAGGTCTAATCATACACAATTTGTTCTCTTACTTCGCTGAAAACAGCAAAACGTGGCCAACTACCATATATGACGTTTCACGGCACTGAAGGATGGAAGATGTCTTAGATCAAGAGACAGAGAGCGTACCTCAGACCAAGAGATACCGGAGAGATCAAGAGATAGAGAGCGTGCCTCAAACCAAGAGATACTTGAGAGATCAAGAGATAGAGAGCGTGCCTCAGACCAAGAGATACCTGATAGACCAAGAGATAGAGAGCGTGCCTCAGACCAAGAGATACCTGAGAGATCAAGAGATAGAGAGCGTGCCTCAGACAAAGAGATACCGGAGAGATCAAGAGATAGAGAGCGTGCCTCAGACCAAGAGATACCTGAGAGATCAAGAGATAGAGAGCGTGCCTCAGACCAAGAGATACCTGAGAGACCAAGAGATAGAGAGCGTGCCTCAGACCAAGAGATACCTGAGAGACCAAGAGATAGAGAGCGTGCCTCAGACCAAGAGATACCTGAGAGACCAAGAGATAGAGAGCGTGCCTCAGACCAAGAGATACCTGAGAGACCAAGAGATAGAGAGCGTGCCTCAGACAAAGAGATACCTGAGAGATCAAGAGATAGAGAGCGTGCCTCAGACCAAGAGATACCTGGGAGATCAAGAGATAATAGACAGTCATTGCTGGAATGATGGCACTGTTACAGTCCAACTGCTCTAAACATCTGTTAATGTTACGGTAACGTTCTAATACTGCCACAGTAATGTTACTTTCTGAGATTTGTTACCTAATGCTCTATCCTTTTTTTTTTGTTCTTTATATGACAGAATATATGTTTTCTGTCCGGGTTATTTCAGAATCCATTTTGTGTGATTTCTATCAGTTTATCCACTGGTATTGGCTCATAACAGGATCATGTCAGTATTATCTTCCTACATCAGTTGAGAACTGCTTCTAACCTGGAAATGAATATACTACGTAATGTGTAACTTAGACAGCGGCACGCAGTGGCCCAAAATGAGGCTCAAAATAAAGCAGAATTCATGAAAAAACGCCTGCTGTCACGAAAGTTCAGCAAAATTTATGAAAAATGTCTGCAACAAAAATAAAGAAAAATGTTTCCTATCATGAAAGTTCAATAACATTCATGAAAAAATGTCTATCATGAAAGTCAAACAAAATTCATGAAAAGTGTAATGAATAAAGAAAAGACGACGGTTTTTCCCTAAGCTCCACCACCATAGACATCGCGATCAGTCCTCCCCGTCAGTCAGTCAGAGCTAGGGCAACAAAACGTTACTGTTATTAACAAGATGGCGGCTTTGACCAGCATTAGTTCGTCAACCTTGCCAGTTGTGTTGGCTTCTCTACTGCCTTTTTTAATGCAAGTATAAAGCAGGGTCAACGATTTCTGTTGTTATTTTGTGTTGTAAAGTGACGCTTATTAGTTGCTGACCACACAGTACGTACTATATCAAATATCTAAAGTTAAAATCTGCTTTCAGGAATTTCCCAGCGGAATATTTGTACCAGAAGCTGAGGATTGTAACTCTTGTTTCTGTGATAATGGCGTGTACACTGGATGTACATTTATGTTGTGCGGCCCAAACGAACAAGACTCTGAAAACAACGTAAGAAATTACTGTGGTACTTCAGAAGAAAAAAAAATCACGATATTCCTCGGATAATTTTCTTTTATAATTATAAATGTTCTGTATCCCCTTCTCCTTGGTTTGGCTGAAAGTCTCTCTACAGAGCTTTGACTTCCTCGTACACTGATAAGTTACTGTCAGTCTCTCTACAGGTCTTTGCCTTCCTCTTACACTGATAAGTTACTGTCAGTCTCTCTACAGGTCTTTGCCTTCCTCTTACACTGATAAGTTACTGTCAGTCTCTCTACACGGCTTTGCCTTCCTCTTACACTGATAAGTTACTGTCAGTCTCTCTACACGGCTTTGCCTTCCTCTTACACTGATAAGTTACTGTCAGTCTCTCTACACGGCTTTGCCTTCCTCTTACACTGATAAGTTACTGTCAGTCTCTCTACACGGCTTTGCCTTCCTTTTACACTGATAAGTTACTGTCAGTCTCTCTACACGGCTTTGCCTTCCTCTTACACTGATAAGTTACTGTCAGTCTCTCTACAGAGCTTTGACTTCCTCGTACACTGATAAGTTACTGTCAGTCTTCTAACAGAGATTTGTCTCGCTTGCACACAGATAATTACTACTAGGTTATCACCAAGTATCAACTATCAATGACATTCCAACCATTGTCTTAGGATGTGGTTATTGAGAGATTGTGTATTTATTTCTTTCTGTAGGTTCCCTTGACTTTTATTTGTCTTTCACTCACTCACTCACTCACTCACTCACTCACTCACTCACTCACTCACTCACTCACTCACTCACTCACTCACTCACTCATTCACCCACCCACTCACTCACTCATCCACTCACTCACTCACTCACTCACGTATTACCCCAGTCACCCACTCACTCGCACTCACTCATTCACTCATTGACTCACTCGCTAGTCATCAGGGTTAAACAAGACCATTAGCTTTGTTTGACATACCTTGTAAATCTCTCAGAACCCGGATGACCAAGTCGACAAGTGAGTGGCTTCTCTGTTTCGTTTAAGAAGGCGGATGAGCTAGCAAGCATAGGACCAGTCTAGTCATTTACAAACACAGTGAAGAAAAATAAATGAGTAAATTTTTTAAAACTTTTGTTCTTCTTTCAGAAAGCATTAACAATGTTGTTGTTATTGTCATGGCTGCTATAGTTTGTATTTTTCACTGAGTATATCATTATATTTGTTGTTCTAACACAATGAATCTAAAGGGCAGATTTGCTTGAATTCATTTAGCCCGCTTGTGTTTCTGGTAGAAAATTTATGTAACAAATCAGATTGTTAAGGGAAGTAACCGGGGATAAAAAAAAAACGGCAGAGAGTTTTAATATATCATCTGATTGGTCAGTGGTGAGATTCAATCAAACTATGCCAAATGAATTTAAAAATCGATGATAACTGGAGTGTACTGTCACATTATGTATCAGATTACGCTGTAGTGTGTATTGTCATAATATACGTCGGATTACATTAGAGTATACTGTCATATCTCTGTCAGATTATACTGGAGTGCACTGCAAGATTATGCTGGAGTGTACTGTTATATTACGTAAGATTATACACAGATTATACACTGAAGTGTAGAATAAAAGAAACTACCGGACCTCCTGTGGGAAACATGAAAGAACGTGATCGAAGAACTGAACAACGGACAATCAATATAAGCTTATATGAAGCGTAGAATATGGCAATGGAGAAAAACATTTTAATGTGAAACGGTGGCAAACGAGAGAGAATATCGATAAACACATTTCATCGAAATAGCTTCTACCTTGCATATCGAAAAAGAGAATTTTAACATTAGTCATCGTGCCACTGTAGTTTTCACGCTCTGATACAGATTAGAATTAAGAAAAAAAAACGTCTACCACTAAACCAAGTTTATGTAAGCAACGTAGATAATCTTGATTGTAAAAAAAAATTGCTGTCTAGACATGGTCAGACGTTGTCTGAGCGATCAAGTTGTCCATGCCACGAGAATGCCACAGACAGAGACTTCAAGGAGATTCACAGAGCCTTAAGATGGGAAACTTAGCTCTTCGGCTGAAGAATGGCCGATCTCGTGTAACTCCCCAGAGTGACCTCTGTGTGTGTGTGTGTGCGCGCGTGCGTGCGCGCGTGCGTGCGTGCTTGCTTTCTTCAAGAAGACAACATTTTGTAGCTGCACGAACGTTACAAAACGACCTTCTAGCAACGACCTGTTGTGAGTTTCTACTCAGACCATCAAGAACTGAGACCATCAAATTTGTTTTTCACTCACGAACACCCACAGCTCAGGTCAGTCTGGGTCACCGTCGGGGTCAAGCTGGTCTGAGCAGGGCAACTCGACGTAGCAGGTGAACTGCAAAACAATGACCCCGCGTTGTCTTCTGTGATGAATCTAGATTTTATGTGGATTGTAACGATGGTCATCGACTGGTCTAGAGACAATCTGTAAGGAGGTTTCCTGGCTGTGCTGCTGTAGAACATAAAGGATATGGAGGGGACAGTGTGATGGTCGGATCTGTATCTGGGCAGGTGGACCTACTGACGTGCATGTGTTTACAATGGGGACTTGTGAATGCACAATAACATTTGGATGAGATCATCAGTCCCTCTTTATCCTCCAAATGAGATACTCGTATCTCTGTCATCAATTTATTTTTAAGCACGCCAACGCACAGTACCATAGTGCAAATATTGTAAACGGAGAGTTCGATTTCATTAACATCATACATCTTTCTTGGTATACTCGTTCTCCCAAACAAATGGATACGCTTGAGGCATGCTAGGAATGAATGAATGTTCTTTATTTTTAATGGTTAAAGAATTGGACACACAGCCCCGTCTTACGTTCCGACCTTCATCCCTCCGTCTTTCATTCCTCTCACACATTCAATTTAATACAAGTATACAAATTACATGAGGAAAAAACATGTCAAAACAATGCAAAATTAATCTGTTAATTCGCAATATAAGAGAAGAAGTAATAAACCTAACAAAATAGCGCGTGCGCACGGGCAGTCAGATACAAAAATAAAATTACATTTTCAGTATAGTTCTTCTCTAACATATTTTCTTTAACACTCATTAAAATAATTTTTAAAAAAAGATCTAACAACTTACTTTTAGAACTATGTCCTTTTAGAAATTGATGGCTCACGAACCATGGGTTGAGAGAGTGCTGGTTATTCTATGGAGGCATATAATTACAAGCAAGTAAATAATGAAACAGATTTGAGTTAAAGGATGAAGTATTACTAATGAATTTTAAATGGTAGGGGAGGGTGTTCCAAAGCTGTATTGCAGAGTATGCAAGGCTTTTCTTGTATAGATCAATCCTGAGTTTAGGAAGGAGGCAGTTTTTTAAATGCTGGCTATGTTTAGTGTTATACGTAAACAGTGACCACAAATAAGGCGGAGCATTGTGCGATAGAATTCTGTGAACAAACGTAACTTTGTTAAAAATGACTCTATATTTGAGGGGTAGAATTTTGAGTTGTGTGTGCTGATCTACAGTCTGTACTGGGTATTTGTCACAAATCAGATTTAATGCTCGTTTGTGAAGAGTGGAGCCTTTTTGTATTTGAGACTGAGCATCCATCCCAGATTGTGGAACAGTAATCTAAATATGTTTGTATGTGTGATATGTAGTACATCTTTCTTGTGTCTTTGCCAATAAAGTGTTTAATTTTGCCTAGTTGGTAAACTTTCTGTGCAATCAAGTTTGTTAGGTTATGTAATTGAGAATTCCAATGATCAATGATCAATGATGAGCCCTAGAGTTTTATGTTCATGAACATTTTCTATTGCCTTATTCCCAGCACAAAGCTGTAGTGAAGTTTTTATTGCATTCTGCAGTTTCTGTCTTGTAGTGATGAGCATGGATTTTGTTTTGGTGTTGTTTATTTAAGAGGTCTGGAGAGCACTTGACAGAATGAGGAGAGATCTGTTGATAAGATGAGGATAGAGCAATTGAGAAGGCCGATCTCGTGTAACTCCCCAGAGTGACCTCTGTGTGTGTGTGTGTGCGCGCGTGCGTGCGCGCGTGCGTGCGTGCTTGCTTTCTTCAAGAAGACAACATTTTGTAGCTGCACGAACGTTACAAAACGACCTTCTAGCAACGACCTGTTGTGAGTTTCTACTCAGACCATCAAGAACTGAGTCCATCAAATTTGTTTTTCACTCACGAACACCCACAGCTCAGGTCAGTCTGGGTCACCGTCGGGGTCAAGCTGGTCTGAGCAGGGCAACTCGACGTAGCAGGTGAACTGCAAAACATTGACCCCGCGTTGTCTTCTGTGATGAATCTAGATTTTATGTGGATTGTAACGACTGGTCTAGAGACAATCTGTAGGGAGGTTTCCTGGCTGTGCTGCTGTAGAACATAAAGGATATGGAGGGGACAGTGTGATGGTCGGATCTGTATCTGGGCAGGTGGACCTACTGACGTGCACGTGTTTACAATGGGGACTTGTGAATGCACAATAACATTTGGATGAGATCATCAGTCCCTCTTTATCCTCCAAATGAGATACTCGTATCTCTGTCATCAATTTATTTTTAAGCACGCCAACGCACAGTGCCATAGTGCAAATATTGTAAACGGAGAGTTCGATTTCATTAACATCATACATCTTTCTTGGTATACTCGTTCTCCCAAACAACTGGATACGCTTGAGGCATGCTAGGAATGAATGAATGTTCTTTATTTTTAATGGTTAAAGAATTGGACACACAGCCCCGTCTTACGTTCCGACCTTCATCCCTCCGTCTTTCATTCCTCTCACACATTCAATTTAATACAAGTATACAAATTACATGAGGAAAAAACATGTCAAAACAATGCAAAATTAATCTGTTAATTCGCAATATAAGAGAAGAAGTAATACACCTAACAAAATAGCGCGTGCGCACGGGCAGTCAGATACATAAATAAAATTACATTTTCAGTATAGTTCTTCTAACATATTTTCTTTAACACTCATTAAAATAATTTAAAAAAAAAGATCTAACAACTTACTTTTAGAACTATGTCCTTTTAGAAATTGATGGCTCACGAACCATGGGTTGAGAGAGTGCTGGTTATTCTATGGAGGCATATAATTACAAGCAAGTAAATAATGAAACAGATTTGAGTTAAAGGATGAAGTATTACTAATGAATTTTAAATGGTAGGGGAGGGTGTTCCAAAGCTGTATTGCAGAGTATGCAAGGCTTTTCTTGTATAGATCAATCCTGGGTTTAGGAAGGAGGCAGTTTTTTAAACGCTGGTTATGTTTAGTGTTATTCGTAAACAGTGACCACAAGTAAGGCGGAGCATTGTGCGATAGAATTCTGTGAACAAACGTAACTCTGTTAAAAATGACTCTATATTTGAGATTTTTAAGGGCATGCATCTTTCCCATCGCAACATATGCATGTGAGACCTGGACACTTAACAAAACAGCTGAGAAACACATAAATGCCTTTGAATGTAAATGCTACAGAAGAGTTCTCCAAATATCGTGGACACAAAAAAGAACAAATATATCTATACTACAAGAGCTTAATATTGAAGAAGGCTGGCTAGTAAAGAGGATTAAAGAGAGAAAACTGAAATATTTTGGACACATTAAACGTCATGATAATTTAGAGAAGACCGTATTGGAAGGATACATAATGGGAAAAAGAAAAAGAGGAAGACCGAAACGAAGATGGCTGCAAGACATCGTTGACGATCTGGAAATGGATGCAGCAGCAGCAGGCCATCTTGCTCACAACCGAGAGGCCTACAGGAGTGCTGTTTGGGAGGCAAAGTTCCGCAAGGGACATGCAAATGAATGAATGAATGAATTTGAGGGGTAGAATTTTGAGTTGTGTGTGCTGATCTACAGTCTGTACTGGGTATTTGTCACAAATCAGATTTAATGCTCGTTTGTGAAGTGAGTGGAGCCTTTTTGTATTTGAGACTGAGCATCCATCCCAGATTGTGGAACAGTAATCTAAGTATGTTTGTATGTGTGATATGTAGTACATCTTTCTTGTGTCTTTGCCAGTAAAGTGTTTAATTTTGCCTAGTTGGTAAACTTTCTGTGCAATCAAGTTTGTTAGGTTATGTATGTGAGAATTCCAATGATCAATGATGAGCCCTAGAGTTTTATGTTCATGAACATTTTCTATTGCCTTATTCCCAGCACAAAGCTGTAGTGAAGTTTTTGTTGCATTCTGCAGTTTCTGTCTTGTAGTGATGAGCATGGATTTTGTTTTGGTGTTGTTTATTTAAGAGGTCTGGAGAGCACTTGACAGAATGAGGAGAGATCTGTTGATAAGATGAGGATAGAGCAATTGAGAAGATGAGAAGAGAACGGTTGAGTAGATGGGAAGAAACCATTGAGAAGAGAACGGTTGAGTAGATGGGAAGAAACCACTTGATAAGATGATGAGAAAATTCAGAGAGAACACTAGAGAAATTGAAGAGAGAGAAGACTTGAGAAAATGAAGAGACAACACTTGAGAAAATAACGAGAAAGCACTTGAGCAAATTGAGAGAGAACGATTGGAAAAATAAGAAGAAAGCACTTGAGAAAATGAGTAGAAAACATTTTAGAAAGTAAGGAGAAAGCACTTGAGAAAATAAAGAGAAAACTATTGAGCAAATAAAGTAAGAAAACTAGAGAAAATAAGGAGAAAGCCCCTTGTGGAAATAAGTAGAAATCACTTGAGATAATGAATAGAAAACACTTGACACAGTAAAGAGAAAGCTCTTAAGAAAATAAGGAGAAAGCACGTGAGAAAATGAAGAGAGAACACTTGAGAAAATGAAGAGAGAGCACTTTAGAAAATGAAGAGAGCACACTTGAGAAAATGAAGAGAGAACACATCAGAAAATGAAGATGAGGAGATAACACTTTAGAAGTTGAGGAGAGAACATCTGAAAAAAAGAGATCATTTGATACAATGAGGAGACAAACTTGAGAAGATGAGGAGAGAAGTAAGCAGAGATAACACTTGAAATAATGAGATGAGGAGAGAACACTTGAGAAGATTCAAAGAGAACACTTGAGAAAACGAAGAGAAAACTTTACAGAAAATGAAAACATTTGAGAAAATGAAGAAAGAGTACATGAGAAAATGAAGAGAGAACACTCGAGAAAATGAAGAGAGAACACTTGAGAAAATATGGACAAAAGACTTGAGAAAAAGAATAGAGAGCACTTGAGGAAGAGAGAACACATATCAGAAAATGAAACGACAACACTTGAGAAAACAAAGACAGACTAATGAGAGAACACTTGAGAAAATAAAGACAGACTAATGAGAGAACACTTGAGAAAATAAAGAGAGACTAATGAGACAACACTTGAGAAAATAAAGAGAGACTAATGAGACAACACTTGAGAAAATAAAGAGAGACTAATGAGAGAACACTTGCGAAACAGAGAACAGAGTTCTTTAAAATATGAAAATAAAACACTTGAGAAAATGAAGAGAGAACACTTGAGAAAATAAGGAGAAAGCACTTGAGAGAAAAAGAAGATAAAACACTTGATAAAGTGAAGAGAGAACACTTAGAAACAGAAAGAGATAGCGCTTGAGAAAATGAGAAGAGAATACATGGGGAAAATCGCAGAAGAACACCCGAAAATATCATGAGAAAAGGAACAAAGAACACTTCAGAAAAAGAAGAATGAAAACGTGCGAAAATGAAGAGAGAACACTTGATAAAACAATTGCGAAAATAAGGATGATGAAACAACACTTTAGAAAATGAAGAGAGAACACGTGAGAAACAGAGGACAGAGCAGTTGAGAAAATGAGGAGTGAACGCTTGAGAAAATGAGGATAGAACGCTAGAGAAAATGAATAGCGAACACTTGAGAAAATGAAGATAGAACACTTGAGAAAATAATTAGAAAACACTTGAGAAAATGAAGAAAGAACATTTTAGAAAGTGAAGCACTTGAAAAAAGGGCAGAAAACACTCGAGAAAGTACTTGAGAAAATAAGGTAAAAGCACTTTAGGAAATGAAGATAGAAAACTTTAGATAATAAGGAGAAAACACTTGACGAAACGAAAAGAGAAAACAAAATAATTAGAAAGTACTTGAAAAAATGAATAGGGAACGCTCCAGAGTTGTCGAGAAAATAGGAAGAGAACACTTGGGAAGATGAGAGAACATTTGATAAGATGAAGAGAGAATATTTGAGAAGATGAGGAGAAAACTCTTGAAAAATGAGGAGAGAAAACCTGATAAGATGAGGAGTGAGCACTTGACAAAATGAGGAGAGAACTATTGATAAATGAGGGTAGAACACTTGAGAAGTTGAGGAGAGAACACTTGAGAAGATGTAAAGAGACCACTTGATAAGATGAGGAGAGAATAATTTAGAAGATGAGGAAAGAATAATTTAGAAGATGAGGAAAGAACACTTGAGAAGTTGAGGAGAGATCATCTGAGAAAAAGAGGAGATCACTTAATACAATGAGGAGAAAAACTTGAGAAGATGAGGAGAGAAGTAAGCAGAGATAACACTTGAAATAATGAGATGAGGAGAGAACACTTGAGAAGATTCAAAGAGAACACTTGAGAAAACGAAGAGAGAACCCTTGAGAAAATGAAGAGAAAACTTTACAGAAAATGAAGAGAAAACATTTGAGAAAATGAAGAAAGAGTACATGAGAAAATAAAGAGAGAACACTCGAGAAAATGAAGAGAGAACACTTGAGAAAATATGGACAAAAGACTTGAGAAAAAGAATAGAGAACACTTGAGGACGAGAGAACACATATCAGAAAATGAAACGACAACACTTGAGAAAATAAAGACAGACTAATGAGAGAACACTTGAGAAAATAAAGAGAGAATAATGAGAGAACACTTGAGAAAATAAAGACAGACTAATGAGAGAACACTTGAGAAAATAAAGAGAGACTAATGAGACAACACTTGAGAAAATAAAGAGAGACTAATGAGAGAACACTTCGAAACAGAGAACAGAGTTCTTTAAAATATGAAAATATAACACTTGAGAAAATGAAGAGAGAACACTTGAGAAAATAAGGAGAAAGCACTTGAGAGAAAAAGAAGATAACACTTGATAAAGTGAAGAGAGAACACTTAAGAAACAGAAAGAGATAGCGCTTGAGAAAATGAGAAGAGATCACTGTGAAAATGAAAAGAGAATACATGGGGAAAATCGCAGAAGAACACCCGAAAATATCATGAGAAAAGGAACAAAGAACACTTCAGAAAAAGAAGAATGAAAACGTGCGAAAATGAAGAGAGAACACTTGATAAAACAATTGCGAAAATAAGGATGATGAAACAACACTTTAGAAAATGAAGAGAGAACACGCGAGAAACAGAGGACAGAGCAGTTGAGAAAATGAGGAGTGAACGCTTGAGAAAATGAGGATAGAACGCTTAGAAAATGAATAGAGAGCACTGGAGAAGTAAGCAGAGTGTTCTCTCTCTAATTTCTCTAGTGCTTTCTCCTTATTTTCTCAAGTGTTGTTCTCTCTTTTTTTGTCTCTCAAGTGCTTTCTCCTTATTTTCTCAAGTGTTCTCTCTCTAATTTCTCTAGTGCTTTCTCCTTATTTTCTCAAGTGTTCTCTCTTTTTTGTCTCTCAAGTGCTTTCTCCTTATTTTCTCAAGTGTTCTCCTTTCATTTTCTCAAGTCCTGTGTCCTTATTTTCTCAAATGTTCTCTCTCTAATTTCTCTAGTGCTTTCTCGTTATTTTCTAAAGTGTTCTCTCTTCGTGTTCTTAAGTGCTTTATCCTTATTTTCTCAAGTGTTCTATTTTCATTTTCTCAGGTGCTCTCTCTTCATTTTCTCAAGTGTTCTCTCTTCATTTTCTAAAGTGATCTCTTCTCATCTTCTCAAGTGTTCTCTTCGAATCTACTCAAGTGTTCTCTCTTCATTTTCTAAAGTGTTCTTTCATCATTTTCTCAAGTGTTCTTTCATCATTTTCTCAAGTCTTCCCTCTTCATTTTCTCAAGTGTTTTTTTTTTTGTCTCTCAAGTGCTTTCTCCTTATTTTCTCAAGTGTTCTCTCTCTAATTTCTCTAGTGCTTTCTCCTTATTTTCTCAAGTGTTCTCTCTCTAATTTCTCTAGTGCTTTCTCCTTATTTTCTCAAGTGTTCTCTCTCTAATTTCTCTAGTGCTTTCTCCTTATTTTCTCAAGTGTTCTCTCTCTAATTTCTCTAGTGCTTTCTCCTTATTTTCTCAAGTGTTCTCCTTTCATTTTCTCAAGTCATTTGTCCTTATTTTCTCAAATGTTCTCTCTCTAATTTCTCTAGTGCTTTCTCGTTATTTTCTAAAGTGTTCTCTCTTCATGTTCTTAAGTGCTTTATCCTTATTTTCTCAAGTGTTCTATTTTCATTTTCTCAGGTGCTCTCTCTTAATTTTCTCAAGTGTTCTCTCTTCATTTTCTAAAGTGATCTCTTCTCATCTTCTCAAGTGTTCTCTTCGAATCTACTCAAGTGTTCTCTCTTCATTTTCTAAAGTGTTTTCTTCCCATCTTCTCTTTGAATCTTCTCAAGTGTTCTCTCTTCATCTCATTGTTTCAAGTGATATCTCTGCTTACTTCTCTCCTCAAGTTTTTCTCCTCATTGTATTAAGTAACCTCCTCTTTTTCTCAGATGTTCTCTCCTCATCTTCTAAAATATTCTCTCCTCATCTTCTCAAGTGTTCTCTCTTCAACTTCTCAAGTGTTCTACCCTCATTTATCAACAGTTCTCTCCTCATTTTGTCAAGTGCTCACTCCTCATCTTATCAGGTTTTCTCTCCTCATTTTTCAAGAGTTTTCTCCTCATCTTCTCAAATATTCTCTCTTCATTTTATCAGATGTTCTCTCATCTTCCCAAGTGTTCTGTTCCTATTTTCTCGACAACTTCCGGAGCCTTCCGTATTCATTTTTTCAAGTACTTTCTCCTTATTTTCTAAAGTTTTCTCTCTTCATTTTGTCAAGTACTTTCTCCATTTTTTTCTAAAGTGTTATATCTTCATTTTTCTAAAGTGCTTGTACCTTATTTTCTCAAGCACTTTCTCCTTATTTTCACAGGTTTTGTCTCTTCATTTTCTCAAGTGCTTTCTCGTTATTTTCTCAAGTGCTTTCTCGTTATTTTCTCAAGTGTGCTCTCTTCTTTTTCTCATGTATTCTCTCTTCATTTTCTGAAGTGTTCCCTGTTCATTTTTTTTTCAAGTGCCCTCTCTTCATGTTACCAAGCGTTTTCTCTCTTTTTTTTCCTCAAGTGTTCTCTCCTCATTTTCTCAAGTGTTCGCATTTTATCACCTTCTCTCTTCATTTTCTAATGTGTTCTCTCTTCTTTTTCTAAAGTGTTGTCTTTTCATTTTCTAAAGTACTGTCTCTTCTTTTTATCAAGTGTTTTCTCTCCATTTTCCAAAGTGTTCTCCCTTCTTTTTATCAAGTGTTGTCTTTTCATTTTCTAAAGTGTTCTCTCTTCTTTTAATCAAATATTCTCTCTTCCTTTTATCAAGTGTTCTCTCTTCATTTTCCCTAGAAGAGCTCTCTCCTATGTTTCTCTAGAGCTCTCTCCTCTGTTTCCCAAGGGCTATCTCATCAATTTATCAAGTCCTCTCTCTCCATTTTCTTAAGTGTTTTCTCTTCATTTTCTCGAGTGTTCTCTCCTCAGTATCTCAAGTATTCTCTCTTAATTGTGTGAAATGTTCTGTCATTTTCTCAAGTGCTCTCTCTCCACTTTCTCAAGTGCTCTTTCTTTATTTTCTCAAGCTCTCTTCCTTTTCTAAAGTGCTCACTCATCTAGTGTTCTCTCTTCATCTTTTCAAGTATTCTCTTTTCAGTTTTCACAATGTTTTCTCATCATTTTCTCAAGTGATCTCTCTTCTTTTTCAAGTGGTCTCTCTTCATTTTCTCCAGTGTTGTCTTTCATTTTCTGATATGTGTTCTCTCTTCTATTTCTCAAGTGTTCTCTCTTCATTTTCTCAAGTGTTCCTTCATCATTTTCTCAAGTGTTTCTCTTCTTTTTATTAAGAGCTCTAACTTTGTCTTCATAAACCACACCGTGTTCTTCATCTCAGCCTCTGGTGCCCCGAAGAAACCGATGTACAGGGACCACAAACATACATCAAAACTTGGTACCAGCATCCTTGCCAAAATTCAAAGTTTCTAGAACGTACACTACATAAAGACGTATTACAGTTGGATGTCCACAAACAACACCCACGTCCAACAAAAAAAACCCCATAAAGCCAGCTCTACTCCGAGCACTAAAACCATAGGGACCTCCAAATCTGCACCACCTGTTCCACAGCAAACCACCGACTATGACACAATGTTTCCACCCCTACCCTCTCGTCAGCCTCAGACTGTCAGACGAACTGATACGAGCATCAACAACGTCAGGGTTCTTCCACAGTCGCACAACTCATTGGAAGACTTCAGCACCAAGCAAGTTCCATGCAATATCCTCAAAGAAATCTGGAGCTGCAGTATTTGTTGCAATTTAGCCCTGCAGCCTTGAGTCATGCCTATATGTTATCTCTGCATAATTCACATGGCATGGTACCTTACAGACACCATATGCCTTAGACTGATGGCAATATCATCGTAATCCATCACAAACTGAAACCTTCAACCCGCAATGTCGAAAAAGAATTATTATTCAGCAAGAAATAGTGACTGATATCCTTTTTCTTAAGTTTATTTAGAATTCTTTCCGTTTTATTATTGCATTTTATTTCTTGCCCCTTTTCTTTTGTATCTATTTTTCTAGTTCTTGTCAATTTTCTATAGGTCGTTGTAGTTTGTGAGTTGTATCTGTGTGTGTGTGAGAACTATATACTTAATTACTCAACTTGTTAGTGAATTCGCATATTTCAGAGTTTAATTACTCAGTAGTTAGACGTGTCTCTCTTTCAGTTTCCAATTATTTCAGCTAGTGAGTTGTGTATCAGTTGAAAGTTTAATATACAGAGTGTGTCTCTGTGTAGTATTTAAAAGTTTATTTACTTCAGTATTAAGTATCATAATAGGAATTACTTTCAAACCAATAACAGTAGACAGAAAAATAAAGTGACCCCACCTACCGAAAAATGATTACTTAAAGAAGGACTTCGAATAGGTCATCTGAATGTGTATCACCTATTAGGTAAAATTCCTGAAGTAATACACATATTAAATCAAAATTTCCACATTTTTGGCTTCTCTGAAAGCCGTTTAAATAGGAACATAACCGGTGAAGATATTAGAATTAACGGTTTTAACCTGATCCTGTGTGACTCAACCAGGAAACTAGAAACAGATCTAGTAATGTATGTTTCCACAACTATCCAGTTTAGTCGTAGAAAAGACCTCGAATCATCAGAGGTAGAGTGTATTTGGGTGGAAGTTAAAATGCCAAACCAGAGTCCATTAATTATTGGACTTTTGTACCGTAACCCAAATGCATCATCCCTGTGGTACGATCACTTCACGACTATGATGGATGAGGTTTCAACCTTTAGGTTCAAAGATATTATCATTCTTGGAGAGTTAGATCTAACACAACCAAATCCAATTTGGAACAATATTATATTATCCTATAATTTTTGCCAAATTGTCACCAAACCTACTAGCGTAACAGAAGTATCATCCACATTATTAGATCATATATATGTAGCCCACCCAGAAAACATCATTGAATGGAACATCCCTCATACTTCGTTAAGCGATCATTACCCAGTCTGCTGTACGTGGACAAGAAAGAGGTATAAACTTCCTAAACACAATCACATCAGTATGAAATTGAGAAGTTTCAGAAAATTTAACCTAGAATTATTCCTTAATGATTTGCAAGAATCTTCACTTACACAAGTGTACAAACTAACTGACCCTGGCTAAAGATCTTCAGAGATATATTAGACAAACATGTCCTCATGAAAGAGGTGAGAGTAAAACACCAGGCGAAGTCACCTTGGATAACACCTGAAATACTACAATCCATGAGAGAACGTGATCGGCCGCACAAAATCAAGGACTTTAGTACCTACCGTTCACTCAGAAATAAAGTTCAATACTATATACAGGAAACTCTCTACCGTAGAGAGCGGAACAACAACACAACTCCTTCAGATCATCGAGGAAGTACCCCCCCCCCCCCCTCAGACAAGTGTTTCGGCCCTTTAAACTCCTGACACTCTAAGGGGGGTGGGCCCCTCTGGGTCATGACTCCTAGAGGTCTTGTGAGTTGTTGCTTTTTTTTCGGTCCCGGGATCGAACCCGTGATCTTCCAGTTGCCACTGCACTTTTTGAAGTGTGTCTTTAGCGATTTAGCTATGGAGGACTGGTATTGGTTGTGGCAAATGAAATTACTTATGTTCCCAATGCTTGTTTCGCATACTCCACAGCCAGCATGAGGCCTTTTCTGCTGTTTCTGAAAGGCTTCTCAGTACCCTTGCTCTTGCTTATCCCTTTATGCTCAGTTGCTTACATAGGTCATATGCTGATGTTGCTACGAATCCCCTTGCTCCCACTTCTACAGCTATCACTTTTGCCCTGATTTGCTTGGCAAATCCGAAGGGATCTCTGTAGAACTTCTCTCTTGCGTATCTGGTTTCCCTCTTCCTTTTACATAGTCTTTCAGCTCTGCAAAGGGCATTGTGCTGGGATTTTAGATGCTGCCAAACCTGTCTTAGTCCTTTTTCTGATTCATGTGCCTTCTTGAACATTTTCCGGGCATGATTCTTCACGCTGTCTTATTGCTTCTATTTTCCTCTGTCTTCTGGACTTTCTTGGCGTCACTTTTTCTCTTTTTGCCTGTTTGGTTCCAAACTCTTTGTGGCAGTGAAGATATATGATGTTACCAAATGCTTCCAGCTTTTGCTCTAGGTTTTTTCCTCTTAGCTGTTTGTCCAGTTCTTTGCATAGTCCTGTGTCTAGGTTTTCCCATATGCTTTTTGCACTTGCTGGTGGAAAGTTAACCTTGTCTCTGGTCTCGTCGGAGAGCTGCATTGCCTCCCCGCTGCCTGACTTAACCTGAATATTCTCTGTACTGCGGGTTATATCCTGACAGAGGTCTTCTAATGTCTTATCTGAGACTGGCGTCACAGTGCACTGTTGAGTATTGGGCAGCAAGGAACCACCACATCCCTTCTTCGTTCTGTGTATCTTCATGCCACGTTGAGTGTTAAATTTCCTGCCACAGATGCATGGATACTCCAAAACTGCTCTTACAGATACCGAATACAATTA
This sequence comes from Achatina immaculata, assembly GCA_009760885.1. NCBI lineage: Eukaryota > Metazoa > Mollusca > Gastropoda > Stylommatophora > Achatinidae > Lissachatina > Lissachatina immaculata. Next base: position 26,156,282 of record CM019694.1, on the reverse strand, counting down.
ATTGTTTTCTGAATAGTCCCGAAAATTTTGTTTAGTAGACAGTCATTTATAATGTATGTAGTTACTTCTGTACTGAGTGAATGTTTAAGAGCGAAACGTAAATGTTATATTTTATGTCTCTCAGCTTCAATGTTAGTTATGTTTGTTACATGAACAGCATATTTGTAGAATGTCTGGAATAGAATGAAAAATGTATGATAAAGGGCAGAATGTCAGACGGGCCTGCGTGCCCAATTCTTAACCCTTTTGAAATAAAGATCAATCAATCAATCAATCAATCAATCAATACTCTGTTTCCCAAGTGTTATCTCCAGCGTTTTTACTTCATTGTGAATCAGTGTTCTTTCTTACATTTCTCAAGCGTTCCGAAGTGTTCTCTCTACTTACTTCTCAATTATTCTCTCTGCTTACTTCTCAAGTGTTCTCTCTACTTACTTCTCATGTGTTCTCTCTACTTATTTCTCATGTGTTCTCTCTACTTACTTCTCAAGTGTTCTCTCTGCTTACTTCTCAAGTGTTCTCTCTACTTATTTCTCAAGTGTTCTCTCTGCTTACTTCTCAAGTGTTCTCTCTATTTATTTCTCAAGTGTTCTCTCTACTTATTTCTCAAGTGTTCTCTCTACTTATTTCTCAAGTGTTCTCTCTGCTAACTTCTCAAGTGTTCTCTCTTCATTTTCTCAAGTGTTCTGTCCTATTTTTCTTAAGTGCTCTCTCCTCATTTTCTCAAGTGTTTTCTCTGCTTACATCTCTCCTCAGCTTCTCAGTTGTCGTCTCTTAGTAGCGTACAGCAGTCTCATAAACCAACTTATAAGTGTTTACTACAGCAATCACAGAAACCAGTTTATAATTTTCTTCTACAGCAGTCGCCATAACAGTTTATAACTGTTAGCAGTCGCGTAAACCAGTTTGTTATTATTTATTACAACAGTCGCAGAAAGCAGCTTATAATAATTGTCTATTACAGTAGTCGCGTAAACCAGTTTATAATTATCTACTCGAAAAGTCGCATACACCAGTTTGTACTTGTCTAATACAGCAGTCGCATGAACCATTTTACAACAGTATACTATGGCCCAAACAATTTTTGAACCACATATAATATAACCAGCTGTTGCACGGCCCCATCAGTTGTTTGTCTCACTTAGAAAATCTCTCTTCAGCTGAACTAGATAACGGTCTTCACAGCTTCTTCTAATTGCTTGCTCGCTGTCGGGGACCAATTTTGAACTGATGTCCCTAAATGTTGATGCAGGTATAGGCAGATGTCTCGCTGACATTACTTGTAGCAAGCAAAATTACTCATTTCTGGGTGTGATTATTTGTAAAAATGTAAAAATTCATGTTTAGTTTTGAGCGAACTTGCATATTCACTGCCTGAGCTCTTTACATTCTTGTGAGTTCCGTGTTCTTGTTTTCGTGTGATTTTTTTCCCCATTCATTACTTCAGTCATCTTCAGGTGATGTTTCTGGGGAATATATTAAAATGATGTTAATAATCTTCCGATGTTGTCTAACATCTTTGAATTTTATTTATGTGTTTTTATACTGCCTCTCTGGGGTATGTAGTTTACTACGTAGATCGCAGACCTGAAATTTCAGACAGTATAGACCGGAACAAGATGACGGCTACACTCATCTTCTTCATTCTACTGAGGAGTAGTCTCCTCCTAGGCCTTGCTAAGGCTCAAAACGGCACGTGTACTTACAGGTATGGCCAGGTAAACAGAGAGAGATAATGGTTGCCATAATTTCCCCATAAACTATTAGGTTTTTCATTTTTATAAATTCAAAATGTTTCGTCACAAACAAAATAAAAAATAAGAGAAATGTTCAAATGACCTTGACAGAGAAATATAATGTAGAGATAAGTGCAACACAAACTGGATGTAATATCGGATAGATTCAGTAAGCAAGTTTTGTCTCAGACCAAGATATGATAACAGAGAGTTTGTCTCAGATCAAGAGATAACAGTGAGAACTTGTGTCACATCAAGAGGTATCTGAGAGCTTTTCTCAGATCAAGAGATCTTCTTCTTCGTTCGCTTCTACCATCAAGATCGCCCCGTGATTCTTTTGAATCTACTCCTGTGGTTCTCGCATTATTTAGGATGGAGGCTCAGAGCATCGTGAGGGTTGGGCCTATATTCTCAGTGGGTCACAGATGCGGGATTGCGTGACACCGTGGTTTTCGTTGCACCAGTTTAGTCTAGAGTTGGACTTCCTCACCGGAAAACCTCGACGTGTTTTGGATATGAATATATCCCCTCTGGGTGAAAGATGGTTGCCCGTCCAGCCTAGTGTTGGGCTTTCTCACCGGAAAACCTCGAAGTGATTTGGATATGATTATATCCCCGTCGGGTGAGAGGTGGCTGCCTATCTAGACTGTCCTGGTCCAGTGTCTCCAACTTCAGCATTTTGTGGTCGTGGCCGCTATCCTTCTTGGTGGTGACCAAGACGGAGCTTTTTTTCGAGGAGGACGAATCCTCGCCACTAGAAAGTTTCACACCCGGGTTAAGCCGATTTAGTATGGGTGTATACAGGACGTGGCCGGCCTCTAGAGCAGAGGTGCCGTGGTATGAGTAGCCCTCACCGCGAGTCTACTGGCCATACCGATTAAACTTCACTTAATCCTTTCCATCACTTTTTTTCACAGCAGATCAAGAGATAACAGAGAGAACGTGTGTCACATCAAGAGACGTTTGAGAGCTTGTTTCAGACAAAGAGATAACAGAGAGAATTTGTGTCACATCAAGAGATATTTGAGAGCTTGTCTCAGATTAAGAGTTAACAGAGAGAACGTGTGTCACATCAAGAGATATTTGAGAGCTTGTTTCAGATCAAGAGATAGCAGAGAACTTTTGCTGGAATCGTGGCATTGTTATAGCCCGACTGTTCTAAACTTGACTTTCCATAGAGCGGAAATAATTCTGCTAATTTCTGTTAGTGTTTCGGTAATGCTCCGCAGATGTTCTGATATTGTTACAACAGTGTTACTTTCTGGGATTTGTTACCTTTGCTCACTTTAAAATGTGTGTTTGTTGTCCAAGTTCTCTCAGAATCCATATTTTTGTATTTTGTGTAATTTTTATCAGTTTGTCCACTGGTATTCATCCGACGAACATATTAACATTATCTTCCTGCTTCAATGGAGAACTCTTTCTTACCTTCGAAATGACAATATTTACTGCACATAATACCACCTTTCTCTGCATAACCTTCACAGCGATACATGTCGAAAAATGGGAGCCGAGAATGAAACCAGAATTCCTGAAAAATGTCTGCTATCATGAAAGTTCAGCAAAATTCATGAAAACTATCTGCTTGCATGATTGTTCAACAGAAATCATGAAAAATGTTTCCTGCCATGAAATTTAAACAGAATTCATGAAAACTGTTTCACGTAGGCAGTAAACTCTGATGTAGAGAGGAAAGCAATAACACAGCTCACCACATCCTCAGAACTACCCCCTCTCCCCTCCAGGCAAGCCCTTCGGCTCTTTAAACTTCTGATTCTCTAAGGCCTGTGGGCCCCTCTGGGTCATGACTCCAATATGTATCCAACTCAAGAAAGTTTGGCAGAATTCATGAAAACGGTCTGATCATCAACGTTCGAATTCAAACAAAAATATCCACATGTAGAAAAATGTACAATGATATTTCTGACCTTGTTCTATTTGATCTCCTTGCAGCTGTAAACTTGTCCTTGCTGCAGCCGATGCTGTGATGATCTTGTTGCGCAAGTACAATGTCGGATGAGGAGTGGATTATAGCGGTTTGCTTGAAGTATAGAGATGAATAAAGAAAAGGGAGGTCTCCCCCTCCCTCCCCCCCCCCCCCCCCCCCACTACCCTCCAGCAGCATAGACAACATGACCAGTCATCCCACGCGAGTCAGTCAGAGCTAGAGTAACAAGACGTTACTGCTACTAGCAAAATCACGAAGACTTAAGACTGGGTCTTGATCAGCAGTAGTTCCGCAACCTTGCTAGTTATGTCGGTTTTGTTGTTGTTGTTGTTGTTGTTTTAAAACATGTATAGGTCTGGGTAAGTTATTTGTTTTGTTATTATGTGTTGTACATCTCATACTTGTAACTCTGCTTAAATCAAATGAGGAGCTGTTTTCAGGTATTTCCCAGCGGAATATTTGTGCAGAAGCTGTGGATTGTAACTTTTGTTACTGTGACAATGGCGTGTACCCCGCGTGTACAATAATAGGGTGCTATGAACTCGGTATCAGACTATGAATACAGTTTAAGCGAGTACTTTGGATATTCTTGTGATCATTTTCATTTATAGTCGTAAGTGATTTTGTTCATTGATTCGTATTCTTTTCTTTATTACAGACCCCTCTAACACCCCTCCCCCCCTCCCAACCCCCCTTTAAGTATGTTAGATGTCTCGGACCCCGAAGGTTTAACTCAAAATTTCGACTCTAAAGTGCATGAACTACGTGGTGCCGCATGAAGAAGCCCTCAGCCTCTCTTGTCAACTACCTGTATGTATGCCACTTGTAGTTTACCTCTAGCCGGTTCTTTCTCTGTAATATTTGCACATCTGTTACGTAGTTAGTCTTCGTGTGCTTTCTTTTTTTTGTTTCACTACATTTTGGGCATGTTCTTTTGCTACCAACAGCATTGCTGGGCCAATTTTCTCGTGGAGTTCATGAGACTTCTCTCAATGGGGGTGCGAATATCTTCAGTGAAAGGAGTCGTGCGAATATCGTCAGTGAGGGCAGCCGTGCGAATATCTTCAATAAGAGCAGCCGTGTGAATATCTTCAATAAGAGCAGCCGTGTGAATATCTTCAATAAGAGCAGCCGTGTGAATATCTTCAATAAGAGCAGCCGTGTCAATATTTTTAGTGAAAAACATTTCGTAAAAACGTCAATTCCCCCCCCCTCCTCCCCTAATTGGTTAATCCGTTGCCATTCAGCTCGACGTTGTCCTCCATACACAGCCTATCCAAGGCGGGTCTTGCAGTCTCCTCCTTGTCAATTCTTAGGGTTCCCTGAATTGATGCCGCGCCTGCCAGCTTGTTCGTTTTCTCATTGTCTTTGACTTCCGCATGACCCGGTCAGTATATCCACGTCTTTTTGGATAACCGAAAACCCAGCGTAAGCTGGAAATACTCCCCGCGGAAGAAATGTCTCTTGATTCTCCGTAACATGGTTTAGGAGTCTGTTACAATGACCGCGTGCGAGTCGCTCTCCTCCACCAACCAGGAAAGTGCTTCTGATGCTGCCTGCACCTCCATTCTCAAGCTCGGTATGGTAGCTGTATGGCCTCCTGATTTACTCGCAACCAGTACGCCGTTGCGGTAGACAATATAGGCCCATCCACTTCGTGCCACTGACCCGTCTGTGGCATGTTATTTGTGGTGATGCTGAATCTGCTCCTGCACGTGGGTTTCTGTTTTACCCTGAGCCCAGTCTCTGTATTCACGGCCAAGCTGGATCACGACCTTCACTAGATTCTGCATATTTGGCACTTTTGTGCACTCCGGTAGTAAGGGAATCTGCTCTGGCTCACAGACTCTGACAGTGTCTCTTCTGCCTCCTCCATCGACGACCTGTCTCGCTTGATGCACTTGCTCTTTGCTGAGTTCAGCTCTGGTAGAGAGTGGGGAGGGGGTGGGGTGGGGTGGGGTGGTTTGACGTGCCGAGAATCATGAGGTACGTCTTCACTTTCAAGCTGGGCATATCCAGTAAGTAGCGCATGACTATGTCGGAGTATCACTGGCACACCCCAGAACTGCCCTCAACACCACATTTTGGAGTCTTTCAAGCTTGATTATCTGAGTTGTGGATAAGGTCTAAAAGGTCGAGGCCATACTCAACCACCGACATCACCAACGCCTGCATCAGTAGGAAGAGTGTCCGTTGTGGCAGTCCAGCACCTGCCATGACCTTCATTGCAATGACCCCTTATTTCGCTTTTTTTAACAACCATGTCCACGAGGTGCTTGAAAATTAGTGTCCTGTCGAATGCGACCTCCCAAGGTATTTCAGAAATTGGCCACTCTCGGTATACACTTGTACATTCCATTTCATTGCACTGCCGGAAAGGTGGTCTTCGCAGATCTGTTATCTAATGACCACAACAATTCTCAGACCCCTCGGAGCGATGTTACACCCCCCTCCTCTCAATGGATAAACTGTCAGACTATCTACAGAGTTTTGTCTCGCTGGTAAGTTACTGTCAGACTATCTACAGAGTTTTGTTTTGCTCGTACACTGGTAAGTTACTGTCAGACTATCTACAGAGTTTTGTCTCGCTCGTACACTGGTAAGTTACTGTCAGACTATCTACAGAGTTTTGTTTTGCTCGTACACTGGTAAGTTACTGTCAGACTATCACCAGGTTTATAATGACACTCACTCACTCACTCACACACTCACTCACTCGCTCACTCACTCACTCACTCGCTCGCTCGTTCACTCACTCATCCACCCACTCACTCACTCACTCACTCACTCGCTCGCTCGCTCACTCACTCACTCACTCACTCACTCACTCATTCACTCACTCACTCACTCACTCACTCACTCACTCTTTAAACAACATCATTAAGTTTATTTGTACACAGAACCCTGATAACGAAAGCTAAGAATAAATCCCTCCTCTGTGTTCTGCTCGAGCCGGACGACTTATCATAGCCAGTGTAGCAGGAGTGTTTTCATTTGTGTAGCCAAGAAGCAAAAATACATGAGAAAGTATTTTCTTTTCTTTTACCAAGCTTGTTGTTCTTTCGGGAAAGCGTGAGCAAAGTTGCTGCTGATGTCGTGGCTGCTATAGTTCGTATTTTTCAGCGAGCATAACATTACATTTGCTGTTCTAACACAAGGAATCTAAAGGGGGCAGTTTTGCTTGAATTCATTTAGTCCCCTTGTGTTTCTGGCAGTAAGTTTATGTAACAGTTCATCGGAGAAGGGAAGTAACTGGGGATAAAACTATTGGCGGAAGGTTTTAAGTATTGCTTTTAAGACTGGTCAGTTGGGGGGGGGGGGGGGGGGGAGTGAATTTAATCAAATCAGGCCGAATGAATTTAAATATCCATCACCACACAGTGTACTATCATGTTTGTCAGATTACACTGGAGTGTACTGCTAGATTATACTGGAGTGCACTGCTAGATTACAGTGGAATGTAATGCTAGATTACACTGGAACATACTGCTAGAGTACACTGGAATGTAGTGCTAGATTACACTGGAATGTAGTGCTAGATTGCACTGGAATGTAGTGCTAGATTACACTGGAATGTAGCGCTAGATTACACTGGAATGTACTGCTAAATTACACTGGAATGTTCTGTTGGATTACACTGGACTGTACTGTTAGATTACACTGGATTGTACTGTTAGATTACACTGGACTGTACTGTTAGATTACACTGGATTGTACTGTTGGATTACACTGGATTGTACTGTTAGATTTCACTGGATTGTACTGTTGGATTACACTTTAGTGTACTGTTAGATTACACTGGATTATACTGTTAGATTACACTGGATTGTACTGTTGGATTACACTTTAGCGTACTGTTAGATTACACTGGATTATACTGGATTGTACTGTTGGATTACACTTTAGTGTACTGTTGGATAACACTGGATTGTACTATTAGATTTCACTAGATTGTACTGTTGGATTACACTTTAGTGTTCTGTTAGATTACACTGGATTGTACTGCTAGATTACACTGGATTTTACTGTTGGATTACACTTTAGTGTACTGTTAGATTACACTGGATTATACTGTTAGATTACACTGGATTGTACTGTTAGATTACACTTTAGTGTACTGTTGGATTACACTGGATTGTACTGTTAGATTTCACTGGATTGTACTGTTGGATTACACTTTAGTGTACTGTTAGATTACACTGGATTATACTGTTAGATTACACTGGATTGTACTGTTGGATTACACTTTAGTGTACTGTTAGATTACACTGGAGTATACTGTTAGATTGCACTGGAATGTACTGTTAAATTACACTTTAGTGTACTGTTAGATTACACTAGAGTGTACTGTTAGATTACACTGGATTGTACTGTTGAATTACACTTTTGTGTACTGTTAGATTACACTTTAGTGTACTGTTAGATTACACTGGATTGTACTGTTAGATTACACTGGATTGTACTGTTAGATTACTCTTTAGTGTACTGTTAGATTACACTGGATTGTACTGTTGGATTACACTGGATTGTACTGTTGTATTACACTGGATTGTACTGTTAGATTTCACTGTATTATACTGTTGGATTACACTTTAGTGTACTGTTAGATTACACTGGATTGTAGTGTTAGATTACAGTGGATTGTAGTGTTAGATTACACTGGATTGTACTGTTAGATTACACTGGATTGTACTGTTAGATTACACTGGATTGTACTATTAGATTACACTGGATTGTACTGTTAGATTACACAGAAGTATAGAATAAACAAAACTACGGAACATCCTGGGAGGAATATCCTGGGAGGAATATCCTGGGAGGAATATCCTGGGAAGAAATCCTGGGTGGAAGTTGAAAGGACGTGATCAAAGAACCGATCGTTGGACAAATAAAATAAGAGTATATGAAGCGTAGAATATCAGCACATACAAGAACAACAACAACAAATGTGGAACGATGGCAAACGAGAGAGAGAGAGAGAGAGAGAGAGAGTACTGACATGAATACTGAGGGCTGGTTGGACATATAGTCCTTACAGAAAGTTAAGCAACAAATATTTGAAGCATTTTAATTTTGTAATTAAAATTTTTTAAATGTAACATTTTAGCTGAAATAAAAATATGTTTTAAAAACACATTTCCTCGAAGTAGCTTCTACCTTGCAAGGGGAAAAGAGAATTGAACGTTAGTCATCGTGCCACTGTAGTTTTCCGCTCTGATACAGAAGAGTACAGAAAAAAAAATGCCTACTACCAAATAAAGCTAACATAAGTAACATAGGCGATCTTGATTGGCAAACATTGCTGTCTAGAAATGGTCAGATGTTGTCTGAGCGATCATGAATTTGTCATTGTGTATATTTTCTAATGTCGTGACGTGCAAGATGGCGGTCGTTTTTAACACGCTCTCGCCGGCATGCAGAAAGCAGCGGAATTCCGCTTGATCTATTACATATCATGTACCGGGAGTTGGGCATAAGGCTAACAACCTTATCCTGAGACCTATCTAGAGGCAACTCCAGATGGGAAAAAGAGATATCGTTATGGAAACTCGCAGAGAACCCAACCGAGCATCAGGGATGCCAACTCCGAAGAGCTCATTCGTCGGCCCCAAACATGTGACAAAGATCGGATTCTGGAATGTGAGAACGATGGCAGCACCAACAAAAACTAACCAGGTCATCAAAGAAATGGAGAGATACCATCTAGACATACTGGGCATCAGCGAAATGCGATGGCCAGAAGCGGGTAAAAGATCTGCGGAACACGGCAAGTTAATTATACATTCAGGTAGAAATGACAATAAATTCCGAGACGGAGTGGGCATTGTTATGTCAAATGTAGCTGCAAAGAGCCTTGTAGAATGGGAACCAGTGAACAGTCGTATAATAAGAGCACGATACAACCTACGACACGGAAGAATGACAATAATACAGTGTTATGCACCCACGAATGATGCAGATAATGATGTGAAAGACGACTTCTATCACCAACTACAACAAATCACCAACAAAGTCCCTAAACACGACATCCTAATTGCTATGGGGGACTTCAATGCTAAGGTAGGGAAGGATAATACCGACGTTGAAAAAGTGATGGGGAAAGAAGGAATTGACATGGTTAATCAGAATGGAGAAAGATTAATTGAAATATGTCTAACAGAGGGCATGGTCATTGGAGGGACAATATTCCCACACAAAGAGATACATAAAACAACGTGGATATCTCCAGATGATAGAACTAGAAACCAGATAGACCATTTTTGTATTAGAAAGCAATACAGAACATCTCTCATGGATGTAAGGGCTTATAGGGGTGCAGATGTCAACAGTGATCACAACCTGTGCATAGGGAAAATAAAACTAAAATTGAAAAGTCAACACAAGAAATCAGTACACAGAAAGATAAACATCCACAGCCTACAAGAAGAAAATACTAACATTAATTTCAATCAGGAACTTGCCAATCATTCAAAAACACCCAGTGAAGTTGAGGAGATAGATATAGATGAGTTATGGAATTCTTACAGCACAGCCATAATCACAGCAGCAAAAGTAAGCGCTGGATTGGAAAAACCAAATAGAAAAGCATGGATATCAGATAATACATGGAAGTATATACATGAAAGACGAGCAGTCAAATTAAACATGTTGATTGCAAAAGCAGATCATGAAAGAGATTCGGCAAAAGCAAAATACAAAGACATAGACAAGAAAGTAAAAAGTTCAGCTAGAAGGGATAAAAGAGAATACATAGACAATATGGCGAATGAGGCAGAAAAAGCAGCAAAAACAGGAGACAACAAAACTTTTATAACATACAAAAAAGGCTAACAGGTACTATTACATCTAAAGAAAGACCAATCCTTAGCAAAACTGGAACACTATTAACATCAAATAAAGACCAAAAGCAAAGATGGGCTGAACACTTCCAAGAAATACTCAATCGACCACACCCAAAAGAATTGTTAAACCTTGAAACTGACTTACCAGCCCCACAGCTAAATGTCAACCTAGATGAAATTAAATTGCATGAAATTGAAACAGCAGTGAATTTAATGGCTAACAACAAAGCTGCAGGTGAAGATGAAATAACTGCCGAGATGCTAAAAGCTATCAGTAGTGACAACATGAGACAACTACAGAGAATGTTTAACAAGATTTGGAAAGAAGAAAAGGTCCCTTCTAAGTGGAAGAAAGGAATCATTGTTAAAATACCAAAAAAGGGCAACCTTAGTGACTGTAACAACTGGAGAGGAGTAACCTTACTATCAGTTGTGTCAAAAGTATTTTGCAAGGTCATTTTGAATAGACTCAAAGATATAGTGGATGCTGCAATGAGAGAAGAACAAGCAGGATTTCGAAAAGGGAGAAGCTGTCTCGACCAGATCTTTACTCTCAGAATAATACTTGAAGAACATATTGAAAAGCAGAAACCATTAATACTGAATTTCATAGATTTTAAGAAGGCATTTGATAGCATACACAGAGATTCATTATGGAGAATTCTATGTCTATATGGAATACCATCTAAAATTGTCAACATCATTAAGGACTTATACAATGGATATGGTTGTGCAGTCAAGACAGAAGAAGGGATGAGTGAATGGTTTCAGATTGAAACAGGCGTGAAACAAGGATGTATACTGTCTACTTTACTTTTTGGGATTACAATAGACTTCATAATGAAAAAATGCTGCACAGGTAACACAGGTATTGACTGGGTACATGGGACCCAACTAGAAGATCTTGATTTTGCTGATGACATAACACTTATCAGTAACAATGTGAATTCCATGCAAGAAAAAACAGATAGCCTGTCTTCATTGGCTAGCAAAATAGGACTTGAAATTAACAAGGACAAAACAAAAATAATGAAAATTCCTCTCAATCAAAATGGAAAAATACACATAGAAGGGACAGATATTGAAGAAGTCAATCAATTTGCATACCTTGGCAGCTACATGGACCAGGGTGGTGACACTAGACAGGAAGTTAGGATCAGAATTGCAAAAGCAGCATCAATCTTCAAGAATCTTGAGAACATATGGAATTCAAAAGTTATAAGCACAAAAACCAAGTTAAGACTATTCAATTCAAATGTAATATCCACCCTCATTTATGCATGCGAAAGCTGGAAAACAACTAAAGAAATAGAAAAAATTAGACTCTTTTGAAAACAAATGCCTAAGGAAAATACTCGGCATCAAGTGGAATGAATTCAAGAACAATGCAGAGATAAGACAGATGACTGAACAACAACCAGTCTCACGGGTGATCAGGAAAAGGAGATGGACATATGTTGGCCACTTGATGAGAAGAAATGAGCAGAGAATCCCAAAACAAGCTATCAAGTGGAACACAACAGGCCGAAGAAAAAGGGGCAGACCGCGTGAAACTCTGAAGAGAACATTATTAAGAGAGGCCAAGTTAACAGGCATAAAATCCTTTGTTGAGGTTGAAAGACTCGCCGAAGACAGGAAATATTGGCGAACTACTTTGCGAGCCCTATGTGACGTCTAACGGCACGGGAAGGATATAAGATATAAGATAAGATATTTTCTGACGGTCAAAGAGAGACAACTAATGTAAGTTTGAGTGAAGCGAAATTAGCTTAACTCCTCCTTAATGTTATGATGCTATTACAGTTCCATATTTTCCTCAAAGTATTTTGTATTCAAGTCAAAGAGTTTATAGAAAGATCAGTCCCGTGTGAACGTTACCTGCTAGTGAGTAAAAGTGTGTACATTTGCGTGCCGGTTTAAGTAGTGTTAGGACGTGTGTGAGTTAGGCTGTGATCGTAGATTTGTGCTATAGTTAAGTATTTTATCGTGTGTGAGTTAGGCTGTGATCGTAGATTTGTGCTATAGTTAAGTATTTTATCGTGTGTGAGTTAGGCTGTGATCGTAGATTGGTGCTATAGTTAAGTATTGTATCACTGTAGTATGTTAGCGTAGGCTGAGTTTGTGTTAGTGGATGTATTATTTTATGTACTTTCCTGTGGCGGCGAAGACAACTGAGTCTCAAGCCGTCTGGATTTATGTTCTGCATGTTATTGCCTTCAGTCAAAGCTGCCGCATCACCCATTTCATCTTCCCGTTACTCGGAACCCATAATCATCATCATGTGCACGTCATTAAACCTCTATCTGTTTCAGCAATGGATGATTTCAGTTGCTTGACTCAGTGTTATTTGGGCTGGCGGTTTTGCAAGTGGGCAACTTTCAGAATGTTTTGTAATTGATTCTTCTGTGAATCAGTCAAATAAGTCAAACATAAGTCAGTATTTAGCCATACAGCGGTGGATATTCTTAGTGCCACAGTCCGGTTGCATAGTGCCACACTGGCAGCACATATTTCTGCTGTAAGTGGTACGTGCCGTGTTATACACATGCCATAGAAATGCTACAGATTTGGACTTGACGGAGTGATGCTGTCAGATACCTTGGAGTCAACACAATTCTTGGTTTAGAGCCATAAGATGGCTTGAAAAACAAAATAGCTATTACACTGATCTGGTGAAGAGCGTCCCATCTTTGTGAGTTTGGTAATTTTACTCCAGGTATTCGAAAACTGTGAAATATTTTTCACGTTGAAGCTACCATATGAAATCGTGTCTTCGAAAGTGGGCAAGCGATTAGCAAGGTTTTGCAAATTGCAATTTATGTGGGATCTGGTTGGAAACAACTTTCAAACATTAGAAACACGCGCCTTTAAAGTCTGTCGCTTTTGTCATTGCTTTACCCCCCCCCCCACCCCAAAACAGTAAAACTACGTTAGAGAAAAGAAAATTAATTACTTGTAAACATTTGTAAATTCAGAATATGCAAAGCAGATTAATAAATTGAGAAAGATAATTTCGCTGAAATTTGAGGCATTTTTCATTTACTTTGTTTACGTCTTGAGTCACAGACATTTATGTGCATGATTCAGTTTTAAGAAATAACAGTTTCATTCTTTATCCGGTCATTATAAGCTGTGGAGATAAACAGACAGAACTACAAAAATAAGATTTTTAAGGGCATGCATCTTTGCCATTGCAAGATAAGCCTGTGAGACCTGGACACTTAACAAAACATCTGAGAAATACATAAATGCCTTTGAATGTGAATACTACAGAAGAGTCCTTCAAATATGGACACACAAAAAAAGAACAAACATCCATAATACAAGAACTTAATATTGAAGAAGGTAGACTAGTAAAGAAGATTGAACAGATAAAATTTGTAAATATTGTGGACATATTAAACGTCAAGATAGTTTAGAGAACACAGTCTTGGGAGGGTATATAATGGGAAAAAGAAAGAGAGGAAGACAAAGACGAGGATGGCTGCAAGACATCGTTGATGATCTGTGAATGGATGCATCAGCAGCAGGGCATCTTGCTTAAAACCGAGAGGCCTACAGAGAAGCTGATAGGGAGGTAGAGTTCCGCAAGGGACATGCTAATGAGTGACTGACCCAGCTTTTCTGACGGTTGCAAATAGGTCTGGCCCTAGAAATTTTATAAGATAAAAATTATAAATTTATTATAAATTTGTAACAGCGGCGATGGTTCATTTCATTTTCACATTCATATGTCATCTACTTTTTCTTTAGGCGCATGTTTCTGCTGCATTTATCATTCTCTTCGAATTTTCCTTATGAATCCAGGTTTCTTCTCTGTACAGTGACACAGAATATATCCGTGTATAACAAATGTACAATCACAGTACGATGTTATTTTAAAAATAAATGAATCCGTTGATTTTTTTTATTCAAGGGAGGGCATCATTATTGTAGTATCACAATGTTTATTCACATAGTTTTGTCCCTTACACAATTATTTTAAAAATATATATATATTTCGTGGTTGTGGCTGTCTTGTTGCATTTTAAATCCACGATTTACTTGTTGCTGTATATCAGCTTGCATTTATATAGACGAGATCTGATAGATAGAGCTAGATAAGCTCATTGTGAGACTAAAAAAACCCAAAACGGCGTGATTGCTTACGAGGTTGTCTGTTCAAAATCCCAGCGCTGGGCGGACAGACTAAAGTTACAGCTGTACGAGCGGTGAGGGGAGAACGTACCAAGATTGGGGATATTCTAAGAATGAACCTGAAACTGTTGGTACAGCAGTCTCCCGGTTTATGAGTGGCTCGTAATACGAGAATTCGTGACATGGATAAGCCCGCTGGTTGTAAAGCCCAGTAATGGCGATTCTCTCCCTTCAGTTGCTTTGTGTAGGACAGTATAAGAGCGACGGTAAGATATCGATACATGTAGGTGGACAACGCCAAGAGATGGACAATGGTCAGCTTGGCAGAGTGTCCTGAGAGAGTTCAGGGGGTCCCAGGAACACCAGCTTGATAGTATAACTATTCTTTGTGTGGGTTAAATACTGACCACTGTGGGTAGGGGGCCCCCAGTGTGTTGCTTTACCGAGGGCCTGCAATGCTGTTAAGACGGCCCTGACACCAGACAGAAATTCTCCTTTCTTCAGAGTGGTGAGGATAACCGTGTACCAGTTTTTATAACTCGATGACCCAGGCTATTTTGTGCCTCGTCGTCCATTTTTTTTTTTATACTGTTTACCTCGTCTTGAGTTCGCTGGCTGTCGGCCCTTGTTTACTCTCATATCATCGGGAACTGATGTCCCATGATGCATCAGCCACTCCCCGGGGTTAAAGGTTGTTGGCTTGGAGTCCCGTGGCCGGTCTATCCTAGCCTGATCCATTGTTGCCCCGCCCGAGTGCAATAACAAACCCCGTCACCCAGAACTTGTTAACTAGGCAAGACTCCCTGCACGGCAGGTGTGACCGCATTTGTCCGTTTGTTAAGCTAAATTCACCAGAGTATGGGGGTACATCAGCGCTTCTCAGTCATTTTCTGTAAATGGGCCCCCTCCCTTTTTTTTTTACATTACAATATTTTATAGTCCAGCTTTTCCCTGGTGCACATTATTATAAAGAGACGTTTTTTTTATAAACGTTCGTTTACTCGTGACCTTTAGCAATTCATCGCGGCTTTCTGGAGGACCATACATTTTCTGTCCAGTAACCCTGGGGTACACAGGTGAACGAGCCGAAAAGTTTGTCTGCTGGGGTAGGGGCGGGGTGGGGGGGGTGAGGCACGAGAACTTCCCTGGAATGTCTAAAATAGAGGGAAAGTTGCACGAGAAAAGGCCGGGGATGTCAGACTGGTCTGAGTTCTAAGTCATTCCTTCTCCCCCTCCCCCAACCCCCGACCCACGTGTAAAATACAATAATTAGTGTATAAGTATACAACTATACACTAAGCACTGCAGTAAAGCTGTGATACCAGAATGTATAAAATAGGAAAAAGGTAGGAGCAGCTTTATTACTTAACGATTACAAAGTTGTGACGTTTCGGCGTGAGCCTTAATCATACAAAAACATACAGGACGAAGAAATAGAGAGAGGAGATAAAGTATAGATTCACGTGAATACTAAAAAAAAAAAAAATTTTTTTAAAGAGTACTCAGCTGTAAATTGCAAGGTGTGGCTTGTCCGACGGTGTGTGTCAGGAATGGATTTAGTGGGACGTGGAGACTGTTTAAATAGAGACCTGTGACATGTGGTCAGTGGGTTGTAACTGGGGGTGGTGGATGGGGAACCGGGGAGGGGAGAGAGTGACGCACTACTGGCCTAGCTAGGAGAAATTGAAACAGATGATTGGGGAAGAGGGGTTGCAGAGAAAATAGCGGGGTTGCAGAGTGATGCTGTGAGGAAGTTTGAAAAGTAAGAAGGGATGGATTTAGTGGAGAGGTACTATAATGATTGAAGAAGATGATGTTACGTGTAACTAAACAAATGTGGTTCCAGCGTTCCATAATTTTGAATGCAGCGGTTCTCAAGTGCCAGGCGGCTTGTGTCATCTGCGTGACATTGTTTAATGGCTGTTACCAGAAAATCCACTGACCACTGACCACATGTCACAGGTCTCTATTTAAACAGTCTCCACGTCCCACTAGATCCATTCCTGACACACACCGCCGGACAAGCCACACCTTGCAATTTACAGCTGAGTACTATTTAAAAAATTTTTTTTTTTTTTAGTATTCATGTGAATCTATACTTTATCTCCTCTCTCTATTTCTTCGTCCTGTTTGTTTTTGTATGATTAAGGCTCACGCCGAAACGTCACAACTTTGTAATCGTTAAGTAATAAAGCTGCTCCTACTTTTTTTCCTATTTTATACACGTGTAAAATAAAGCGTCAACTTCCAGCATTTCCAAAATATATCTAGAATTATCTACATTAAAAAAAATCTATCTACAAAAACAGTCTAGGAAATATTTTACTGCTTCAAATAATGAATAAGTGAAAATTAATGGGTATTTTTAATAAAAGTTTTACTAATACGGCATTAACGATAATAATTACTTGATCATGTTACACAAAAAGTGAATATCATCATCATCATCATCATCATCATTTGGGGGAACTAGCTGTTAAGACGAAACGGAGGCTTCATACCCTGCAGATTTTTTCGTTTGATGTTTTTTTTTAAAAACATTTCCATATCTTTTATAACTTTGAGGAGAAACTTACAACAGCAACAGCAGCAGCAGCAGCAAGTTTCGTGTCATTATAAGCTGAATTTGACCAATAAAACAGCAGGAACAAGTTTTCGGTTAATCTTATTTTTCAGTTTAGATTTGACCAGATTCATGCCGCTAAAAAAAATGTCTCACTGCCAGCATTTAAAAGTGATAGTATTAATTGAAGGTGAGATAATGTAGCATATTGTTGTAAATAATGATTATAGTATTACTACTATTAATGATACGATTAGGAAGTTATTATGAATGTAATTATGAATACTTTGTAAGTAAAATAGTGACACCAAATAGCAAGAGAAAAAGATGGGTATGAAATTTAGCGAAAGGCGGGAGAAGTAAAACTCCCGCGACATAATATTAGGACAGGACACTCAGAAGATT
The DNA here is from genome assembly GCA_009760885.1 of Achatina immaculata. Taxonomy (NCBI): domain Eukaryota; kingdom Metazoa; phylum Mollusca; class Gastropoda; order Stylommatophora; family Achatinidae; genus Lissachatina; species Lissachatina immaculata. The sequence goes on along the minus strand of CM019694.1, from coordinate 26,138,651 downwards.
AGATACCTGGAAATACAAAACGCTAATTAAAGGTAAACTTCAAAGAGACAGGCACCGTGACGCCGAGAGATAAGAAATGCTAAGGAAAAACGCTCGGAAGTAAATTAGTCCAGTACTAACAATGCGACGTCATGCAAACACTGGAACAAATAGTAGAGGTGGAAAAATAGACATTGACACTTGACGGATGTAGGAAGGGCCAAGGGTCTTGTTAGCGACAGAACAGAGAGCGGACTAATCCCTGAAGCATATGCAATGAAAGAGTTAGTGGACAATTAGATAGACGGAAGTGAAGCGACTAACACATATGGCATGTGGCTAATTTTAGGACGCAAATTGTGCTCCGTTTTGGAAATAAAGGAGTAGACAGAATAGGCTGCTGACCAATTAAATATTTAGAGGCGTGGCCTATTATACAACTGACTTAAGACATATAAGTCAAAGAGTTGTTTTTTAGAAGCAACGAGACAAGGAAGACGGTAGAACACCAAGGGGACACGAAAGGAGAACACAAGCAAACAAGAAAGAGAACAAGAAGCAGTGTTAGACTGAAGATGTGTTTCAAGTGATTTTAAAAGATTTGTAACTTTTGAAACGTCGAGTATAGTGATTTAGTAGAGGAATTAGTTGACCGCGTGTTGCAATATCTGATATAGTACTGAGCAGGAAATGTTCTCGTAAGAAATATAGAATATTGTGAAGTTGAGAACATTGCTGAAACACTGTATGCAGAATATGATAGAGTTTGATATGGTGAACAAATCATTATGTGCTATTCCAAGTGATACGTCTTGATCTTATTTGTCAAAATAAATGAGTTCAGTGAACTTTTCATCGGACTTAGTCTAGTGAATGTTTGTGAAACCTCGATATGAGATGTGTTATGATAAAAGAATCAATGAATGTACAAAATAATCAACATTAGAATAATTCAGCAATATACACAAACTGAACTTTGTTATAATAACAAATGCACTAAGTGCTTAACATGGATTACATCTTGTGGTACTTCTGTTTTGCTTTACTTTACTTCAGTAAAGTATGTCTTGTTTATTAGTCTGATCAGCTATTCTCAACCTTGTTAACTGATATTTTGCTTCAGTGAGTTAGTTTTGAGATGGGCTTAAATATTTCGTTACTTTACATACTGAAGATATGTCATTCGTTGGTCGCAGAACATCATTTTCAGAGGCTGGTCTTGTCTTGTCTTGTGTTATCTCCCTGTAACTGCGAATTGGTGTTCTTTGCAGCCGATGCCGTAGAGATGTTGAGGCACAACATCGTATAGGGGTGGGAGCGGGTTGTGGCAGCCATTTTTTCAGTCTCGGAGTACAGCTAAAAAGCAGAGGGGGGGGGGGTGTGCAATGCTTCTTTAGCAGACTCCACCACCACGGGGACTATGGCGATCTTTGCCCCGTTAGCCTGGCTAGGCCTGTTTCTAGGGGTACCAACGGAGATGTATGACAGGGTTCTGGTCAGCTATGGTTCGCTAACCCTGACGCTAGCATATCAGCTATGGGTCACCGATTGCCTCATCGGACAGCATCTTCACTTTACAGAGAAGAGAGGTATATTCTTTAGATTTTCCACATTCTCTGGAAAGCTCCGTCTTGGCTGTTTAAATGACACTAGAAAATCTCAACACAGATCTCTTCTTCTCAGTGTTTTTTTAAAAAAATACAATAACTACTTCAATTTGTAATTTTTTTTTTATTTTTTACTTGGATCAGTAGCCTAAATATTGGTCTTTTGATGTAAACTGCAGATTTCTGAAAACTCCTTCCTTCTTGAGAGACGCTCAGAAGAAGATGTAAAATTTCAAACTGTGAAAAATGGCAAAAACATTTCATTAAGATAAGGGATGACACCTCTTAATTAAGCTTCACATATGCCCAGTTAATGACGCCAACCAGTTCAGTGTACTTTATCTGTAACTGTCCTTAGTCCATTTTCATCTAAGTCAGTATTTTCTTATGTTCTTGCACATTGCTCTCAGCGTCACATTTGTCCAGTTTTAGAAGTTCGAGTTAACAAGTACGACGAATGGCAATAGCACGTCCGGACCAGTGTTGCTAATTGCAATAATTTAATGAATTCAAACATCTATTATTTCACTATAGAAATGAGGCAGGTGGCAATCTAATGGCGTTTGGCATGGAAAATAAGATAATGATCGCTAACACAATTTTTAAACAACATCCAAGAAGACTTTACACACATGGACATCACCTGATGAGAAAACCAAGAATCAAATACATTACATTTTATTTCAAAGAAGGTGGAGATCAAGTATAACGTCAGCAAAAACTTTACCAGGTGCCGATTGTGACATGGACCATGAGTTATTAATAGCAGACATGAAGATAAAGATAAAAGAGGCAGTTACGGGATCAAGACCACTCCGATTTTACCTTACAAAAATACCAGAACAATACGGCATAGAAGTGAAGAACCGTTTCGAAATCCCGACAGCTGTACAGGAGGAGATGACACCAGATGAACTGGCTACCCAGACCGGAGATATCTTAATAACAACAGCTAAAGACATGGTTCCAGTAAAGAAAACACAAAAGAATGAATGGATTACAGCAGGCACACTAGAACTGATAAAATAACGTAGAGAAATGAAGACGCAATGGAAAGTGGCAAACAACAACAACACAGAGGAATACAAATCTTTAACAAAAAAAAATACGAAGAAACATAAGAAAAGACAAAAAACAATACATACAAGATTGTTGTGAAAGAATAGAAGGACATCAAAAGTGTGGAAGAGATAGTGAAATGTTTAAAGAAATGAAAACGTTGACGAGAAATGTCACGCCTAAGCTAAATGTAATTTGTGATGAGATGGGGAATACCTTGACAGAGACAGAGGAAATTCTAGAAAGATGGAAGAAATATTGCAAAGGAATGTATGAAACAACCGACTGTGGAAGCAGAAATCATCAGTGTGAATTATTATTAGAGGAGAAAGAACCCGAACCGACGATTGAAGAAGTTTTATGGCCAATAAAGAATCTGAAAAAATGGTAATTCACCAGGATGTGACGAGATAACAGCTAAATTTATTAAAACAGGAGGAAAGAAATGTGCAACAATCTATCATGCACTATGTAAAACGATATGGCATTCAGGTATTTGGCTAAAAGAATGGAGAACTATATTCATACCACTGCCAAAAAAAAATGTAACTTTAAATTACAAACTACAGAACTGTTGCCCTGATTAGTCATGCCAGTAAAATTCTGTTAAAAATCATAATGAGTAGACTTCGTAAAAAAATAGAAGAAGAAGTCAATATGGTCCAAGCTGGTTTCAGGCAAGGAAGAGGATCAAGAGATCATATATTCAATATAAGATTAATAATAGAAAATGCAGAGAGATTAGTGTGAATCTATATTTATCCTCTATAGACTACTCAAAGGCATTTAATTGTGTACAACACTAGAAACTTTGGGAAATAATGGAAAGAATGGGATTTCCAACAATTAATATCACTGCTGCATCTAGACCAACAAGCAGCAGTAAGAATAAATGGTGAAACAACAACTTGGTTTGACATAAAACAAGGGGTCCGTCAGGGGTGCATACTGTCGCCTTACTTATTTAACTTGTATACTGAAAATATAATGAGAAATGTTAGAGAAGATGTAGACAGAATATCACGATGTCATAACAGTTGGAGGTTATGAAATACCAGGGATTAGATATGCTGATGACACAGTATTACTGTACACAACGCAAAAAGGAATTGAAAAACTATTTATGTCAGTCCGTAAGAACAGTGAAGAGCAAAACCTCTATCTTAATGCGAAAAAAACTACATTGATGACAAATGACACAACAAATAAGGGAGCTGAAATATGTATCAATGAGGAAAATTGGAAGAAGTGGAGAGTTTTGGATATCTTGGATCACTACTAAATAATAATGGAAATACAATGAGGGAAATTAAAAGAAGGACATCTATCGCTCTTCAGAAAGTGAAATAATTAAATAATCTGTGGAGAGGAACAGACAGAACTACAAAAATAAGATTTTTAAGGGCATGAATCTTTCCCATTGCAACATATGCCTGTGAGACCTGGACACTTAACAAAACAGCTGAGAAACACATAAATGCCTTTGAATATAAATGCTAGAGAAGAGTTCTCCAAATATCATGGATATAAAAAAGAACAAATATATCCATACTACAAGAACTTAATATCGAAGAAGGCTGGCTAGTAAAGAGAATTAAACGAAGAAAACTTAAATATTGTGGACATATTAAACGTCATGATAATCTAGAGAAGACCGTCTTGAAAGAATTCATAATGGGAAAAAGAAGGAGACCAAGGCGAAGATGGTTGCATGACATCGTTGATGATTTGCAAATGGATGCATCAGCAGCAGGCCATCTTGTTCACAACTGAGAGGCCTACAGGAGTGCTGTTAGGGATGCAAGCACAGTTCCGCAAGGGACTTGCAAATGACTGACTGTTTCTTTCAGTGAAAAAAAGTCTTAATTATGGAAAATTTACTTCGTTTTTTTGTTTTTGTTTTTGTTTTTTCTTTTCGGTGAACTGTAATAAAAGTATCCAGAATTATCTAGATTCAACTTAAAATTATCTAGATTTACAGCTAACATACAGATGACTTTTTCGTTATCTGGATATTACCAGAACTATCTAGATCTAGATATAAAACATCTAGGCTGGCAGTCCTCCCCATTTCTACGGTCCACTAAGACACTTTAAAACATACCACCGTTTCCATCCCTTAGAACGGTTCTCATCCCTTAGAATGCTCTCATCCCTTAGAATGGTCTAATCCCTTAGAACCGTTCTCATCTCTTTGAATGGTCTTACCCCTTAGACTGGTTCTCATCCCTTCGAATGGTTCTCATCCCTTAGAACGGTTCTCATACATTAGAACGGTTCTCATCCCTTAGAACGGTACTCATCCCTTAGAACGGTTCTCATCCCTTGGAATGGTTCTCATCCCTTAGAGCGGTTCTCATCTATTAGAACGGTTCTCACCTATTAGAATGGTTCTCATCCCTTAGAACGGTACTCATCCCTTAGAACGGTTCTCATCTATTAGAACGGTTCTCACCTATTAGAATGGTTCTCATCCCTCAGAACGGTATTCATCCCTTAGAACGGTTCTCATCCCTTGGAATGGTCTGCTGCTGGGAAAAAGCCTAAACGTCAAATGAAAATAGCTTGGTAGCTCCAAGGAGATAGATGATGAAGAAGAAGATTACTGAGCATCTGTCTTGTCTTGTCTTGTCTTGCTGGAACTGCGACTTGGTGTTCTTTCCATCAGATGCTGTGAAGGTGTTGAGGCAAAGCATCGTGTCGGCTTGGGAGCGAGTAAGCAAGAGTATGCTATACTTCTTTAACCGACTCCACCACCATGGGGACTATGGCCATCTCTGCCCTTTTAGACCTTTTACTAGGGGTACCAACGGAGAGGTGGGACAGGGTCTTGATCAGGTTTGACTTGATAACCCTGACACGAGCATGTCAATTATGAGTCGCTATCGCTAAAAACGGACAGCGTCCTTGAACTTGTTGAGCTTTTATATATTATAAGCTAATTATCTTCTGGTTCTAAGAGCTTTTATATATTATAAGCTAATTATCTTCTGGTTCTAAGAGCTTTTATATATTATAAGCTAATTATCTTCTGGTTCTAAGTGCTTTGTCACGTACGATCTTGCTTTTCTTCAAGCAAAACAAACAAGCCGATCTCATTAGTCGATATACATTCCAAATCTGCCTTTCAACTCTAAAAGAAGTTAAAATGAGCATCTCAAACACAGTGGACATCAAATGAACGAACAACAATCTTTAGCTACTTTTTCTTTTGCTTCGTACCATTTTTAGCGATAATACGTGGTACCCTGATTTTTGCGACGCCCCTTCTGGCTGTGTATCTCCCGACTTCAGCACCTTTCCTTGCTAGGGCAGACGGTGGTCTTGCTCGGACTTCAGCACCTTTCCTTGCTAGGGCAGACGGTGGTCTTGCTCGGACTTCAGCACCTTTCCTTGCTAGGGCAGACGGTGGTCTTGCTCGGACTTCAGCACCTTTCCTTGCTAGGGCAGACGGTGGTCTTGCTCGGACTTCAGCACCTTTCCTTGCTAGGGGAGACGGTGGTCTTGCTCGGACTTCAGCACCTTTCCTTGCTAGAGCAGACTGTTGTCTTGCTCGGACTGCCATGAAGACAGTGGTGTAGGCTGATCTGGCCAAAGCTTTGTTTTCCAGCCTCTTGTGGCTGTACTTAAGCCCCACCTCCACGTTAGGTCCAACGGCTTTGATACAGTTCCACAGAGACACTCTGATTTGGGATGAGTAATCCGATGAGTGCTTCAATGGCATCCATTCCCTGCCACCTATAGTCTGCTGGCTCTGTTTTGTTTACCTCATTCTGATAGCCATTGTTGTAGAGACGCATTGGCTTGTCACGTCCTGGATTCATTGGTTTCACATCAAACTTTCCTCATTCACGCTGGCGATCTCCATGTCCCCATCCGTCCATCAACCTGACGTTACATTTTACAAAAATAACAATTACAATTGGTGTTAATTGCTACAGGTTTCTCTGCTACAGAAGTAGGTCAGAGTTTTTAAACAAACAGATCTATGTTCCCTGTCTCACAAAGACTATGTTAAGATAAGTGTGTTCTTAGCACAGTTGTTCCCAGCAGAGAACATTTTGCAAAATCTTCCATCCAGTCTTTTTTTTTTCCAGCCCACAGCTCCGAGGAAACAAATGCTGGTGAGTGACTGGATGACTTGAATGAGTGGAAGACTTGAATGATTGAATGACTTGAGGACTTGAATGACTGGATGACTTGAGTGACTGGAAGACTTGAATGAGTGAATGACTTGAATGATTGGATGACTTGAATGATTGGAAGACTTGAATGATTGGAAAACTTGAATGATTGGAAGAGTTAAATGAGTGAATGACTTGAATGATTGGATGACTAGTAGAGCGAGCTGTCTGGTTATACAAAGTCTTTGCCATGAAACAAGTCAAAAACACTAGCGTCTTACTGATCTACTAGAAGAAAGCCCACTGTGGCAAATCCCTTGATCAATGATGATGATGATGATGATGATGAGAGTAAAGCGACTTTCTAGGCTGAAAATATGAGGTCCTTACCCAGCCATCATCATTGTCATGGCTCTCTCTCTAGCGCTCTTTCTCTCTCTCTCTGTCGTACTCTCTTTCTCTCTACCGCTCTCTCCTATCCCTCTTTCTCTCTCTCTCTAGCGCTCTCTCTGTGTCGCTCTTTCTCTCTCTCTCTCTCGCTATCGCTCTCTCTCTCTCTTGCTATCCCTCTTTCTCTCTCTCTCTTTATATATATATATATATATATATCACACACATCATCATCATCATGTGCCGTGCCGACTGGCGTTGGCTATTATGCTTCTCCAGAGTACACGATCCTTCATGCAGGCCATCAGTTCAGTTGGTGATCTCTTCTCACACCATCCCGTCAGACTGTCCAGTATCATTTCTTTTGGTCTTCCTCTTGATCTTCTTCCTTCTATTTTTCCTGTTGTTATAATATGTTCAATGCCCCCTCTTCTCATTGCATGTCCTATGAAAGTACATTGTCTCTCTCTTATCTTTTTGACAAGGTTTTTTGTCTCTCCAGCTCTTCTCATACATTCTTCATTAGTTATTTTTGCTGTCCAGGGGATTCGCAACATTCTTCTAATAAACGACATTTCTGATGCTTCCAATGATTTTTGTGCAGACCTGCCTATTGTCCATGATTCACTTCCATATAACAAGATAGGTTCAATATAGCATTTTAGGACTCGTTTTCTAACATTCATTGATAAATATATATATAGTTTACTGTACCTACTCCGAGAGTAACATTGAATGCAGGAGATCGAAGCATCCATGGATTTTTTTCTGAATTCATTTATTCATGCATTATATACCATGCCAGATAGCGTTGGCGATCACGTCTCCCCATCTTGTGCTATCATTGGTTTTTTCGGCTCGTTTCAAACGCTTTTCTTTTTTCCATGTCACGTGGTTCAAGTCTGGTGAGATTTTTTTTTCCTCCCTGCCTCCTTCTACTTCTTGTTACCTTGAATTTTCCGGTGACTGCAAAGTTATCTAACTTTAGTCTTCAGTAATAATAATAATAATTTAGAAGAAAATAATGACAGCAGCGATAAGGGACGATGGTGTAAGGTTTCTTGTCTGGGATGTTTTAGGACGACAAAGCGACATGCAGTGCCTGGTTTTTCAGAAAGATCAACTACGACTGCAGACATGTCATTTCCCACCTAGTTTGATATTATGTTCTCTCTCACCCACTGTTTCCATGAGCCTTGCACGCAACTGTTCTTTCTCACCGCTGTTTCCACACATCTCGTCCGACACTCTGTTTCTCACCGCTGTTTCCAACACACATCGTCCGTCACTCTTTTTCTCACCGCTGTTTCCATCACACATCGTCCGTCACTCTTTTTCTCACCGCTGTTTCCAACACACATCGTCCGTCACTCTGTTTCTCACCGCTGTTTCCAACACACATCGTCCGTCACTCTTGTTTCTCACCGCTGTTTCCAACACACATCGTCCGTCACTCTTTTTCTCACTGCTGTTTCCAACACACATCGTCCGTCACTCTTGTTTCTCACCGCTGCTTCCAACACACATCGTCCGTCACTCTTTTTCTCGTCAACTTTTCCACTGACTTCTCTAAGAAAGTTAGAAAGATAGGGTCTTGTCCAGGTATGACTAGCAAGCCTAGATGAAACATATTTAATCTCCGTTTTTCATGAGAGAGAGAGGGAAGATTCAAGAGGTTGCTTGGTGTTACGCAAGAGATCGTGATATACGGAAGAACAAGAACAAATTCATGGAGAAATACAGTTTTCTAAAGCATGCACCGAGTGTTACTTGTTTATGATAGCGAATATTTAGTGACTCTCAAAAGTATCGTATCTTTAGGCGGCGTAGTGGATAAATCTACTATCTATTATCTAAAGAGAAGATGTAGACAAAGAATATTACGATGTCATAACAATTTGAGGTTATGAAATACCACAGATTAGATATGCTGATGACACAGTATTACTGTGCACAACACAAAAAGGAATTGAAAAACTATTTATGTTGTTTCGTAAGAACAGCGAAGAGCAAAACCTCTATCTCAATGCGAAGAAAACTAAATTGATGACAAATGACAAAACAAACAAGGCAGCTGAAATATGTATCAATTAGGAAAAACTGGAAGAAGTGGAGAGTTTTGAATATCTTGGATCACTGCTAAATAATAATGGAGATACAATGAGGGAAATTAAAAGGAGGACATCTATCACTCTTCAGAAAGTAAAACAACTAAAGAAGCTGTGGAGAGGAACAGACAGAACTAAAAAAATAAGATTCCTAAGGGCATGCATCTTTTCCATCTCAACATATGCTTGTGAGACCTGGGCACTTAACAAAACAGCTGAGAAACACATAAATGCCTTTTAATGTAAATGCTACAGAAGAGTTTTTCAAATATCATAGATACAAAAAAAGAACAAATATATCCATACTTCAAGAACTTAATATCGAAGAAGGCTGGCTAGTAAAGAGGATTAAAGAGAGAAAACTTAAATATTTTGGACACATTAAACGCCATGGTAATTTAGAGAAGACCATCTTGGAAGGATACATAGTTGGAAAAAGAAAGAGAGGAAGACCAAGGCGAAGATGGTTGCAAGACATCGTTGATGATCTGCAAATGGATGCATCAGCAGCAGGGCATCTTGCTTACAACCGAGAGGATTACAGGAGTACTGTTAGGGAGGCAAAGTTCTGCAAGGGAATTGCAAATGACTTACTGACTGACTGAGTGAATAAATACGGGGGAACGGTAAAGGATGTTAATAAAAGATAGAATAATCAAAGTCAGAACAATATTTATCTAACATAACAAAATATGGTCATCTAAGAATATCAAACCAAGAAAAACAAAACTCAGGCTTTATCAATAAAAATGTAAAGACTGTCCTACTATATGGTTCAGAGACATGGGTTATGACCAAGACAATACAACAGAGGATACAAACATTAATGAACTACTGCTTGAGGAGGATTTTAAACATTAAATGGTAGGACAAGATCTGGAACGAGGAGGTCTGAGCAAGCGAGGGCAAGAACCTATGAACGAACAAATCATGTCTAGGAAATGGAGGTGGATTGGCCACACTCTGAGGAAACCTGACACCAACATAGCGAGACAGGCACTGACTTGGAATCCTCAAGGAAACAGGAAACGAGGAAGACCTAGACTTACTTGGATAAGAGAAATTATAATAGTGTTCAGAGACTAGGGATAGACATGAAAGGTAACAGAATAATTCCAAGAACAGGGATGACTGGAGAGCCTTTATCCGTGGCCTATGCTCTCGAAAGAGTGAAAAATGATGTTGATGATGATGATGATGATGACGATGATGATGTTGATGATGTATCGTGGCATGTGGATATAATAACTTATTCTCAGAGGTTTCATAATGCCTGAAAAGCAGAGGATTCAGCCGGAGTATGAGAAAGTCTGACTTCGAGTTCTCAAAGTTTGAAACAAATTTTAGAATCAAAAGCAGGAAGTAAATTATTGAGCTCAAGATGGCTGGACAAATTATTTCCCTTGAAATTTCGAAACTGCGGATTGAGCAAATTATCCCCCTTTCATGGTTCATTTAGCGCCAGATGATCTCCTCTTAAATCTGAGCTAAGGGCCGTAATTGTCCCAGTTGTTGAACTATCAATTAACAGTCTTCTCTCTCTCTCTTCTCTCCCCTCTCTCAAGCTTTACAAGAGTAACTTAACATAATTTTGTTGTTGTTGAACTGTATGTTGAACTTTAGATGAGGTATGTCCGTTATTTTTAGCTGTTTATAACTCGGTTTTATGATGGAAAAACTATAAATAAATACAAAACTATAAATAAATACAAGAAGCTGATGCACTGATTACTTAAGAGATTTCATCCACCAAACGTTTTCTATTTGTTTTGGTGGGGGTGGGTAAGTGCCTTGTGATGAACCAAAAAGACGCACCTGGATCTTATAGAACATCATTGACAATGTCAGTTTTTTATAAAGTGAGTGAAGGAAGATTTCCCAAGGAACATTGTGAGTGGAGCCTCAAATGATGAAAATGTTTCAAAACAAGTTGAGAGAAGAAAGATGCGAGTGTTAACAGTCTGCAGTTGAAAAGGTTTAACTTTCTCATCCCCAAAACAACACTGGCATGGCTGCTAGATCTTGCATGCCCTATGTGAACGAATGCTGGGAAGCAAAGTCATAAACATGGTGGAAAGTAGCACATATTAAACATAACCCACGTTTTTTTTAAATTACAAAATTCCTCATCAAAATTTATTCTGGCGGAGCGATTAAATTAACCGATTAATGAAAGAGTTAAGAATGTCGCAACCTACACCGGTTGAAAAATATGTATCATTTAGGAAAATAATTACATAAATTTACAAAGTTAGTTTAAGATCGTAAAAAAAAAAACTTTTGTAAGCTGAATCTTGCTTTAAAATCTTTACAATTATTTGTATATATAGGATGTCTTGACTTCATGAAATTCATCCTGAATCTTACATGAATTTACTATCCTTTAGATCGTCTCTCAGCGTAATCTGATATGTCGCAAAAGAAATGCAATCACTTCTTTGTGATTTATCATCATGAAACATTGGACCTTGGAATGTAGCCCTACAGTGGAGAAATTCTTGTACTAAAGACAAGCATGCCATACAGTGAGCATGGATGGGAAAGCCCGCTGGGGTCTCCCATACCCTGGAACCAGCAGTGGCCCATCTTCCAACAGCAGAAATCAAAAGGACGAAAATACCAGCACGGATTCTTGCTCATCAACTTTCAGTAGAAGTCTTGGCAATTTGGAGGATGATTCAGTAACTGCATTCAACAGAACAAACAAAGGAAAGGTCATCAGCGGAGAAAACAAAACAATTTTCCAGTTGGTTATCGTTCTTGCTTTCGCCCGCCTACCCCAGTATGGTGTCCAGTATTTAGGTCGCCCATTTCTGTAAGGGACCGGGCAGAAAGAGAGAAAACATGGACATAATAGGGCCATGTTATTTCTAAAACATCAAGAGCTGTTTAGTATCAAATACTCTCATGAACTTCAAAGAAACTAGTATATTTTGGTTACTTCTGTACGATGTTCCTACCAGTAGTGGATATTGACTTACATAAGTGAGTTTCCCTTGATACGGTTGGTTCATAGATGTCTTTGTGACCTACCAGTTAAAGATAACAGAAGATCTGAAGGACAGTTTATTCATGTAAGATTCAGGACCAGTTTTAAGAACCAGATGCAGCACGTATATAAATATTGGAAAGCAATGTCCCAGATTACTGGGACATTTACATGTTTTCTATCTATCTATCTATCTATCTATCTATCTATCTATCTATCTATCTATCTATCTATCTATCTATCTATCTATCTATCTATCTGTCTGTCTATCTATCTAATTATCTATCTATCTATCTATCTATCTATCTATCTATCTATCTATCTATCTGTCTGTCTGTCTATCTATCTATCTATCTATCTATCTATCTATCTGCCTACTTATTCATTCAACTACTAAAGTGTCTGCGTATCATAGTCAAACAAAACACAGAAAACATAAAGTTATAACCCACAGATGTTGGAACAGAAAGCTTTAGCGTTATAAACTTAGCTTTGTTATTAAAAGTTCTGAACGAAAAGAAAAAAAAAATCTTCCCAGAATAAAGGGATTATATTTTTTTTTCCGAACACTTTTGTCGTGTGTAACTGGAAGCAATAATTAGCGCTACACCGGACATAGTTTGCTAAGCAGGCTTCTAAGTGGACTATGGGGAAAAATGTTAATGTGTTGCTATACCCCCAGCAGTACGAGTGTATTATTCCAAGGGGGAAATTCTAAACTGCCACCGCAGGGAAGGGAAAGAATTCATGTAATTATCTCCCTAGCTGAAGGACACTCGAAGCTGTATCCTTATGTTGTATTAGTATTTGTAAACTGTTCCTCATTATTACTATCTTCCTTACGGGAAAAGAACTGCTTCTCCATCTTGTATGATCTTTGGTGTTTTGAGAATTGAAATATTCTCTCTCTCTCTCTCTTTCATGCCATTTGGTCAGTCGGATGACATATTTTTGCTCCTGATTTCCGTCTCCTTCGTTTTCCGCTGAATTTTCCAGCTATTATCCTTTTTTTGTTGTTTTTGTTTTTGTCACCGTCTGTCTTCTCACGACGTCGGAAAGAAACTCTGAGCGTCTCCTTCTTAAGATTTTAAGTACTTGTCGTTGTTTTCAAACTTCTGTGATCACCTTATCATTTGTTGTTGCTGTTGTTGTCAGCTGTCCGTGGTATATGTTGCATCTTTCTTTCACGCTACATCTCTGTGAGTTTATGGGAGTCTTTCGTCAGATCTCCTGAAGACTTCATTAAACTTGCTTTTAAAGTGAAGTGAAAGGAGCAGGGTAGCTACATCATGTTCTCTGTGCGGGTCTATGGATGTGACTTCAGTTATCTCTTGTTTGCTTCTTCTTCATCTTGTCCTTCTTATTGTTGCTGTTCTTCTTCTTGTCCTTGTTCTTGTTCTTGTCCTTCTCCTTGTTCTTGTCCTTCTTATTGTTGTTGTTCTTCTTATTGGCATTGTTCTTGTCCTTCTAGTGGTTCTTGTTCTTCTTGTTGCTTTTGTTCTTCTTATTGTTATTCTTCTTATTATTGTTTCTGTTCTTGTTCGTGTCATTCTTATTGTTCTTCTTCTTATTCCCGTTCTTGTCCTTGTTACTGTTCTTGTTCTTCTTATGGTTCTTGTTCTTGTTCGTGTCATTCTTATTGTTCTTCTTCTTATTCCCGTTCTTGTCCTTCTTACTGTTCTTGTTCTTCTTATGGTTCTTGTTCTTGTTCGTGTCATTCTTATTGTTCTTCTTCTTATTCCCGTTCTTGTCCTTCTTACTGTTCTTGTTCTTCTTATGGTTCTTGTCCTTCTTATTTTTCTTGTTCTTTTGTACTTCTTTTTCTTCTTCCTCGTTGTTAAGTTTTTAAATGTTATACTATCAGCGTCCAGAAAAGGAGTCGGGTCACCTCCGTGAATCTCATCATCAGCAGGAGTTGTTCATATGGCCCCCACAATTTTTCATCTGTACTCCTTTCTTGGGGGCCAGGTTTTGGCTTCTAAATCTTTGTAGAGAGAGTGCAGGTTTACAGAACAACGTCCTTGAGTCTGGACATCGCTATGGCATGCATAGATCGTAGTTTGAGCTGGCTCCTGTTTGCGTGGATGGGTGTCTGAAAACTGTAGCTTGTGGTGTTTCTGTTTAGCTTTAGATTGAAGCCTTTAGGGTGTTTCCCGTCTATTCTGGGGTATATGCTTGCCTGTTCTGTGTCTAGTTGCAGTATTGTCATATCAGGAAACAACTAGCACATATAGGAAAATAAATATGCTGTTTGATTATCTGTTTCTTTCAGTGTGAAGATAAGGAACATCTGAATGATCCCATTATATACATATATATATATATATATATATATATATATATATATATACCCAAAGTTATTATAACAAATAGATACAATGCAATAGCAAAGATAAATAGTATAGATGAACAATGGGAAATGTTAAGAGATTCTATCCACCAAACGTTTAATACCACCGAAAAAAGAAGCCAGTAAAAATAAATGGATGACAGACGACATCTTAGGACTGATGGACAGTAAAAATAACGAGGAGAAATATAGCAAGATAAATAAAGAAATAAAACGCAAACGCAGAGAAGCAAAGGAATTGTGGTTAAATGAACAGTGCAGACAGATAGAGGACTCTCATAATAAAGACAGCAAAAACATGCACAAACGAATCAGTGAACACACAGGCAGGAAAACAAAATATACCACAAGATGTCTGAAATCAAAAGAAGGTAAAATGTTAATGGGAAAAGAAGACATTGTGGACAGAGTATATCGGTGAGCCATATGGAGGAGAAAGACCAGAATTAACACCAGATACTGAAAACTGTGATGGACCACCAATACTTCAAGATGAAATCATAGATACCATCAAACACATGAAGAAAGGAAAAGCGACTGGGCCTGATAATATAACAACAGAAGAAATAGAGGCACTAGAGAGGGTAGGAATAAAAAATAATAACCAAGTTACTTAATGACATTAACAACAGCGGTTATATGCCCAGTTACTTGCTTAAATCCACGTTTATAACACTACCAAGAAACCAGGTACAAAGGAATGTGATGACCACCGGACTATCAGCCTCTCATGTCACATAACGAAGCTACTTCTAAGAATCATTATGAGAAGAACAAGGGAAAAGATAAAAATGGAAATAGCAGATGAATAGTTTGGATTTGTTGAAGGAAAGGGAACACATAATGCCATTTATGCTTTACGAACACTAACAGAAAGAGCTTTAGAAGTACAGAAATATTTCTACTTATGCTTCATTGATTACACCAAGGCATTCGACAAGGTGAAACATAATGAAATTATTAAAATGCTTGAAGACATCAATATAGACGGCAAAGAACTGAGGATTGTAAAACATCTATACTGGCAGCAAGAAGCAGCAGTTCGAGTTGAAAATAGATCTGGAAATATCAACCTATAAAACAAGGGGTGCGACAAGGATGTGTAATATCTCCAGACCTTTTTTCTC
This sequence comes from Achatina immaculata, assembly GCA_009760885.1. NCBI lineage: Eukaryota > Metazoa > Mollusca > Gastropoda > Stylommatophora > Achatinidae > Lissachatina > Lissachatina immaculata. Next base: position 26,122,918 of record CM019694.1, on the reverse strand, counting down.
TGTACAGCGAGAATATTCTAAGAACGATCATCACAGAACCAGGCATAAAATTCGGAGGATACAATAATAATAACCTTCGGTATGCTGACGACACAGTACTGATAGCTGAGAACCAACAAGACCTGCAAAATCTCTTGGATAAAGTCGCCAAAGAAAGTGAACAGAAAGGCCTTACTTTGAACACCAAAAAGACAGAATCCACCAACATGCAGTATAAAATTAAATGAACTATTCTAAAGCAGGTGCAGAAATTCGAATACCTTGGAGCAGGAATAACTTCGGATGGGAAATGCAGAACAGAAATTAGGTATTGAATAGGCCAAGCAAAGACTACATTTCTGAGAATGAGAAACATATTATCCAACACATCCTTATCAAAGAATGTTATAAAACGAGTCCTAAACTGCTATATTGAACCTATCTTGTTATATGGAAGTGAATCATAGACAATAGGCAGGTCTGCACAAAAATCATTGGAAGCAGTAGAAATATAGTTATTAGAAGAATGTTGCGAATCCCCTAGACAGCAAAAATAACTAACGAAGAATGTATGAGAAGAGCTGGAGAGACAAAAAAATCTTGTAAAAAAAAAAATAATAAATAAATAAATAAGGGAGAGACAGTGTACTTTCATAGGATATGCAATGAGAAGAGGGAGCATTGAAAATATTATAACAACAGGAAAAATAGAAGGAAGAAGATCAAGAGGAAGACCAAGAGAAATGACACTGGACAGTCTGACGGCATAGTGCGAGAGGAGATCACCAACTGAGCTGATGGCTTGCATGAAGGATCGTGTACTCTGGAGAAGCATAATAGCCAACGTCGGTCGGTACGGCACCTGATGATGATAATATATATATATATATATATATATATATATATATATATATATATATATATATAATGTATCTCAACTATAAGAAAAATTATTAGAGACCGTAGTAGACGTAAAAAAAAAAGGGGACAAGATTCCAGGACAAACAACCTGCAAAGTTTAGAACAATAGCCAGCTCCAAATCTGTCTCCACGCATTCTCCAAAAGGAACAACCACTTGCCACCACATTTGAGGTCTTTATTTCTTCCCTTGATGGCTACCCGGTGGTTGCAACAGTATTCTCTTATCCCAGACGTCTCCGAGGGAGAAAGTAGGTCTTCTAAATGTATATTTCCTGGACACAGTGGTCCAAAACGTCTTCTTCTTCATATCAATGGGCAGCTGGTAAAAGTCGTCGAAACTTCTGAGCAACTTTTACTATACAAGCAAACTGGGTGGTCTGTTTAAAAAAAAAAATCTCATATAACCCCGAAGTTTATTCTGATATGATTTATTCCTGTAATTCTGAAATTTCTCTTCTGTTCATCTTGACGTTAGGTGAAGACAATGACGAAAGAATCCGCGGATACGATCCCAAATAAATGAGAAAATGGTTCATAAAAATATCAACACCATCACCTTTGACCTTCGACCCCCCCCCCCTCCTTATCTTGATTATGAAGAAGGAAAGGGTTAAGGCTGGACAAGTCCATTGTGAAGCTGTCTGATGAGGGAGTGGACAGTTCCATTGTGCTGGTGTCCTGGGAACCAGTCGGACCTTTGTGAGTTGTTCTGTTCAAGAATCTCGGACCATTGTTGGCGGCCGAGCGGAGCTCGAGCGACTGAGAGCGTGAAGGAACTCAAGCTATTGAGCAGAGAAAATAAGGGCTCTATCTCCGTTTTGTGTCCATTTTCTTCCTTGTCCTTCTTCTTGTTGTGCCTGCTTGACAGACCAAAGAGTGAACATCATTACAGCTGACGCTTGCCACTGGATTAAAGGATTATAACATGTGGGCTGAGCTGACGAGAATGTCAGATCATCTAAGCTTCTTTGGCTTTCTTGCTCATTGTTATAATGTCCCCTTTTGTAGATATTCCGGGGGGCGAAGATGGGGTACTCAGGCTGAGTGAGACAGCAGCCAGCAACCCCTAACTGATTGCTTGCCTTAGGTTTTGTCAGTTTTAGCCGGTCAAGACCCTGTTCTATCTGGTAGTGGTGTCCTTGGAAGCATACTGTAGCCCGGCCAAGTGGAAAGGAATTGCAGGTGGAAGGTGAACTGAGTTCCAAAAATACGTCTAGCCAAACTCGGATGTGTAGGATGGAAGGGCGGAAAACTGTGTCAGAGCGCAAACAACGATCTTTTTAAGAATGAACGACGACGACGAAGACGAAGAAGAAGAAGATATGAAGATATTCCATGAAAAGAAAATGTGAGGATGAGCAGTATTCTAGACTCGAGACCGTGAAAATATTCTTGCGTAGTCCATTTTGTTTTGGAAGAAATAAAGCGCTTTCAAGGTAAAGCGCTTTGTGTGTAAATGTTGCCTTGAAAAACATCGGCATTATCCTCTTCGCTGAAGGACACTTACAGCAGATCTCCAGTCGGTTCCACCCCTGGCAGAGCAGACAGCCCTTACAACCCAGCATTTGTTAATCATCATCATGTGGGTTGTAGTATATAGCTTGTAGAAACAAGAATAAAGAACAAAACAAAGATGAGTATCTTGTTGTGATGATGGCTGGCAGGAGTATCTTGTTGTGATGATGGCTGACAGGAGTACCTTGTTGTGATGATGGCTGGCAGGAGTACCTTGTTGTGATGATGGCTGACAGGAGTATCTTGTTGTGATGATGGCTGACAGGAGTACCTTGTTGTGATGATGGCTGACAGGAGTACCTTGTTCTGATGATGGCTGGCAGGAGTATCTTGTTGTGATAATGGCTGACAGGAGTATCTTGTTGTGATAATGGCTGACAGGAGTATCTTGTTGTGATGATGGCTGGCAGGAGTATCTTGTTGTGATGATTGCTGGCAGAAGTATCTTGTTGTGATGATGGCTGGCAGGATTATCTTGTTGTGATGATGGCTGACGGGAGTATCTCATGATGATAGCTGACAGGAGTATCTTGTTGTGATGATGGCTGACGGAAGTATCTTGTTGTGATGATTGCTGGCAGAAGTATCTTGTTGTGATGATGGCTGGCAGGATTATCTTGTTGTGATGATGGCTGACAGGAGTATCTTCTTGTGATAATGGCTGACAGGAGTATCTTGTTGTGATAATGGCTGACGGGAGTATCTTGTTGTGATGATGGCTGACAGGAGTATCTTGTTGTGATGATGGCTGGCAGGAGTATCTTGTTGTGATGAAAGGCTGACAGGAGTATCTTGCTGTGATGGTGATTGTATTTGTCTGTGTGATGGAAACAGAGGACGCATGAGAAAAGTACAGGAATATTGTCGCCCATCACGGCAGTGTTATCATGTGTCGTGAGAACTTGTTTATCTTCAGTCTTAATTGTTCAACATTAAACAGCTCCACATTTTCTGACCAAAGCGTGTTGTTACCTGCTTTAGAGGGTCCTGCACGGAGGATGCTCCTACATTTGTCGTAGACATGAGCACAGCTTTTCTCTGCTAACATAGAACCACTTACATAGAATTAGAAGAACACTTACATGGTCACACACACACACACACACACACACACTGTTTAGTCTGAGGACACAAGTATCATGGGGCCTAGGCCACACACACACCTTTAGTCTAAGGACCCAAGCTGGGCCACACACACACCTTTAGTCTAAGGACCCAAGTTTCCTGGGTCCTGGGCCCCACACACACACGTTTAGTCTTAGGACGGAAATATTCTAGGGCCTGGTGTCACATTCTAATACTGTCTGGCAAATATAAAAACAGTAACCTGCAGCCAGTTTCACGTCTCCTCCTTCTTCCTCTTCGTTCTTTTTTATATGCTCAGACATTCAGGCATTGAGATGGCTCAACCCCATGACTCCAATCGTTAGCAGGAGGTCTTCATGAAAGCATAAAGTTTTCCATTCACTCTTTTTTTTCCTAAGGGTAGACTTAGACTCGTAAGTGTCTGGAGAGAGAGAGAGAGAGAGAGAGAGGTCTGCAGGATGTGTTCTTGCGACATCATGATATGTGCATTGCATTTCTGTGTCGCATTCAATAAATCTTCGTAGCCTGAGATGTCCTTCTCGAACCTTGAAAACTGTGGCTGTGTGTGTTCTATTTATCTTTGTAAAGTAGATCGCAGTCATTTCATGACCTTCTTCAATAATTTCCAAAGAACTACACAAGATCCCCGAGAGGACCACAAGAGGTTCGGAGTATCGCAGGGCTTTAGCCTGTATTCTTGGTGGGTCTCAGAAGCGGGATTGCGTGACACCGTGGTTTTCGTTGCACCAGTTTAGTCTAGAGTTGGACGTTCTCACTGGAAGACCTCAACGTGTTTAGGATATCAGTGCATCCCCGCTGGGTGAGAGGTGGTAGCCCACCCAGGCCAGAGTTGGACCTTCTCACTGGAAAACCTCGACGTGTTTTGAGATACCCGTGTATCACTGCCGGGTGAGAGGTGGTTGCCCATCCAGTCCAGAGTTGGACTTTCTTACCGGAAAACCTCAGCGTGACTGGGTTACGCAAACATCCCCACCGGGTGAGAGTTGGTTGCCTATCTAGACTGCCCTGGTCCAGTGTCTCCGACTTCAGCATTTTGTGGTCGTGGCCGCTACCCTTCCTAGTTGTGACCAGGATGGAGCTTTTGTCCAGGAGGACAAATCCTCGCCACTAGTGACTTCCACCCCTGGGTTGAGCCGGTTTAGGCATATTATCCCAGTATGTGCGTGTTTGGGACGTGACCGACCTCTAGAGCAGAGGTACTGTGACATGCGTAGCCTTCAAGATTCACCCCTGGTGTGAGCCGGTTTAGGCAAAATTCACCAGTATGGATGTATATCAGGCGTGACCGATCTCTAGAGCGGAGGTGGCATGACATGTCTAGCTATCATATTCCACCCCTGGTGTGTGCCGGTTTAGGTAAATTTCACCAGTGTAGGTGTATTTCGAATGTGGCCGGCCTCTAGAGCAGAGGCGCCGTGGTATGTGTAGCTCTCGCAGCGATACTACTGGACATACCGATTAAATTTCACATTATCCTTTCCACCACCTTTTCACGTCGTCGCCACACAGCAACCTTTATTTCTTTTCCACATTTTGTTCCTTGGCCTGGAGGAGCTTCACTCCATGCGCGGCCTTCGAAGAGTCTCGCCAGCAGTGTCTTAGCCTCTGGGACAAGCCGGTTCATGCATTTCACCCGATATGACTGCACTCAGGACGTGGCCGATCTCCAGACCAGAGGTGCCATGATTTGACTGTTTGCGTCGCTTTATCATTTCTACCACCTTTTCCGCCGTGGTGCTGCGCGGCAACCCCATTTGCACCTTTCTTCATTGGTCGGGAGGAGCACCGCTCCACGCACGGCAGCTGAAGAATCTCGCCAACAGCACAAATACTGACTGAAAAGTGGTGTATAATGGTGAAAATCATTTCTGCGTGTGACGTAAATATGCAGAGGAGGATTAGAGACAGCTTGGGTTGAAAAGTGAGAACTGTGACCTTGGACGCAGGGAGCTATAGGTACTCTAGAACAGTGAAGTTCAACAGTGTATGCTATGTAAAGAACTGCTCCACGTTATCTTGTGGCGTCTCTCCGCCATCATTTGTTGTACGCTCTAGAAATGTGCTCTTTAAATTTCAGCACTCACGTGTGTTCCTATTGATCTGCTGAAAATTCAGTTCATATTTTATAGCCCATGTATTCCTTATTGACCCAGTAACAAGCCATGACATCATCTCCTTCTTAGTTCCTCCCCCCCCCCCAAAAAAAAAAATCAGCACCTGTTATCACTTCTGCTTTCCCTGACTACCCATCAGCCATTACGCGTCTCAGATTGGAGGGTGCACCAAATGACGAAACGAAACAAATCTGTAACGTTCAGCCCGGCTTTTGCCGATCACTGCGGGCAAATCTAAACTGCTCAATGCTTATCTTCTTTATACTCCAAATATCTGTTCCCCCCGTAGTTAAGAATGGGAATTCCCCCTGCATGATCCCCGGGTTCCATCTGAGCGCTCATGCTGTGCGGGTCATTACCACGCGGGGGGAGGTGCAGATCCTGGGCGGATTACCCGCTTGCCGTCTGCCGGGAAGCCATCAAGTGGAAACATTCATGTGTTTGCAGTCAGCCCCGAGTCCACAACTCGAAATATTGACTCTCTCGGAACGAGGATAACCCAGACCCGGTTTTTTTTTTGGTGTTATCTCTCTGCCTTTTATGACCATGCACCCAAAAATGACTACTTTGCACAGCTCTAGCAGGTCGATGACGAGGGTTTAAGCACTGATCTCAGGCGCCGCGGTGAATGTTTTCTGTCTCTCAGAGCACTGCTCTCCTCAGCCTGGCCAGGAACCGCCTAGGGTGAGGGGAAAGCCGCTAAAATCCCCCCACCGCTTAACCTGGTAATGAAGACTTATCAATGATAAATTAATTACACACATGGAGGCCGTTCGCTCAGCCGAAGAAATCAATGCTGTACAAACACAGGCTATTTAACTGACTTTCATGCCAGGAGTTCACATCAAATAGATGGAACTTGTATGTTAATATTTATTTTATCAGTGGTAGTTTTAATTCAAAATTTAATTTAATGGTAGTTTTTATTCAAAAGTTATAAACACAAAAACCAAGTTAAGACTATTCAATTCAAATGTAATATCCACCCTCATTTATGCATGTGAAAGCTGGAAAACAACTAAAGAAATAGACAAGAAATTAGACTCTTTTGAAAACAAATGCCTAAGGAAAATACTCGGCATCAAGTGACACGAATTTAAGAATAATGCAGAGATAAGACAGATGACTGAACAACAACCAGTCTCATGGGTGATCAGGAAAAGCAGATGGACATATGTTGGTCACTTGATGAGAAGAAATGATCAGAGAATCCCAAAACAAGCTATCAAGTGGAACACAACAGGCCAAAGAAAAAGAGGCAGACCGCGTGAAACTCTGAAGAGGACATTGTTAAGAGAGGTCAAATTAACAGGCATAAAATCTTTTGATGAGGTTGAAAGACTTGTCGAAGACAGGAAAAATTGGCGAACTACTTTGCAAGCCCTAGATATAAGATAAGAAGCTTTAAAATATAACTTCATTATTTAATTTTAAAACAATATTTCCATGGATTTGTGGGAGTTTTTTTTTCCTGTTCCAAGATGTGAGTCCAACTATTCTTAGAAAAAAAGTGAATTTTAGACACAAAGCTCGGTGTCAAAAGTGAATTTTTGAGAAACTTGGTAATGTTGAAGATAACTGTGTGCTAAGAAAATTATTAAATATGTTGTGTGTGTGTGGAGATGTTTTCGACATAACTGTCCCATCCCTTGGTCTAAATTTCCATCATGACTGTCCCACCCCTTGGTCTAAACTTCCATCATGACTGTTCCACCCCTTGGTCTAAACTTCCATCATGACTGTCCCACCCCTTGGTCTAAACTTCCATCATGACTGTTCCATCCCTTGGTCTAAACTTCCATCAAGACTGTTCCATCCCTTGGTCTAAACTTCCATCATGACTGTTCCATCCCTTGGTCTAAACTTCCATCATGACTGTTCCATCCCTTGGTCTAAACTTCTATCAGGACTGTTCCATCCCTTGGTCTAAACTTCCATCATGACTGTTCCATCCCTTGGTCTAAACTTCCATCAAGACTGTTCCATCCCTTGGTCTAAACTTCCATCATGACTGTTCCATCCCTTGGTTTAAACTTCCATCATGATTGTCCCACCCCTTGGTCTAAACTTCCATCTTGACTGTCCCACCCCTTGGTCTAAACTTCCATCATGACTGTCCCACCCCTTGGTCTAAACTTCCATCATGACTGTCCCACCACTTGGTCTAAACTTCCATCATGACTGTCCCACCCCTTGGTCTAAACTTCCATATTGACTGTTCCATCCCTTGGTCTAAACTTCCATCATGACTGTTCCACCCCTTGGTCTAAACTTCCATCATGACTGTCCCACCCCTTGGTCTAAACTTCCATCATGACTGTCCCACCCCTTGGTCTAAACTTCCGCCATGACTGTCTCAACCCATGTATAACATTTACAAGTTTTAAACTCTTATTCTTGATGGCTGAAGACACGCGTGTTCTTTACTATCATATTACCGGAGATGTTCTTTAATGAACACACCACACATGGAGGTTTCACAAAACTTTACCATTTCACTAGATCAGAGCAAGTCCGATGAAATGTTGTCTACAGAATTCGTTTAATTCTGACAAATAAGTTCAAGATGTATTGTTGATAACATCTCTTGGATGGAATCACTTAATCATTTGTTCACAATATCAACCTACCATATTCTACATACAGCATTTCTCAATGTTCTCAATTTCAAATTATTCTACACTTGATACGAGAACATTTCCTAACTCCGTATTATATCAGATCTGCAACACGTGGTCAATCAATAAATCACTTAATCATTTGTTCACAATATCAAGCTCTATCAGATTCTACATACATCATTTCTCAATGTTCTCAACTTCAGAATACTCTACACTTGATACGAGAACATGTCCTTACTCCGTATTATATCAGGTGTGCAACACGTGGTCAAATAGTTTCTCGCCTAAAATCACTGTACTCGAAGTTTCAAAGTAACAAATATTCATAATCACTTGAATCACTTGAAAACCATCTTCCGTCTACTACTTCTGATTTTATATCGTCTCGTCCTCTTTCTTCTCTCGTCTGTCTTCCGAGTTCTTCTGACTGTCTTCCGCTGCCGTGTCTCAATCGCAGTGTACCAACGAGGAAAGTCTATTTGCCTCTTCTCTGGACTTCTGTTCTTATCTCTCATCTGTTCTTATCTTTCATCTGATGGCTTCTCGGCTGTTCTGGTCGGAGCTTCTTTCTTCACTCTTGACTGTCCACGTGCACTGACCATCCTTATTTTAGTTCTGGTCAGTCGCTACTTGCCGGACCGACGGTGTTCTGACGATCTCCCTCCTCTGTCTCCTCTCTCTTCTACTTCCGTACTTCTTGGTCTCTTCCTGTTTCTCCGCTCGCCTTTTTATCTTCAAGTCCAGCTTGACGGATTAACCAATAAGTATTTTGGCCCTACCCTTCAGATGTCCAATGGTTCCCATGAACGTTCTGATTGTCCTTCATTCAAACTGCCACGTGACTTATCTCTCGTAAGTCAATTGTCCAATAGGCCACGCCTCTAAATATTTAATTGGTCAGCTGGCCGAGTTTGCCACTCCTTTATTTAAAAACCGTGTGAAGTAGCGTCCTAACGCGTGTCAGTCTCTTCTATACAACTGTTATTTACCTAAGTCATTATCTTGCTCTTTCATGTCGGAGATTTTATTGTGTCCTCGCCTTTTCATTGTGTCTGCCTTTTCTATTCGTCTTTTCTATTGTTTACACGTGTCAACGTCCAGTCACCGCTTTGTTATCACTGGACCATCCTACTTTCTGGCGTCCCTCCTTCGTATTACCTATATCTTAGCATCACTGAGTCTCGTTTTTTTCTATTCACTATTTCCACTGTTTATTTTTGTCCGCGTCTTGTTCTAGTGTCATGGAAGTTTTATACCTTTCTCTTCCTTTTTCTACCTACTTTTCTCTATCGCTATTCGATGTTACTATTTCCTTTACGGCATATTTTCATAATCATATTCATTAATAATAATAATAATAATAAAAGCAATAATCATTATTTACAAGGTCATGCTACACTTGGTCTAAACATCCGCTATGACTGTTCCACCTCTTGGTCTAAACTTCCTTCATGACTGTCCCACCCCTTGGTCTAAACTTCCGCCATGACTGTCCCACCCCTTGGTGTATCCTTCCGTCATGACTGTTCCACACCTTGGTCTAATCTTCCATCATGACTGTTCCACACCGTGGTCTAAACTTCCGTCATTATTGTTTCACAGATTGGTCTAAATTTCCGTCATTATTGTTTCACAAATTGGTCTAAAGTTTCCTCATGATTGTTCTCCACCTCGGTCTAAACTTCTTTCTCCACAACAGGTTTTAAATTTCCCCTGGGCTACTGCTCACCTTTGTCAACGCTTTCGTCCCGAGCTCTCCACATGTTAGTCTAAACTTCCGTATGCAGGGGGCCCCTTTACACTGGTCTAAACTTCCGTATGCAGGGAACCCCTTTACATTGGTCTAAACTTCCATATGCAGGGAACCCCTTTACATTGGTCTAAACTTCCATGTGCAGAAGGCCCCTTTACATTGGTCTAAACTTTCGTATGGCGAGACCTCAGACCTGTGTCTGCTGTGCTCTGCGACGACTTTACTGAAAGTTACGAGATGAACATATTAACAAAATGTCTTTATACTTTGACACCGCTGTGTCTCTCTTTGTTGTGCCATCAACCCATATCATGTTCTTTGTTCACACAAATATCCAGGCCAGTCTCTCGCAAATTCGGCAGTTCTCAGGCTTTCAGCATCACCGTAGAGCTTCTCTTGTGGGGGGTTTTGGGTGGGGTGGGGGGGCGGGCTGGAGTCTGGGCAGGTCTTTTGTCTGATTGAATTGTGTAGCTGGCAACGCTGGAGAATATGATTTAGTGTCTGTTGCTCTTTGCTGCAGGCCACATAGGTCTGTTAAAACAGTTTTCAGCTTCTGGTACAGGTAGTGTCTCAGCCTGCAATGTCCTGTTTGCAGTCGGAAGATTAATCACTTGATCATCAACTCATGTCATTGATGACATCCTAGGACAGTTTATCTGGTTATTTTCTTCTGCTTTGTTATCTTCACATAAGAGGTGAAGGCGCCTTTCCGATGAGACAATCACCGAACCATAGCTGATATGCCAGCATCATGGTAAGCGAACCATAGCTGACCACGACCCTGTCCCACCTCTTCGTGGTACCTCCATTTACAGGCTTAGTTTGGCTAAAGGGGCAGGGATCGCCATTGTCCCCATGGTGGTGGAGTCTGCAAAAGAAGCATTGCACACCCCCTGCTTTTTAGCTATAGTCCAGGACTGAAAAGATAACTGCCACAACCCACTCCCACGCCGATACGATGCTGTGCCTCAACACCTCTACAGCATCGGCTGCAAAGAACACCACCTCGCAGTTACAGGGAGATTGCACAACCAACCAACCAACCAACCAACCAACCAACCAACCAACCAACCAACCAACCAACCAGCCAGCCAGCCAGCCAGCCAGCCAAAAAACCAACCAACCAACCAACCTATCTTCACGTGGAGAAACAAGAAGACGAGTCGAAGAGCAGCAGAAAATTAAAGAGCAATTCACTAGCCCTAACGAACATGTAGATTATACATTATATTGTTATATAATAATATAATAGTCTCATTGTTTTCATCTTCTCGATCTTTTGTTTCTTCTGAAACTTTCTCACAGTATCTCTCCCACGTCACTTCATGTATTCCCATGACGGAGGTGCCAAAAGTAATCCCACAAAATGCCGATGTATCCCATGATAATCCCGCTGTCACATCGGATTTCCGATGCTGTCAGTTTACTTGAAGGGACACAATCCACGCCATGAGAGTTCTCGCCCGTAAGTAACAATGGAGCTGTCATTAGCACAACTTGATGCAGGTTGCTGTTTGCGTTCATTGCCGTTGTTGTTGTTTTTGTTATTATTATTATTATTGCTTATCGAAAACCTATATTTTAAAAATAGCGTTCCATTATCGGAATCTCTCGAAAGAAGGTCTTCTTCCTCGTCGTTCGCTCAGACATCGACGCCAATCTCTCTCACAAATGAGGCAGTTCGTATCAGGTTTTCAGCATCACCGTAGAGCTTCTCTTGTAGAGTGTCTGGGGTTTGACCAGCATCACCGTAGAGCTTCTCTTGTAGGGTGTCTGGGGTCTGACCAGCATCACCGTAGAGCTTCTCTTGTAAGGTGTCGGGGGTCTGACCAGCATCACCGTAGAGCTTCTCTTGTAAGGGTGTCTGGGGTCTGACCAGCATCACCGTAGAGCTTCTCTTGTAGGGTGTCTGGGGTCTGACCAGCATCACCGTAGAGTTTCTCTTGTAAGGTGTCGGGGGTCTGACCAGCATCGTCGTAGAGCTTCTCTTGTAGGGGGTCTGGGGTCTAGTGAAGTCCTCTACCTGTGAGAGTTGTGTAGCTGGCAGTTCTGGAGGATGTGATGCCTGTTGTTCTTTGCCGCAGAGACATAGGTATGCTGTGTCAGTTTCAGCTTCTGGTGTAGATGATGTCCCAGCCTGCAATGTCCAGTCGGAAGATTATGACTTGGTCATTTGTTGAGAGTTTGTAGAATTCATCATCTGTTTCTGCTGTGGGGTGCTGTTTATTCCATTTGTTTTTATTTATGGCTTTTAGTCTGTTTTTTGTTTGTTCACACGTTGCTTTTCTATCAATTTGTTGCATTCTTCCTACCTCTTTCGTTAGTATGTCTGCCTTTTCACTTCCTTAGATGTTAATGTGTGCGGGTATATACTGCATGACTGCTTTATTAAATGTTGCATTTGCTTGTGACAGGGCTTCTGTCAGGGTGTCCAGGTCTTTAACATTTTGGTGTTTCAATGCTTGTATTACGGAATGTGAATCTGTGAAAAAAGATTATTTGTTTCTCAGCGTGGTTTCTGTGTTCTATTATTTTCATTGTTGCAGTTTTTAGTGTTAACAATACAGGATTCAAAATCGGTGTAGGAAAGACAATGTTAATGCAGCAAAATATGAACAGCATAAATGTGCTGAGAGCAGATAGCAAGTTAGTGGAGGAGGTCACCGATTTAGTATATCTTGGTAGAAGAGCAGTAGAACATGAAGAGGCCACAAGGGATCGAGGAACTCCTTGGAAAACCCCATTTGCCTTTTGCAATTAAGATTCAGAGACCGAGAGAGAGAGAGAGAGAGAGAGAGACACAGAGAGAGAGAGAGAGAGGGAGAGAGAGACAGAGTTTTTATTTCCTTTGCCTCTGCTATGTAGTTATTAGAGTAGGCCCTCTGCTATGTAGTTATTGGAGTAGGCCCTGTGGTATGTAGTGATTGGAGTAGGCACCTGTTGGTATGGCCATATATTTTGTTTGTTCTTGTTTTAACTATATAGATATGCCTACACCTTCATTTTCTGTGGTATTCTTAGTTGATCCGTCTGTGTATATGGCTGTGGACTACTTTCTGGAATGGTTACGCCTTAGTCTAACCTCTCCCATGACCATTTTATACCTTAGTCTATCCTTCCACAATGACCGTTTTATATCTTATTCTACTCTATCATGACCGTTTTATACCTTAGTCTGTTCCATCTTGACCGTTTTATACCTTATTCTATTCTATATTGACCGGTTTATACCAACTTAGGCTATTCCATCTGTATCGTTTTATACCTTAGTCTTTTCCATCATGACCGTTTTATACCTTATTCTATTCTATCATGACCGGTTTATACCTTAGTCTATTCCATCTTTACCATCTTATACCTTAGTCTATTCCACCATGATCATTCTATTCCCTGCTCTAACCTTCCATGACAATTCTATACCATCGTACCTAAATAGTATCTGAACGGCACAATAGTGGGGTTATGTTAGACCAGCTTATGATGGCGTCAAATAGCGAAGACAAAGAATGTTCAAAGACTTAGAAACAAATGTATATAGTATCTTCATTTGCTTCATTTCGTTCCTTCTTTTTATGTTTTCGCCAGCGAATACAATATTTTAATAAATGGGCGTTTTCTGTCGCTTTTCATGCTTTTATTCTTTTATCTCCTGTTTCTTCCTTTGGGTACATTTTAAAACGTTTTATACGTAAGAAGAAGAAGAAGATATTATGTGCACCAGGAGGGATCAACGAAATATATTACTATGCACTATTTAATACTCAGCTGATACGACAACCTCTTAAAAGAGAAGGATGATTTCTAAAAAGTAATCTCTCCATGGAAAGTAGTAAATCTTTCAGAATCTTGCTCCCATTTTTGTAAAAGCTGAAGTGGAGTTACTTTTTTTTTTCTTCCCGGACCATAAATTGTGTTCCATCTTGATGAAAGCACCAGAGGGACTTATCAGAAGTTTGTCGCCCCTGACTGCGAGGACATGAATATCCAGTAGCAAGTTATTGCCCCTTCCTAGCGGTTGCTGCACTTGGCTTACGGTTCCAGAGAGAAGCAGTAAAACTGCAGAATTTCAGAGGCGTCTCTCCCAGCAGAGACGTGTACAGCTGTATGCGCTAATCCACCACTTAGCTAAGAACTTCAAGATGTTTCACCGTTTCCGTGTTGAAAAAAGAACTTTAGAACAGAGAAGTTTGGACGTGCTGAAATAAGCGTCTAGTTCATACGGAAAGCAACTAGATACAATTTTTTTTGTTATTGTAATCTATGAAGTATAAGTGTGAACAAGAAAATCTCAGAGTTATATCTAAAAAAACCGAAATAGTTTTAAAAGTGTTTTGAAGTATACAGTTTACATTATCTCGGCTGTATAATGTAAATGTTGATGATGATGAAGAAGCTAAACTGACAGCGATGCAGCTTTTCCGATTGAAGGCCGTGAATCTATCAACAGTTGATAAAGATTATGGCCGGCGGTGTGGAGTACATGCAGCTGTAATGAGATCGTACTTATAAGAAAGTGATCGGAGCACTAGTGAAATTGTTCAGAGTTGACTGCTGGTAATCTTGACCTGCTTTAATATTTGATGTGTGAACGAAGAACTGTCATGACTAGCTGGTTCTGTTCTAGATAGACAAGTATGAATCCTTATATCAACCGCAATTTTTGTTTGTCAGAAAGTAATTAATAAATAGCACCAAACTCAAGCAGGTGATCGAATTCAAGTATCTAGGTAGCACATTTACACGCCGATGGAAAAATAGACATGTAAATCGAATTCATATAGCAAACAATGTTTCCTATCAACTTGAACGAATCCAACATTTCCAAATATCTCAGTACACACACACACACACACACACACACACATAACCACAACAACAACTGTTTCCACCAATGTTCACCCTGATTCTGTGCTGTCAGTTCCGGACATGGACACTCACCAAATACCAAAATGAGAAAGATAACAACATGTGAGATCAAATGCTTAAGAAAAATGGTAAACAAGACAAGAAAGGATCAAGTACGAAACGAAATAATCCGGCAAATGGTGGGAACAACACTTGACTAGGACTAAATTGAAAATGAAAGAGTTCAGTGGTTTGTAAATTTGATACGCATGAATCCAGGAAAAAAACCCAGCAGTTTTTAGTGCATAAATATCATATGGTTATAAGGGGGGTAAGGATGACCAATGGAAAAGTGGATAGATGTAGTATAAGACAGGCTGAAAATACTTAACCTGACAGCTACTCAGGCCTCTCACATTGCTCTGGATCGATGTCTGAAACTCCCTGCGGTACCAATTACATAAGCAGATAGATAAGAAGAAGAAGAAGGAAGGAAGGAAGTAATTACCCGTTTGTGTCCAACTTGAACAGTCAGTATTGTCATCAGCTACCGTCACATGGTTTGATAAATCACCATTCTTAGAGCGTTCTACCAGCTCTATGAGCTTCGTTCATTTCAATAGTGACAGTGTAAGAATGCTTCTTTTTTTTCCATGGATGTACATTGAAGTTCTGTTCATTTGAAACACTTAGTTACCTATAAAGTAAAAGGTAAACATCCCGTTTCCATGCCATTAAGGCATATTGGGGAATACGGTGTTAGGCCCGTATTTTCCATGACCTTTGGTACATGAAAGTGTGATGTGGTCAGTATCACGCCTGGTCGCTTTACCTTCCCAGATTTCTCTGGTGTCCATTTTTAGAGGCTGGGTGAACCCCGGGGCCTTTTTGATGTGTACCAGAAAAAAAAAAATCCCACTTCTGAGACTGCACCCTGTACCACCTTTTTAGTAAACCAAGCGTCTAACCACTCAGCTAATCAGGCCGCCAGATATTTACTAATACCATAAGTAATTTCTTACACAACTGGTTATTTGCCCCCCCCCCAACTGATTAATTTAAAACGTTTGGGTATTGTAACTTCCTCTAAGTGGAAACACAATGAGAAACTTTGATACGAGCTCCCTGGTTGGAATAGCTCCTTGCAAGTCGATTGGCTGTAAACTAAGACAAGTTATGTGACTGATTCAACTGCGTAGCTTTTTGCAGGTCACTCAGTCAGTCAGTCATTTGCATGTCCATTACGGAACTTTACCTCCCTAACAGCTCTCCTGTAGGACTCTCGGTTGTAAGCAAGATGCCCTGCTGCTGATGCATCCATTTGCAGATTATCAGTTATGTCTTGCAGCCATCTTCGCCTTGGTCTTCCTCTCTTTTTATTCCCTTTATGCACCCTTCCAAGATGGTCTTCTCTAAATTATCATGACGTTTAATGTGTTCAAAATATATAAGTTTTCTCTGTTTAATCTTCTTTACTAGCCAGCCTTCTTCAATATTAAGTTCTTGTAGTATGGATATATTTGTTCTTGTATGTGTCGCGAGGGTTTTCCACAAGAAAAACTTGGTCGACCAAGTGAAATTCTAAAGAGGATATTGTTAAGAGAAGCCAGTTTAGTTGGCATAACATCTCTTGATGAAGCTGAAAGACTCGCCGAGAATAGGAAAACTTGGCAAACAACTATGCGAACACTATGAGACGTTTAACGGTATCGGAAGGATGTAAGTGTGTGTCCACGATATTTGAAGAACTCTTCTGTAGCCTTTACAGCTGTTGGGGTTTCTTGGTGCACTTCCAGAAAGTAGTTTATTTTTGCAGGTTTTGTTCCAAAAATGAGTGGGAACCAAATATTTTTACACTCATGATCATAGTTACGGAGGGATAACGCTAACAGCTACCTCACATATTTATTTCTTTAGTTTTTAGTTTTACTTTCTTTGGTCCGTGATATTTGGAAACATGTTTTTATTAATATTGTTGGTTTTATTTCTTCGTCTTGTTAAATGGCTTACAAAAATAGTTCACAAAAATGCAATTTACTTTCGCTTACATCTATGGATCAAGGAGTTCTAAATATTATACGCTGCCTTACTATAAATATATAAATATCCATTCATTCAGTGATAAGTATTTCCCCAAGTTTCAAGAACAAGATGAAATAAAAGCCGTCGTTATGTTCATTTTATAACCATCTTCTTTTTTTTTTCTTGGTCTTCTTTTACGTTTTAACTTCCAAAAAAGTAGAAAAGAAGGACAACAGATGTGTGTGAGCTGTGGTGTTCGAAGTGGGATGTGGTTATTATTTTGAGTGACAGAACTTTGAAAAGAAAGTATTGCCTTAGAGTAACATATAGATAATAATAAAAAAATAGACAAGTTGATTATTAAAAGAGTAAAATAAAAAGTAAAGAGATCAATAAAGAAAGAGAAGATACAGGTAGTGGTACTTATACTACTACTGCTGCTACTACTACTGCTACTATTGCTACTACTACTACTACTACTACTACTACTACTACTGCTGCTGCTGCTACTATTACTACTACTACTACCACTACTACTACTGCTACTACTGTTATTCCTACTCGTACTATTACTGCTTATCTCTCTCTTTGTCCCTCTCTCTCTCTCTCTCTCTCTCTCTCTCTCTCTCTCTCTCTGAACCTTAAGTACCCAGGGCACATGGGGGTTCCGAAAGGGTTTTCCGTAAATGCCTGTCCTTTGCCTTTTTCCCCCGCTCTTGCCCAGGTGAGCCCTCTTTTGCTCAACATCCTTTCTGTTGTTCTTCTCCATGTCTCTTTTGGTCTACCCTTACTTCTGTTCCCCTGTGGTGTCAATACTACTACTACTACTACCACTATTACTACTACTACTATTACTACTACTACTACCACCATCACCATCACAACTCCTACTGCTACAACAACTACTACCACCACCATCACAACAACTACTATTACATTTACTACTACTACCACTACAAGTAGAGCTACTACCACCACCACCACCATCACAACTACTACTACTACAACTACTGCTGCTAGCACCACCATCACAACAACTGCTACTACTATTAC
Organism: Achatina immaculata; assembly: GCA_009760885.1. Classification (NCBI taxonomy): domain Eukaryota; kingdom Metazoa; phylum Mollusca; class Gastropoda; order Stylommatophora; family Achatinidae; genus Lissachatina; species Lissachatina immaculata. The sequence continues at coordinate 26,104,987 of CM019694.1, read as the reverse complement.
TACTACTGCTACTACTACTACTATTATCACTACTACCACTACTAGGAATCCCCTGGACATCAAAAATAACTAATGAAGAATGTATGAGAAGAGCTGGAGAGACAAAAAACCTTGTCAAAAATATAAGAGAGGGACAATGTACTTTCATATGACATGCAATGAGAAGAGGGGGCATTGAAAATATTATAACAACAGGAAAAATAGAAGGGAGAAGATCAAGAGGAAGACCAAGAGAAATGATACTGGACAGTCTGACGGGATGGTGTGAGAGGAGATCACCAACTGAGCTGATGGCCTGCATGAAGGATCGGATACTCTGGAGAAGCATAATAGCCAACGCCAGTCGGCACGGCACATGATGAAAGAAGACCACTACTAGTACTGCTACTAATACTACTATTACTACTACTACTACCACCACCACCACCATCACAACTACTACTACTACAACTACTGCTACCACCACCACCACCATAACTACTACTACAACAACAACTACTACTAATACTACTACTGCTACTACCAACACCACCATCACAACTACTACTACTGCTACAACTACTACTAACACTAATACTACTACTACCACCACCACTATCACAACTACTATTACTACTACCAAAACTACTACTACTACTACAACAATAACTACTACTACTGCTACTAATACTACTGCTACTACCACCACTACCGCTACTACTAGTGCTACTACCACCACTACCACTATTACTACGTAAAACGTCATGTCTCGGGCCCCAGTGTTTGTCTTCCTGTGGTCAAGGCCTCTTGGTAGAGGGAGCAGAGCTGCAAGATGGGCCCAGGTGTCTGGATGCCCGCCTTACATGTGCAGTCAGGGGCGTGTAACAGGCCGTTCTCGCAGTGGGTAGTGTGCAAATAGAACTACAGGGTATTTCAATTTCATTTGCAGACGCTTTACAAATTTATGAACAGAGTACACAATATTGGTTTTCTTATCTCTCTCTCTCTCTCTCTCAATCAGTCAATCAATCTCTCTCTCTCTCTCTCTCTCTTCTCCATGGTCCTTGTCATTCAAGCGTTGGATATCACTGATTTCTTCAACCATCTATCCCTTCCCTGTTTTATAACATGCATGTCGGTGCTCCGTGCAACTCTTTCAGCCCATCAAGTATCTTGTTTCTTTGTCTCCCTCTGTCCTTTCTTCCCTGCAGTTTTCTCGTTGTCTCTACGAGTTCCAGCCTGTCTCTTCTCAAAACATGTCCTACAAATCTGGACTGTCGTATTCTGAACGTTGCTATAATTTAATTTCTCTCTTTTGCCCAGCTTCGCTAAGAATCTCTTCATTTATTTTCCTGGCTGTCCATGGTTGTTTTTCTTTATCACATTTTAAAAACAAAGACATATACAATGTGGCAACAACAACAACAACAAAATCAGATCAACATGAATTTACTTTGAATATTCAAAATATCCACCATCAGCGCTAACAGTCGGAGCGATTTGTCTCATTAACTTGTCGTTGAATGGCATAAGACGGGAAACATTGTTCCTACTTCCTATTGTTCTATGAGCCAAAATTCCTTAAAAAACTGTGTGCATGAGTTTTTTTTTTCCCACGAAGTGAGCATTTTGAAAGCGTGTTTATATAATTTTGAAACATCCTGTATAATATCAGATAAAGATTCTATATAGTGATAGATTCTTCTGAAGTCTTGAGTTATCACCCACTAAGTTCGAACCTGTGACAGTTCATGACATGAACTGTAGAAAAAAGTATAGTTCATTGAGAGACGTATAATTCTACTTTCTGGCTGTCTAAATAGACAAAGTAGAATCTTGACCTATAGCTCAGTTAAGAAAGAGAAAGGAGAATACAGTGGGAAGTTGGCAGTCTCGGTTATCGTGGAATCTTTGTATCAGGGACTTGCCTCTACAAAATAAGGAAATGTTGTTATGAATTCTGATGCACCCCAATCAGTCATGCTAGCAGTAAGAGTGAGTCATACAAACTTGTGTTTGGGAACTCCCTCTGAAGAAGGAAAATATCTGCATGTATGGCGAGGCACACCAAACTACACACTGTAAGTGCATCAAGAAAAACCAGAATATTCGAGAAAGAAACAGCAAAACGTTACCATGTTTATGAGCCCTTTAACAGTTTCTTCTTCTTCTTCTTCGCTCGCTTCTCCAACAAAACCGCCCCGTGATCCTACTGAATTTACTCCTGAAGGGACCAAAAGAGCTTCAGAGTTTCGCTGGGCTTGAGCCTATATTCTCGGTGGGTTGCAGAAGCGGGATTGCGTGACACCTTGGTTTTCGTTGTATTAGTTTAATCTAGAGTCGGACTTTCTCATCGGATAACCTCGACGTGTTTTGGATATCAGTATATCCCTGCCCATTCAACCTAGAGTTGGACTTTCTCACCGGAAAACCTCAGCGTGATTAGGATACGTTTACATCCCCGTCGGGTGAGAGGTGGTTGCCTATCTAGATTGCACTGGTCCAGTGTCTCCGACTCCAGCATTTTGTGGTTGTGGCCGCTACCCTTCCTAGTTGTGACCAGGACGGAGCTTTTGTCCTGGAGGACGAATCCTCGCCACTAGTAAGTTTCACCTCTGGCTTAAGGCGGTTTAGGCATATTATCCCCGTATGGGCGTGTTTAGCACGTGACCGACCTCTAGAGCGGAGGTACCGTGTCATGAATAATCATCAAGTTTCACCCCTGGGTTAAGCCGGTTTAGGCATATTTCACCAGTATGAGTGTATATTGGACGTGGCCGGCCTATAGAGCAGAGGTGCCGTGGTATGAGTAGCTCTCGCCGCGAGACTACTGGACATACCGGTTAACTTCACTTTATCATTTCCATTACCTTTTCACAGCGGCGCCGCCCGGCAACTCTAGTCGCATTTTCGCATTTTCTTCCTTGGCCGGGAGGAGTTTCGCTCCATGGCGGCAGCCAAAGAATCTCTGCAGCAATGTCTTAGTTTAACCCCTGGGTTAAGCCGGTTTAGGCAATCTGCCCCAGTATGGGTATGTATCTGATGTGGCCGATCTCTAGAGCAGAGGTTCCGTGATTTAAGTAGTCTTGACCTCCAGGCTACTGGTCACTTCAATCCTTCACCTTTTCCACGTCGGCGCTGCGCAGCAACCCTAATCGAATTTTTCTTCATTGGCTGGGAGGAGTTTCACCCCACGCACGGCAGCTGAAGAATCTCGCCAAGCAGCGATATATGAGCTACCAAACATGACTTTCATCTACCCGAAACGTCTGGTTTTCGGGCGCCAGATATTCGCCTTCGCCACTTCTCCTGTCAGTTTTGAACAGTTCTGCCACGAGAAAGCCCGGAGCTGGACTTGACTGTCAGAGGCTTATTTGAGACGCGCACCTTGGAGACATTTAATTGGAGTGGAGAGAGCGTAGAACCCTTTTTAGAGCTAATACTAAACGCAGGTAAAGGTAAGATAAAGGTAACCCTGTCATGCCATGGAGGGATCTAGGGGATATGGTGTAAGTGCCCATATTTTCATTGACATTAGAGAGTGATATGGTCAGCACATTAGAGAGTGATATAGTCAGCATCACGTATGACCACCTTTCCTTCCCTAACTCCAGAAGAAGTCGGATATCCATTTCTACAATTGGATAACTTGGGAGCTTCCGGCCATTACTCGAACTTTCGACCCCTGCTATGAAAGGCTAGTGCACTACACCGCTCAGCAAAGTTGAAGGCAGCCATTTTCTACCACAGAATCAATCACAGAGATATTATTAGTGCTCATGGTTTCTTTGACCTGTAAGGACACCACTGGGCGATGTAGCGGATTGTGGATGAATCCAAATAAAGAAAATGATCTTTCCGGTAACCTCTTCCACAATTAGTTACTCACTTGGGAAACGCCTACGATAAAATATACTGTAAATTCTTACTCATTTGCCTCGTAAGTGCCGGAGCCTAGTATACAAGCACTCGAGCAGATTAGGCAATTCCCTGGCCACTTGAACAGGGGCGACGTCTCCGCACGGGGCAAGTGGAGACAGTGATTCCTGAAAGAGTTTATAAGGCAGTGCAGTAGAACAACACCCGTGAGAACTTGCTGGAATCTGAACGTGAGAAACTGGGATGAAGTCTGAAAGCTAGCGAACACGTAGGCGTCACGTGGAGAATATCTGCACCAGTTGCTGAGATGAGAAATGGCGACCATGCAAATTCAGCTTTGGTGGTTTATTATAGCAAAGCCAAGGGGGCCCAAGACCCGGGGCGAATGAGATACCGATCAGCGACCCATACTTGCGTTAGAGATGGCGAACCAAACTACCTCTCATTGGTGACCCTGCAAGAAGGCAGTTGCCTGGTCGTGCGAATAAGCTTAACAGCAGGAAGATGAACGTAGTCCTAAAAATACGTAGAACCGAAGTCGGCTGTGTCGGGCTGCAAGGCGCGTACAAATTTACAGTGCAACCAACACACATTTGTGGGAGAATACCAAAAGAAGGAGAAGAGTGCTCCCGGCTACGCAAGCAAAGACGACTGTTATAGAAGGTCGATGTTTTGTTATCACAGGCAGATACCTATATCTGGCCAAAAGCTGTGTCCCTAGCTTCATGGGGCACAAGGATCATTCTGATGTACCACTCCGGCCTTGCTAAGTTTGGGGTGGGGGGTTAGAATCCATGTTCTCGTTCAGGTCCAGGAACTTTGTGCCATTCTTTGGAGGAGGGAATGCGGCCAAGCTGTTGAATCCATTCCCCATCCTCTATGATACCCCTGTTCTACGATCATTACCATTTTGGCTGCAGAGAACACAGCTGGCCGCTCCATGGAGATTATTAAAGACATTTAATTTAACTAACCAGCATTTATTGTATCTCACTCTTGAAACGATCTCATGAATGGAAACTTTCCTCTTCCTCTTCCTCCTCCTCCTCCTCCTCTTCTTCTTCTACTTCTTCCTAGAGCTGCGAGCTGGTGTTCTGTACAGCCGAAGCTGTGAAGGTGTCGAAGCATTCCATCGTAAATAATGAGGATAGAGGTGCTACGGCTACTTTTTTTCGGTCCTTGAGTGAAGCTAAAAAAGAAAAAAAAGGATGTGCAATACTTCTTTATTAGTCTCCACTCGCTATAGCGATGCCAGCCAGCCCCATTAGCTGGGCTCACAAACGAAAGGTGGAACAGAATCCTGGTCGGTTATAGTCCAGTAACCCTGGTGCAAGCATATGAACCGAGAGTTGCTAGCAGAACTTTCACTCCAAAATCCTCCCACATTTATCTTCTTTGTGGTTCTAAAGACTGTTATAGCCGGAGATGGGGTGGGGGACACTCTACACTCCAATTAAATGTATCCAAGGCGTGTGTCTCAAATAGCCTCTGACAGTCAAAGTCCAGCTCCTTCTCGTGGCAGAACTGTTCAAACTGACAGGAGAAGGGGCGAAGGCAAATATCTGGCTCCTGAAAACCAGACGTTTCGGGTAAATGAGAGTCATGTTTGGTAGTTCATCTACCGCTGCTGGCGAGATTCTTCAGCTGCCGTGCGTGGGGTGAAACTCCTCCCAGCCAATGAAGAAAAATGCGATTAGGGTTGCTGCGCAGCGCCGACGTGGAAAAGGTGAAGGATTAGGTGAAGTGACCAGTAGCCTCGAGGTCATGACAAATTACAGCACTTCTGCTCTAGAGGCCAGCCACGTCCTATACACACACATACTGGGCCAGATTGCCCCAGGGGTTAAACTAAGACATTGCTGCAGAGATTCTTCGGCTGCCGCGCATGGAGCGAAACTCCTCCCGGCCAAAGAAGAAGATGCGAAAATGCGACTAGGGTTGCCGGGCGGCTCCGCTGTGAAAAGGTGATGGAAATGATAACGAGAAATTTAATCGGTATGTCCAGTAGTCTCACCGCGAGAGCTACGCATACCACAGCATCTCTGCTCTAGAGGCCGGCCACGTCCGATATACACCCATACTGGTGAAATATGCCTAAACCGGCTTAACCCAGGGGTGAAACTTGATGACTACTCATGACACGGTACCTCCGCTCTAGAGGTCAGTCACGTCCTAAACACGCCCATGCTGGGATAATACGTCTAATCACGCTGAGGTTTTCCGGTGAGAAAGTCCAACGTTGGACTAGATGGGCAACCACGTTTCACCCGGTGGAGATACAGGGGTATCCCAAAACACGTCGAGGTTTTCCGGTGAGAAAGTCCAACTCTAGATTAAACCGGTGCAACGAAAACCACGGTGTCACGCAATCCCGCTTCTGAGACCCACCGAGAATACAGGCTCAAGCCCTGCGATATTCTGAACCTCTTGTGGTCCTCTCGGGGATCTCGTGTGGTCCTTTTGGGGACCACAGGGGGATCACGGGACCTATCGATGGCCACAGGAGTAAATTCAGTAGGATCACGAGGCGGTCTTGGTGGTAGAAGGGAACGAAGAAGAAGATATTCTTTGTAAAGTGTATAAATAAATTAAATTTTATAAATGCATTAAAAACCACTGTTAAAAAACACAGCCATTCTTTATAGAAGAGGGAAAATACCAGCCACAGATTACGTGAGCAGAAACATCAATCAGGATTACGTGAGCAGAAACATCAACCAGGATTACATGAACAGAAACATCAACCAGGATTACGTGAGAAGAAACATCAACCAGGATTACGTGAGCAGAAACACCAACCAGGATTAAGTGAGAAGAAACACCAATCAGGATTAAGTGAGCAGAAACACCAACCAGGATTGCGTGAGCAGAAACACCAATCAGGATTACGTGAGAAGAAACAACAATCAGGATTGCGTGAGCAGAAACACCAATCAGGATTGCGTGAGCAGAAACATCAACCAGGCGGAGCTTTCTTAACAGCATCGGGGGCCACTGGGCAAAGTAATGCACTGGTTCCTCCATCATTCCTTTCTAAGTAATGTTAGGAACTCACAGATTTCCATGGTATGGTTGGCCCCTGCGCATTTTGGGTCCCTGGGCAGTGCCTAGGTAGGCTCATGCATTAAGACAGAACTGGAGCCAGGATTTAAAAAAAACGTAAAGGTAACCCTGTCATGCCTTAGAGGCACATAGGGATATGGTGTTAGTGCCCTTATTTTCCTTGACCTGTCAGCACGCTAGAGGGTGATATGGTCAGTACCACGCCTGGCTGCCTTTTACTTCCCCAACTCCAGAAGAAGTCGGGTACCCATTTCTACAGCTGGGTGACTGGGGTGCCGCCGGCTGGATTCGAACCCCCGACCTTCGCCATGAGAGACCAGTGCACTAATCACTTCGCCACTCAGACACCCTGGAGCCAAGATTACGTGAAGGGAAAAAAACACACACACACACCCACACAATCATGATTACTTGAGGAAAAATGCAGAAAAGTGCAAATTAAAACAATAATGAATAACACAAACCAGAATCATGAATGGTCTATGTGAATGAACACACTGTTTCTTTGAAGTTCGTGGGACTAACACGTGAAACGATTCCATTGGCTGGATTTAATCGTAGATGGCAGTGGTGTCAGTGCTAGAATCTCACCACACAGACACACATCTCCTAGCTTAGGCTGTCTAATTCCCCCCCCCCCCCCCAGAATTGTAGCACTGCATTTCCCCGCCTTCTCTCTTTGTTCAGGTATGTTGACAACTGCCTTCATTTCTGTGTTATCTCCCCTGTGTCATAGCACCATCTGCTTTCATATCTCTACGTCTTATCTCGGCCATTCACCTGCCGGAACAGGTACTTGAAGGATTTTTCGTTTTTTCTTTGCTGTTTCTTGTGTTCGGTTTTCATATCCTTTACACACAGGTAATGAAGCAGTCACAAGAAAAGGAAACAGAAATAAATTTGAGTGACCGGAAACGGAAATAACTCGTTCTAAAAATAGCAAATAAAGTAACCGAGAAGATCATTGGCTGTAGGTTGTTTTAAGGATGTCTCTTTGTCGAGTGGTTAGTGTGTTGTTTTCTGCCATGTTGTTGCTTGTACTGCAGCAGTCAGGGGGCTCTTGTAATACAAAATAGATTTATAGAATGAAAATTAGACAACTCGTCATAGAATTGGAAAGTTGGGATAAAAAAGGGTTAGGTCCCATAGAAATCAATAGCTTTGTTCTTAGATTTATTCCCCTTCTATGTCAGATTCTTGCATATCACGTGCCGGACATGGTGCACGTATAACTTATGAGAAAGAAAAGTCGTGAAAGAGAAATGAGATGATTTGTGATATAGGTGAAGTCTGAGTTTCGGATATGGCAGTTCGTAGGTTAGTCTATCTGTGAAAATATGTAGTTGTGTAGCTATGATAGATTAGTAGAAGAGAAATGTAGTAGAAGTTCTGTTGGCGACGAATTCTGTGGACGCCAGTAGTCGCTTGGAACTATTTCTACGTTGTCTTGAGTTAGAATTTCGTCCTGTCGTGTCTTCTTGGATTGTGTAACGGCACAGTTATACCCGTCAAGGAAGCCGCTACGACCAACTGTAGGCCAAGAGGCTGGCCGCAGGCAGCAAACTTGATCCAGTCCAACAGTTACAAGGGAGACAACACGGTCCTGTTCCTCATATTTTAACCATACAGCAGCTGTTTTGGGTTTTGGGTCTTTTAACTTCTCACGTTCTAAGAAGATTGGGAGGGCGGGTAACGTCGGGAGAATGGAAGGGGAGAAAAGAAGGGGGTAAAAGAAAATGAGCCCTTGTGGACCTTATCTTTCAGTTATTTAACTGATTACGCTGATGATGGTGGTGGTAATCATAATAAATTTTAAGAAGATACGGGTGATTTGATTTAGCACAATTCTAACTCTCTGTCTGTCTGTCTGTCTGTCTCTCTTTCTAGATCCAGTATAACAGCCCCTGAGAAAGCTTGAAGTCTGTCACAGACATTTAGCACGCACTGTTCTTTAAGAGATAGGAGAAACTCGTGTGGTTTCTTGCAATAAAAAGGAAAAGAAAAAGCGCCTAGTGATAAACGCGCATATTAAATCTTTGATAATACCGAGATAGATGAAGAAGATAAGGGTAGATAAGAAAAGATTTTTGTGCAAATATTATCTTCTTTATTTACTTCGCTGGTTTCTCTCTTTCAAATCCCAGAGATAATTTCTATTTCTGTTGTTTGTTTTTTTTTTGGGGCGGGGGGGGGGGGGGGGGCACAATTTATGTTTAAATATCCGCGTTAAAAGTCTAATGCCTTTTTTTTACATCGTTGGCTTTGCCCGTAAAGCGTTTTAACGGAGCCGTAGTACGGTCTTTGCGTCAGTTGAGAAGGTCTAATGCAGAAGAATAAGAGCTTTGGGCTCCACGATATGAATATATTCAAGCATAGATAGATCAGTGTTTCCGCTCTCAATTCTGTTAGGACAGAAAATCAGCCTCTTTAGCCAAGAATATGTCTCTTCTTCTTCTTCTTCTTCTTCTTTTTCTTCTTCTTCTTCTTCTTTTTCTTCTACTGTTTTTGTTTTTCCTTGTTCTTCTTGTTCTTGTTCTTTTCTTATTCTTGTTTCTTTTTCTTGTTTTTCTTGTACTTCTACTGTTTTTCTCCTGTTCTTCTTCTATTCTTCTTGTTCTTCTCTTGTTCTTATTGTTCTTCTCCTGTTTTTCTTATTGTTCATATTCTTCTCCTGTTCTTCTTGTTCTTCTCATGCACTTGTTTTTCTTGTTCTTCTCCTGTTCTTGTTTTTTCTTGTTCTTCTTCTGTCCTTTTTATTCTTCTCCTGTTCTTCTTGTACTTCTTGTTCTTCTTCTGTTTTCTCTTGTTCTTCCTGTTCTTCTCCTGTTCTTGTTTTTCTCTTGTTCTTGTTTTTCTTGTTCTTCTCCTGTACTTCTTGTTCCTGTCCTGTTCCTGTTTTTTCTTCTTCTTCTTGTTCTTCTCCTGTTCTTGTTTTTCTTGTTCTTGTTGTTCTCGTTCTTCTTCTTTTTCAGCACGTTCCTCAGAAAAGCGAGAAGAAGAAGAAGAAGAAGAAGAAGAAAAGAAAAAGAAGAAGAATCCATGTCTTCATTATGTCCAAATGTATTTCTAATTCCAAGAGTATAGGACTTGAACAAATTTCCATAAATGAACAGATTATTATAAAAGGACTAAAAAAAGGTTCTACGCGAAGAGAAACCATAGAAAAAACATCATGGGATGACACATTGAACCTCAAGAAAATCTAAAAAATGTGACTAAAGAAACTAAGTCACAGCATATGACAGAACAAATACAAGATTCAGAAAATCAAAAAAGTAGAATGCTGGAGTGGAAAAGACATGAAAGACTATGACCGATGTCAGTTATCCCCCAAAGAAAATCCACTTATATATATATACACAAAGAGTTAATTTTCGGACTTCAGAAATGGTCAAATTCGGTTCAGCAAGATTCTCTTCATCTTCTCTGAGCTGTGATTCTCTGGTACCAGCCTGGCGGAACCAGAGTTTCACCTGAGACAAAATTCTGAGCTTCTCCTCATCAAATCAAGATAAAACCTTTCCGGAGATAAAGTTCCAACTCTTTGACTAGGCCAGCGGCAGGGGGTCCTTCAGCCTGGGAAAAGATCCTAAGATTTTGCACTTACAATGTCAGTCAACGAAAGGGTACGAACTCTAAAAAAAAGAATCATAAAATCATATTTCACTCCAACTTTAAAAGGAAGTATACATGTAAAGAAGTCACAAACTGTATCAGTTTCATCTTAATAAGTATAACGGCTAAAAAGAAAGGGAAAAAAAAAACATACTGTAACGGTAGTGAAGTTTAAGCCTGCGACAGATTTCATCCGGTTGATAAATATGCGTTTAACAGCTCACTCATTACTTTTCTGAAGGGTACATCAATCATCTCATTGAGCCGTCTAGAGATATGATTACAGCGCCCATATTTTCTTAGGCCTGTCGGCATCAGCCCTTCCTGTTTTAGCTACAGAAAGGAGCCAAGTCCACATTTCTCCGGCCGGCTCCAGAAGAACCCAGGTACCTATTTCAACAGCTGGGTGACTGGGACGTCTCCCATTGGCTTCAGAACAACCCGGGCACTCATTCCTACATCTGGGTGGCTGGTGTATCTCTGGCCAGCTCCAGAAGAATGCGGGCGCTTGTGTCGAATGTCAACCGTCTGGGTCTTGGAGTACCTGACAAGAACCCGGGTAGTCTACATCTGGGTAACTGGGGTATCTCCAACCAGCTCCACAAGAACCCGGGTACCTATGTCTACATCTGGGTAACTGGGATATCTCCACCCAGCTCCACAAGAACCCGGGTACCTATGTCTACATCTGGGTAACTGGGATATCTCCACCCAGCTCCACAAGAACCCGGGTACCTATGTCTACATCTGGGTAACTGGGATATCTCCACCCAGCTCCACAAGAACCCGGGTACCTATGTCTACATCTGGGTAACTGGGATATCTCCACCCAGCTCCACAAGAACCCGGGTACCTATGTCTACATCTGGGTAACTGGGATATCTCCACCCAGCTCCACAAGAACCCGGGTACCTACTTCTACATTTGGGTAGCTGGAGTGTCTGAGGCTGGACTTGGACTGTCAAGTTCGAAGTAAGAAACGAGAGGTCAGCTACTACGCCACACAGAGACCTTGCTCTGTTTGGTTTAGCCTATAATGCATGTAGCGTGTGTGTAAGGATCTTTTTATCGTGAAGAGCGAAACAACTGCTCTGCTTCTCAGGTCATCAGCGGAGTACCCTCCCTAGCGCAAGTGTCTCAGCTTCTTACACTTCACTCTACTCTAAAGTTGAAAGGGCCTGTCCAAATATTGCCAGATATAAACATAAGCTGACCAAGCTATGGCTTAGGGCCTCACAAAATTTCAGATCTTAAAAAATTATATTTATTTGTTAACAAGGGGGTCCATACGTAGGGTCTCACTAAATCAGACACCGGCTTTGAGTCAGCTCACAAAAGTTTCATATATCACATGGGTATACTGTTCAGGCCATGATGGATTCGACAGAAACAACAAAGCCGATCAGCTAGCAGCAAAGGGCCAAACCAGAGGGCCTCGTCAAAATGGACAAATAAGACCTGTACACATCCATCAAGCAACAAATGCAAGGCAGCTTCCTCCAAAGTACGTATTACACACGATTCAACGCACATTACATGTGGTCAAAGGCAGCGTTTGGAAATGCCAATTAAACGATAGATCACGGGAAACACACAATCAACACAACATTGGAGTCCATCTCCCTAAAAGCACTGAAGGAAATCCTGATGCCAAAGGTCAAACATGTACGTGCATGCCCCGAGTGTAAATGAAGCCACTCCCCAGGACCAAGCAACAGAGCAAGACCCCTTTTTACAGGTACAGTTAGTCTCTCCTCCCTCTCTCTCTTTCTCTCTTTTTTCCTCTCTCTCTCCCTCTCTCGCTCGCTGTCTCTCTCGCGCTCACTTCCTCTCTCTCTTGCCAATCAGACGTTTTTCGCCATTGATTTCATCAACCATCCAATCTTTGCCCTTTCTATAAGATGCGTGTTGGACCGTGCTCGACGCCACTCTTTTAATCCATCAAGTATCTTGTTTCTGTGTCTTCCTCTGTCCCTCCAGTTTTCTCACTGTCAGTAAGTGTTCATGTTAGCCTCTTCTCAAAGCGTGTCCGACAAGTCCCGACTGTCGTGTTATGAATTGTGCCATGTTTCTGTTTTTGCCTAGCCTCACGTAGAACCTATTCCTTTGTTTTCTTGGCTGTCCATGGTATTGTCATCATTCTTCTTAGGAACCACATTTCCGCTGCTTCCAGTAAGTTTTAGCCGAGAAGTCTGTGGGTTGTTAAACAGCACCAAGAGGCTACATAGTCTATCCAAAAACTGCTACTTACCAATGTTGCCCTTTTGTTTCTACCTGACATGGGGTCTATCTATCTGCCCTATATGTCTCACGCATCTAGGCTCTCTTGTTGTTATTGTTGAACAAGTGTTATTTCTGTTGCTATACAGGAAAAGGAATGATGATTGTAAGATGTGACCGCACTATAATTAGAATCGGCGAACAATATGCGGAAGAGATTCTGTCCTCACTACAAGCAATGCTCCAGATGAACGGAATCCAGCGATCCCAGCATGCTCTAAACGGAGGGGTTTGGTTATAACGATAGAAGACAAGAACAAGAAACTTGTTAGATCCACGATAGAGCTGAAACAAATCATTCCCCGTCTGTTACAAAAGCTTTTGGTTAAGATCTACAAAGGAACGCAACAAACAACAATAACAACAACAACATAACTATTCTTGTTTTGCTCTCTCTCTCTCTTTCTCTCCTCTCAGTTTGGCTGGTTTCGTTTATCTTATCTCGTCTCTTGATAATTTCCCCCTCCGACTTGGGTATTCTCTTTTCCTTCATATTGTACTACTCCAGACACTTGAGAGTGTTAATTCTGTTTTCTGGAATGTAGATCTAGTTTTTTCCTGCGGCGTGCTTTTTTCTATGCTGTGCTCTGTGAGTTATTCGTTCAGAGTATTACATTTTAGTGTTATATATTCTTTTTTTTTTTTGGGTGGGGGGTGTTACGGTAAAATTTAGTATTACTACTATTTTTCGGCTTTAAATGTGGATTGTACAAGTACATAGGACAGTTTATTATTCATCCATCTTTCTTTCTAATTCTCTTTGTCTTTCTCTCTCTCTCCCTTTCTTTTCTTTTCTTTCTTTTTTACACTTGTTCTCTTTTCTCTCTTTCTTTTTTATCTCTCTCACTCTCTTTCTCTGTTGCTCTCTTCTCTCTATCTTTCTCTCTTTCTTTTTTATCTCTCTCACTCTTTCTTTCGCGCTTGCTCTCTTTTTCTCTTCTCTCTTTCTTTTTCTCATTCTCTCTTCTCTCTTTTTCTCTCTCTCTCTTCCTCTCTTTCTCTTGTTTCTCTTTCTTTCTTTTGCAATTATTTTCTTCTCTCACTTTCTTCTCTCTTTCCTTGTCTTCTCTCTCTCTCTCTCTCTCTCTCTCTCTTTGTCTCTCTTCCTCTTCTCTTTCTTTTGCACTCTCTCTATCTCTGCCTGTCTTTCTTTCTCTTTCATTCTGTAGTATATTCTGACCTAATTAATATCTGTAAATTACAGCATAACTTTCTTCCAGTTTCTTTCTATCATAATCTCTCATCAAAGTTTAGTCCGCCAGAGTCTGGAAAGTAATTTAAGAGTGAAAGTATTAAGTCTACTGCTCGCAATGGATAATTCACCACCGCCCCAAACCAAAATTGAACAGCCAATCAAGAAATCAAAGATCCTACCCTAAAATGCCATGCAGAAACTGGACACATACTCCTGCTCCTTTCATTAACTGGGCATGCCCAGGACATCTTTCACTATGCCCAAATGTATGACTTTTTTTTTCCCAATCTTTGACTTTTCCGATCTCAGAGTTTACGAGTTTTCACTGTTGTTCTCTTGTGCCAGATAATGAAACGTTCAGGTGCTTCTTCAGCTGTTCTACATCTCCATACAGAAATGTCGGTGATTGAGGAAGTTTTTGGTGGTATCAGGTTCTTTCGAAGATCCTTCAATCCACTGCAGATCAGCAGATGGTGCCCAAATGTGTGAATAAAATTGTGAGACTGTGAACCATCACATGTCTGACTGTTCACAGACTTTCATAAGTAATGAACACTGAGGAGGCATCGGGTGCTTAGTTCCCTGTTACATCTAGTTTTATCAATTACCTTACATACTCCTGGACCAGAGATGTTTCAACACCTCTCCCCGCTCCCTTTTTCATCCTTTTCCCACCTCCCCTCTGTCATTGCTACCCTCTTTCCGTCTTGGAGTGAAAGTGGCCGAATCGACGACAACGTGGCTTCTTGGCCTAACGGTTCTGTCCTCATTACCGTTGATCTCCAATTCTAAAAGGATTCTCACCAGCGCTACGGAGTACGTGCATCTACGCTGGCAGCTGTTTTATAAGACTAAGATCAGATACCCTACTGACTTTTTTTGGGAGGTACAGAGACTGGACAGCTGCCAGAATTCACTCGCCTTAAGTTTGTCATTCATTTTAAAAATAATCTGTCCATGTTTAGTAATCTAATACCGTTTCACTTGTAGGCTTCCGGTAAAAGTTAAAAGTAAATCCCTCGGTTTCCGCGCCAGCGAGGCATACTAGGGATACAATATTTCCACGACCTTCGGCACATGAAAGTTTGATGTACTCAGTATCACGCCTGACCGCATTTACCTTCCCAGATTTCTCTGATACCCATTTTAATTTGGCTGGGTGGCTTCCAAGTAAACATGTTTATTAAGATCAAGAGGAAGCGTCCGAAGACATCAGATGCAGCCAGGTTTGAAACAGAAAGGTTAGTGATTAACCTGGGATCTAAATGACCATCGCAAGTACACTTGTGGATTCATTTCTTTAATCAAAAGAAGCTCGGCTCTTCAGAATCTGTGTAGTTTAGCATTGGCTGTCGTGTTAAATGGTCAAGACATGAAGTGAACAGAATTATTGCCCTTGAGCTAATCAGCCAATCATGTAAGAGATTCGGTGCTGAGCAAATGCAGCCATGTTGGTTCTCGCTCGCGACTTGGGAACCCCTGGTGAGCAGACTGACATGGCCAGAATGATTTCCCTTGATGACCCAGCCCGGAGAGCGCACGGTAGAGGTCAGTGAAGCCAGGGTGATAACTGGAAAGATTTAGTTTGAAACCCGAGTAAAGGAACCCCAAGATGAGAGAGCTTTAGGGAGGAAGTCTCGGAATCAAACTTGAGATAACACTGGTTACTGGCGACACACGTCTGCTTCATCCTCGTATTTATCCTTAAAATGTTGCCGATTCGGTGTGCAGTTTCTGTACTCTGGTCGTGGAGACGTCAATGTTGGCTTCCCTTGGATTTGATTTACTGGCTCTCAGATCATAAATACCGAGAATAGCAACAGAAGTGCTGCTCTGAAAACCTTGTAGACTGTAGTGTTTTGCCTCTTCCTTTGATCGTTGTTTGTAGGCCTTAACTCCAAGCTCAATTTACATCGAAATCCTAGCATTTTCTCATTGAATTTTGTCCTCTCTCCCTTCATGTTGTGATGTGTCTCCTTTCAAAGTGCATCTGCCTTCTCCCATTGTGCTTAAGAGCTCTTCCTATCAAGCTTTCTTTCAAATGGAAGACAGCTGATACGAGGCACGTAGATTTGACTGGGACACATTCAGTATTCTGCAACTAACATGTCATGACTGGCAGAGATCTACCTTTTTAAAGCGGACAAGAGAGCAACCTGCTCAAATCATCGATCTTCAAGAATCTTGAGAACATATGAATTTCAAAACTTATAAGCACAAAAACCAAGTTAAGACTATTCAATTCAAATGTAATATCCACCCTCAATTATGCATGCGAAAGCTGGAAAACAACTAAAGAAATAGACAAGAAATTAGACTCTTTTGAAAATAAATGCCTAAGAAAAATTCTCGGCATCAAGTGGAACGAATTCAAGAACAACGCAGAGATAAGACAGATAACTGACCAACAACCAGTCTCATGGGTGATCAGGAAAAGGAGATGGACATATATTGGTTACGTGATGAGAAGAAATGATCAGAGAATCATAAAACAAGCTATCAAGTGGAACACAACAGGCCAAAGAAAAAGAGGCAGATCGCGTGAAACTCTGAAGAGGACATTGTTAAGAGAAGCCAAATTAACAAGCATAAAATCCCTTGATGAGGTTGAAAGGCTCGCCGAAAACAGGAAAAATTGGCGAACTATCTTGCGAGCCCTATGTGACGTTTAACGGCACGGGAAGGATGTAAGATATAAGTAGTTGGCACTAACATCATGTCCCTATGTGCCTCTAGGGCACGACAGGATTACCTTTACTTTAGTAGCTGGCCATGTTTGCCTTCTCATGTGCTGGTCACTCCTGCTTTAAACCTGATGGTCTGCTCTCATCTTATTGATTCCACATACATGTTCGTCAGTCGATATTGTATTGAATATGTTGTACAGATGGTATCTTAGCCTGATGTGTC
Source organism: Achatina immaculata (assembly GCA_009760885.1). Lineage (NCBI taxonomy): Eukaryota > Metazoa > Mollusca > Gastropoda > Stylommatophora > Achatinidae > Lissachatina > Lissachatina immaculata. The sequence goes on along the minus strand of CM019694.1, from coordinate 26,088,066 downwards.
CGGTACGTGGCCTTAGGATGATGACTTGTTCTTCTCTGTTTAGATGGTAGTATCACAATTTAGACATCATAAGAACCACTAAAAATAAAAGTGCAATTTGTACTCACGTATGATTAAAACAGCCAGTATTAGTCCAGAGTTATACACGTTAGAAGATACCAGAGCTGGTAGTGCAATCTGTTTGGATTAACATACGGTAAAAGCCAGTAGGACTGTGGAGTGCAGTGTCTGCGCATTAAGTCTCTCTCTACCAGAAAGGTGCCAGGAATATGAATGAAATATGTTACTGTTTATACAAGACAAAACAATTCCTTCCCAGAACATCAGTGCTTGTAGTACAAGCTGTTGCCCACAATCGGCTACTGTGATAAAATCTTCAGACCTTTGTGCTTAATTACCATATCAAACTTATCAGTTTTTCAGGATAAACTATGGGGCTCACCTGAACTGCTTGTACTCAGTCTGTCATTTGCATGTCCCTTGGGGAAATTTGCCTCCTAACAGCTCTCCCATAGGCCTCTTGGTTGTAAGCAAGATGCCCTGCTTCTGATGAATCCATTTGCAGATTATCAACGTTGTCTTGCAGCCATCTTCGCATTGGTCTTCTTCTCTTTCTTTTTCCAAATTTCTGTGTGTATGTCTTCTATAAATTGTCATGACGTTTCACTTACTTAGGAGTGACTCTTGACTCAAAACTGACGTGGAAGCAACACATCAACAGTGCAGAAGCAAAAGCCAGAAGAAAACTAGCCATATTAAGAAAATTGAGTGGAACCACATGGGGAGCTAGTGAAAGAATCCTCAAGAATGTATATCAGCAAAGTATTCTACCACATTTAGAATATGGCTCAACATCTTGGTGCACAGCATCAAACACTACGCTGCATAATCTAGACAAGGTTCAAAATCAGTCACTACGGATTATCACAGGTGCCATGAGGTCCACACCAATAGTAGAAATGCAGAAAATAGTTGGTGCTCAAGCGCTAAAGGAACGTAGAGACACAAAGGTCATGACCATGGGAGAAAAATTCCTTAGCTCTGTAAGCCATCCCCTGAAGGAGAGATTCAATAACTTGGCATTATGACGGCTTAAAAGAAGCAGCTTCATTCATCAGGCCAAGCGTATGCGTAAGCTGATACCTGACCTTCCAACTGTAGTCGCTCCATTATCATCTGTACCAGAGCATACACCATGGAAAGAAGCAGATTATACACAGATATCTATTCAGACTGAAGTGAAAGGTGTGCAGAATGGTGAGATGCAGAGCAGTCTTGTAAGATCAACAGCCACACTTAGTGTTCTAGATGACAAATATCCATGTGACACCTGGATACGTGTGTATACAGATGGATCTGCACATAATGCCATAAAGAATGGAGGGGCAGGAGCATATATTGAATATCCAAACAACACCATTGACAAGATTTCCATACCCACTGGTAAATACTGCAACAACTTTGATGCAAAAGTTAGGGCAATTATTGCTGCAGTTGAAAAACTATCAGACTCCAGAATTGATACATGTCCTGTAGTAATTCTCACAGATGCAAGATCAGTACTGGAGGCTCTTCAGTGTAACAAACTACCAGACCTTAAGGATGCCTTGTCAAAAATTGGCTTACAACATGGAGTCACTTTGCAATGGATTCCCTCCCACTGTGGGATACCAGGCAATGAGAAAGCTGACCATCTGGCCAAAGAGGGCACTGAAATGGAGCAACCTGACATACCAATCACTTATAATCAGAAGAAAAGCATGATAAAAACCTACAGGAAGCCACAAACACCACCACATGATGACTATCACATGCTAAACAGAAAGGAACAAGTCACCATCTTCCGTCTCCGAACAGGACACAGCCGACTCCGAAGTCATATGTATACAAAGTTTAAGGTTGGTACTACTAATCTGTGTACATGTGCCCAGGTGCCCCAAACTGTGGAACATATCCTCCAGAACTGCATCAACTACGAGTCACTGAGAAATAATTACTGGCCCAGTGAAACCACTAAAGAAGATAAGCTCTATGGTTCCATACATGAATTACAAAAAACAGTGAAATTTATCCAAGAGACAGGACTGCAGATATAGACAGACAGTGCGAACGAAGAAGAAGAAGAAGAAGAAGTCATGACGTTTAATGTGTCCAAAATATTTAAGTTTTCTCTCTTTAATCCTCTTTACTAGCCAGCCTTCTTCAATATTAAGTTCTTGTAGTATGGATATATTTAGTCTTTTCTGTGCCAATGATAACTGAAGGTCTTTTCTGTAGTATTTACTTTCAAAGGCATTTATGTGTTTCTCCGCTGTTTTGTTAAGTGTCCAGGTCTCACAGGCATATGTTGTGACAGGAAAAATGCATGCCGTTTAAAATCTTATTTTTGTAGTTCTGTCTGTTTCTCTCCACAGCTTCTTTAGTTGTTTTACTTTTTGAAGAACCACAAATGCCCTTCTTTTAATTTCCCTCATTGTATCTCCATTATTAGCTTGTACTGATCCAAGATATTCAAAACTCTCCACCTCTTCCAGTTTTTCCTCATTGATATATATCTTCAGCTATCTTATTTGTTGTGTCAGTTGTCATCAATTTAGTTTTCTTCACATTAAGATAGAGGTTTTGCTCTTCACTGTTCTTACGGACTGACATACTTAGTTTTTACATTCCTTTTTCTGTTGTGGACGATAATACTGTGCTGTCAGCATATCTAATCTCTGGTGTTTCATAACCTCCAATTTTTATGGCATGATAATATTCATTGTCTACATATTCTCTAACATTCTACATTATATTTTCAGTATACTTGTTAAATAACTGATGTACTAGACAGTGGAATTCACTGGAACACTTAGTGAAGAATGCTGCAGGAAAGTCTAGGAAGGATTAACTACCACACACATTTCATTTACTTCTCACATCTGTAGTACGGGAGCGCTACAGGAGAGCTGTTAGGGAGGCAAAGTTCCGCAAGGGACAAGCAAATGACTGACTGACTGACTGACTGAGTAAGGGAGAAAAGATGGTAGGGCGTTGCCACGGCCAGGAAACTAACATGGACAAGATCCTGTCCCAGTCTGGACAAAGGTTCCGGGATCCGTAAGACCCCCCCCCCCCCCTCTTCCCCAGGGTGATGGAGCTTGCCGAGAAACACTGAACATTTTTTGCGAGTAGTTTTACTTTACTCCAGGTTTGCCGGCCGCTATAACCCACTCCCTATGCGGAACGATGTTGTGTGATTCGACACTGTTACTGCATTAGTTGCACAGAACATTCTGTCCAGCAAGAACAAGTGCTTGTACAGCCTTTGTCTTTCAGTTGTGTCCTTAATGCTTATCTTTTCTTTCCATCCATACATTTCATTAGTGAGACAATCAGCGACCCATATCTGGCATGCCAGCGTCAGGGTAGCTGATCAAGACCTCGTCCCACATCTCCATTGGTACACCCAGTAACAGGCCAACCTTGGCTAAAGGGGCATGGATCTTCATAGATCCCATGGTGGTGGAGTCTGCTAAAGAAATGTTGGACCCTCTCTGCATTTTTTTTTAGCTTTATTCGGGGACTTATTTAAAACAAAAAACTGCTATAACCCACTCCCAAGTTGACTTAGTGCTGTACTTCAATACCTTCACTGCACAGAACGTCACTCTAGCAGTTAGAAGAAGAAGAATAACAACAACAACAACAACAGCAACAACAACAACAAAATTCTTTTCATCCATTTCCTACAGTATAGTTCTTATTCCATCTATTTTCTTACATACCCTGCAGTACATTTCCTGTGTTCGGTTTATTTTCTTACATTTGCCGTAGTATATTTCCTTTGTTCCGTCAATTCTATTATATTTCCAGTAGTATGGCCCCCTTGTTCCATTTATTTTCTTACATTTCCTGTAGTATAGTTTCCCTTGTTCCATCTATATTCTTCTATTTTCTCGAGCTTTTGTTTGTTCCATCTAAATTTGTTCACACACATACACACACACACACACTTATTAATCTGTCCTGCTAGCCCCGCATACTGCCCCATGATAGGGAACATACAGATAGAGGGAAGTTTCATATCTTACTTATGATCTAGTGGATATGCTTCTGATCAAACAGCAGAATATGGTGCAGCAACAGAATATGGTGCAGCAGCACGAGTGAAACAACCGTAGAATGGCTACTCCTATGAAATGGGGCCGAAAGGGTGGAACACATCATTTTAAAAGAAGTACACAGGCATGAAAGCACGTGAAGCTGTTGTGGTGTTGAAGAATGGTAACTGCATACTGCTTCTCTCGAACATAGACCGTACAAGAAATCAGGAACATAGACGGTACAAGAAATCAGGAACATAGACCGTACAAGAAATCAGGAACATAGACCGTACAAGAAATCAGGAACATAGACGGTACAAGAAATCAGGAACATAGACCGTACAAGAAATCAGGAACATAGATGGTACAAGAAATCAGGAACATAGACCGTACAAGAAATCAGGAACATAGACCGTACAAGAAATCAGGAACATAGATGGTACAAGAAATCAGGAACATAGACCGTACAAGAAATCAGGAACATAGACCGTACAAGAAATCAGGAACATAGACGGTACAAGAAATCAGGAACATAGACCGTACAAGAAATCAGGAACATAGACCGTACAAGAAATCAGGAACATAGACGGTACAAGAAATCAGGAACATAGACGGTACAAGAAATCAGGAACATAGACGGTACAAGAAATCAGGAACATAGACGATAAAGGACGTCAGAATGTGACAGTAAGGTGCAAGGATCAAACTGACATACTAACATAGCAGAAAAATACAATACATTCAAACGTTGATCACTGCAGACAGAACAAGAAAGACAGAAAAAAAAAAACAAGAATGAGTGCTTTGGGATGGACGTGAAACAGAAAATACGGAACGGAAGAAAGATAATGTGATACGGCAGGGAAAAAAAAAAAGAAAGAAAAGAAACCTCGAAAACTGTAGAGATTTCATGAAAGAAAGCGAGAAAGAAAGACAGAAAGAATATACGTATAATTCACGCGTAACACAAGCTCATACAAATAACTTCAGCAAACCAAGGTAGCCCATACAACTCGTCGCTTCATCTAATACAAGGAAAGCCTCGCTCCAGTAACCAGGTGCGACGCAGTTATCGAAACAGGTGGAAGCCGAAGAGATGACACTTCAGTGTTGTTGTATTGTCTGGACACATCACACATCGGTCGAGAAATATGCCAATGTTTTAAAAACCAGCAGGTCAGTTCTCGCCCTTCCTGCAAGACAGGCACGCGCATTCCACGCACACTCCGGGCGGCCATGTTGTTTTAGCGGGTAGGATGACCAGATCTGGCTGGACGCAAACTGGCTACATAATTTGGCCGGCAATTGGTCAGTAATTATCTGACCAAGGGACGCAAGCCTGGCTTTCAGTTTTGTTTATCTCCCCCCCCCCCCAGTTCATTAGAGGCCACCCAAGTGACAACAAGGGCAGATAAGCAGACGGCTGAAATAAGCCCTCCAAAAGTCACCACAGATGGGCTAATGAGACCGTGGTGAGCTCGGGACAAGTCAGTAAACCAAGAGATGAAGTTACAAGACGCTCCATTGCTTAATTCACAGTTTCAACAAACAAACGCAGCTTTTAAGGTAATGTGAGGCAAAGACTGCATATACAGAGCAGCGGAACATTTGCCCGAAAGTGTCTAGGGATCTAATTTAAGCTTAAAAATATTTTTTTAAAAAGGCGAATGAAAATCATTCATTCATTCATTTTCATGTTCCTTGCGGAATTTTGCCTCCCAAACAGCACTCCTGTAGGCCTCTCGGTTGTGAGCAAGATGGCCTGCCGCTGCTGCTGAAAATCATTAGATGCGTCAATAAAGAAACAAAAGAAAATAATTCAAAGGTCATAAATATGAGAGATCATAGAAACAAGTTAATACTTGATTTTAAATACCTTTATTTTCAATTGTGAACCTGTTATCTTCTTCAAATACACTACCACCACCGCCACCACCACCACCACCAATCACCACCACCAATCATCATCATCATCAGCATCATCATCATCTCACGCCGTCTGTATAAAGAGCATGATGTCAGCGGCAGGAACATTAGACTGTGTACACTATTTAGTCAAGTTGCTACAAAGATATTTTCCAGTTAGTTCGGGATATGTCTCATTGGGCGAGCCGTCGTGCGGTTTTGTGGATGTGGTTGGTTCTTGGTATTGAAGTATATACAGCGTTATTGTGGCCTGCATTGATTACGTTGTAAGTATGTGTGATATGTGGTTCTTGGCTATGACCCAATCGAGCACTCCGGACTCAATTAGGTTGGTTGTGTATGAGTTTGGTTAGTAGAGATGATTTCGTAAGGATGACAGTGCACCCATAGGTATGTATGGCAAGGGTGTAATATGATTGTGAGGATGTTAATATATATTATATACAGCTGATATTGGCTCTCATACTATAATGCTTTTGGTCTATGCTGACACCATGGTATATTTATTTATGTAAGAGAACTTGAACGATGGTTCAGTTATGCATATTTCTTGCCATGTGTTTTGATGTCCTTGCCATGCACATGTAGTATACATGTACTGTTGAGTTTTGATATAATGCTTATCACAGCTGTTCGGATCTCTCTCTCTGTCTCTCTCTCTCTCTCTCTGAACCTTAAGTGCCCAGAGCACATGGGGCTTCTGCAAGGGTTTTCCACAAATGCCTGTCCTTTGCCTTCTTTTCTGCTCTTGCCCAGGTGAGCCCTCTGTTGCTCAACATCCTTTCTGTGCTCTTCTCCATGTCTCTTTTGGTCTACCCTTACTTCTGTTCCCCTGTGGTGTCCATCTTAGTGCTTTTTTTTGGTAGTGAGTTGTCAGTTATTCGGAGCACATGTCCCAACCATCGCCAGCGTCTTTGCTCAATAGTTGCTGTTAGTGGCTTCATCTGCATTTCTGCCAACAAGATGTTATTTCTTATGGTGTTTGGACAAAATATTTTTCTAATTCTTCATAAGCATTTAGTCTGGAGAGAATTCAACTTGTTTTCTATGGTTTTGGTGATTTTCCAGCATTCACTTCCATAGAGTAGTACACTTAGAACATTACTCTTAAATATCCTGATTTTCGTATTTATGCTTAGTTTTTTAGATTTCCATATAGTCTGCAGCACTGCAAAAGCCTGTTTGGCTCTAGTAAGTCTGCTGTTGATGTCCTCTGTGCTGTCTCCATTTTCTACTACTCTACTGCCAAGGTATACAAATTCATTGACCTCCTCCACTAACTTGCTATCTACTCTGAGTACATTGCTGTTGTTCACATTTTGCTTCATTAACTTTGTCTTTCCTACGTTGATCTTTAGTCCTATGTTGTTTGCATTCTGAGTTAGCTTGTTTATTTTATCTTGCATATCTTTGTGACTGCTTGATAATAGACAAATGTCGTCCGCAAAGTCAAGGTCCTCCAGCACTGTGTCAAGGGTCTATTGTAATCCTCTACGTTTGTCTGATGTTGTCTCCTTCATTAAGCAGTCTACTGCCAAGATAAATAATGTTGGTGATAGTACACATCCCTGTTTCACTCTTGTTTTTTTCCCTAAAACTGCTGGAGGTATGTTCTCCACAGATAACTTTGCACTGAAAACCCTCATATAGGGCTTTGATTATATTCACTATCTTATGGGGGAGGCCATGCCATCTTAGGATTTTCCACGGTGCGTCTCTGTTGACACTGTCAAAGGCTTTCTCAAAATCTATAAACAAGCTGTTCGGATGGACAGTTTTATATGTTCTAGTGTTCATGATAAATGCTGTTATGAGGACCGTCATTCTTTTGACAATGCTCTCCTTGTGTGCGATGTTTATATTCAATGCATATATATGTATATATATATATATATATATATATATATATATATATTGACTGTATTGATTGCTAAGGCTTCTTATGACAACGAAGATTTATTTGAGTAATACTCGCGTATTTTTGTTCAGTGATGCATTGCTGTGTCATTGATTTCATATATATATATATATGTATATATAAATATGTATATATATATATGTGTGTGTGCGTGCGTGCGTGTGTGTGTGTTCTATGGTTCTTATGTGTGGAATATGGTCTGAATCGTTATTGGTACTGTGTGTGGTCATGACGAGTGTTTTGATGTTGTAATAAACTTATTTTGTTAGTTGTTTTACACACTGAGATATTTGTTTTGTATTTGGTGTGAGAGATGATGAGAAAGTAGAGTAGACACAACATCCTCAGTTTGAACTGTTGGCTAACAAGGCTCCGGGAACAGGGATGGTTGGGGTCAGATATTCTTTTAAAAAATGTAGAGTTGGGGGTGGCAGTACGTTTGTACCTCTGGGAGAATTTCATTACTTAATTACCACTCTCATAAGTCCCTCACTCCCTCCCTTACATCCCCAGGGAAGGGTGGTTGCAATGAATCTCCACTCTGTTCTGTTTCTTGCCATTGTAGTGCGCTCGGGCAAGATGGTTCCCGTCCATCTCTTGATGTTGTCGTCCTCTTCCCTTCGATCTTACCCTCAAGAAAGGTCTTCAGACACATCTAACTCTTAGAGGTCGTGAAATGATTTGTTTACTCTTTGTCTGATAGAAATGACAATATCCAGAAGATTTAGAAACTCGTGCAAAGGAAATGGTTATGGTGCTCCATCTAGAGAAGCAATTATTTAGATATTCTAATGTTTGTTTAGATTTTCAAGCCAGGTAACAAGGGAGCACGCCACGAAGAGTAGCAGGTGAATAGATGACATCCAGGAATCCGCCCATAAAAACAAAACTGAGATTTGTATAATGTTGTATCTGCTCTGTTTTACTGCATATAGAGCAGAAACCATCACTTACCCTGAAGGAAAGCAATGGTAAACTACCTTCTGGAAATATACCAAGAAACCCAAACACCAACTCCTTCCCATCGCAACACGTGTCTGTGAGACTTGGACACTTAACAAAACAGCGGAGAAACACATAAATGCCATTGAATGTAACTGTTACAGAAGAGTCCTTCAAATATCATGAACACAAAAAAGAACAAATATACCCATACTACAAGAACTTAATACTGAAGAAGGTTGGCTAGTAAGGAAGACCAAACAGAAAAAAAATGTTTAAATTTTTGACATACTAAACATCATGATAATTTAGAGAAGAGGGTCTTGGAAAGGTACATAATGGGGAAAAAGAGAGAGAGGAAGACCAAGGCGAAGATGGCTGTAAGACACCGTTGATGATCTGCGAATGGACGCATCAGCAGCAGGCCATCTTGCTTACAACTGTGAGGCCTACAGGAGAGCTGTTGGGGAGGCAAAGTTCCCAAAGTACATGCAAATGTCTGACTGACTGGAGCAGAAACCTGGACTCTAATTTAAAAAAAAACTGGAAAGAAAGATTAATGCAGCAGGTATGTGGTTTTATAGAAAACTAGGTCATATAACATGGAGAACGAAAAGAATAAATGCAGAAATTTTAGAACAGCTCCAAGTGCAAAGTGAACTTCTCAAAGAAATAAAGATGAAGAAAACAAAATACTTTCGCGTATCAAATATATATATATATATATATATATATATATATATATTTTGTAGTATTATATTTATATAATATAATATGATACAGCCATATATATATATATATATCATACCATTCTAGAAGGAAATTAGAAAAAGAAAAAAAGAGAAAGAGGAAGAAAGAGATGTAGATGGGAAGATAACACTCGAGAATGGACAGGACACAGCCTGGCTGAGTGCCCCATCAAGGCGAAGGAGCGAGGGAACTGGAGATTCATTACCGTCAACCTTTTTTATGATGATGATGATGATGATTGGTGGTGGTGGTGGTGGTGGTGTTGGTGAGGATAAAGATGATGAGTAAATCTCTTCATTTTTATTTGCTAGACTGGTGTCTTTTGCTACTGCCTAAATTAATAATATGGTTTGTAATAATAGACGGTTAGAGAAACACAGAGAGAGGGAGAGAGAAAGAGAGAGAGAAGGAGATAGAGGGGAGAGACGTAATAATAGACGGTTAGAGAGACACAGAGAGAGAGAAGGAGAGAGAGATGTAATAATAGAGGGCAAGAGACATACACACACACATAGAGAGAGAGAGAGAGAGAGAGAGAGAGAGGCAGCAGAAACACAAACAGGCATACTAAAAGTGGTATAGAAAATTATCTTAAGGCGGGTTTCACGTTATGAACATTAAATGCGAGGAAGAAAAGCTCGGGTGCGATAATACTCCAGGGCAAATCTCCAGCCACTCGCCGGGGGCTCGGCAGGGGCCAGATTCTCCAGTCCCCTGGACGCTCCGGGAGGGAGATCTCGAGCACGCCAGGTACTCATTCTTCTGGGGCTACTCGTCAAGAGTCATCCAGATCCTGGACTTTGTTCCTGGGAGAAACACCCGAGAAGAGCACCAATCCAGATGGAAATGCGAACGGCTTTGAGAGACAAATCTGAAAGAATTAAATGGAATACCTGGTGGCAAAAGAAGGGAACGGTCGCCAGTTACCCAAAGACAAGGGATTAGTATTTGTCACGTTGTTCTGTTAAATATATTTTGGCGTTTTTTGTTGTTGTTGTTTCGTGCAAGTTTTGAGGGCCTAAAACCTTGTTTAAATATATATATATATATATATATATATATATATATAAGTGTAGCTTATTTACAACCGGGACAAGCCTCTCTGAAGAAAACAAAGCGCTCGGAAATACCTAGATTGTAATCAGTCAGTCAGTTATTCACTCAGTCAGTCAGTCATTTGCATGACCCTTGCGAAACTTTGTCTCCCTAACACCTCTCCTGTAGGCCTCTCGGTTGTAAGCAAGATGTCCTGCTGCAGATGCAAGAATTTGCAGATCATCAACGATGTCTTGCAGCCATCTTCGCCTTGGTCTTCCTCTCACATTATGTACCCTTCCAAGACTGTCTTCTCTAAATTATGTTGCTATTAGGGTTTCTTGGTGTGTTTACAGAAGATAGTTTACCATTGCTTTCCTTCCAGGCAGTGACTGTATTAGTCAGTTATCGCAGCCATTGTCCCTACATTGAGATCATCTGCCTACCATCATAGAATGATGACCATAACCAACATTATCTGTCGGCTGCTCTCCCATTCCATCCACCACCTGCTCCCATAGCTTTATGTCACCCTGATTTGGGGGGGGGGGGGGGGCTATACGGGTACTCCACCTTGCTTAATGGTGTCCCGTGGACTAAGGGAGGTAATGAGGCGTCTTACTTCTCCTTTGATAGGGGATTCCCGTAGCCCGCTAACCCCAGACTGTAATACGTATATTATATATCAATTACTTTGATAGATTTCTTCGGATTATTTTGATAGGTTCAGAAATAACCCGGAAATATCTAGATTGTAATACTTATATTATTTACAGTTTATTTTGATAAGTTCTTTGTCTGGTTTGGTTATGTCACGTTACGGTTCCTTTCACTGGCTGACTCGCTGGCAGTATCTTGAAAACTCAGTTAACAAATTCATAAATGAAAATAATATCCTCATTCAGAGAATAGTTTTGTGCCGTTTATAAGACAAGGGAAGCTACATGCCACGTGGCTGTCCTCATCGCTGACCTGAGGCTCTGCGAAGAAGCTGTGGAACTGGTGTAAGAACAACAATGAAGTATGAGCAGTGTTTGTTCTGTAGATTAAAGAAGACTGAAAAAAAGAAGTTTCAGGCCCCTTGATACGGTCAGAAAGAATGTTTCTAAACTAGATCTTCCAGGCCAGTTGCAAGGTAGGGATTTTTTTTTTAAACGTGAGTTGTTTCCGTTATGAGTTTAAAATGGAGATTCCTTCTTGTTGTTTACATCTCTCTGGAGCTGCGAGCAGGATAACTCTCTGCAGCTGATGCTGTGAAGATGTTGCGGTACAGCATTGCGTGGAACGGGGAGTGAGTTAAGATGGCTGTTTGATTCAGACCCCGAGTGTAGATAAACATCATCGAGGTGCAACGTTTCTTTAGCAGACTCCACTGCCATTTGGACTGTAACGATCTAAGCCCCGACAACCAGGCTGTGTACTAGTATCCATGTCTCGACAGCCAGGCTATCTACTAGTATCCCTGTCCCGACAACCAGGCTGTGTACTAGTATCCCTGTCTCGACAGTCAGGCTGTGTACAAGTATCCCTGTCCCGACAGCCAGGCTGTGTACTAGTATCCCTGTCCTGACAGCCAGGCTGTGTACTGGTATCCCTGTCCCGACAGCCAGGCTGTGTACTGGTATCCCTGTCTCGACAGCCAGGCTGTGTACTAGTATCCCTGTCTCGACAGCCAGGCTGTGTACTAGTATCCCTGTCCCGACAACCAGGCTGTGTACTAGTATCCCTGTCCCGACAACCAGGCTATCTACTAGTATCCCTGTTCCGACAGCCAGGCTATCTACTAGTATCCCTGTCCCGACAACCAGGCTATCTACTAGTATCCCTGTTCCGACAACCAGGCTATCTACTAGTATCCCTGTTCCGACAGTCAGGCTATCTACTAGTATCCCTGTCCCGACAACCAGGCTATCTACTAGTATCCATGTTCCGACAGCCAGGCTACCTACTAGTATCCATGTTCCGACAGCCAGGCTACCTACTAGTATCCATGTCCTGGACAGTCATGCTGTGTACTAGTATCCTTGCTATATCTGCCCTGGCAGTCAGGCTGGTCTACTGCTATATCTGCCCTGACAGTCAGGCTGTCTACTGCTATATCTGCCCTGACAGTCAGGCTGTCTACTGCTATATCTGCCCTGACAGTCAGGCTGTCTACTGCTATATCTGCCCTGGCAGTCAGGCTGTCTACTGCTATATCTGCCCTGACAGTCAGGCTGTCTACTGCTATATCTGCCCTGACAGTCAGGCTGTCTACTAGTAACATTGCCCAGACTGTCAAGTTGTCTACTAGTAACATTGCCCAGACTGTCAAGCTGTCTACTAGTAACATTGCCCAGACTGTCAAGTTGTCTACTAGTAACATTGCCCAGACTGTCAGGCTGTCTACTAGTAACATTGCCCAGACTGTCAGGTTGTCTACTAGTAACATTGCCCAGACTGTCAGGCTGTCTACTAGTAACATTGCCCAGACTGTCAGGTTGTCTATTATTTGGGGTACCAACGGAGACGTGGATCAGAGTCTTGGTAAGCTATGGTACAATAACCTTGACTCGCGCAGTCAGATGCAGGTGGCTGACTTTGACTCACACAGTCAAGTATGGGTGGCTGACTTGACCTAAACAGTCAACTATGGGTCGTTCACCTTGACACACAGTCAGCTATTGATCGCTAACCTTGATCTAAACAGTCAGATATGAGTTGCTGGCTTTGACTCACCCAGTAAGATATGGGTTGCTGACTTTGACTCACCCAGTCAGATATGGGTTGCTGACTTTGACTCACTCAATCAGATATGGGTTGCTGACTTTGACTCACTCAATCAGATATGGGTTGCTGACTTTGACTCACTCAATCAGATATGGGTTGCTGACTTTGACTCACCCAGTCAGATATGGGTTGCTGACTTTGACTCATCCAGTCAGACTGGGACAAAACAAAAATAATGAAACTTCCCATTAATCAAAATGGAAAAATACACGTAGAAGGGACAGATATTGAAGAAATCAATCAATTTGCATACCTTGGCAGCTGCATAGACCAGGATGGTGACACTAGAAAGGAAGTTAGAATTAGAATTGCAAAACCAGCATCGATCTTCAAGAATCTTGAGAACATATGGAATTCAAAACTTATAAGCACAAAAGCCAAGTTAAGACTATTCAATTAAAAATCTTCATACCCACCCTCATGTATACATGCGAAAGCTGGAAAACAACTAAAGAAATAGACAAGAAATTAGACTCTTTTGAAAACAAATGCCTAAGAAAAATACTCGGCATCAAGTGGAACGAATTCAAGAACAATGCAGAGATAAGACAGATGACTGAGCAACAACCAGTCTCATGGGTGATCAAGAAAAGCAGATGGACATATGTTGGTCACGTGATGAGAAGAAACGGTCAGAGAATACCAAAACAAGCTATCAAGTGGAACACAACAGGCCAAAGAAAAAGAGGCAGACCACGTGAAACTCTGAAGAGGACATTGTTAAGAGAGGCCAAATTAATAGGCATAAAATTCCTTGATGAGGTTGAAAAGCTCGCCGAAAACAGGAAATATTGGCGAACTACCTTGCAAGCCCTATGCGATGTTTAACGGCACGGGAAGGATATAAGATATAAGATATATATGAGTCCCTGACTCTGACTCACACAGTCAGCTATAAGTCGCTGACACCTGCATCAGACTGCATCTACAACCTGTCAAAATCAAGAGACTAGATGAAGGATTCTGGGGCGGTTATAGTCCAAGATCTTTCCATCAGGCTTTTTGCTTTTATTCTGGTCCTCTTGAAACTACCAACCACCTGATGATGACACAGGCAATGTGTCGGACAGGGAGTGGGTTGTAATTACCTACGGTAGGCCCAGGCAAATCTCCACAAGGGGTAAAACAAACCCTTATTCGTGTTTCCTAGGCCAGTTTTATCTTCTCTTTTATGTTTGATCTCAGAAGAGGAACAAAGCTGAACACAGCATTTGGACTACTGCAACTGCTGGTGACATCACATATGTTTTTGGTGAAGGTCTTCAGTAACAAACAGGATTATATAATCATTTTAAAGCTACCGAGACTGATGCAAAAGAGTGAGCTTTCCATAACGCTTTCTCCATTGTGTGTGTGTTGGGGGGGGGGGGTGTGTGCAGAAGATATTGATCTTGAAGACTTTGAGTAGATGGAGGTAACTTAATGCAGGACACTATAAAGAAAATAAAAAGTTGGTTTTGTTTCTGAGTTTGGATTTTTAAATTTTAAGTTGTCACGAAAACAGCTGAGAAATATGCATCAGATTATTTTCCGGTACAAACTTTGCTGTCTGTGAATTCTCTCTCCCCCTTCCCCCCCCCCCCCCTTGGTTTTAAAAAAAAATTAATTATCTTCGTTACAGGCGTATACTGAAAGCAGAATATTATATTGTAGTTTGTCTGGGCAGCTACGGACTTCATTAACTTTTATTTTCAAAATCCTAACTGTTTGTGATTGGCCTTTCTTCAACCAGCCCGCAGACACAAGTACAGCGTCATTAGAGGGGACTTACTGTCGTGTCCCCAACTGAGAGAAAATAGCAGTGATTAGCACGGACCAAGATGTTACCGCTCTCCCTCCATACTGCACGCCAAAAAAACACACGCCAGTTGACTCATACAATGGCATATAGAACGTGGATAACGCACGATAATGCAACACTGAAGTGGGCGCGTCCGCGAGATAAATACCTGCTTCAGATGAGGCTGACTCCGCCTCAAAACACGCCCCCCTGCGGTGACTAGCGACCCCGACACGTTACTGTCGTTTACAGCGACTGCATCTGTCTCGACGTGGAGTATAAACCATAAAAATTCAGCCAGGACAAATACAACTCTAGGAAATAGCGCACGTTTTATCAGTAACAATATTCCTTTCGTTTCTTCAAAGGATTTTGTCAGCTCAAAAGTTTTTGATTGTTCACAAGAGCGGGGCGGGTTGGACAATGATAATGGCTTCAATCTAGGGAGTCCCGCCCTATCGAGTGGCTGCACTATTGAACTCTCGGGTCCTGTACCGGAGATCCTATTGAAGCCAGCAGAATCGTTGGCGCCGGCCTCGGAATAGGGGGAAAACGTCCCAAGGAACCTCGAAGTCGGCGGATTAATCCTTTATGGACTCAGAACTATTTTTAAATAAAACACTGGGAACAGTCGCGGAGGCAGCCATAAAGTAGGTCTTTGTGAAGCTGTCGAGAGTACATTCTCCCTGCGCTAATGAAAATCTTTACGCGGGACAAGAGGGGGGGACTTTACAGGGAAACACGATTAAAAAAAAAGGTGGTTTTCAGATTTTGATGACAAATTATTTTGCTCTTCAGATCTTTTCATCTGGTGCATCCGCAGCTCACTTCGTTGACGAAACTGTTTCCGAAGCTGGTTAAAATCCTTTGCTCGTACTTCTGGAGGTTTCATAAACCAGAAAGCGGCGAAGTCGTTTGAGACAGGGAATCTGCTGATATCATATGATATATATAGTCAACACAGCGCCGGTGAAAGTCTCTTTACGGAGAATATTTGGCCTTGAATTATGTTTGGTGAGAAAGAGCGTGTTGGAAACTGAAGTCCATCAGACTTCCTAACACCACCGATCTGCAGACAATGTTAAGAACGCTATGTTCCGTTGCTAGGCAGTTGTTTCCCTTGAGTTCGGAATTCTTTCCCCTTGGTGTTTTTTTTTCTTCTTTCTTTCTTTCGCATCTAAAACGCTTGTTAATTGCAAAGCTTAATCCTACTTGTTCTTCTCTTTTACACCTCTTTCATTCTGGCCGGCGAAGATCCACTGCTCAAGCTGAAGGGGACAGCGGTTAACGACCCACAATTGACTAAACGGTTGATGACCCACATGCGGCCAAGACTATATTTCTACCTCCCACTAGTGCCCCCCTGGAAACAGCAGTGTGACCTAGTGGGTCTTAAGAATGCATAGAACCGAAGTCCGACGTGTTGGGCCAAAAGGAGCTTAACTGCGACGCACAATCAACGCCCTTTTGAGGGCGAAGAACAACAACAACAACGAAGAAGAAGAAGACTTTCGTCCTAAGCAGCAAAAATATTATGCCACCGAGTACACCCAGAACTTCTGATTTGTCTGTTCTCGTGACGGGCGAAGAGTCTGTGCGTTTCAGCAGTCAACGAACCATACCTGGCATGTTAGTGTCAGGGCTGGCAAACCATAGCTGATATGCTAGTGTCAGGGTTGGCCAACCATAGCTGATATGCTAATGTTCTGGTTGGCGAACCATAGCTGATATGCTAATGTTAGGGTTGGCGAACTATAGCCATAGAGAAAGAAGAAGAAGAAGAAGAAGAAGAAGAAGAAGAAGAAGAAGGGAAACCGAAAATACAGCTTTCCAAACATCGTACATCTATTCCTTCAGATTGGACTAGGACACATATCCACAAAATAAGCTATGGGCTTAATCTACTTCTTGTTTTGTTTTGTTTTTGTTTTTCCCCAGCAGGATGTTTGCAGGTAAGTGTTTTGTAGTTTATTTCGTGACATTTAACAACGTTACTATATGTAATTATCATGATAGATCAATGTTGGCTAAATCTGTTTACTTAACAGTATGAGACAAATCCCTACCT
Organism: Achatina immaculata; assembly: GCA_009760885.1. Taxonomy (NCBI): domain Eukaryota; kingdom Metazoa; phylum Mollusca; class Gastropoda; order Stylommatophora; family Achatinidae; genus Lissachatina; species Lissachatina immaculata. Next base: position 26,070,793 of record CM019694.1, on the reverse strand, counting down.
TGTATATTCAGGTCAAGCTTAATGAAACAGCGGATATTTCGACGTCTATCATCAAGTTAGTGAACATAGTTATCTTCCAAGTGGTAACCATGGAAACAGACTTGACTTTAGCTTTGACTTTTCCAATTCTAAGTTTACTAGTTTTCACTTTTCCTCTCCCCCCCCCCCCTTGTGCCACATAGTGAAATGAACAAGTTGTTGTTGTTCAGCTGCTCTAAGTCTCCGTAGAGAATGTCGGCGATGGGAGAGTTTGGTGGTATCAGATTCTTCCAATGATCTTTCAATGGAATGTAATTCAGCAGGAGATGTTTCACGGTTTCTTATTATCATTATTGTCTGTTGCAGCGGACGCAGTATGCTGTATGGTCAGCAGGTCACTCTGTCCAAGTGTTTGTTGAGAGTGGTGTGTCCTGTGCACAGCCTGAAGATTTTAGGCACAGATTTCTACGACGTGAGCCACTGATGTGGTCTCCGTTGGAGTTGTGCTTTGGCATGTACGCGCATAGGATGGAAACAGACATGAGTAGCCTGGATAAGTGAACAGAGGTAGTAATGTAAAGGCGACCCTGGTCTAGCAGAATACACCGAGCCGAAGTTGGATGATTCTGGCGGGGAGGCGCAAAACAGCGACACAACGTCAATCAACTCTCTTTTTCTGGGCGAACTCGGCGCTCTTCAACATAATAACGTCTCCATCCTCGATATTGTTTCTGCAAGCTGTAGAATTCGGAACGTTCATCTATGCTTCTCTGTGTTGCGGAAACATAGATACTAAATAAGGAAAAAAAAGTTTGAGTAATGTGCGACTGTAAGAAAGCAAATGTCCGTTTGCTGAAAAACATGGCTGTTTTCT